>CM041531.1:27368142-28005142 GCA_023238725.1 Scortum barcoo
TCCTGAGAACCAGCTTTTCCAACACCTTTTTCCTCGTCTCTTTTTCTGTTTGGAAGAGGAGAAACAAGCTGCATTCACAAAGATTTCCCTGTGACTGCTCTCTCTTCTCTGTGCACCACTGCTGGGTTTTTTTTTTTGTTGTTGTTGTTTCGGGTTTTTTTTTTTTTTTTTTTTTTTCTTTTTTTTTTTTTTGTTTTTACTTTTACAGCAGCAAGGAAGGACTGTTGAATAGACGAAGGTGGGGTTGGGGTTACGTTTTTGGACCTGAGACTCACCTCTGGCTGAGCCCGCCGCTCGGCTCAGATAGCAAACAGTGGACTCGCACACAGGAAGAACTCTGTACCACAGACTGCTGGGGTAATTTCTCTTGTTTGAATGACCTTTTTAAGGAAATGACCCAGAAGTTATCAGTGTTTGCCTTTTTAGTAAAGGAGAACTGTTGGCCTAATGAATTTGCAGCAGTTATAAAAGCCTGTTTGAATCTGCCCTAGTGCATTGACAAGGCCCAGCACCAGCATTATCACGAGTCTCTCCTCCCAAGGCCAGATCGTCGTCTTCTCTGCCACCAACAGCAACAACTCCTCCTCCTCCATTTCCTCACTTTTATGATGCTTTTAAATCTAGGTACAACGTGAGCCATCAAAAACAGGGGGAAAAAACTACCGGTGGTACATTGAACAGGAACTGAAGAGCTTCCTTGTTTTGAGAGATCCTTGTTATGGTATCTGGGTTTAGACTTAGAGAGACTATCTAAAAAAAATATATATTAATGCGCTTTAGACTTAAATAACAAAGAAGCTTCTGTGCACAAAGTATAAACTGATTGATTACAATATGACAGGCAAATGCAAATATTTTGCAAATATTTAGATTAAAATGTAAAAAATCAAAATAAAAAAAGTAAAAATATAAAATCTAGCTGACTGAAAACTTGTTTGCGTCCTGAAGGACTACGCTAGTTTTTACACTCAGTTCTTGCACTGGAGAGATGGCAACCAATCAAGACAGATTCCACTGCAAAAACCTGCCCTTGTTTACTTTGAACATTTCCTTCTCAATCATTCTTTTTTTTTTTTTGGTCTTGTCTAAAGGTTCCACCTGTGTGTAGGTGGTTTATCAGTGTAGTTTTGAGCCACACCACCCCTCTTACCCCCCAACTCAGCAGAAAGTGGGGGCTGCCTTAGGTTCAATGTGTGATGTTTTTTCCACTCAGTGTACAAGTCTAACCCTAATCAGGCACCAACAGCAAGTTTAATGTCGGTGAGGAGTAAGGGGAATGTACCTGATACCTATGTATTTACTCTTTTGTGGCTCAGCATTTTCTCCTAGTTGAGGGAAACTGAGCTTTGAGGGGAAGTGGGACTACATCTGTGCTAAGCTCTGCATAAAGACCCCTGGACATGTGCACAAAAGGAGATAGTATTTTGTTGCTTTTGTTGAAAATACTGAATTATTTTTTTTTTTTTTTTGATCATACATTGATTGTGATGATTTTTGTTTGAGTTACTAAGCGATGTTAGGTTGTTTTTGTTTTTTTGTCATTAATCATCCCATGCTCTCGCTCCCTTCAGAAAGAATACGCTTGCATTTGAATTGGTGTTTGAAAAGAAATTACACAGGCTAAAGCACAACAATGAATAAAATTTAACTAGTTCTTTGCTTGATATTTATTTCCATTTTGTCATTTTCTCTTTTCATAATGTTTTTTTGTTTGTTGTTGTTTGTTTGGGTTTTTTTTTTTTGCTTTAAGATCCATTTCATTCCAGCCACCAGTGTCAGAATCTCAGTATTAACACTTTACAAAATGTAATCAGCTCAAGTATTTCTTCGCGATTTAGGCTTGTGTACTTTGACTTTTAGCCACAATAACTCCTCCTTTTTATCTCATTAAGATGTCGCTTCCTCACACATAATTCCTAATATAAATCAATTGGAACAAAGTACACAGGTGAGAAGGTAGTCTTTCCTTGCAGCGGAAGCATTTCACTCAATTGAACACGTCCCTTGAGGTCTTGATTGTAAGACTGACTAGGTTCAGTCTTCCAATTTGAAATGAAACTTTGTTGAATTTCTACCACAGTTCCACCTAGATTTAGATTATTGTTTAGCTTCTACATGATATAACAACATTATGTGGTGCACAGTCTCAATTGACTTTTTTCTTGTGGGTTTCAAAGTCAGAAACCTCTCCCAGGTAAACCAAAGGACAGCATTTTGGACCCTACTGCCTTTCCATTGATATAGTAGTCAAATTTTTATTTAGCCTTCTCCATCTGATGTCTTGTAGCCAGGTTTCATCCCAATCCTCGACTCATTCCACACAGGAAACAGAGGCACGCCGTTTAGACGGTCGACACACTTCATCGTGCATAACTTAAACTATAGTTCAGTTGTCAGTAGTCATTTCTGCACACATTTGTGACATTGTTGATTTGCATATTTTCTTTCCTTTTTTTTTTTTTTTTTTTTTAAAGAATGTTCGAGAGTTGGGACTTTGAACGGACACCTTGAGCTTTGTTGTTTAGTTTTACCTCAGTCTCTAACGGCTGGTCAGGAAATGTGCTGGTGAAATGCTTCAATAATGTCTCTCTTTTCAGTATGTGCTCCTAACACTATTGTCTGCTGGGAATTGTTGGGATATTGACCTAAAAAACAAAGAAAAAAAAAATACTATACTGTCTTTTAATTTTAAGCCTCCAGCATTCTATTTTGTTAATTGTTCAAATAAAGGATTGTGCAAAAGCAGTTTGCTAATGAAGTGTAGTCAGAAGACTACTTGGCTTTCTTATAATACAGTAAATACTTTAAACATCTGCAGTCTCTACACCCTGGACTGGCCTACAGAACAATGTGCACAATAAACCAAAACAACAAAACAATCCACGGAGTCTTGGTCTACCACACACTGCTAATTGGTCTCTTGTTCCTGTATGTCAACATACTGTGAGTATTTGTAGTATGCATGTATCTCCATCCTCCTGTGGTTTAGCCTGGCTGCCTCGATGCCCGCAGCGCTCTCTTTAGGGCCGAGGCCGAGCGCGCCTGTGTTTGCTTTAATGGGAAGCAGACCCATCATTGAAAAATTTGCCATGTAAGGTTTTTCCTGCCCTTTTAGTGTTCCTTACTATTTATTCCTCCCTCACTATAGCTCGGCCGTCTGCTGAAATGTGGCTTTGCTCTTAGACTTAAAATCAAGCGTAGTATTTTCCTTGTTAATGTCAGAAGGCAAGTACAAGAACTCCTTTTTTTCTCTTCTTTTTTTTACAAGTCCGCAGTCTGAAGGGCAAATTACATGTTTGGACACCCACTGACAGACCACCTATACTCAAGTGTCTCCTTCAGATGATGCTCAAGGGCTGATGTTGTGTATGTATGTTTGACTGCTCGTCACAAGCAGTTTGTGGTTTGTTGAAAATTCATAGGACTTCTTTTTCTAACACAAGCCAGCAATTTGAACTTCCTTGGAATTGCAGCGTCAAGCTGGGCCGAAGAATGAGGAACGCGTTATTGTGCCATTGAGGTATCTAAAGTGCCAAAGATCAGAATACTTCTGCGTTGTTCATCTCCACTCAAAATAATTTGAGTCCTCTTTTGGGGAAATAAAATTGGACCACTTGCAGCGGCGGCCGAGAAGAGATTGGGGCCTTGTCGTACTACAAGCGACTCATGACTGTGTCGAGTCGTGTGTTAATAGACGCGAGCCGGCCATTAAACCCTGTCCTTAACCAAGCAGCAACCACCACACCTCAGTGCTGAGACACTGGAGTCGTGAAGTCTTAACATCCAGATCATCAAATGGCTGATGGATATTTATTTCTTATTTTCTCTCTTCTGATATCCTCTTCAAGACTAAATAAAATATATAGTAAGAGGGAAAAATCACTTCTTACTTCTCCTGTCCAAACTAAAGAGTCACAAGAAGATGTTGCTTTATTTTAAAGGGTCACAAACCATGCTGCTGCACTGACACTTCTGCCATGATAGTTGGCTCTGAAGTTTGTTGGTGAAGCTGGAATGCCCAGCATGTGCTCAGTCGGTGCCCGTCCTCCATTCAAGAGGTTTCCATCCATCCATCCATCCATCCATCCGTTTGCTGTACCGCTTATCCTGTCTCACAGGGTCCAAGATGTTAACAGACCACTAAAACGGCACTATTTTCTGTACAGCACTCTTCCCCTTGTGTATACTTACATTTGACTAATCTGGCCTTCCATCGCCTCTTCGTCTTCGTAGGAGTGAGTTTTGTGCATTTCCTGTCCCATTACGATCTGCCCGCTGGTTTGTTTTTATAATCAGCCTCCTACACCATATGGTCTCTTCATTCGGTCTCCCCCAATTCCGCCCCCCCTGCATCTCATTTTCAGGTGTCTTCAGTGCTCCTCAGTTTCTAAGGAGAGTAAACACGACAGCAACCAGGATTTCAAGGACCTCCACGAGCCCCCCCTCGTCCAAAATAAACCAGCTCTCAGTTTTGCGTATGGAGTCCTGTAGTAGGCGTGCGTTGTTTGTGTGTGTGGATAGTGGTTCCCCTTGAATTCACTCAAGAAGGATGAGGGTCCCACCTGCTGGAGATAACATTGTCTGAAGTTAAACATTAGGGGAGGAAGTTTGAGTTGTGTAATCGGCTTGTTGTTGTCGGTTGAGACTAAGCTGGAGTTGCGCGTTTCCAGTTTCCATTTAGCTTGGCATGAATTATGTATTTGGGCTGATGCAGTTGGGTCGTGAATAACGCTTCTGAGAAAGAAAACCCCTCATCCCCACAGTCGTCAAGTCTGAGTACATGATTAGTAACATTTGTCACAGGGGACTGCCCTGGACTGGGAAAAGCAGACCGAGGTTTTGTCATGAGAACATCTACAAAAACAAGATGCTCCAGTTCCCATCATGGACTGGCAGTAATACTTTAAAAGTTCAAATCAGGTAAAGATATACTTGTGCTTCTAATGCGGTGTGTCAAAAAGGTCATCATTAAGATGGGATGGTCTGTGAATAAACAATAAATGGTAAGGTGAACAGAGCTTTTAGCAGCACAAATCATCAGGGCCCTATATTTGTGGATGGCAGCGTCACAGTTCAGTTTTGGAGTATCCTAATAATGTGATTCGCATGTGAGTATCTCGTTCTAGTTTTAGAAACCTGGAGTGCTCTGATGGGAACCAGTTTAATGTGGTTCATTCAAGTCTCTTATCCCTCTGTGTGTGTGTGTGCTTTCTCCTCCTGTTAGTTAGTAAAACAAAAAAACAGAGGTCAGAGAGTCAGAAACCAAACTCAGTTCATCCACCAGTACTGAGGTAACTTTACAGTAAGTGGCTGAGAAACCTGCATGGTGTTGTGATCATGTCATCATAATTCATAAACTCTTGCACTGCATGTGGATGGGGTTATGTTTGGATAATCAAGCCACAGCCAAATCAGAAAGGACCGGGCTCGGGTTGCACTGTTGTATCATCACTGAGGATGATGTGTCTATGAAAGTGCTACAGGATGCACCAGATCATTTTCTCATATTGGAAGAAAATGTTCTGCATCAGACATCAGCTTTTTAAGTTATTTTTTGGGGGGGGTTTCAACCCCTTTATTATTATGGACAGGACAGCCAGGAAAGGTGGGAGAAGACATGCAGCAAATGGACCCCAGCCAGGAATCAAACCGGGGTACATGTGTGTGCGCTCTACCGACTGAGCCACCTGCGCCACCAGACATCAGCTTTTGTAGAATCTCTGAACTGGTACATCAACATCCCTTGATTTTACCCAAATGAAGAATCTGGAGGATGAGTTGCCTGATGAAGAGAACTGAAGGCAAACTGTGGCCCCTTTATAGCAGAAAAGCCAAGACTCGAGTATAAAGTATTCCCAAGCAGTATATGTGGTCATTTAGATGGAGCCCATTAAGATTTTCTTGTCTCAGAAATGTCCTTTTCCTGTGAACACCTCCCTGCAGACTGTAGCCACCCTCGCTAGCATCTCTGCGGGACTTTTAAGAAAGAAAGCAGATGCACGATGGGCCAGACTTCCTGTTAAACTTGTATTTTGACTGAGTGCAGAGGCCAGACTGGCAGGGCCGGGTTGTGGGAAGAAAATCTGTCTGAGGGTTCAGCGTGCTGGCATTCCTTGTGAGTGGTCATGCTCTTGTAAATATCTGACATGTTTCAGACAAATCAAGCTCACGGTGGAATAAAATGTGAACTATTTGGGTCACATTACAGCAAGGGTCTGTAAGGAGATACAACAGTGACACACAATGATCCTTGTTTTTGAAGCAGGACTTCCTTGATCCAGTCTTCCCCTCCTTACCCACTCTAACACCTGCCCTATAATCACCTATAGTGTTTTGAAAATGTATTTACTGATCACTGAAGGTGATGTGTATTTTTTCACAGGCTTGTTTTTACAATATGTTCTGTAAAACAGTTCAGTTACATTTTCACCATCAGCCTCCATCTTATTCATAATTGAAGTAGATGATTAAAGTATCTCCAGCTTAGAAGATTGTACAAGTTTATTTAAAACATGGGGTGCAAAATCTGTGATGGAGGAGAGTTTTTTTGCAAGTATTCTCCAGAGAAACTATAAAAGATGATTTCATTTGATCAACGATGACTGCGACCAGTGCGATTGACTCTAGAAAATAAGATGCTGCATGAACATTATGGAACAACTTTCTTTCAGATATAAAGTGTATTATTGTCTCCTACATTTGGATGATTGATCTGTAAAAATGGCTGGGGGCAACTCCAAAAACTACACTGCACTGCTTTGACCCTCTTGGTTGGTCTGAGGACAGTGGAGCAGTGAAGCTGCTCTGGAGACTGAAGCAGGACTGTTAGTGTCCTACAGTGTTTTTAATACTTTTATAAGCGACACTGAAAAAGATTAGTGATTAATGATGAAGAAATAAAACTAAAGCAAAACATCAACACGTGTTAGAGAACAAATATGCTGAAACCTGGTGTCTGATCACCCTGAAAAAGAAGACTTCATTAAAGTATGACAGAAATGGTCCTTGTAACCACTGGCTATGTTTCATTTTCAAATAAAAGAAAAAAAGAGTATATACTTTCTAACAAATACTTTTCATAATGGTTGTTAAACTATTTGCTAATCCTTTCTGTAACAGTTCTAACTTATTAATAAGAACAACTTGTGTGTAAACTCTATGTGAGTGGTCAGACCTTTTAACCCCTTCTTTCCAGATCTCACATAATCTGGTTACTGACCTCCTGTTAACACTTCTGACTACAACCTTCAGTTAATGACTCACTAACTTAAACTGCAGACATTTAATGATGCTTTACCAGCATTTCTAATTATTACCAATATAGAGACAATAAATTCCAGTTTACGGATTTCCACGACCTGGCAACCCAACGTTGTTTGTGCCCTACAACGAAACTACAAAGCATTAGTAGATGATTTCTTGAATAAAGTTCGTTGGATCTTAGCCAGCCCTTTGTGCGTGTTGCTCTCCATTATTCTGACGTCATCTCTCTCTTTTTTTTTGTTTGTTTTTGTTGATCGCAGCTCTCACGTTGAGGGTTTCCCCGCTCGGTCCGCTGTGACACGTCTCTGGAAACGGAGCCAGGCGTGATTCAGAGATGCAGATGTGATCTGAGCGCTGATTTTCAGTATTTGAAATGTTCTTCTGACATCAGGCTGCTCGTCAGTGTGCGCACTCTGCCAAGAACACAGCCTGCTTCATACTGTGTGTGTGTGGGAGGGACGGGGGGCGGTGAGGGGAGACAGTCATTTTTTCCTCTGGTCCTCAGGGGTCTCCTTCTCTATATAAGGTACTCTGAGCTGCTCAGGACTTCCACAGCTCCTGTGTGCTTCAGGAAGAGCCAACAAGAAGCAGCCTGGTGCTCACAAGGGACTAACAGAGCTCTGCAGCTGGATACTGACACAAACAGAGGTGAGACACACACACATATTTATCTGCAACTTTATTGGGACTGTAGCTTTCAGGCACGCTGTGGTATAAAAGCAGGATTAGAAATGAAGCTTTCTAATCTAATATATATCTAAAATGATATTAAGCTTGTTACTTAAAAAAAAAGAAGTATTGATGTGCTCAGTGTGACCATATGAACTCATGGCACCTACAGCTCTGATGTGTCAGTGGGTTTGCAGACCATGCCAGGGTGAAAGAGGCTGTTGGCGGGACACTGCCATTCATTGTGAGTCTGCAGCCACGCTAGGGAAATGTCAGTGAGAGAGCAGGAGCTGGAAAGTCCTATATGTAGGCAGTGTGCTTATGAGCAAAGAAGAAAAGTATCACAGCTGTAATGCTGGATTTCTAGGTTGCAAGTTAATGTATGAGAAAAAGCAAAAAAACACACATTTTAGAGATCTTGGAGCAAAAACTTGTTAAAAAGAAAAACTTTAAAGCATGAAAAAGTGAGCAAACATGTATGGAAATGGAGCCTCTAAAAATCAGGCAGTCCTTGTATGTGTGCACATACTTGATCAATAACACTGATTCTGATTAATTTGTGACATGAGTTGTGTTTAAATTCACCCGTGTGGTGATGAGGAGAGGAGATCTCTTCCCTCACATCAGGCAACTTGCCCACTGATGGCAGAGAGGTTCCCAAAGACAACATGTGGATGTGCATACGTGTGTCTGAGCCCCCTGCTCTGTCTGCCACTCTGGTATAAAATTCAGGAGAGCCATGAGAAAGGGCCAGACAGTGAAGCTGGTAGAGGTTCGGTGTGAAAAGGGGGGTAACAGTGGAGAGGAGCAGGGCGTGGTGCCTGAGCTGCCCGCTGGCTCACAGTGCCTGGAGCTGGCACAGCATGTTGACACAGAGCCAGTGCCAGACCTCAAGCCGCTTTTTCAGCCAGGAGGGGAGGCGAGGGGGAGGGAGGTGAAGGGATTCAAGGATAAGAGCAACCAGTGCGAGCAAGAGCTCCGGTTTATTTGCTCTTTCCTTCCCCGATCGCACTGGCTGCTCTCCTCTTATAAAATTCTGTGACTCTGCAGTGTTTGGTTGAGCTCTGATCTTGGACGCCATCTCTCTGTTGCTCGCTGCCCTTCAGAGGGAGGTCAGATGCGAGGTCACTCGCACAGTACGCCCCTGGCTGGATGTGTCAGACAAGCAGTGTTTCTCTCAGTGGTGCAAAAGCTTGTCAACCCCGAACTCAGGTTGGCCTCCTCAGTGTCTCACCCTGCTGCTCAGCTTGATCAGAAAATAATCAGAGAGAGTCAGGAGACCATGAGAGGGAGGCAGAATTTCTCAGTACATCTCTGGTGTCCGGAGTCCAGAGAAAAGTCTGCGTTTCTTCTCGTTATTAAAGTTATATTATTACCGGGAAGGCTCTTTAAAGAGCCTTGACCTAAATGTCTTTTGGATATAGGAGCTGTTTGGTTAATTGTGGTCCAGTCCATGGATTTATGATACTGAGCAGTGTTTACATCCACATGAGGCAGACTGAGGATGAGAAACACCCTTCAGTGTAGTTCACTCACACACAACACCGCCCACACAGCCTCAGTCTGAGCAAATAACTGAACATCCAAAGCTTTCCTCAGAGGAAGGACTGGTTGCAGGGCAGTCGCATTGGGTTGCATCAGACTTTGTTAATGCGCCTGATAAACTCATGGCACTTTTTGATGCAACAGCCAGGAAGTGACAGAAAGCAGAGCAGAGGAGAGTAAAAAAGAGCAGAGTGGAGGGGGGACCAATCACCTAAAATGCAGAATGAAGAATTATTATATTTGATGTTGTATGTCAGCTCTGTTGAAAGTAAGGCTGAGAGAGACAGGTGCCAGATACTGATGAGAGGCGCAGCTGCGAAATTCCTTTTTGACCATTGTAATACTTTGTAAATCTGCAGGACATGTTTCCATGTAGTGAATCTACAGGAAAGCCTCTCCTACATTAGTTAAGCAATCTGAGCTCCCACATTTTGTAATCTCCGCTCTGCTTCGTTGACTCACGCAGCAGGAGGGGAAAGACTCATTAAACATTTCTTCCCTGCAGGTCGGTCACACACAGTGCGCCGTACGCCGTAGAGTCCGATCCAGACAGCTGAAGAAGTCAGAATGACCCGCTCCGCCGTGACCTGGCTCCTGGCCCTCTCGCTCCCCCTCCTGCTGCTGTGCATCGGGGACTCGGCCTCCCTCTTCCTGCCGTACTCCAAGGAGCTCGAGAAGCTGATGACCCGCTACGAGGAGGAAGCGAATCTGAACGGCACCAGCAACGCGGCCGGCAGCAGGACACGGCGATCCATCCGCTGGTTTGACCGCGAGGAGATCATCCAGCTGCACAACAAGCTGAGGGGCAGCGTGTACCCCACCGCCTCCAACATGGAATACATGGTGAGACGTGTCCCATCGCCCCAGTTACCCATTTCTTTATTTCTAGTTCTCAACCAGCAGCTTCAATCTGTGGCTTTACCTTGCAAAGAACTTTCAATGTGTCAGCAACACTGAGCTCTGAAAATGAGGTGATTAGGGTTGAAAGTTTTTTTATCCTGCCTAGAAAAGTGCTGTGTTGCTGTAATAAAAACAACCTTTTCTCTCAGCTGGAAACATGCAGTAATGACAGTGAGCCATTGCCAGCCTGCTGTGCCACTCTTTTTTTTTTTTTTTTTTTTTTTACAAGAGGGGATAATAATGCTGCTGACTCTGTCCTACCTGCAGGCAGCTCAGAGCAGGAGAAGACAGGAGTGCAGTGGAGAGCTGGGTCAAAGGAGGACAGAGAGAGCAAGGCTTAGGAAAAGGGGGATCGTGGGACGACGTGGCGCATCAGTGGGTGAAAGTAGGAGAGGGATTATTGTCGAGACACACAAGAGGGTTACTGGAAAAACCTCGAGGTCCATACAGTTGAGAGAAGCAGTGGTGGCCTGTGTGTGTGTGTGTGTGTCTCTGGAGTGCGGTTACAGCCGGAGAGGAAAGCGTCTGAAGATTTTGCTCTGCCCAGTGCTCTCTCTCAAATTCCAGCAAACAGGCTGTGTGTGTGTTTGTGTGTGTCAGTGTATGGGTGTTTGGGGTTACAGTGGTGTTTTGTGTGTGAGTGCATGTTTTAGCGACCACCAAAAGGCTGGAAATTTACTGAAGAAATGTTCTTTGAGGGGCCACGCTGTATGTGCAGTCCCCCCCCCCATCCACCCACCCACCTCAGCATCCTCCATGCTGAGAGTCAGGTGTCTTCTCTGCTTTCCACCCTCCTTTCTCCAGTGCTGTAAAGAAGCCCACTGAGGAAATGTGGATAATTTAACTGTGATTGCTGGAGATTTGTAGTGGAGCAGGGCCAGGCGCCAGCTGCTCCACTACAAATGTCACCGTCTGAGGTTAATGTTGTACTCGCATCCAGCTCAGTTTCAGCTCACTGGGGAGGAAGGAAGAAAGGCCTTGAGCAGGTTTGCGGTCAGGTATCCACTGAGTCAGAACAAGATGTGGATTAAAATGGTTTATATTGTAGCAGATGCAGCAGGTGATTGATGCCATGTCTCTCCATTTACTTTTTACTTTCTGTGTGCAGGTTTGGGATGATGAGTTGGAGCGGTCTGCCGCTCAGTGGTCAGAGGAGTGTCAGTGGGACCACGGGCCCCATGACCTGCTCATGTCTATTGGACAAAACCTGGCCGTTCACTGGGGAAGGTGAGATGCAAGAAAACATATATTCATTAAGTTATTATGTGAAAGGCTCAAGACTTTTTCTGGGTTCATTTCTGTGGAAAATTTAACAAAAAAAAGTCAGTATACCATTATCATGAATTTTTAGCACCAATTTTTGAGTAATAAATTAATATATATATATATATATATATATATATATATATATATATATATATATATATATATATATATAACTAACAGCTTATCTAAATCTAAATGGATTACATGACATTTATAGGTGCACAGTCCCTTTTACTAGTTTGTCCTTTATTTGACATTAATGCAGTTCTGTAAATTGGAAAATGAAAATCATCTATACACTCTTGATACAATAGTAACGAATTGATTAGTTGATTTTCAGCCATGCTTATTCTTGGATGTACTTAGTGTTTCGTGCTTATTACCAAACATTAGCACGCCAACACGCTAAACTTGGATGGGGCACATGGAACATTATATGCTACATGTCAGCACGTTCTGCGACTGACTGGCGTCCAGTCCAGGATGTACCCTGCCTCTCGCCCAAAGATAGCTGGGACAGGCTCCAGCACCCCTGTGACCCTGTGTGTGCTCGGGATAAGCAGGTTTAGAGGATGGATGGATGGATGTCAGCACGTTACCCTGTTAACATGCTGATGATTTGTATCTCAAAGCACCACTGTGGCCATGTAAAGCCTTTACAGAGCTGCTAGCATGGCTGTCAACTCTTAATTTTATCTTATTCATTCTCAAATGTGAAATACTGTCTGAACACAAGCAGCAGTACAGAAACATAAATGAAAAACTTTATGGAAATGACAAAATTATGATTTAAATCAGTGCAAAGCTTGATTGCAGATAAGTAAACCAGACTACAAATCTGACCTGGCGTTGGATGATGTTTTGGTACTTACTTACTTTTAACGTACTTCTTTTTATTACTGTACGTATTTTATGAGCTGTCAGTGTTACAAGAAGTCTTTGCCGTAAACTGCAGTGAGTGCCCATTTGCAGCAGAAAATACAACAACTATTTGTCACAGTTCATTAGTTTGAACTCTAAGAAAAACCATGGCTCATTGATAAGTGTAAAGCACAGGCATGGGGAGTCATAGTACGAGCACATTAAGGTTGATGTTAGCGTGAATGAGTGTGAGTGTGTGTCCGAGCCGACAGCAGACACAGTAGGCCTCTGTGTGTGACAGTGTATGGCTATCGCAGCAGGTGCCCTTCCAGGAATCTGCTCTCTTTCTCACAGCCCCTTTTCCTCCCTCCCTGTTGGCCTTCTTTTCTTCCTGTGCCAGCAAACCCTGATGAGTCCTTTTTTTTTTCCACTCCCCCTCTTCTCTCCGTTTATAAGCTCAGCACTTTTCAATACCGTAAAAAGAGATGTTTATAATAAGAGCTAGAAAGTGATTTGTTAGGCAGTGGAGCCATGTTTAGGTTTAGGCTTTGATTCTTTTTCTTTTTTCAAGCTGATTTGATTTCCCCTGTTATGGAGGGGAACCGACCGCTGCTCTGTGTGCCAGGTCAAATTCAGACTCATCATTTGAGGCCTGAAAGGAGGGGGAGGAGCAGGGAGGTCCGCGCAGTGTTTCTCAAGTCCGGCCAAAGCACCTGGCAGCTCCCTCAGATATTCCCCTTTTGACTCTGGTACCTGGACGGCCTGTGACTGAGCCCACTGTTTGTCTGCCTGCGTGCGTGTGTGCACGGGTGTGTGTGTGTGTGTGCGTGTGTGTGTCCTACAGATACCGCTCTCCAGCCTTCCACGTCCAGGCCTGGTACGATGAGGTGAAAGACTACACCTATCCCTACCCCCACGAGTGCAATCCCTGGTGTCCGGAACGCTGCTCTGGGCCCATGTGCACCCATTACACCCAGGTGAGATCAATAATGATGAAAAAGGAGGGCAAGTAAAGGTCAAAGAGTTGAAAGGGAATGCATGAAATGAAAAGATGATGTCCCTGGTTTAGCTGCTCTGTTTTATAGCAGTGCAACGCTTAATCGGTGTAGTACTCCTTTGGGAAAGCACTTGGCACTGAGTTATAAGCTTATTCTTCATAATTTATCGCAAGAAAGTAAAAAATGTTTTTTCTTTTGCAGTAACAGGTCTTTTATCCTCAATAAGGAACATATGTCACTTGACAGGTGTTGCAGGACACTATCAGAGTACAAAACATGGTGTGCACCCTGTATGATATTTCACAGTATTTATGGGACTGAGGGGTTAAGTGACAGGCATGGATATAGCAACTCGCAGACAGGGAGGATGTTGGAAGGATGAATAGAAAATCAGATGCAAGTAATGGAACGGAGGTGGGGGACACAAAGAGCAGCCGACGAGCGGATGAGAAAATGAAGAAATCAATCAAAGGGAAACAGAAATGGGCGAGCTGGCCTCCTCTTCTCCTAGACTTTACTTTGCGGCCGCTGGGATGAGTTTACAGAAATGTCCAGACTCCTCCCTCTGCCTTCACCCTGAAACCCGATCACTGCCATCTGGTAGTCATTTCCAGATGCACCAGACACCCCTTGCTGCTTGACCTGGATTCTTTCGAAGATGCTGCGGGGAGGAGACGGTGCCAGATCCGAGCATCATCACCTTGTCCCTGCCTTTCATTTTTGCCGAAGGTGCCGACACATCTGTGGTTCAGGGAGCCGTTCCCCATAACTACCTGTGCAGAAAAATGCTAGACCCCGTGGAGTTAAGAGAGCCGAACTACCAGCACTCAGCGCGCATCGGTCTGCGTGCTGACTCACTGCTTCCAGTGGCCTCTAACCGTACCAGGAAAAAAGATGAACATTCCTGAGGAGGGAGAGCGCACATGTTTCAGAGTTTGGGAGGAAAGTGAGGAGGAGTTATGGAACATGCTGCGTTGTATTTGCCGTCAAATGGCACATCATTCATCTGTAACACCACTGCAGCGGCTTTCCGTTTAATAGGGCGTTTTATTTTATCTTGGACAGTTAAGGGCCTGCGCTCACCTCTGTTTCTTCTGAGTAAAGATATAAAAACCCCCCATTTTTTTCCAGCTCTTACCAGATGATGGAAATGATCATGACTGTGTCACAGAGGTTATACTGGGTTCACACACAACGTGCATCTGACTGAGGCAGCATAACAGACCGTGGCACTGCTGGAAGTCCCAGTGGGCCCATTAATGGGGACTGCCAATTTAGTTGCTTCCTCTGAAATGACTATGCACAGTGTGAAAAGTGAGGCAGGAGAGCCTACAAGCTGACTACAAACTCAGTAGCTCACTCTGCTATCTGCCTGTTCATTCAGCAACCATCTGTGCTAATCCTCTTTTGTCCCTGTTTACAGCTGGTCTGGGCAACCACCAGCCGAGTGGGCTGTGCTGTGCACATGTGCCCGAAGATGAACGTGTGGGGAGAAGTATGGGAGAACGCTGTTTACCTCGTGTGCAACTATTCCCCAAAGTAAGATCAACATTCTTCCATGTTTGGCTGTTCATACACACCTCTGCTCTCTTGACTCTGGTTTACATTCCTCCTCCTCACAATGCTGACGAATGCTACAGTTCGTGCTGCTGATATAGCTGCACTGCAGATATGTAGCGCCCGTTGTCCCGAGATGTTTTCATGGCATACTGGGGCTGTTAAAATTCCACCAGAAGTCAGAATAGAAAAATAATAATGAAGCACTTGGAAAGAAAAATAAGAGCAGGAGCAGGCACTTGTTTTCCAGACAGCCCACAGGATGTAATTACCTGAGAGACAACGAGGGGTGTTTTTATTAGTTTGTGGGATTAATGACTATTACGAGTGTTGACTGTGGACAAAGAGTGCTGAAGTAATTACAAGGCCATGAGCCCAGTGACGCCTGAATGATGATTAATTTCCACCTTAGTAAAGCAGTCCACTGTTCACTTGTGCAGGGGCAACTGGATCGGCGAGGCTCCATACCATTCTGGCCGCCCTTGTTCCCAGTGCCCTCCCAGCTATGGAGGAGGATGCAAGAATAATCTATGCTACAAGGGTGAGCAAACCCATATGGTTCATTGTTGACAGATGTTTACAATGAACATGTCGCCAAGCTGAGCCCTGAATCTGTTTTTTTCCTATCTGTAGACTCTCAGCGCTCGGAGACGGAGGACATGAATGAGGTGGAGAAGCCTCAGGTGCCGCTGCCACCCCGTACCACCGCCAAACCCACCCCCAAACCTAAGCCGTCCCCTCCGAAGAAACCAGCGCCAAAACCCTCCTCTCCTAAGCCCACCACACCCAGGATGCCATCTTCAAAGACTCCCAATAACACCTACCTCGGTAGCTACAGGACTTATCAAAAACAGACCAAAACGTTCATGTTTTGTACATTTCTTTACTGATTTTGCTCTTGTTTTTGCAGCTCAAAGCATTAAGTGTGAGGCCAGACTGCGAGATAAGTGTAGGGGAACAACCTGCAACAGGTCTGGTTATCTTTTGGATGTTTATGCTTCTGTTATTAACATTTACCCCACACTTCCTCTCCAGTAGCAACTCACTCTTGTCCCCAACTCACCTTCTGTCC
This sequence comes from Scortum barcoo, assembly GCA_023238725.1. Classification (NCBI taxonomy): domain Eukaryota; kingdom Metazoa; phylum Chordata; class Actinopteri; order Centrarchiformes; family Terapontidae; genus Scortum; species Scortum barcoo. The sequence continues at coordinate 27,384,274 of CM041531.1, forward strand.
CTGCAGATATAACTGTCCTGCTAATTGTCTGAATAAGAAGGGGAAAGTTTGGGGATCTGTCTTTTACGACGTGGTGAGTCTGTCCAACTTGAAACGAACATCTTGCATCGTGCAGAGATTTGGACCGTAAATGCATTTTTAAGTCCTCATGTTTTTTATTGTTTCAGCAATCGAGTATTTGCCGAGCTGCTATCCATTTTGGTGCCATCGACAACAATGGAGGGCTGGTCGACATCACTAGGAAGGACAAGGTTCCGTTCTTTGTCGGGTCCGCAAAAAATGGCATTGAGTCTCTCAGGTAGGTAGACTCAAGATAGCCTAATGCCCCCATGTATTTGGAAAGCACATTTGCTGATGCAGCACTTGTGAAACAGATTGCTCTGCTTCTATGATTCACATTTATGCAATAATGGATTTCTCTAGGAACCATTTGTTTTCCCGATATCTAATCACTGTAATGTCTTTTACAGTAAATATAAACCCAGCAATGCCTTTGCGGTGGCCAAAGTGGAAGGTTAGTGAAATGTTGCTTTTAAGAGGAGCTTTGAGTCATGTTTGCATGTTGATTCACAAAGTCACATATTAGATACATTAAGTGTTCTTCTCTTCTCTCTCCGACAGAATTGACTGCTGACTGCTACACCACAGTGGCTGAAATCTGCCCTTACAAAAAGCCCAACTCACACTGTCCAAGGTGCCTTTACACATCTGCCATTTTATCTTTCTCTAAAGCATGAACTGATCAGCCAGGGTTTTGTTTTATAACATTCTCCTATCAGATGCAAAGTTGTTAAATTATATTAAGAAAATAACATGAGTGGAGGCTGGTAAATAAACTGATAATGAATGACAATATAGTAAGACACAGTTGTAATATTATAAAATAAGGTGAAGTTACTGCTGTTGACATTGATAAGCACTTGAAAATATCCTTAAGCTTTCTTCCATTCCTGTTACACTGTATTGTAAACTGTTTTGTAAGATTTTAATAATGCTTGCAAATGCTTAATGGGGGTGTTAAAGTGGTTTTCCCGTTAATGTGACACTGAGGTCCAATTTGTTTCTCAGAATCTTCTGCCCAGCCGACTGCAAGACTCAGCCTTCTTACTGGTCCCCTGTGATTGGAAACAACATCTACACAGATGTAAGTAACAGGTGTGACACACATTGTTAATGAATCACACCAGATTCTCCAGTTTTGTGATATTTTTTTTATTTATGCGCTGCAAAGGATATCTGAATCTGATGGCTTTTCAGGCTTTGTGATGCATGGTAGCTATGGAAAGCCAGTGAATCATGGTATGAATGTGGCTCATGGAGAATGGGAGTAATGGTGAGGTAAGCCAGAAACTGCCAGGGATGTATTACCCTTCATGGGGCCTGACCACTGAGAGGCTTTTTCAGACTCATCTCAGACTAAGTGTCTGGGCCTCAGAGGTAGGAGAGATACAGAGAGAAATGCATAAAGACTGTTTTACATCACTCCAGATCCACCTAAATCGTGTTCAGATTATATTAGTCATCATTAAGTACCCCCCAGACTAAATTTATTGGGTGTATAGTTAGTAAGTATCCACGTCACTGTTGTAAATCACATTGGAGATGCCACTTGGCACAGTCACACGTGGTCAATCTGATGTTTAAGGGGCTTTTTATGAAACTGACCTTAGATGACGCCCGTGGTGATCTTGAGCTTTTATGTCTTACAATATTCACAGAACAAGGAAGTGTGGCTCATAGCAAAGGTTTTGCAATCTCAGGCACCCGAATGTGTTTCTACAGTGGTGCAGTGGCTGGATGTTGGTTAAACGTGAGACATTGAGACATAAACCATCTGGTTACACATCGGAGGGGAGTGATCTGTGTTTGGACTAGAAATGAACGTGTCTGCTCCAGACTGTTGATAAGAGCTTACGGCCTGTTGTGCTGGCTCGGACTGTGAAACAAATGCTTGCGTCTGTGTCTGTGAATTACTGCCATAGATTTAGTACTGTATTGATTTTTAACAAACAAAGATATTCATGAAGTGAAAACAACTTTTCCCCTCTGACATACTTCACAGAGCTCCAGTATTTGTAAAACAGCCATCCATGCAGGAGTAATCAAAGCGGACGGCGGTTTTGTGGATGTTCTGCCTCTGGACAAGAGAAAGAACTACGTCGGAGTCCTGAAAAATGGCATCCAGTCTGAGAGGTACCACTCAGTTCTTTTTATTTTTTGTGATGAACTATTTTTACTGTAATTTTCTTTCCCAGATGAGGACTGTTGCACAAGAACAAAAGGCACAAAGATAGCTGGATCAGGCACCATGTCAACCTAACGTTACCATGGTGACGTTAGAGATAGTCTGAGTTCCAGAAATCTGTATTTTTAGATTTGGCTCCGAGCAGCCAAGCTGTGTGAGTCTAGCTGAGTATTTTAAAGAGGCTTTGTTTAGGAATGAGAACAACCATGCGTGTTTGGACATGGTGTGTGACAGCTTCCATCAACAGGCAAAACATTTGGGAGGTGTGAGCCAGCAAAGCCTCCGTAGTGGTAATGAAAGCTATCAGTTAGGTATTAAAGCCTGAGGACAAATAGGAATTTCTTTTTGCTAACAACATACGGTATGTAAAAGTGCTTTACAAATCTGACATTGCGGGACACTAAAACATCCCCTGAAAACATGTGTTCCATGTTGAGGGGCGCTGAAGTGTCAGAGGAGTCAGGTAGTATGTATGGTGTGGTGGTTAGGATTCCTGAATAACGCCGTAATATTTTCCCAAGCCACTTGCCACATGTTGTTTGCATTAAATGGAGCAAGGCCTCTCTCAAACAGGGGGAAGTGAAAGGCCATGCAAAGCGTTAGGTGTTGATCAGAGTTATGCTGAGATTTGGACAAGGTCTGCACTAACGAGCACGATAAAGATATAAGATGTCCCACCCTCACAGGTGCAACACAGCTAATTTCATCCATGCCTGTTGCCATTCGTCTGTCGCTATATTTAATGAAAGCAACCAGCTGGCTACTAGCCATTTAGGATGATGACCACTCCATCCTTATTCCTGCCTACTAAGCTCTGATTGGTCAATTGTTTCTCTAACTAGGCTAAATAGCTTTCAATGGACACAACACCAATCTCATTTGAATCGCTTTATAATTTTGAGATTTGGGAGGCCAATCGGAAAAATCTAAGCTAAGAGAAGTCTCTGTCATAAAATCTCTAAGTTCAACTAAGTTGACAATAATCGTGCACATTTGGTAAGTCTCTAAGGGGGAATGTGCTTTTTAAAAAGGGGAATATATAGTGTGTAGATGAAGAATAATACTTGTCTTCAATAGTTTGTTCTGCTCAGGCCTTAACATTTGACCAATGGGAGTGTGGTGAAAGAAAACCTTGAGATAGAAATTGAAATGAAAACATGAAGCTTGTAGTAAAATTAGACGAGTAAATTTGACAAGAGAATCTAAAATATGCCTGAGAAAGGTGCTTTTATTCAAGATACCCCACCTTGATTTATGCCTCCTGTAATGCTGCATGTAGTGGGTTCCCTGCATGCACACCGTGTTTCTCACATCACTCTCATGTCTGTGGCTGGCTCCAGTGGACTCAGCTTAGGCAAGGAAACCCTTGTGGCCAGTTCTGCTGGCATGTGGGGTTATAAGAGTAATGGTGTGGTTTGGTGTGTGGATGGGCCACACATGGGATCTTTGCTTACTTTACCCAGGCATTTCAATTGAGTGTGCAAAGTGCTGAATGGTCAAAATGATCCAAGACCCACTGCTATGAAATCTAATGCAGGACTGCAAAGGCCCCACTCAGGGCACTGGGATAGGAGGTCAGTAAAGCGCTTAGAGGGAGTCCATGCCATGTACCAACATCATGGCAGGGTGGGCAGTTTGGACTGGACTCTGAAGCTGGGGAAGTAATCACAGCCTATCCGATTACTCGAGGATGGAAATGCTGTCAGCCACTTAGTCAGTGCTTTCTATATGGACAATTATATGCGATCTGACACCGATCGCACAGGCCTATCATGATTATTGATCATGGCCGAGCCTCAAGGTCTTTCTGCTAATGAACTAATTACAAAGTCATCAAGTTTAACTCACGTGGTAGCTGGAAAAGGTCAGACTCCGAAATCTGGCAACTATGAGTCATGCTGCCAACGTGCCCTTTTTTTCCGAAGATGCTGTGAGCACCGTGATTGTGTGTTTTTTAATGGATTTGGCTGCTGGGAGGACTTGGGCAATGCCAACAAGCAGACTTCCAAGTATCACAAAAAACAGACATTGTACAAATACATGTATTTATTTTACTTTGATTCTTTTCACTTGAAGTTTAGTTTACTTGTCATGGGGAGAACTACTCTGTCTGTGACTACTGTCGTGTAATGTCTGCTGTGCCTCTGGAGTGTGTGTTTGAATAAAATAGAGAGAAAAAAAAATTAATTTCCCACAAGGGATTAATAAAGTAATTCTTCTTCTTCTGTGTTTTTTGGAGTTTAACCCATTAACGTTTAAAATAAAAATAAAATAAAAAAATAAAAAAATGAGAATAACTTGTCCTCTGCTGCTTCAGTTTTGACCATGCTCCTCCAATTTATTTCTCACAGTTCCCCCAACGTTACCGACGTAACATACTAAATATCTGGAGTGTCCCTTTAACATATTAAGTAGAAAGTGCTTGCATCTGTAGAAGTGGTCACCAAAAGTAACATGTTTTCTGTATTTTCTGTTTGCAGCCGGAGCAACACAGAGGGAGGCTCTTTCCGAGTCTTTGCTGTGAGGGAGTGAGACTTCAGTTCACAAGTCCAAACACCAACAGAGTCACCTCAGCTGCTCTTAAAGAGCAGGAAGTGCCCACAGGTTGGATACCATGGCTGTTCATCTGTCTCTGTCTCTGTGCCTTCAGTGGAAACAGAGCGTCCCAGCAGACTGATAGACACTGTCCCCTCTTAGTTCATAAACAATAGCATCCCAGTAAAAGTCCAAGATCTTTATGGATCTTTATTTTCCTCTCATCTTTTATCTCCAGATATGGATATTTCTTAGATATACTTAATCTGTGAATACAGAATGTTTTTATATATTATGATGCATTCAACAGCTGGTGCTGGAAGTTTTGAGTTAGACATGTTTTACAGAAAGTATTATGTTTACATTGATGTTCTTATAACAAATTTAAATTGGTTTTCATACACAGGAATGTATACTGATCACACTGTATTTAATCATTGTGTACAGAATATATGATATTTTGTTTGTTTTAAAAATGGAGTACCATATATTAACATTCGTCTCTATTTTTTAATACAGTTTTCTCCTCATCTGGATAATCAGTAAATCTAGGTCTGAATTGTAGTTATAAGAACAATTTTGAGTGAGAATGTCTTGTTGGCTGGGTAGTCCAGACCTCGTCAGGCAGATACAAAAGGAGAGGAAACGGTGTGGTAAATGAAAGTGTATACAGGCAGCAGGCACTGCAGCAGAGAGATAATGTTTCCCTTAAGGAGGCTGGTGTCGCTTTAGTGCCAGACATGTGGAAGTGATTTAGTGAGGGTGTTACATTGCTAAGTTCACTGTGCGGTATATGATAGCTGGTGCAGATGGGCCCTTAGAATGGGGGCAATATTGTGGATGCATTAAATAGCAGTCACAGACAGTTGATATTTTAAAATAGCAAGCAGGCATTTGTTGTTTTATATTTATTATTGCTTAGTGCTTTCCTAATTTCTCGTAATCTGTAAAATATATGACAATGCTAGATTTGTCCCCTCCCTACCTAAGACAAATGAATGTGTCACATGTTTTCAAGGACAGTTTTATGGGTAGAGACAAGACCATGTGAACAGTGTGAACATCATACAGATTCTCATCATCAAATTGCAGTTCATGCAAAACAGTTTACACTCTGCAAACACCTTTAATTTCTATGACTATACTGGATTGAGGCATTATTGCCATTGGTACGCCCTGATTTGAAAACTTTTCTTAAATCAATGCCTCATTTTATTGAATTTATTTTGTAAAGTCCAGTTTGTGGGTTCTAAGTAATGATGCAACCTAAAGAGGCATCACAGCACCATTAATTCTTGTCGCTCTGTCTGTCGGTTTCCTTGAAATTGCAAAACATGCTAACAGTGAGTGGTTCAGAGTGAAAGACATGACTATAAAAGAAGTGACAAATGTATGGCCTGGAAAAAAAGATTCACTTAAATCTATTCCTTTAAGCATATGCAAACTTTATCTCTTTATTCTACCTCAGTCCTATCGCTACGCTAGGCATTTATGTCTTTTCTATATGGGAATTTATATGGGAAATGCTAATGGTTTTTGTAAACTTTTTGGAAGTGTAAATACTATGTTTTTTTTTGTTTTTTTTTAAGATAATCCTTTATGCAGTAAGATATGATCAACATGTGTGAATTTGTTTAATTGTATTGTTTTTATACAGGTGTAGGATGGGTTCTGTATTTTCTTTTGCACAATTTGAAAATAAAGTATGACTTACAAATGCAACAACACATGTTTCTGTTTTAGTAAAAGATGTATCCAGCGAGTACACGATCTTTCAGGAAAGCAATGCTGACGTGTTCAGCTTGATTAGAATCTTTTGTGTATTTTGCACATACTTTGGGCCACAGTGGCACTTAGAGACGAGGAAAAGAAAGAACAGATTTACATTAGTGTAATATTGTTCTATTATGTTTCAATTATGCTCTGACTATAAATTGTAGGTCGAGAGGAAACATTAAATGTTTAGTGCAGCCTGACCAAACAGGTCAACTAATCTGGATAGTCCGTGTTCTTCATGAGGTTACATGAGGCCATAAAGAATCAATAGTCCTTTTATAATTGTCATCCAAAGTAACAAACATGTTGCTAAAATAACTTTCATGTGCATATATGGATAATTTTATCCTCTATGTAGTGAAAAGACTTCACAACTGTTGTAATGCGATCTCCCAATTTTATTAAATCTACTTTGACCCGAGCATCAGGCTAAAAATCTGTGTGTCATGCAATATGAATGAAATTTAGACCAAGGCCACCCAGGATTTGTCCATTATCTTTGGAAGAATATCACTGACCATGTTCATAACCTGGCCCTGCTCCTTGTGGACACACGCATGCCGAGTGAAGTGGAACAATAAATTGAAGCGATCACTTTTTCTCAAGGACCGCATACAAAATCTGCCAATAGGGGCTTCAGCTTATGGTGAAATGATTTCAGGAGAAAGAAACAAACGCTGTGGCTAAAATTTCACCACCTTGTAATTTCCCATTTCACAACTCTCATTTGTCACTTGAAAGCTGTTTGAGACTTGCTCACCTAGATAAGCTCCCTGTATATATGCCATTAATAAATGCCTCATTTACTTGCATGGGATATGGGACAAGGAAAGGAGGAGAGCGAGAGGAAGACCAGAGAAACATTGTAAGCACTAATAACTCCTCATATCTCCAGGGCTTTTATTAGAGGCAGATGTTCAGTTTCAGTTAAGCCCTGGTTGGACACTGTCCTGGCCACCTTACTGATAAACAGCTGCAACTGGCTTGTGTGATGACTGTTTTACTCCCACTGTCAATGGAGATAAAGATTTGTACTCACCCTGTAAATCCCCAATCTGCTCACAGAACACTTGGCTCAGTCCAACTTTGGGTTTTCCTGTCCTTAAACAACATTTTGTTTCAGTTCTACAACAATTACATTATACAGAACTGAAAGCAGTACAGTTTTATATGTTTTTGTTATTGACATTAAATTGACATTACTCTGAAGTGTCAAAAGTCACCAGTATACTGTATTTTCCTCATTCACTCATTATCAGAATGTGAAGAGATCACTTCTCAACTATCTACTGAAACGTGAAGGACATGAAAGTAATTGTCTCTTGTGGTTGTGGTCGCTAAGGCTCCACCAAGCGGCCTTTAGAGAGGAACATGCCCCCTCAGCATCTCTGTTGTACAATAAAGAGTGTAACACTGCAGCTTTACAGACCAGCTGTAAATATTCCTGCTTTCAAAGGGAAGGATGCGAAAGCGCCATGCAGAAGTTTGGTGGTTCTCAGGAATTTCTACAGCTTTTATCATTTTGGGTGTAACCTTAGTATTACTTGTTCTCATTTTCAGCAGTATTAGGTCAGTGCATTGGAACAACTTGACCTACCCTTGCATGAACAGCTGACTCTAGCTGAGCTGCATGGCACCACAGACAGTCTGAGCAATGCAGTGTTTCACAACATCCTGACTGATGGATTTGCATCTACTGGATGAGAGAAGAGTAACACATACTATGCAGTAGCACTCACAGGAAATGTAAAAGAAGAAAACTGACTGCTATTAAATTTTTCACAGACATTTGTGGTCCCCAGGGGAGGAATCCTAAAGACTTTGGCGTTCCCTTGACTTTTTCCTCTGGTGTGACCTTGAGGAGAAGACTATCCAAAGACTCTTGGATGTATTGCTATGGCATTTGGTACACATGACCATGGTTCCAAGACGATGAATTTTAATGATAATAGTAATATCTGTGATTTTCTTCAAGCAGCAGCTTAACATGTGTGGTTTTAGGACAGCTTTGGCTCACCCTTACATAAACTGCTGACTCTAACCGATCTACAGGGTCGCACAGAAATGAGATGGCATTCACTGAATAATGCAGCATGCAACGATAGCTCAGTACTATAAATTATATTTTGTTGAGAGTAAAGATTTGCATTGGATGAAATTTGAGTAACATACAGTACAGCACTCAAAGGCACTGTTTAAGTTTAAACCACTAAGAGGCCTTCTCTCTGAGCTCATGTGCAATTTTACATGGTTATAGCTGGACATCCCTGTGTGTGGCTCTGCTAACGGTATTATTAATATCTGGAATTTTATTACTGGGGTTTTGGACTTGAGCTTATAGTTCATATACTCCAAACACAACGTCCAGGCAGGATCTTGATCACCGGACATTAACAAGCAGTCCAAATTATATGATTGTGATGATATTTCTCTGGTCAAGAGCAGCCTTATAGTACAGGGCTTCAAAAAAGCCAGTTGGGATCAGCAAGCCAGCATGTGGAGGAATTTTCGATTTACAGAGACTTGACTTGGAGACACTATCTTTCAAAACAGACGGAGCAGAGATGTGGCTAATTTTGTTATGACAGGACTGTGTCTGGCCCGCTTGTTTGTCATAAAAGCACAGTAAGATTTGTAGAGACAAAAGGAGGATGGATTTATCTAAAAGCAGCATTTGGAATGTATTTGGAATTGATGGGTTAAAATGTCTTTGAATATAATTTCACTCAATATTTTTTGTGATCTTAAGGTTATAGTGCAGACAAGGGTCAGGTTCCTCATTTTTCACTTTTCCTGCTGCAGATTCTTAGTCCCGTTCACAACCTGGCAACCCAAAAGTTGTTCTTATAATCATTTATAACTAATAAAGAGCAAACTAAAATGGAAAACATAGTAACATTGAACCTTCTAAATATCAGCATTGTCATGATGAGCATGCTAATATTAGCGTTTAGCTCTGCTGTTAAGTACAACCTCACATAGCCACTGTTTCTTAATTTATCTCGTTTCCTCGTCTCGTCTGTCATATCCCATACACGTGTACATTTAACATTATAAATGTGTGTGTACAGAGCCCCCCTATACTGTGTATGGTAATAAAACATCTTTTGTCAGATAATACCAAAAGTTTTACTTTTTTATTACTTTTGCAAAAGCCATAAAACATAGAAGTTAAAATGGCAAACTCCTTCACTGATTGCTGCCAAACCACTGGGAAATTCATACAGTGATGCTATTCCCCAGTGTTGTGTTTTATTTGGTTTGCTCCCCTGTGTTTTTTCTTGGCATGAGAGTCACTGTAGTGGATCCCAGGCTGTGCTCCCTCGGGACTCAGTGTGAATTCTGACCCCATAGGAGGCAACCCCAGGCGGGTGAACAAAGGCTGTCAGGGAGATGATGAGGAATCTGTGGCGATGGTGTGTAGTTAACCAATGTGGATTGAAGCAATTAAACAAAGCCTCGCTGCCCGGTAGTTCTGTAGTCACACACACAGTTTTTCTTTCCCCTACGCGAAGCACTTCCATTCTGGGAAGAGTGTGCTGAAGATTCACGTCCCACTGATCAAACACCAGAGTGTGTGCACGTACGCCTCCCTCAACAGTCAGCACTTTGTGGCACAAACCATAATCCGTGTTGTTTTGAATACATGCTTGTGTCCCTATTCAAGGATAATTATACTTATATGGATGATGATTAAGAAAGAGTCATCCTTGAAGTGTTTCTGTCAGTAAGCGATGACATGACTGTTGTCTCTCTGAAAACTGTGGCTTTAAAACTCCCTTCCAACAGAAGGACCTCATTGAAAGAATTTTGGGCACAGATGGTGTTTACTGCAAGTTTTCATAATTAGATCACTGATGCTGGGCCCAATATTGATCTGAGAGATTGTTCAGTTTTCATTTTGCGTTTGACATATTGTGCATGAACTGATCTTAAAGTTAAGATTAGGAATTAAACTTTAATCTTCAGCTTTAGAATCATACATTTGTTGTAGGGAGTCATGAAGTTTTCATAAGCAGCAGCTTAATGTGATTCAAACATAACGTTAATGAGCCACAAGAAACATTTGATCTATCGGCTTTGCAAGATTAAAAATCCAAGGGTCATAAAGGTGTACCACATTTAGGGCTATCCATTCATGGACATCTAATGGCGAGACATTTAACTGCAAACTAAAAATGTCAACCTAATGGTGGCTTGAGGGGAAAAGAGACCAGGAGGAGGTCAGGAGACCAATCAGCAGTGTTTTAAGATTCATCCTCTGGGAACCATGAATGACCATGAAGCTCATAGCAACTGATACTTGTTGAGATATATCAGTATGAAGTGGACCAACAGACTGACAATGGCATCCTCAGAGCCAGTCTAGTGCAGCAAAATATCATTTTTACTGATTGTGCATTTATTTGAAATTGTAATACACATAGTACAGAGTATGTATATTCACACCAACTACAGTAGTGAGCAGTAGCACTGTTTGAATTTTATTTCTTGTAGGCTATGTTGTGTACTTTTATGTGTGGCGTAAAAAAGTTATTTGAATTAATAAAACTGTCAATGAGGTCCATACGTAGTTATGTAGATTGTGTAAAAAAACATTTAAAAAAATAACATAAACATGAAATTGAAGCGTTTAGAAATACTTCCTGGAGATGGAAGACGCTCAGAAAGGTAGCATTTTTTCCACTGATGCTTTAGACAATGACAAGTCCTAAATGACAAGGTCTGGTAAAGACCTCATTCTCTCCTCCACATGACTTTCCTCAAAGGACTCCCATTAGTCCAATATTTGGCTAATGATGGGTGGATGAAAAACTGTTTTATAAACCTGCTGTCAGTGAAGCAGTCTAAATATAGAGAACCTCGTTATACTGTAGATATTATAACAAAGAGCGCACTCATAGCCCCATTTGGTGCATCACACACGGAGCCGACGCATAATCACATGCCGATAATGGTTGGCTGCTCCTTTTGTTCCTCCGCTGCCGGTTATTGTCCTGCTTGGTGAACGGTGGACTCCAGTGAGTAGCAGAAGAGTTTGTCACCACTTTGTTCTTCGTGTGGAAAGTTAAGCCGAAGTAAACAAAGCTTGAGGGCCAGTGTTGCTGTTTGTTTAAATAGCTCTATCCTCAGAGAGTTCGTGCTGGTACACAACCACTTAACCATAGAAGAAGAGAGAATAAGAGGATTCGGCGAAGCTCTAGCTTGTTAAAGTTTTTCTCCCTGTGAGAGGCTCCAAGAGTTTGGATGAAACTGACCCCGGCCTTCTACGGCAACTTAGTTTGTCCAATCAGTCTCATTTCCTGACAGCAGCGATCAAAACAATGTACAAACATTTCCGTTTGGCGAATACAGGAGTGAGACAGGGTGCAACAACAGTGGTGCATAATCTGAATGTGACAAAGCAATTATTCCCTCTGGGAAAAGAAATTTAAGAAGATTCAGAAACTTATCTTACTGTGAAGGTGTTTATATAACAGATGACAGTGCTCATCTTCTTGGCATACAGCAAATACAAGAAAACCCGTAGTGTGAGATTAATGTCTGAGCACATAATGTCCCAGAAAGCACTCACAAATTTCACTCACAAAACGATAACGCTCTTTTGTACAATGTCTTTTTTTGGGCAAGGCTGCTGCTGAGAACAACAGTAGGATAAGCTCATATTCTTTCATCAAAAATAAATGAAACCAGTATGTGACAATATTCACAATATTGAATGTGAAAAGGGTAATTTAGGACCAATGATAAATGATAAAGAATGATCAAAAATAAGCAAAAAAATTGATGATATGTTAGCTTCTAATGCAGAATATTTGATTTCAGCACTTTTAAATGTGTTTTTTTCTGTGTGTCCTTACAGCAAGTTGTCTGTGAGTGGATAAAGTGGTTCTGTTTCCATTCCAGTTATATAACCCCACCTCCTCCCTCTCCATATGTCACATACTGCACGGTACAGTATGTGTTTGAGCTTGGACAAGGTCATAAATCGCCCCTCTAGCATCCCTTGTCTCTGTCAGGCTGCTTTCAACAATGGGAGACAAAAACACTTGGAAAATAAAGAGCTACAGTAGCTCTGTCTCCATCAGGTATGGAAAACTAACCCTGCATTCATTTGACCTTTCCCAGTTCTGAGAAAAATGGATTCCCTACCTGTAACTGCTAACCTCAACTTAATGCAGTGGCCATTAATTACAGGGCACTCAGTGGAGCACACAGCACAGATGGGATGCATCCATCACACTTGCAGAAGGACTCTAACTGATGAAATTTGGACGGGTTAAGTAACAGTTAAAATGTGTTCTGCATGCAGTACAGTGATCTAGCCTCTTGCAGTGGACACATGGAGGTCCATGTTATTATTTGAAATCTGGTCGTAAATTCAGACCAAGTTTCCACTCCAGATATGGTTGGCTGAATGAACTGGTTTGACTTGCACTTATCTGCCATATTCTTTTGCTGAGGGTCAGAATCCAGGACTTTGTGTATCTTTTTGGTCAATATTCAATATTCAATAGTCAATATTTGATACACATAAATGATGACACTCAACTTTGGACACAATATGGAGTGGTCAGAGCAGCTGAAACTGAGATAATATCATCAAAGAATTACAATGAATTACTGTTATCCACATAAACCCACCACCTACCATACCTGTTTGACATCTCCTTTAAGATTTTGAAAAGACTGAGAAATCATCTAGATATACAGTAGATGGAGGCCAGCTCATTTTGTCAGGAGCATACAGAAACGCACATAATGACCACATAGTCTCAGCCTCACCCTCACAGTCAGAACAGCATCATGAATGTCACAATGTCAGTCTAAGAAACAAAAATGTCTGTGAAGATTCTTGAAGTTTCACCTCTCATCCGAGAGGCTTCTTCAGTTCAGAAAAGGAAACACAAAGGAAAAGTAATTAAATTAATAAATTAAATGGACAATAAAATAGAAAGACTGAAAGAATTTATATGTGTGTGTGTTTGTGTGTGTATACATTGTATATACACTGTAAAAGCAAAGATGAACCAAATAAAGTCTCCAGTACTCTATACTGAATCAGGTTATAGAATTAAGTTAAATGAAAATGATTACTATTTGAAATTCAAACCTTTTTGAAATGTTTTCATGAAGCACAAACTAGAACAATACTGTGTGCACACAGAAAGCTCTTAATGCCGTATATTCTTCATTCTTACTAAGTGAGTGAGTGCACCACTTTTCATCAGAATGGACAGAACGACTTGGATCAGTCTGATGAAGAGCATCACAATGTCATTTGTGCTGATAATAAGCAGTTTTTGAATTGGGTGCTTTCTGTGTGTCTCCTGTATTGTTCCACTGTATTGTTTTGAGTTTTGCTCATATTTACTTCAGCACCTGCGTTAAATATTTGTCGGATGAGCTGTAAAAGGCTATCACTTGACACAACCCCTCTGCAGCTGCAACATTGCAATTAAGGTTCATCGCCAGTCTTGTGTCATTAATCCTGGTTCTCATAGAGCCAAATGGAATGAGCATCTCAGTGAATGCCCTGAGGCCACTTTTCCCATGTTACTGATGTCAGTGGGCTATCTGCACTAACGCTGGCACTGGCTGCTCATGCCAAGACAAATGTCAGCCCGGGCCTCCCTGCCCAAGTCCCAGCTTGTGGTCGTGAGTTTATTATACCAGACTTTGAAAGTCCCTTGCAAGTTGCCTCTCTGCGCAACGGTACAGTCGGGGCTCTGGGAAAGGTTGGGTTCCCAGACAGAAAAGCCAGTGTGAGACAGGTTTTCTAGACATGTTGGTGGCTTTTCCTCTGGAGGTTTGGACAGCTGACTGGTGTGCGCTGCAAAGAACCTACTGTCCTTTTTTATAAAATATTTATTCAACAATTCCCACATTTTATCTGCTTTTACAAAAACTAATCAGACTCTAGAGTATATGGGTATGTAGGCCGTTGTTGAATGATTCAGCTGTCAGTTTCCCTGCTCAAGGCTGATAGTGACCGGTGTTTAGGTTTACACTTAGGGTTCGGACAGCTGTGATTAATGTATGTCGTGTTTGCTTTTTTTGTGTAATTATTCATGATTTTGTATGAACAGCTTTCGCTCTAAAGGAATGTTTCTTTAGCTGTATCTGGACTTCATTTGACATGAACTGTTTCTTGTTACGACAGCCATCCAATATGTTGTCATGGTTCAAAACATAAGCCAGAAGTTTATTCTTTTTTTCATACTGTAATTGATAGTCACTAATTATGATAGTGGGTGGATTCCTGTATTTACGAGTGCAGTTATATTTGAAATCTGGTTCAGACACCCAGTCCGAGAGGGGAGAATCAAGCAAAAAAAGAAGAACCATAAATTATGTTTTGGGAGATGTGGTCGGACTTTGACGTCTGAGCTAACCGACTTACTCACTCGTTGTGGCATTGTCTCTTTGCAGTGAGTAGTAAGCAGCAACAGGAGATCAGACTGCTGACATGGGTGTGAAGCCATCCTGACAGGCCTGCTGACGCACATCAACTTCAAGGGGACCAAAGGCTGCTGCTTCAGCGAGGATGCTTTCCGGGAGCTCATTTGTTGTGTCTGACTGAAAAACAGGCTCAAAATACTGCTGTCGCTGTTTAGGGGTCCATCCAGAGTATGTGTTCCTCATCAAGTGTCCCTCCATGTCTGTCTTTGTGACTGATTGCTTCAGTCAAAGAGAAAAAAGTTCAAACAACCCATAGGAGAGTTTCTGATATGAAAAGCATTTCCAGGGTGTAGGTAAATCTATTCTACACACATTCATGGTCTATTTCATTGCTCTGGCCATTGAGTTTTTTGCTGTTTTTATGTAGGTCCAAGGATGCTTTACCCCCTCCCGTCAGTGTTTTCATTCCTCCACAGTCTCCCTCGTGGCCAGCACTTCCCGGTTTCTGTTGTTGTAGTTCCACTCAGTGGGATTGAGATGGAAAGAGATGAAGGCACAGAGATGAAGCTCCTGGTTTTCCATGTTGTTGAGAAAGTGCAGCTACGGGGCAGTAACACGGTCTGGGTGAACTGATCACCAATCAGAAGTTGAGGGTGAGTTGAGATGAGCTGTGACAGAGCTGGAATACCAGAGGATCTGTTGATGGAAATTAACAAAGTCCAGAAACCATCTGAGCCCCATCTGTACAGTGTTTTGTGGATGCTTAGACAACGCTGGTTGATGTAAAGTATATATAATCTGCCATACTGCTTTCCCCAGGGCTTGGAAAAGACATCCCAGATAAACAATCCTGAACTTGGTGAGTGTGTTCCTGAAGCCTCTAACTGGCTTCTTGGCCAGTGCAGATAAAGGGAAAGACACAGAATATGTGCTTAACTATTTCATTTGCAAAACAGAAATTAAACTGCTAAAACTACTATTACATTGGTAATGTAGGTTGGTGGATGTGTGAGAAATATGGTGACATTAATACCCTCCAGAGGGCCGATGCAACACAGATGAGTATGACCATGCTCAGTGTTACTCCCCCCTTCTCATATGCCATCAAAGCTGGAGGTGTTAAGTAACTTGAACTTGAATAATAGGGTGTCCCCCAGAGGGTGATCTCTTCCGGCTCTCCTCTCAACAAATATGACACTGACTCCATCTGGAAAAGCCAGGGAATTAAAGCAACCTATTTCAAATGCTCCTGTCAATTGCTATTCTTCATGGTGCTGGTCCCACTGCCACAGAAAGCATGAAATCTCACACTGACATGAAATTAAAGGAAACCAAGAGCACAGGAGACTCAGGAGGACGATACTGGGGATGTTCGGACGTTGGGGGTGACAGGATGAAGGATGGAGCGACATGAGCACTCTCTCCGGGAGATGTGACAAATTACTGTTTGTAATGGCCCAAGACTAAAGGTAACTTGAGAACGATCACGTGATGAGTCTTGCTGAGTCTTGAACCTGCTCTGTTCCCAGAGAGCAATGTTTTCATCTCAGAGCCTCTTAGGAAGCTATAAGGTTAACAACAGACAGAAAACCTCTTGTTACTGTTTCTGAGTACATTCAAGTTCTCTGAAGTGTCATTTTGTTGAAGAAATGACAGATCAGTGTCTCTTTCTTTTCCTATGAAATATCTGTACTTTAATTTATTTACAGTACCATAAACTTGATGAGTCTGTCTCTTAAAATAAACTGTTTGTTATTTGTATGAACCTTTGATGGGAGATGTAGTGGAAAGACAAATACAGAATTTAATTGCTGCACATGCTAGTTTGATGCACACATGATGAACACATTTTTCTGTTCGTGCCATTCCACCATGTCTCTGTTTTTCAACGTCTGTCATGGCCTTCCTGCATTCATCTTTCCATTGCACCACATCTGTAAGTCCTTCCCAGGAAAAAGAACATCATTTTTATTCAGCACTGGCAGCTTCAGCACTTTTGTGGATTTTTGCTGTCCTGGATGTGCTCTATCACAGGACCATCTATCATTATCCCCCTCTTAAGAATTAATGAGTCTCTGAAGTCATTATGTAACACAGGACCGAAGGCAGTAAACAATTCAGTGTGACTTTGCTCCGTCCAGATAACACGTTGCGTTATTTCCCCCACAATTTATTTCCATTTTTCTGCCAAGGATAAATAAAGTTATACTGCGTTTTTGTGTGCTGTTCCACTCTGCACTGCGTAAAAGACAACTACGAACCCTGCTACTGCTGTATCGATTACCAGCTACCACCACTAGCACGGGTACTTCTGCTACTGCTGGCACTACTGCCTCCTCAGAGACATTCAAAACAATGATAAAAAGTCAAAGCACCATCAAGAACACAAAGCCAGACACGAATTAAAAACAAAATTAAAACGCAATAATATGTTCAATCCAAATACACTAGTCATAAAATAAAAAATGGTTTTACCGCACAAAAACATGACTGTAAAATCTGTTTGAAGATGAGACCGAGAAGATGACTCATTCTGACAGCCTAAGCTGCTGGATGGTCCCGAGCCTTGGGGCCTATGTGGAAAAATAACTGATTGACAATTAAGATTCGGCCTCATGGAAAGTTTTGTTCCATGCTGGAGACAAAATGTCAAGCCGAGGTCGGTGTGGGACAGATGACGTACAAAAAGCGTTTCCCTCATCTGAAAGCCTCGACCAGATTGTACTATTTTCACCAAAGTAGTCTAATCAGCCTTTTATTAGCATGAAAAGATGTCCCTTGAATGAAGAGTATGAATGACACTTTTCTGTATTTTTTCTATGATTAGAAGTCGCTCTTGCAAATGGTCAGACGCTTGCTTCCAGATTTTGGCCAGATGTAGCTCCAAGTGTGCCAGATTGGATTAAGCTAAAGTGCGCTGTAACTAATAAAGTCTTGCTTTTCTTCTGTTTTCCTTGTTTAGTGTCCAAGAGCCATGGGTAACCGTCTAAGGTTGGCAATGGTACGTGCTGAAAGGAGGCGGGTAGTCAGATCAGGTTGTACACTGTGTATGTTTGTTCAAGAAGTTATCAGAGGTGAGCCAGATCCAAAGTTACTGTAGGTCATGTTATTGGCAGAGGCGGAGAAACGTTTACAGATGTTTTGACATGGCCAAATGTTAAATCGGAAACCATCCGACATTGGTTTATTTGCCACATAACTGTTTGTTAACATGGATCAGAAACTGTGTGGGTGCTGTCACTTATTCTCACAAGCGTTTCTAGAACTTAGCAGCAACAGCCTTAAAGTGCCTTCAGGGGATGCCTGTTATGAAGCTGTTCATATTTTGTTTATCTCCCCATAGACTTTATAATCCTCGGTTTCAGTGTGATGAACAGACCAGCATCCCCGCTGTTTGACTCCACGTCTGCTCTCCAGCTGTATTCCCAATGAGCCCAGACCGCTGCATTTTAATACTCGTTCTGTCATATGTGACATTCAAGAGGTCCTCTACCAGTGACCAGACTGGAAGTTGTCTTAAACCATGACATAAATTTACACGACATGTGGATTTGGGGAAAGTAACACACACAGTGGAAGACTTTACGCACCAAAAGAGAACATCTCTTGAAGAAAAGACTATGTGTGCCCTCATTATTTGCGCCATTTACGGTGCAAAAACAGTGCTGCTATGTGAGCAGGTACTCTCCAACAACCCTAAAAGTCTGCTGCCACTCATCCAACCTCCACTTGTTAAACTGCATCCCACAACTCCAGTGCTCTCTCAGTGTGTGTGTGTGTGTGTGTGTGTGTGTGTAGATTGTCCTACTTTGCAACAAGTCTGGCAGAAATTCTGCATTGTGGAGTTCTTGGAGGGCATTCAAGAAACTCAACACACGTCTCTGCCTCGTCCTTGCAAACACAGCTGCTCCTCCGTCCCCACGTCACCCCTCTCTGTCTGAACTCTTTTGCCCAGAATCCCTTTGGCCAAACAAACCATGCAGGTCAACACAGCAGCGGTGGCCAGTTTGTGCTGAACTGTGCAAAACAATTATTAGTTTAGAGCTCAAAGGCTCCTCTGCTGAGTGCCGCCTTCTGTGAGCTCTGTGCCTAAAATGCTTTTATTGTGGGGTTTCAGAAGTCATATAATAAAATTCATTGGCCATTAACACACTTGCAATCGCAGTGACGCATGAATAAGCCCTGAATTGCAAGACAGTTAAATCAATCTGATCTGTTTTCACCTTTTGTCTTTGCAGTTTAATACGCAGTGAGGTCAGAGTGAATGATTTCCTGCTGCTTTGACTGTAATTGTTTACATGTGTGGTTGTTTATGGCTGTGTTTATTGATGCTTGTTTTGGATTAAATAACATGTAAGTTGCCCTCATAAATGCAGCTTTTAACTATGGGCAGGACTTGAAAAGATGGCTTTAATGCATTGGACAAACCTCAAAGGAAGCAATCGAAAACAAATTTAGGAGGACACACACACACACACACACAACGACAAAGGTAGCTGAAAATAGCATATATAGGTGCAAATAGTTGGATGTCCTCACATCTATAGTCATTATCCAAGATGTGAACTACACTCAGCGTTGTTTCATTTCAGATTCCACTTACATGAACTGAAAAGTAACATCTATTTCAAAGGAAATACTTTATGTTCAGTGGACAGAGAATTCTGTTTTTCCATCTCCTTATTTTTTACATACGCAGAGAGTGCGTCATGGGCCACAGCTGCACAAAGTCACTATGAAAATCATGAAAATTGTATTGGACTCTCATTGGAAAGTGAGATTATCAATAGCATGTTGTCATCTTTATTTCCAGCTCCATCTGATGGTTTCTATTGTCCTCCCAAGAGGAATGACAGAGTTGTTGTTATTGTTTCAGCCACAAAGTGAGACGTGTTTACATTCAAGTGGCAAAACCTCTAGGTGTGTGCCTAAACCAAACCAAACCTTAACCATAGTGTTGTCACTTATTTATTTTACAGTGACACAGTGATGTTCCGGTAAAGTCCAGAAAAATGATGCCTTCCTGACAATCAGAAACCTCTACTATTTACGATATGATATGATATGAACTGTAGAAACAAACCATTTACATTTGTTCTCACTATGCAGTTTGTTCATTTTGTCAGTCAGGAGCTCAAGCCTGTGAGACTTTCATTACTGTGGTTACTTAAGCTGTATCCTTTGGAGACAATCCAGAGGGTCACAGGTCAGAAACGCTAAGATTACATCAGGACCTTTGTTATCAGTGCTTGTATGAAATAACCTCTATTAACCTGCTGGTTCAGCACAGCACCATAAATCATAGCTTGAGTAAAATGTCATTTTAAACTATAATACACCACTTAGCATAATAGTACAGATTTATTGGGTCTTCTCGCTTCAAACCAGATGTATTGTGGTGTCACTGGAACATCAAGTCCCTCTTTTCTTAGTTTGGTTTGTTCTATTTTGTGACCTGAGAAGCTGTCCACATTTATAAGAGCCTTGTGAAATGTTATACACCGAAAGCAGAGAACAGGATGTCCCATTAAACGGTGCTTAAGGGTTTGTTTAGATATAGTCTGTTTAAGATAAGGGGGCTTTGAGGCAATCCTAAAAATTGCATTTGCACCACAGAGCTTATGTAGTTTTAGTAAGGATGACTTTATAGCTGCACTTGATAGCTGACTGATCCAAGAGCAGATAACAGTTTGAGGCCTGGCTATGCACTGGCATCCCAGTTTTCATCTGTCTCCATCACTTAGGCACAACAAAATTTATTGGACAGTACAGTACACTAAAATTTGTAAGTAAGTAAGTACCCAACGCAGACATTCCTCCTCTGGTCTGTAAACAATATGGATTGATTGACTCCAGGACTGAATGCACCTTTATTTTGTTTGGCATTGCTTTCAAGATTAAAGGGTAAAAAGTGACCACATTTTCTCTTCAAGAGGATGATTTGTGGAGCGCTGACAGCAGATCTTATCTTGCCCAATTTTCCTGCCACAGAAAATACTTCAGGTACTTCAAAAAGCATCTTCTTTTTGAAAGTGTTGTTTTCTCTCTGGCATAATTAACTCTGGAACTTTCGAGTTTGAACTTGACTTGCTACCTCTCCTTGCAGGGTCCCTGATTGAAATTCAGACCACGGTGAAAGCAGCTCTCTGCGCGGTGCTATATTTAGGCGGAGCGGTTTCCAGTCATAAATCCATAACACAAAGACGAGCGCTGTCTGTCTCTGCTACCTGAGTGGGCAGTGAAAACTTCTGGATGGTGGACTTTGCTTGCCTGTCTGGTCACACAGTGTATTTCCTTACTCATTTATTTTAGGATCAATATTTGAGAGCACGAGCAATGCAAACTTCCTCACCTATTACGAGATCATGTGAAGGATAATTTTAATCACGACAGCTTAAAAGTTGATGGATTTTCTTGCTGTTATACATTCAGAAAGGGAGGAGTAAGCATGGGAAAACCGCCTGATCCAACTGGGCTAAATGTTTGTGTCAGGGCTCCAGCAGCACCAGGTCTCGTCCCACTGTTGGAGGTGTTGTAAGCCATGTTTCCCGCCTTTCTGGGCACCAGACAAGAGGACTGACAGCAGTTGTTTGCTCCTGGCCTGCAAGAGTTTCAGTTGTTTTCTAGCAGCATACGTTGATGCACTGTTTCTGTTCATGTTCAGCCTCTTTTCCCTCACTTCTCTATTTGTACTTCGTTTTAAGGCTGTAACAGGATAGTAATCAAGCTCTTTCTTAAATACTTGTCTCTTGAAGTTGCATCGGCATATTGTGATATTCATTATGAATGCTGAAATAGGTTTTTCAGGAACTATGTCATAATATCATTTTACTAAATCATGAAACATGAGACTACATTTAATCCAAACCAAAAGCTGACTCTTCCTTTCTGCCCACAGTACGTTCTGTCCTCTTACAAACAAAATGAAATAAAATGCAAATAATGATCCACTTGAACAAATATTGAGAGATCTTTTTTCTACAGGTCATGGGATTTCCAGTAAGCAATATTATCGTCAAAGAGGGAAAATAGCCAGAAGGTGTTCTCAACTGCTGTCTGCAAAGTATTTTCCATTATTATTGTGTGCTGTGGGAGTATGTCTGTGCACTACTGCTTTGAAAGTGTGAGAGACCACAATATTCTTTAAGCCAATTTGCAGTATGTTTAGAAAAATGGTTGTTAAATAATGTATGCTGCTTACCATTCACTTCACTTCAAAGTTCAGAAGTTCTTTTTGCAAAGATGCAATTTGAATTTAACAACATCTGATTTGGTGATGTCAGTGTTTCCCCACCCTTGCCCCATTGCCTCTCCACACCAGCATAATCAAATAAGCCCTTCGTGCCCTTCAGTAGAGAGAATTGAGCAGGTCTGTGGTCAGCATTCGGCGATTGAGCAATATTTATACCCGAGCAGATATCCAAGGAGATCATCCGAGATGTTTGGCAGTCTCCCGGTTCAAACAGTCAAACCAGACAGCTGGTGTGTGATGCAGAGAGAGTTCTGCATGTTTTTCTGTAAAAGAACAACGCCAGCAGGGACGTAACCCCTGTCTCTGGACTCATTCCACCCAGGATGTGGAGGATGACATTGATGGCTGAGTGTTCAGCTTTTAACTGAACACTAACTGATCACCGTGCTCTCTGCTGAGCCTGACAGATCAATAGGCTGCCAGCACAGCAGGCAGATCAATAGACTGCCAGCACAGCAGGCCTCTGGGAGGGAAACCAACATCACAGCGGTGTCACTGTTGAACCTCTTAATAGCGACAAACACTGAAACCTGAGTATGACAAGGAGTCAATTTTCAACTTGCTCATGTTCCTGTTTAAAAGCCTAATTAACATTTGAGTGGCTGTGAGAGTGAGTGGTGGACGAGTGGGCACATTTAGTTCTGTGATCTGAGAAACGTTTAGTGAGCTAGAAAGCGATGACATCTTGGATATGATAATTAATTTAAAGTGATCTCTGTTCCAAATCAAACCTTTGGCCAGAACAATCTAAGTCCAATAGATTGATAATTATGATAGATTTGATAGTGCAGGTACAGCCTCCAACCTAACCCATTCAGAATGACAGCAGACAGCAGACTACACTGACAGCAGGAGCCTGAGACACTGAAGGATTGACCTGTGTAAATATCTGGTTCGTTTATTTAGACTGGATTCAGTGAGGTAGTCCAATTGGTATTATAAATCTTTTTTTCAAAGGAACCCTGGCCTGGCTTGAAATTCATATCACGCTTTCCTTTTTTATGGTTTGAGAGAGACGAGATTTCATCGAGCATAAATTTGTTTACAGAACAAACGTCCATCATGCGCATACTTCCCGTCATTTTTTTTAATCTCCAAGTTTTTTCCAACAGGATGAAACAGTGAAGAGATTTTATCTCTTAATCCTCCCTCTCCCACTAATGGCGAACATTTCGATGCATCTCTTGAAAAAAACAAAACAAAACAAAAATCTCAGATGAAGCTGTGATGATCAGTTTTCAGTTTTGAATTTCTGACCAGGAAAAATAATGTCAATGTCAATGTCTGTTGAGGTGGACATGAGTAAGCCATGCATGTCAGCCATGATGGAAACTATGGCGTGTGTCAGGTGCAACACAAATGTTTGCAGCTGACTGATTTGTTTATTTGTTCATTAATCCATTCATCATACTCTTCTTGTCAGCATGTATTGGGGTAGGCATCAGGGAAACACCAATGACAGGTCAAAGGTGCTTGTTCATTCTCATACATGGATGGATTACAATAAGACAGTGACCCCGGGACACAGACACTAAGGTTCACAGCTCCATTTTGTTCAGGATTTTTCTTTTAGGTTCCATAAAAGGTCCATAAGTGCTGCTGAAGTTCAGTATTTTGCTCCTGTTGTAGATAAAAAGAGGCTGTCCACTTCCTTTTCAAGATTTCCTACCACAATAGAGCCCCACAGACAGTCCATCTGAAAATACTATGAGGTACTATACAAAATATTAAAAAATCCTGAGTTGTAAGTTACATTTTCTAAAGTTATTCAGCTGTCAAACTTGCTTGAACTGCTTCCCTGGTTTTAACATGTCCACACAAAAAAACTACACACCCCCTGACCCAGGAGGTTCTTTCAGTTTTCTGTCCACACTCTCACACACTCATATGGTTCCTTTATAGTCTCCAGTCCATCTGAATTGAATTTCTGGAGAGGATCCGGAGAAAGCCTAACAACTACAGGGACAAAATCTGAGTCCAGAAAAGGCTGAAAATGTGCGTAACTTCTTTTGTTTTTTACTTTTTATTTGTGATAAATTGGTGTCCTTCGTAAATACGTTCATATCTGTGTGTGGATGTTTTATTGATCTTTCCATTTTGTCCTCCACGCTATCCCAATAATATAGCAGTATTTGTATGTATTTGTACGTGTTTCTTCAGTTGAGAGAAATCTGGCTGGTCTTTATGAGCTAATGCGCTGCATCCTGCTGATGAGTGCAAGCCAAGCCACATACTGTATATGTCGGTGAAATATGAACTTTGTGAAGACAAGTCTGTGGAGAAGAAGCTTTTTTTCCCATTTCATTGCATTAAACCACTGAGCTTTATGGAATCACACAGTGTTATATAATTTCTTTTAATGTCAGAGATTCCTCCACTGATCGGGTTCAGCCTAAATGTCACAGACCTGATACTCAAATGGAAAGAATACACGTCATTATTTAGCTAACCTGATTTCTGTGATTCATAAGTATTTTTAAGTAAGCCTGAATGCTTAATCTTCAGAACTGAATAGAATAAAGAACCAATTTGTTGTTTAGATTATACCTACTGTTGTGGATATAGTTGCCATCGGCTTCAGGGGAGAATAAAGGACGAATCTCCTTCTCTATTTTGTTAGGGATTCAGCAGTTAAGCCATGAAAACAAACGGAGGGAAAAAGAAGGGTTTTATTAAGTTTTAATGAGTTATTGCAGCCCCTCTGAGCTTCTGTGCTGTTGAGTCTCCTCGTCTGTCACTGTGACAACCTTGTATCAAGGTTGCACCTTTGAGATGGTTTCAGAAAAGCTCCAGAGAGGATAGCTAATGTTAACTTATTATTAATGCTACTTAAATCAAGATGGATGGTATTTTCCCTAATTCTTCTTCAGGATAGCTCTTTTCTGGACAAAGACCTCAGATGTTGACTCTAATGGAGTCTACTGGAGTATTTTTCCATCTTCTTGAGCTTCTTCTTCTTCATGTAGCCGTCGCTTGGGATTGCTACATCTGTCACCGCTGCCCTTTTCAGTAGTTTGTCGATCAACACGATGTCCGGTTGGTTAGCCACCACCAGCTTTTCAGTGTGGGTCAGGAAGTCCCGCAGGACCGTAGCTCAGTCATTCTTCAATTCTGACTGGGGGACTTCCAGCCCAAACTAAGTGCAGATGTTCCTGCATACAGTGCCAGCTACTTGGTTATGGCGTCCCATGTATGCTGTTCCTGGCTGCATTTTACACCCTGCTATTACGTGCTGGGCTGTGTCAGGAGCATCTTTGCACACCTGGGGTCCTGTGTGGTATAGTAGACCCCTGTCTCTTTTGATTTGTACTGTGTCTGCTCCTGTACTGTCATGATAAGTGCTTCTGTGCTGTCTTTTAATCCAGCCTTTTTCAGGCACTGGTAGGATTTCTTCAGCCACTACTTCTATCTGTCGATGAAACATCTCTGGTTTTTACCTCCACGAAGGTTCACACTTCTCTGCTGCATTAGTGAGTTTCTACTGCCTGAGGTACTCACTTGGCATCTTTGGGGACCATCTTCCTGATGTACTCCTGGATCTTGCTTGTTTTGAACTGGACAGTGGCTCTGACACTCACCGGTCTTTGGCCTCCCTTGCTCTGCTTATTGTACAGTCTCAGGGTGCTGGACTTCAGATAAAACCTCCATGCATTGTGAGGAGCTTTCTTGTCTTGATATCAATGGCCTCTATCTCCTTGATGGCCAGCTTATTATATCAGTGGGGTATTTGATGACTCATACATGTTGATGGCTTTGCACTTTGTTCTTCCCATTCAGCCAAGTTTTCAGGACCTGCTGTACTCTGTGTAGGTATTTGGCTGTGGCTGAGTTTGACCTCCTTGCGGCTCCCATTTGTCTGCAAGATCCCAAGGTATTTGTAGCTGTCCTGAACATCTGAACATATATGTATATAGTCTCCATTCAGATTTTCATGACAAACCACAAACGACTGAGTGAAGGTTTTTATTTAAAAAGATTCATTCTTAAGATTGCCTCACAGGAGAAAACAAATGTGTTTCTGAACAGGCGCTGTGCGCCCTCTGTTGACAATTTCAAGGACCTTCACTTTAGCGCTACTTATGATGAAACACTGCAAATATGCCAGGAAGGAGTGAATTGTGCTTTGCTATAGTTTATTACAATGTTAACCTATTTGCATATGACAGTACATTTACACTGATATGCTTCCCAGGTGGAGCTTTTACTTGTTATATGTCACACTTGGGACATAGTATTTCAGTGTTTCTGTATAAAATAAAATTACATTTTTATTTAAGTCACACTTCAACAAAATGAACATTGATAGATACAAAGATATAGCTTTTTACCCATGTAGCTGTACTTGCTGTACATGTATTGGATGTATGTTCAGTATGCATGCAGCTGTGTGTGTGTGTGTGTGTGTGTTAGTCTGTGCTCTGTCTTAGGCACATAGCAGCTCTTCACTCCTTAGTTAAGTTGTTGCTCCTTGAGTTGTTTCTTGGTGCGGACAGGTGCCTCTGGTATGTCGTGGGTAAACTGGCAGCATCGGCATGTCTGTACACCTCAGTGCCAGTCTGTGGGGGCAGCAGGAAAGCTGCTTGAAAGAGCTGTGTGAGACAAACAGACATCAGTTATGGCATTTAGCACAGGAAGGTTCAGTGTCTCTCAATAAATTCCAGTTTCATGAAAACAAATGTCAGACCTCCTGAATACTCAGGTGAATCCATTTGTTTTTTGATTTTGACTTGATAAGAGGGCTTTATGAATATAAGCATTTACATAGTTACTTATAGAAAAGTCAATGCTGCTTAAATATACAGTGTTCTTTTGTAAGGTACATGTTTAAATCTGTTGTGATAGTTTGATCTGTGAGTGCTCACATGTTGAGATGTGAGAGATAACTGGGGTGAAGTTTGACGCTGGTTGCTCAGTTTGCTGGTCTTGAGCCTGGCCATCGCCTGATAAAAAAGGAGAAACTGGTCGTGATTGTGATGCTAATACAAGCTCAATACAGTTCAAAATTGAACATACCTGGACTCTGTTCCTGTCCTGTGCTGGTGCCCTCCCCCAGCAGCATCTCCTGCAGCAGGTTGTCCATTCGGGCTTCACCCAGCAGCTGTGCTAAGTGGAGGGTCTCCACCATCTGCCAGGCCACACTCTGCAGGGGAGGCAGGATCAGCAGGAGCTCTCCGAACCTTCCCCGCTGCTCACAGGTTGCTTCTTCCAGCAGCAGATGGGCCTGGAAACGCAGATGTCGAACCACCTGAGGACTCTCCAAACCTGGACAGTCTGCAAGAGAAAGATAAAAGTGCATATACTGAAGACGAAGAAAACAAAAAAGTAGATTTTGCAGTGCAGAAGTTCAGAGATGTGTCTGTTATGACATCATTTCTATTTTACACTAATTATCTCTGTACTGCCATAACATCCTGCTTTCAGTCTTTGCATGCACAAGAGTGTTTCTTGATGACTGTGAATTGTTTTTCAAATAAAAAAATAAAAAAACAAGAATATATTTTCAAGCCAAAACAAGCATTTTAATGAGGAGGAAGAAAATTAAGGCAACAAGATTCTGGCTCCTTTTCGGCAGACTGTAAGGAAAACAGACCAGGGTAATTTTTAGAGTACTACAGACACTGCAAAAGTATCAGTCTTTGTTGGTCTCTTTTAGCCAATAGGAGAAATCCAATGTATAATCAATGTAGGGTGCTCCCTCTGCATATGTAAGAATTTTTACTGGGTTTCCTTCCAAGCGTCTGGTGTGAAAACTATTTATCGACCACGCCTGACAGGATGTGTATCTGACATATCTGATCTTTATTCAAAGACTGACTTTGTATATCAATTAATCACAGAGCAGCAGGGTATAATGGGCGTACAAGAAAACAATACAGATATTTTTGCTGGGGGGTGGCGCAGAGTTGAATCATGTTGCCAACTCAGTCCTCAGGTCCTTTGGTCTACAGTACACTTCTACTGCTACTTCCTCAGGTAAATGGGCCATTGAGCTCAGTCACCTCTGCCTGACTGCCAAGGACTCCCCCACAACCTGATATTAGTGGAGAATCTCTCTGAAAAACACCAAGGCCAGACCACTCAGATGCAAAAGGCCAAGAAAATAAACAGACTCAGGAGAGAACACAAAAAGCTTCTCTTTTCTTTTGTCTGGTGCAATGGCTGATATCAAGTGTCAAAACAGAAATTGCAATCTGCAGTCACCTTCTCACAGATGGACAGACTGCACTGACCTGGGGCAAAGAAGACAATGGTTCTAAGGCAAGCAAACTCTTTGTCTGTGATGTCCAGCTCTCTGAGGGGTTTGACCAGCTCCTCTTGGATTCTGAAAGCCACCCTGGACACCTCCACCTCTGCGCCTCTCAGGGGGATCACAAAGTCGTTACCTGCACAGACAAACACACACATATCCATTCGTGCAAGATATTCCCGCATGATCACTGTAAATGCACACAATACTTAGTACTGAAATGAAAAAGCTCACAACCAGGAGGGGGTTGTATCGGTCCTACCGAGAAGGATGACATTGTAATAAGGTAATGAGCGTCTTGCGGCTCCTAAGATAAGATGTCCTGCAGAGTGGGTTCGTAACAGTGTTACCTGCGCACAGACATACACAAGGCTTCATAGAGCACACAGCTGCAGCATGCAAATGGATAGTCAACAAACGCATCATCCTGGACTGACACATGTAAAAGGTCTGTGTACCAAAGTATACTGACAGATATGAGCTAGCTAAAAGTTCTCTAGATATTCAGCCCCGTTCGTACCCTGTCATCGAGCGAGAGGCTGCAGAACTCTGGGATGTGTTTTGCCCATTCCACCAGCAGGAGGAGTTGCTGCTTCATGGACTCAAACACGTCTCTCAGGCAGGCCGTCTTCTTGGTGTTGATGTCATGACTCTGAGGTGAGACCAGCACTGGGGACTGCGAGCAGCAAAGCATAATGTGAGTTCACAGTGGGCTCAGGTGATACTGCAATGTGGGAATGAACCTTACAAAAGGTGTCTGAGTGTGTATGTGGTGAGGGAGATAAATGGGGGATGAGGGAGGTGATGATGCTGTTAGGTGTATGAGTGCTTTGGCACATGGACAGCTGTGAAGGTTAAAGCAAGATAAGGCAGGTACAGGAGTTTTTTTTTATGGATCAGTGTTAAACAATGCTGGATGGAGATCATATGATAATATACCGAAGTAGACCATTTGCAATCATCTTATTTTCTGTACATTCCTTTTACATGCAAAAGTGTATATCTGGTTGTTATTATGCATTTGAAGGTAACTGAATATTGGCACACAATCCCAGACCAAGTGGTGCAATTAGATAGGCTATAATTAGATGGGGTCCCCTGGCAATTTAGTCATATTTGAGAAGTAACTGAATCCTGCCTACAGCTAGAACCTCCACAGAATTTAATGTCTGCCTGTCTAAAATGCAAACTATATCCCCTCTGTCTCTGGCCTTCATCTACATGAATTCCACAAATAGGGAATGGATCCTTTGGCTGGCATGTAGGGGAAACATAAGCGTCTATTTCTGTCACAGCACTTTGTAGCTGAGATGTTAAGCAACGGCATGTTACCTGTTGCACTCTGGCCTCCGCCTGCAGCAGCACACCGATAGACAGAGTGCCCACTGTCTGCCCCTTGGCTCTGTGGCTGTTGATGCAGTCTCTCTCATTCTGCACAGCTGGAGATTAAAGAAATGGAAAGACCCATCAGAGAGGTTTCTTAGCTTCTCCAGACATCACCTCTGCTTTCCGCTTTTTTGGTCACCGCGGCTGCAAACATCTCCCAAAAGAAAAGAGCTACTCTTTGCCTGCACAAGGTCCCTCTATCCTCTGTGACACTGATGTTGCTGTTCATGCCAACATTAGCCATGCTAAATGTTGCCTACTTTGCAAATGTGGCAGAAATTAGAGATAACCTCACTTTTTTTCCCATGGGTCTCCTGAAGTTGCATTGTGCTTGGAGATTTGAGATTTGATCTGTGGCATGGCATGGTAAAATGTCACAGTCTTCAATAATGTGAAATAAAGTTGAAGCGATGTCATATGACTGGGTAACAAAGTGAATAGTGCACACTGCAATGAAATGTTAAAAACATAATGAAAACAAAATTTGTATCTACATTTTATGCTGTATACTTGGTGTACAAATGCTCGGACTTATGACTAAAATGTGATCAGAAATGTAATGTATAATACTGTTAATGTGCAACATTATTTATTCTTTTTTTTCAATGTTCATTTTGTCCTTCATATTGCTAATGTTTTCAAAGAGTGGTAGTGAAGAAAGAGAAGGCAAATAAAGGAGACCTTTTCTGATACACCCACTGAAGTGTGTATTATATTGAAACAAAGTTGTGGAAGGTAATGTTTTAATCCTGTTGTGTGGACCTGTCTTGATTTGATATATCTGGATTTGATATTCCAATGTTGACAACAGCTTCTTACATTTGTTGCTGACAATAAAAAGTGGGTGTGGATGCCTGGATGCTTGATGATGTGGATTATGTTTAGCGCAGGAGATGTCATCACATGTTGATGACCCCTCTGCGAGAGTCATTAGAAACAGAGCAATCTGGATAGTCTCAGACTGATTCCAATATGGTGCTACAAAGTCAGACAGCAGGGCAGAGCGCCGGAGTAATCAGTCATCAGAGCTGTCCTCTCAGCAACCAATCGGGAGCATATTAATCAAACTAAAGGAGGAGAAGGAGCGGGAGGCTCCCTCTGTGCTTCACCAACATGGTCCTGCATGACAATGTCCCAAATGAATCTTCTGTGGAGCTTCACTTAAGTCTGGATTTGGAGTAAACAGTTACAGGAAGCCTGCTCAGAGGTCAAGTATAAAAGGACTGATTGACTAAGGAGTCTTGTTTAGTGCTTTACTTATGTGTTTCCACCACAGCTGTACCTCTGGCTTAATTTGAAAGTGATACTAGAGCATGTTATGCAAACCAGACAAATTAGTGAAGCAAACATCTAAATTAGTAGCTCTGGCCTTCACTTCAGGGGGTGGTGAGCAACATCTTTCCAGAGAACTGCAGAGCAAATATTTGCCTCTGCTCAGCCATGTTAATTATTCATGCATAGAGACTTTTCATGGCTCCCCTGATCGCATCCCTTTCTCCCAGCTCATGCATGGGAGTCACTGAAGATTGTATACAGTATACAGGGTGAAGATAAACATACATGGAAATGAATGCTGATGCACTCAATGTTACTCAAGAAAGAACATCTTTTCTTCTTTCTCCATTGTGAAGCCCCTTAGCTTTAACATATCCAAAAAACTTTCTGTATGCACGTCCTTGTGAACACAGAAGGCACACTGTGTCAAATAAAAAAAGAAAGCTGCTGAAACTGTAACTTAACACCCCCTAAAAAATCTTGTCTTTGCTGACCTCCAGTGGTTTAACTTTGCACATTGCTGCAGTGATGTTCAGGTGGACTCGACATTGGGTGTGGTTACAGGTGCAACAGGGCACTTATGAGGTCAGAGGTAAATCAGGTTGAGGGCAGAAAAACACTGTTTTTGCACCCAGTGGTAAGTCAGTACAGAAAACTTTACCTTCCTTTCTCATTCCAGCCCTGAAACACTTTCGTAGTCTGCAGTAACGGCATTGATTCCTCTTGTCTTTGTCCACAATACATTGCTTGTTGAACCTGAAAGAAAACATATAAAGTATATAAGCACAGACAGAAATGATGTAAATTATTTTAAGACAGCCGTTAGATTTTATTAAAAGAGTACATTGTATTTAGTGTATGTATTGTATTTATGCTCAAAATTAGTGCAGCAGAATCAGAGATACTGTCTTTTATATTTCCACGCACCTGGCACCTACATTACCCACAATGCACCTTGACAGCTAAAAGTTCAGCTGGAGATCTGGGTGCGTTATGCTAGTGGAAGCTAAAGTAGCCTTGAGCCGCAAGCCTCAAGCAAAGATGAGGAGGACTTCTTTTTAACTTCATACAACCAGGCTTTTAAAATTTTCAAACCCAGTTGTAGTTTTCACTCGTAGTCTAGGCTGACCCAGGTGACATTCACTTGAGGCAATTTATCAGACTTTGCACAACTGCTCTGGAGCCACAAAAGGCTTAGACAAATTCTTCCTCATTTGCAGTAGTACTCTTCAAGAAATGTAAACACATGTTGATGTGCAAAATCAGTGGAGGTTTAATATTTGTCAGAGAAAGGCACAGATGCACATGTCGAACATTCTGAGGTTTAGGACTTGACCATGTTTTGTTGTTGAGAATTTACTGACTCGAGACACTTTTTAGTGCAAGTCAAGACATGACAGAATGTGTTGTCAAACCATGGCTAAATTGGCTGCTTACATGGGAAAGTGAGACTCGACGGCTATATCTCACCACTGATTTAGAGCCTTCCCTGTCATTATATATATATATTATTGCTTCCATGCCTGGATTGGTCCCAGTGACTATGTTCTTCAGGTCGACTTTGTACTGCTAGGTGAGACCTCAACATTGATATGTAGCACTCTGTAATGAGTGATAACTTTAACACCACAGAATACCTTCTCACTTTAACTTGAGTGAAACATTTGCAAAGTCACCTTCGATACTTTTAGTCCACATTGTATGGTGCATGTTGCATGTTTAGTGCAATATGTTGATGGCTACTGAGACATAAAATGAATGGAAATGTCTTTGTTTAGTGATTTTTAGTAGCAGTAGCGAGGAGGCTCTATGATGGGACTCACCTACAGCTGTAAATGTGGTTGCTGCGAATGCTCCTCCTGAAGAAGCCCTTGCAACCATCGCAGCTGGATGCACCGTAATGTTTACCTGTGGCTCTGTCTGCGCATATGGAACACCAAGCACTACCTCCGTCAGGCTGTGACAGGGATGAGGTGGGTGCTGACACTGGTGAGTCTGTCAATTAAAAGATAGTAGATGCTAAAAAAAAAGCCAGATGTCTGATAAAATGCAGTATTACAGCATATAGTGAAAATGCCAGTGGAAAAGTTTGAATAGCAGACAAGTGATAGACATTTGCATTGTAGGCAAATGGGATTCTCTATGACCTTTAAGACATGGACCCCTTTTATTTGGTTGCTAATGAATAAGTAAATATCTCTGAGTCTAATCTAATGAGCGCCACACGCATCTGAGACGGATCACATGGCTGCGAGAACATCAGCTTTGTTAAGAGCAGACGGGCACCTTGACAGCGACGATCATTCATGATCCCTTTCATCAACGAAGGCGTATAATGAATCTTATTCCACCTCTGTGAACAGACGTAACCTTGTACATGGACAGAACTTTGAGAGCAAGGTGTTGATTGCGAACTTACACCCCCTTAGGAATCGCCTGGGCACTGTTTCATAGGTCTGGCAGGGGCGGTGGTGATGATAATAAAAGCAGGGTTATAGGTAGAGATATCACTGCTCTATTTGACTGCCAGTGCCATAGGCCTCCGAGGAGCACTGCTAGTTATTACTCAAGAGGAAGAGGAAACTCCCCATTTAATTAAAGCAGTTAGAGGTCAGCGGCAAGCCAAAGTCCACTACTCTCCTCTGGCTCTAATTTTACATTGGGTGCTCAGTTTAAATTCAGCCTCCTTCCATGTTGCTCTAAATTGCATCCTGCCAGTGTCTGATTGCTGCAGGATTGTCTCTCTTAAAAGCACTGACCGCCAAATACACGCTCATGGTGCGGCATTCCTGCACTGATGCTCGCACTGCACAGACCGCAGGCTATAATGTATGTAAATTGCATATTTAGTTTAGGGAGATGAAGCGGCTAGGGATTACAATTTAACAAGGAAAATGCTTTCTGTGGTCAAAGATCAGTTAGATTGAATTAAGAGATTAGAATACATTTGCCTCGCAGTTATCTGGATTTGAAGAGCGGCCTGTTGGTGAAGCTTCTTCATTTAAAGTGGCAAGGAAAGGGCCTGTTTCAACGCAACGGAGCCCTCATTATAATGATGGCAGAGGATAAGATTATGAAGGAAATTAGATCATAATGTGAACTAAGACAGAATGCTGAAATGGTTAGTCAAAAGACAGAAAATGTATCTGCAACTATTTTGATCATCGATTTATCCTTTGTATTGTTTTTTAAGCTACAAAGCCCAAGCTTGCTTGTTTCCAGGCTCTCATTTGTAATGGTTTGTTGCTTTTCTGTTTTATATCACAGTGAAGTTTTCTTGGATTTTGGACCACTGATTAGGCTAAGAAAGCTTTTTAAAGACCTTGGACCATGGGTGGACATTAGATCAAACAATTAATTGAGAAAATAAAATTGATATTAAAAAATAATAATTTGTTGCAGCCCATGTTTGCAACATGTTTCTCTCTCTGAGAATATTCATTGCTACAGTCGATGACACTCAGGAGGCCTATGCCTGTAGACAAAAATAATTCAGGTTAAGTCATCATACCTGTTGTATCTGTTTGTAGTGGCATCACCATTGTGTTGTTCAAATTTCCAATGTCTGTGCCGCAATCAGTGTACTCTGGTTTTAGCATGGTCCCGGTAAGTTTCATGGTTCTGATGGTTAGAAGGGTTTTGAGACCTGGTTGATATGCAAAGCTCCAACAATATTCCTCCAGATCAGGCTTTCAGCTCAGTTCCTCTGCCTCACAGGTGTCCCATGTGTGGAGCCAATACCTTTCCATTTTCACTGTATTTGGCAGCTTTTGTTTTTGCTTTCTTGATCCACTCTCCGGGTGTTGATCAAAATGTCACTTTTGACATTTTTTGTGACGAGTCAAAAAGCCGCTGTGTGATGGTCCACTCCAGTGACTGGGGGACTCAGCACTGTCAGTTTCCTTGTTTCTTATCGGTAAAGTATATAAAGGGAAGAGTTCAGATAAACAAAACTCACTGTGAGGGCCAAAAACAGATAAGACCCATGAGAAAGACATGTGACTTACCTGTTACAATATATTCACAACTAGGTAATTTTATTAGGAAGATAAATGTCATCAAAAAAGTCAATAAAGTCAAAGACAAGTCCAAAGGTTGAAGGCCGGGAAGTCTTTTTTTTATAAGAAATTAGCTTGTATTCTCTTATCCTGGGTAATCAATATGGCACAGAAGAGTGATATAGGACAAACAAACAGAGTAGCAGGCTTGATAAGAATAGGTACGGTGGCTGATTAACCTTTGCTTTTAGTTTTGAGGTAAGTGATATTGCACAATACCATGCCTCATCACAGGGGGTGCAGGTGACATTTGCTTACAGCGTATAACTATTTCTTTCTTTTTTTTTTTGTCTCCACAGTGTTGATAAAGGGTATTTTACTTTCATGACAGAGATCAGCTTCACTCTGTTGTTCACCTTTGCCCATATGTAGCATACCATCATATCCTTGCTGTTATTGATCAGTACTGGAGTCCCTCTTCATGTTTACAAATAAAACTAATCTATACCTCTTTGATTCAGA
Organism: Scortum barcoo; assembly: GCA_023238725.1. Taxonomy (NCBI): domain Eukaryota; kingdom Metazoa; phylum Chordata; class Actinopteri; order Centrarchiformes; family Terapontidae; genus Scortum; species Scortum barcoo. The sequence goes on from CM041531.1 coordinate 27,419,913, forward strand.
TAACACAAGAATGCAAGACAGTTTGGCTGTCTGTTCGATCACTGTTGAAACTTCAGAAAAGTCATTATTGTTTAACAAAAACTATTCTCTGCATGCTCTGCATGGTTACAAATGCCATGTTATATTTGGGAAATGTCATTCAGAAAACGTAGATAATCCACCAGGGCGCATTCATTATTTATTCATCGAAAACCTAGATAGTATTCATTCTCTATTGTCATAGATTGTTTTGTTACATTGTTTAGGAAGAAAATGTACTTTATGGTAAAATTTCCAGATCCAATCTACATTTGGATCTGTGTGTGATAATCTAGTGCCACTAGTGCTGTACAATCCATTTTAAAAACATTCATTAAAATGTCAAATTCACTTTCTCAGTAGCTTTTATGATCTATAATACAAATACAAGAGATATGCATTGTGTTCTACAGCTAAGGGATATGGGTTGTGTATGTATTGGGGCAGAGTTTTGAAAAAGTGAAAGACAGGGATAAAGGTGAATGTGGTCATACCATTTTTTTTTTTTTTTTACAAATTATAACAAATTATATGTCAGACCACATATGAGCTTTGCCAGTACTGATATCCATCATACTTTGGTGTAATGGGATTTCCTGGGTGAGTAGCACTCCTTCCTTGAATGTCACGCTAGGCCGCAGGTCAGACCTCCCCTGGCAGTGGCTCGCACACTCAAGCTTTGTGTAAGTGATTGATAGATCATCAAAACCTCAAAGTCGTAAGAGGACTGCAGAATAGGCTTCTATGTGCTGTCAGATTTCATCAGGTAAGGGTTAAAAATGACCCATAAATATTGATTGTCCAGAGTGTGAATCTAACAACACCACCTTCAAAATAAGAAAATACATGCTACACCACAAACTGTACACTCAAACTGTAGACCACAAATGTCCTCCACTCATACACATTTAATTTCCCCTTTTAAACTCTTAGCAGTTTGTTTCGATTGAATATTAAATCAACCACTTACAAAAGTTGTTACATGTTATTCTGCTCATCTGTATTAATTGATTCCCAATGGATGAGGAAATCAATCACACAGATGAACACCATTCAGGACAAATTGCAAGACAGGATTTTCTGTGTCCACTAGGGGGAGAGAAAGTACACCATATGTGGCCAAACGTGCCTCAGTTTGAGTCTTAGTAGGAGCCAAAGCTTACTGAAGCACTGCATCATCAAGGTAGTTATAAAAGACTTCCAAAGAAATCATCTACTTGATATTTATTTTTGGTTTCCTGAACAACATAAGCACTACACTAACTATTAACTACTGATTGTAAACAAAGTGAGCATTCTTTATTAACAGTAATTGGTGGGTTAATTCAAAATAATAAATGTGATGTACAGATGTGTTGGTATGACTGTAATTCTTTGAACTAAATGAAACATTGTCAGCTTGTAGGTTTACTAACCAGCATGCCTTGTATAACTCAAGTAACCAAGATTATACATCTATGTAAGAGGGATAATGTTTTTTCCCCTCTATAACATACATTTTAAAAAGCAAACCATGGTGAAAACGTTTATTCACTGCAATTCCAACACCTACTGTAACATTAACTGCACATTTGTTAAAGTGGATTGGCTGCAGAACATACAAGTATTTATATGATGATGTGCTGCCAACTGTACAGCAAACTCTGTAAGAAAAGTCTTCGATAGATGACAGAAAAAGATGAAAGAAATATAATAATACAAACACAAATACATAAAGATCAAACAGAATTAATTAGAAAGTCTTTCCAGTTATCCTAGTGATTGAACTTGAAAATAGGAGTATTACACTGGCACAGCTGAAAGCTAAAATAACTAAATAACTAATAGCTAAATTAAACCTTGCAGTCTGTGTAAACAGCACAGTTATACCATTAGCTTTGGGGATTCATCACAGAAAGCAGTTTTAAAAGGCAGAAGCTGCTTCAATTATTGACCAGGACATTCATTAACACAGAGCAAATTCCATTGTCCAGTAATTTATCACACATCAGGTCAAAAAAACATAAAGTTTCTCCACTGTCCTGTCATACTGCCTCCCTGTAAATCTCTGGGCTGTGACCAACTCCAAGTGTGACCCTCATTTTCCAGAATTACAATAAAGATGTAAGACAGGAGTGCTACATGGCAGATTCAGGTTAGAAAACAGTAAATGAATGAAATGAAATAGTCTGGAAATATTAAGATAAAAGCATTTTCTTTGGAGCATTTCTACAGACCAAACACGATCTGACACATTTGTCACAATGAATTTGATTAATAAAGCTAGATCTCAACTCTCCACCTGAATACCAATGCAGCGATAAACCCTCAAAGATTAATATGATGTACAGTACAAAAAAATGAAACCACATCCTTTGGAGTTTCATTCAAAAAATGGGGGGGGGGTAAAACAAAGCTGCAAAAATTGGTCATAAAAGCATGGTAAGCGCATGATTTAGTGGGGCGATAAAGAGTGGAAAGGTGGCAATTCATCATGGAGGCTAGCTCACCAGGAGAGGGCCTGTCACAGACACCACCAGGTCTGGGAGGCATTTTGAGAGAGAGACAAAGAGAGAGAGAGAAAGAGACAGAGAAAGAGAGAGAGCCTGCAGTTGCCCCTACAACCTGTTTGTTCCAATGTCTTTTCCAGATGGACACATACAGACCATAGATCGGTGACGAGTGCTTTGTCTTTGCTGCTCTGCAACTCCATTGTCACAGCAGTGTTGAGGGATGGATGTTGTTAACTGCAAAGTAGAGGACCAGACTTAACAGAGGCTCAGAGCTGCAGAACCGGATGATGGGAAGAAAAAAAAAAAGCTTTATTGTGGTAACCTCACATTACACTACAACAACACAGGGGAATAAAATGGAAGTGTGGACCTTCATCAGTGAACTCCAAATGTCTGCACAGAGTTTCAGTTTAAAAGGCACCAAACCAGCCAAGAACAAAACACCAAAAAGTCAGAACTTTTAACAGAATCATTTCTTGCAAAGAAACCATCAACAGTGCAAGTCTCCATGAAGTACTAATACCTCTGGTCAACATCATGACATGTAACCTCTGTATGTCAAACTAACCTTTGCAACTGCTAAAGCTCATGGTGTTGCAGGGTATTTGCACTAATACGTACCACAGAGGCAAAGCTGTGCACCACCATATATAAGGAAGAGCGTATCTCCCATGAACGTCATACATCTCTCTTTTCATTCACGTACACATCAGGCCATCAAACAGACAGAGAAAAATCCTGTTAGGGGTGCGTCTAATTATATTTTCAACATGTTTTTAAATGTCTTGTTTGGTGGCTAGTTTAAACTGTTTTTGGTTTCCTGGCCCTACAGATGAATATGATCAACCACATACAAACAGATTTCACATTTTACAACTTTGCAGTGATGAGTAAAAAGTGACAGATAAAAGCAGTCAAAGGTACAAAAAGGTAAGGCCTATTTAGCCTATTAAAAAATCAAAAAAGCTGGGCTGCAGGATTTTTATGTAAGATTTTTTTTTGTTTCCCACATTCATTTGTTTAGCCAAGAAAAGTTTAACAAAGTCAAAGTCAAACGTCACATCCGGCTGCGACTTCATTGAAACAGTCGCAACTTGGCAGAGGAGGTCACAAATCACACACCTCTTTGCTCCTGCTGGAAAGCTCCTGAGAAATATGAAAAATGTCCTCAAAACAGCGGTAAGTGTTGTCAGAGGACGACCCGTGGGGTACAAAAACAAAAAAACAAAACAAACGAAAAAAAAAAAAAAAACAGAGCAAAAGAGATGCTTAAAGTGAAATGACGTCAGGTAGGAAGATACAGTAGCCACCGTGTGTCTCAAACATGTCGCTGTTCATCAGTGTGAATTAATGACGAAAAGAGACACAATTAAAGTTTTCATGGTGCTACAACCTGTCAAACTGTAGCCATCAGTCCAACTTTAGACAAGCAGACTGGGACACCTGCCGACGATGGACTCAGCTAAACCCCTACACGTGAACGCACCATTTGTACGACACTTACTCCTCATGACGCATTTAGTATTATTTGGATTAAGTTGAGTTTTATCCTAGTTTAAGTTGGTGTTAGCGAAAAGATATTGATAAAATAAGTCTACATTATACCAGGGGCGCTATTGTTGTGTTTTCTGCTTTTGTTCTCCAGTCAAAAATGGTTAATGCAGCTTTTATGACTGAAATAAATGAAGCTAACTTGAAAGACATCAGACTCAGAGGGGTCAACAAAGGAAATGAAGGTGAGCACATTAACTCCAGTCAGCTCTCTTGAGTGTCCATGTTTTGTGTAATTCAGTGAGCCGTGGTGTTTCAGGAAGATTTTGTCATGTCAGAGGATCATTTAGGACAGAATTAATATAAGGCTGCAGGTGAGGTGCTCTGCTCCTCCATAACTAAGAAATGTATCCATTGTTTCGACAGCACAAGATGACTGTATGCTAATATAAAGCATGCCCTGACACTGAATATAAACACATAAATATGGTCATTGAAACACAGTTGAAACATTTATTATCTACACATATAAAATGTATATAAAAACTGGAGGTCTAGATATTGTTTTGACATGCAAGTGACAAACAATAAGTTGTTTCTGGACCAATGAGAGAGCTGGAAAATGGAGGGCAATGTCTTTAGCTGTCTTTATCACTGGGAGTAGGGTTGGGTGATAGGACAATATAAACCGTGATGTGATAAAGATTTGTCTACCGTCGTAAACTTTATTTCTCAGTCGGGCACATTGACTCCCTGAAGTCGTGTCATCGCCTTGAGGTTGCCAGGCAACCGGTGGAGATTCCAGGAAGTCACTCTGCTCGGCCAGGAAATGGACCAGTGCTGCAGATCTTCTCATCAAACTCTCGGCAAGGAACCAAATGAGCATGTTTCCCAAAAAGTAGTAGTAGATACTTCAGCCAATGTATAAATCACAAATGTGCAGTTTAAGTGAACGGATATACACCTCACAAATGATATTCCTGGCTTAAGTTGCATTTTCCCACTCTTTGAAAGTGATGAAACAAGTCAGTGACATGAAAGCTCAGTGCTTTAGTCTCGTCCCTCCTAAAGTCAGAGCTGTTATGTTGATTACGCCCTTACATGATATCCTTGTATGTCCTTTAAATTCGTAAGGTCACGGTGTCACTGTGACCTTGAGACTGGATTTCTTTAAGTGCTGTTGATTAAGTAAGTTGAGATGTGGGTTGAACAGACTGCTGCTAACAGAAGTTTAAGGACGGCTTAAGTGGAGGACCGTTTGTGCCTGTTTCCTTGTCAGAATTAATAAAGCAAATCTTTGCGTGGCCTTCTCAAGATGCTTTCATATGCCACCCATCTGTTTTAAGGACTTCTCTTTTGTTATGTAAACAGGAAACCGGCATTCTAAAAAAAATGACAGGGCTTTGTGCGTCAGGGTTAATAAGAGTTTGAAGCAGTATTTTAGCATATTTGCTGTTTCTAAAGTGTCAGTGGAGAAAATGTGATTTGATTACTGAACTGTGGATGAATCTATCATTTTCTTCCTCCTTGTAATTTCTTTTTCTTTTTGCGGACTGAGTGTGTCCACAACTGCAAAAAACATACAGGGCACTGTGAAGAATGATTAAAAAAAATAACTTCCTTCTTCCAAGGTCCTCTGTGAACCAGCATTTTAATTAAAACCACTTGTTCCCAAACCTGTACTTAATGTTTCCCATTAGTCATGTTTGAGGGATTACCGACAGCACCAATGAAAGTCAAAGATTAAATGGAAAATGCAGATGTGTGAACAATGCAGCTTGTTTTATAGCTATCACTGCTTTTTAGTAATTTTGAAAAATTAACTGGCACTGACAAGGTTCCCTTAGTCTACTTAAAAATAAAGATGACATTCTTTGGAAAAAGACAAATCTGGAAGGGGTTTCTTGGTTGCAGGTCAGCAGGGGAGCTCTTCATGGAAATATTTCTCAGAAAACATTTTATCCTTTTCAGTCAGCGCTGTCCTGTAAAACCTGAAACAGTCAGGATGCTAACTAATCCATGTATTTCGTATATGACTTTGTATTAACTTTATTATAATGGAAGATGGCATTATTTTCTTTTGCGACCTTTTATTTTCAACCTTTTTAAGTTGAAACTAAATGTACACAAAATGACACTTTGTATAAAGAGTCACCATGATCATACAGGCAGCACTTTGATTTCATCATCTGGTGAGTGAATAACTTTCATATGGGATGCAAACACGCTAATAACGGCCCTGCGATCAGGTTTAATATGCTGTAGCTTCTCTGTATGCATTGTGAATTGTTAGTGACCCTTGATCTTGGGTTAGTTCTTCTGTCATTCAAGCCTCCTCTTCCTCAAATGTTCTCAAATGTCTCAAGACAGAAAAAACGGCAGACTGGATAGCCTCTGCTCCATACTCATTTCCTAGTGCCCTCTGCTCAAATATCATATCCACACAGTGCTGGACGTAGCAGAAGGTTAGAGTCTTTGAGAAGCCTTAATTAGACGGTGCATGTACTGTAGGTGTATGTCTTTAAATATGTGCTCTATATTTGATCTTTCAGAGACGTTTCTTTTTTAAACTCACCACCCACAGTGGTGTATCAGGAGTGTAATGCAGCATTAAAAATGCAGTGAAGAGTATTATTCAACTAAAGCAGAAGATGAAAACATTTTTCTTGCTTGTGTCTTGATGAGAGAGTGTGGAAGAAGTGAGGGATGGAAAAGCAGTTCATTTTTATACTGCATCCAGCTTGAGAGGAAGGGAAGGCGATGATTGGTAATGAGTTTGGCCGTTGGCCCAGTATGATTATTAAGAATTGCTACTGATAACAACACACACTGTATGAATTACATCGTGGCATTGGCATTTGTAATCACATCTTTGCTTCTCCACTCTCTTTCTGTTTGTGAATTAGCACCCTGTCAGCTCTCCGGCAGATTTTCAGAGAGGGAAGAGAAGGGAGTAAAAAGAAAGGAGAAATGACCGTGCAAGGGTTTCAAAACCAGGTATGAAAGTCATTTTTTTTTCTTTTTTAAGATTGGCATATTTATAGGGCATTACTGTAGGAGCGGGCCATTTAATGTTATTTTCAGAAAGCACACATTGTTCACATCAAGCTTACAAAAGCTGAAGGCACAGCCATGTGATCATGACCTCACAGCTGAGGGGCTAAGCTCCATGAGGCAAATGGGATTCAGCATTTGTGAAAGCTCCACACAATTAATAATAGAACTACATTATGAAAATACAAAAAAATGTCCTAAAGCTTTGTGTTAAGCAGCCCAAGGAACCTGCACAATACAGAACTGGAGAGGTATGATATGATGCAATTGCTTAGTCTGTCAGAACACTTGCACAGTAAGATGAGAGGGAGAGAATAAACCTTAGTAAGGTGTGTGGAGGACTGATCAAAAATCTCACTCTGATCCCTGCTGGGTCTCCCTAAAGATGTTTTACGCATGACTGTGAGAGTGGAATACTGCCTGCATCATCACATTATCTTGAATCACATTAGCTTCAGTACTCAGTCAATAGTGCACTTTTTCTTCCTGCAGGATTAAAACACTACACCACACGTGTTTTAATGCTGAAAGCAATGCTGAGCATCAAATATTTGATGCACCATCTGGGAATAGCATGCTTATACTTTGAAATATTTAAAACTGAAATGTTATTTAAAAAAACAAAAACAAAATAGCACCATGCAAAAACAAAGAAAGGTTTAAATATCTTGGATAACCTTAAATACTGTAATTCAAACATCATGTCGGATTGTTCCAGTGCGTCAAAATGATGGCATGTTATACAATATCTGTGTGAATGCTAAGATGGAAAGCTAGAGGCCTGTATTGTCCTGACTACAGAAGTGTAACCACTGACTCTTGGGGCTGAGTCAGGCGAAAATGTGGCGTGCTTTTACTCTGCTCGGCCAAATGTGAAATAAATAAAAAGAAAGGAAAATGGCTGCTCTCTTGGCTGTACCCTTGGTCCCTTGCTCTTTGTTAAAACCATATCTCTGCTGCTCCATTGCCCCCAGCTACATTAAATCCCATTAAATTCACCTTCATTAAAGCAGTCCTCTCTACTCCTTGCAGCAGCCCTGGTGCGGGCCTCTCAAGGACAGAGCAGTAATGAGGGTGGACTGGATTTAACCTTGAAGACTACAGGTTTTCATTTCCAAATCAATAACTTATGGTTCAAAACTGCCACTAGATCCAGGCTATAATTTTCAAGCATTAATTGTGTGGATTATGTTTCTCCAGCAGTGAGAAGGTATTTAACTTTAAGCTGCGGTGTAGATATTGCATTTATCATTTAATTTTCTTTCTTTTTTTCTTTCTTTTCTTTTTCTTTTTACAATACAAATTGACAGCTTGCACATTTTCTGTATTAGTGACTTTGTGTGTCTGTGTACACTTTGCTGCCCAGATGGGATAACTTAGGGAGATTGTATTTCAAAGAGCCTGTATGAGTATAAGTAATTAGGCTGTTGGTGCAATTTTCTACAGTGAAACCAAGCAGAGGGCAGTAGGCTGGAATTTCTCCTTCTCCTCCATCCACCATTGCAGTACAGTGTCATCATTCACTCTAAAGACTTAGAAATATAGGAAATCTCCTTCACAGCAGTGTAAGGCGAGTTTTGACAGTCACCTGCTGTCAGCAGAAGTAGAAAAATATGAATTATGAATAAAATAAAATTAACACAGGTATGATAGGCAGACAGCATGGGCAAGGGGAAAAGGAAAAAAAACCCTGACCTACAGTAAAGGAGTGAAATTGTTTCAACTCTCCACATTTTAGTGGGGCATTCTCCGTAGTGGGGTTTGCTGTCATTGTCATATGATTGCATGGAAAGCATTAACTTGTCCTGCGGTGATAATTTCTGCCCGACATGTTCATAATATGAAATATTGGATCTTTTCATAAAATGGGGAGGGCTGAGGCTGTGGTGATCACTGGAGCTTAATTTTTTAATCAACTTCTCTCTTAAATGAAGCTTTATTAAATTACAAAGCTCACACAGTGGGAGTAGGACACCGGCAGAGATGGCCCAGTGTAAAAAAAGAGCTTTGTGGGATAATTAAATAAAATTAATAAAAAAAACCCTCCGCTAGCATAAACTGAAGAGAATGGGATGGAGAGGAAACCCGGTAGCCATTTTCATGCTCTGCTTTTCTTTCATTCTTTCTCATTAGGGTCTCCGGAAATTTATCATGTGGAATTATGAAAAGAAGAAAGGGATACAATGTGTAAAAGATATCGATGGATAGTAAATGGAGACACAATTACATTCAGGTCTTTTTTGCACTCATATTCACGCACAGTGTACACTGAAATTGAATGTGCTTATTGTTGCTGCTCTGCCAGAGATAGGAGATCTGTTCACATTTGGTTAATCTTTTTCAGAGGAAGGTCTGAGAAAGCAAAAGATTGTCATCCTTCAAAACTGACTCAAATCAGAAGTACAGCTAGTAATTTTTTTTTAACTTGATTGACAAAGGTGATCTATCAGTAAAGAGTTTAGAATTATTTGTCTAACCCTCAGTATGTTATAATCTTACGGTATAACTTTCCAGAGTTGTAAAATCCTGTCTTTGGGTGTTATAAATCTTTGGGCGAAGTTATGTGTCTGATAAATTGTCGGACTTTGTTGTATCTGATCACTCCAACCGGACTTCCTGGATTGCATTTTATTGTCTCACCAGTACCTCAAACAACACGCCCCGGTCAACTAAGCCCCTTGTACTGTCTTAACGCAAGGCTGTTTTTGGTCTGAATCCCTCTTAAGTTCAGCAAATGATGGACTGTGATTGTCTGCCTAGAGCATTTGACTTGAATGACAAGTGATCAGGGTAAAAGAAATATGAACTCCAAACCATTTGGAAAAAGAGCTTTTCTTTTCCGCAATATTTTTGTGGCTCAACTCAGTTTGGCTCTACTCAGAGTGGTGTACTAAGCATTTACTCAAGGCATTGTTACTGTACCATCAACTTATAGCGCTTTTCCATTACACAGTTCTAGCAATACTCAACTCGACTCAGTTTTGGTCGTTTTCCATTACAATAGAGTACCACCTCAGCGTCATAGCAAGGCGGCCGAAACTCCAGCAATGCAATTTGTTATGCGACACAAACACGACTATAAAAAAACGAAAAAACGACTATGAGGCCACCAGACAAAGAAATGTCTGCACCTTGTTGTTGCTTTCTGTACAGCCATCTCTGATCATACCGTGTTTGCTGTTATTGCGTTTTAAAAATGACAGGGTTGACTCTTATGAACGAGTCGCTCTCCTGACTCATCTAGTGACATCACGCCCTGGCCAATCAGTGGCCTGCCGACGTCACATTTTCAGCTCGACTCAGCTTGCTTGGAACCCCGGCCAAGTAGGTACTAGAAAATGTAATGGAAAAACCTAAAAACGAGTGGAGCTGAGTAGGTGCTAGTGGAAAAGCACCATTAGACTGCTGTGCTGGTACTAGTTTTGAAGGTAGTTTCTCTGAAAATAAATAACTTGCAGATTTCTGAAGCCAGTGGGTTGGTTTTGGCCTCAGCCTGACTGACCCGAGGTTTCTGCTAGAAATCCAAATTCACAATTCCAAGAAATTGCCCATAGAAAACGTACAGTAGCTATTTCATTAACTTACGGTGGAGTTAGTTTCATTAATATGGTGTCATGGTCTAGACATGATGTTACACTAATTTCATCCTTATGTTGAGAGATGCAGTCAGATAGAAGTGCACCAGGCTATAATAGTATCTATGAACACTTAAGTTGGTGGTAGGGTGATTAAAATATTAAGCATTGAGCATTTTCCATCCATCACTTAATCAGACTTTGTTTTGACACCTCTTCCTTTTGGCAATGACTCACTGTTCAGAATTAAGGGAATGGTGTGCAGATCAGTAAATACAGGTGACATGTTATCAGACTGCAAGGTTAGGATTGAAATGAAACAGCTCCTCCCTCAGCCTGTATGGAGCTAATGGAAGCAGTGATGTATTGTCATTGTTTTGACAGTCACAGAGGTCACATTTGTCTCCAATGGCTAAATATGAGATGGGTATTTCCTCTTCATGTTGACAGCTTTTGTCTCATGCTTCCCGAGATGTAGGATTTACTATATCCTGCTCTGTGAAGCGTCTCCCAGACTACACTGTTTTGTGTTTTATCCACCATACAAAATGTCTTTGGCCCACTTGTCTTGTTTTACTATTGCCTTTAACATTTCACACAGCTGTCCTTGACATTTTGGGGAGCCTATGATTATTTATAGTCTCTTAAGAGGTCCCACATTGTGCTGAGGGTTATAGCTATAATATGTTGTCTCATTTGGAATGTTGGATTCTTCGCTCTCTTTGTTTTCAGCACTCAGATATTCAATAGATGAGAAGTTTGAGGGGAAAAGTGCATCTACTCTCTTGTTTTAGAGATAGATATACCTTACTGTACAACTGTCATTAAAGTGGTTTATTCGGTCATAAAACTCCTTAAAGTACACTGAGTTTCTGTTCCTGTGAATACTCTGTTCTGTCCTTTTGAGCTGCTTCTGTCTCTGGAGCTTTTTGTTTAATGGCTTTAGATCATGTAACTGCACGGGCAGATTAGTTGGAAAGTTTGGTGGCTTTAATGGTGCTTGAGATTATCCTGTCCCATAGTTAACATTGGAGATCAGTATGACCAGGAACACTATGCCAGATGATTAAACAAATCTATTTTTTCTGAAGAAACAATATATTTATTTCCTTTATATATGCTGTAGAGTAGTTGTGATGGGACACTACAAATTCTATCAGACATTTTCATGAAGTTCAATTGTAATTCAGCTCAGTTGTTTCTGAATACTAGTTGTGACGCGTATTCGAGTATGGTGGTATGGTACGGTAGTTTGATGTCAGGTAGCATTCACTGATATCTTTCATGGCCTCCGACAATAGAGCTTGTACCAAGCCTGACTGAATTAACAAAAAAAAATAGAACGACTTACCCCACTCTTACATTATGTCCACATACTCTTTCTTCCATGCCAGTGCAAGACACTGGCCTAGGTCAAACCATTTTTTGTTAGCTAGATTAACAAATATTGTTTTGATGACATTTTAAAAACCATTCAGGCATTCATCAAAGGCAGGCCTTAATTGTACAACGCTGGCTGGTAGTCTGGCTAAACATAATGCTTGGGGAAACTTGGCTAATACCTTCCTGTTCATAAATAGTTAATAATTAATAGATTTTCTCAAATATTTCTAACATTAGCATTCAGCTTTCTTGCTATGTTAACCACTTTTTGTTTTTATTTCCTTTTTTGAAAACTGCACTGAACATCACAACAGACTGGAATGTGGTGGTTTGCCAGCGGCTGGCTTGTCTCAGCGGTGCACATCTAATGAATCAGCCTAGGTTGACTGTCACAGTGTTTTTAGTAGGACTTTTTATAGATGTTCCCAATCAGAACTGACTGTAGATGCAAAAACTCATATTGGGTATCATGTTATAGGTGATACCTTCACCCTAACACATGAACTTAAATTTTATCTATGTGGTGTTTGGCCATGTTTTTAGGTGATATATTTTCCTTCAACAATCTAACTGTCTAACTGTTCGTTGTTGTGTTGGTGAGTTGGAGAGTCACGTGAAGATTCTCCAAATGTTTTGAGCCATTGCCCATTTTTGTCAGATCCAACTTGTGCATCTGCCTTCTGCACAGCCCTGGCTAGACTCCAGCCCTAGTGACCCAGTAAATAGAAATATGGGGGTAAAAACACTTAAAGAATGTATTTTGGCAAGAATGCATCTAAAATGGATGTAAATGGTCGAAAAAATAGATAGTAGTATCTGCAGCAGCGTCCCTCAACTTGGCCCTGTATGTTTTTACAGCTTTTTCCCCCAGTATAAAGTTGTCATGTTGTGCATTTCTCTATTGGTTTTCAATTATCTTTTCACTCAAAAATGTCAAAACTGGAATGTGTCCAAGAAACCCTATACTTAACCAGTGCTTTTAAAGAAAAGAAACACACCTTTGGAGCACACAATGCACCCAGTTCACTCATCCTTCCATAGCATGATATCTGATGTCAATCACAAAATCTTTGGCCGGACTTCAAAGCTGAAAATACAGTAAAATCATATTTCACCACCTAATATTGTGCGTATACTCACCACAGAGCGTGCAGTTTTGGTAATTCAGTTAGCCCAAACCTCTTCCAGCCACGGCTCTGAAGTTTTACACTCATGCCCACTATATTGTGAAATTGCAAACACTTTTATGTCTGTCTGTCTATCAAACTTTTTAATGCTCTGATTTCGACCCCACTGGCAGTGTCTTTTAATTAGATTATACTGGAGGAATAACCAGAGTTCAGAATGCCAATTTGTGTCCCAGACGGTGTAAAATTTGCTGTTACACTGCCGCCAAACAGAGCAGGTGAGAGCCGACAAGGTCCTCAGGCAAAGAGCAGCTGACTGCTCCTTAAGAGTTTCTCTCTCTCCCTCTCTTGCACCTCTCTCTTCCCTCTTTGCTGTCAGATATTATAGGCATGAGAGAATAAATAAACATGTTATTCAATAGTCCGATGATCAAAGTAAAATACCAAAGTTTTTGTACAGATGATGTCTCCAGGGTAGAATTTTCTGTGCTGTAGAGAACAGTGATGTTGACATTGTGTTGGCAATGAAAGCATGTGTACTATTTGTGTGCATATAGAAACTGACAGTGTGTTAGCTCACGCAGTCGTTATGCTGATTAATGAGTGGTCACCATGTATCTACAGCTAGGCGCAAAAACAAATGATAGGAACATTTCTCTGGCCATTTGTGGATGTGTGCCAATAGTCATAATACAAAGAAAATAATATGAAAATGCTATGATAAGACCCATGTTGCATTTGAGTGCTTGTAAGAAACTGCCTTTTTTTATTCAGTGTGTTAGAAATATATGATTTATATTGAAAATACCAACCCTGTGTTAGAATATAGCCAATGAAAGCAGCAAAGTGAACATCTGCAGGTAATTAGAGCTGGCCCAGGAATGGCCAGGGATTCAAAGTAAACATGGACGGTTTCCACAATCAACAACATTTACAAATGCAGAAGAAGGAAGCTACTGAATTTGTGAAGAATGTGCAGTGGGAATGGAAAGCATAGAAGCATGAAGCCAGCAGATGTTGAAAATTAAATAAATGCGGCATGTGGCTAACAGGACTGTGGGCTTATTCTTCTGATGGTGGACCCAGGAGTTCTCGAGGGCTAGAGGACAGCTGTTCTGGGTTAATACTTACAGGTTTACATCCAGCCAGCCATAGCTAAGATATTTTTAAATTTCCTTCAGGGAAACTGACTTTAGTTTTGTTGCATATCTATGCCTTGCTGCTGTTGTTTGCAACAGTATACATATCAAGTCTGATTCCTTAAAATTGGCCAGGAATACTGCAACGCAGTACAATTGGCTGCTGAATTGTTTGACTTTAAATGGTTTGATGAAACCAAACTCTAATTGACTTATGGCCCTGGAGAACCCAGATTCTTTCAGGTATAGACCTGAAACATTTTAGTCTACAGATGCCAACTGATTCTACTTTAAATTGCTGAATAGACTTAAATTGTAGGTGACTGGCAAAATGATGCTTACTTGTGGCTTTGTCTGTGCCCTCAGCTGGTGCTTGTGAAACAATACACAATGGCAGCACAAGGGAGGTTTCTTCCTTTTCGGTGAAGTAAACAACCAAAGTAAAACCTGTGTAACAGTACTTGAGTGGTCAGAGAAAAGTATCATGAGGCAAATACATTCTGAAATGTTGTTTCGTAACAAAAAACATGGTAGAATTTCATAGTGCAGCTTTTCTTTTCTTTTGGCCTGCAGATATTAAGTGTATTTTTATTGGATATATGAAATAACTTAATACAGAAGAATTTAGTTTTTTGCAAGCTAAGTTTTGTGTTGAAATCTGGCAGTGCGTTTCTTGTTTGAATTTGCTACAGAGCAGGAAATTTAATAGAAATTTCTTCTTTTGAATTACAGCCCCAAATGTCTTAAAATTAGACATATTCTGATTTTATGTATTTGTTTTTCTGACCTTTTGGAAGTAGTACAGCATTGGTGTTGGTAACAAAATAAAATGGCTGAGAGTTTCCAAAAGGAATGCATTGTGTTGAGTCTGTCTCCGTGTGGCATCCCTTAACTAAATATTAGCACAGTGGCTGGGCAGCCCGAGTGTGGTTCTTCCCTCACCAGCCTCCATTGAAACAACCTTACTCTGTTTATTCGAAATAGGTGCCTGAAATCTTACTGTCACACATTCTCTGCCTCTTGGCTCTTTGACTGTTGCAACAAAAACATGTCAGTGGTGTTTAAAATAATAGTGTCATAAATTATTTGCACTAATCTGTGTAGGTATTCGTGGTGACTCATGAAGCAGTGGGTGATTCAAGGCTGGACCGTATAGGTTTTGTTTTTCAAAGCCAGGCACAACCCCAGAAATGAAGTTTAACATTTGCTTTTTGTTTAGCCCAACAGCTCCAGAAAGAAAAGATGTGTTTTCACTGAGAAAGAAAGCACCTCATTAGGGGGGAAAAAACCCTCAAAAGTGATTAAGTACTTAGATTGACTTTTTAGGCTTCTGTCTTTCACCTTGTGTTAATTGAAATATGCAGTTGTGCATGTAGGACTCATGGCAGTGTGTCAGCTTTACCCTCCCTGCTTCTCACCCCCATTCACCTCTCTCGCGCCTCTGCCCTGTCTGACCAGGTGTGTCTGCTCAGTCACCCCACTCAGGACTGCATGTTGGGCAGTTTATTATTACTTAATCGCTGCCGTCGGCTCCCATCAGGGTTTAAGATGAATGTTGCCAGCTGTTTTCCCTGCTCTCATTATTTCTCTCCTTTTCTGACTGCGTCTTTTGCTCTCTCACCTCGTCACATTTGCTCCACATGCAGCGGCCTCACGGTGGTGGTGAAGCTCCTTTGGTGGTGAGTGCTTTCATGTAGACCCAGCAAACAAGTTCTTAATCTTCTCTGAAAGTCTAGCACAGTATAGAACAGGCGACAGAGAGGAAATTCTGCAGTTTCTCATTTTGTAGGGTTATATTGTAGATTTTATTTAGCAATGACGGGGCGAGATGTGTCAGATAAGATGGGACATATTCACCCCACCTGCTCCCCTGTGGATTCAGAGATAGGGAGGTATACATAACGTATCTCATGTTAAATCACTTGTAAATGCAGTAGGGTTGGGGGAATGGTCAAATCTCCATTTAAAGGACTGATGTTTTTTGTGGCCAGGGGGATGTTGGACAAAGTTGAAGCCCTCCTTCTCCCTGAAGGTCGGCTAGGATCATTAGTTTTAGTTTTTTGAAGTGTTTGGCCTTTTGATGTTCCTATGTTCTCTTTAGGCAGCCTGGCCTGAAGGATATTTAATATCACTCCTACAAATTTCCAGTTATGAATAATTTGAACTGAGCATCTGTCAAAGAAACAGCCATTTAAATACATTGGTCATGGTTAAAGAGGCATAAAATGAGGCCAGATTAGACAGAGCACCTTTCTCTGAAGGCTGGGTCTGGTCTAGTCGAGGCCAACCTGAGGCGCAGGGACCCTGCAAAACTACTCCTGCTTCCAATTCATTAAGTATAACTATCTAACGCCGCTTGGATTCAAACTCTCCCCTGGCTGCCCTCCTCATGACCGGCCACGCTCTCTTCTCTTGCCACTGTGGCATGGTGGGGGATTGTCTTAGGGTCTCAGTTACTTGATATTTTATTTATGAATGTTCAGGGGAGTCGGGGCTAGATTGTATTTCACTCTATCTGATGCTTGGAGTAACAGGGGACTTAAGTATCCCCAGTGTCTTCACTTCAAACATTCCCCTTGTGTTTCCACTAGGGTGTGCAGGAGGACCTTTATCAGCGTACGCAATCTTAGATTATGTCTTATCACCAAGAGAATCATGAAAGAGCATGCATTACGTCCTATGAAAGAAGCTGTCTGTGCCTAAAGCAACTGGCTGGGCCCCGTCTCAAAAATGTTCAGCTTGTCTTCTCTCCATCAACTAAAACAAAGGCACAGCCACTCTCTGAGCAGCACAAGGCTACATTATGAGACAGAAGGGCTGAAGATAATTTAATTGATGGCTCATGAAATATTTTGTTGTAAGGTGTGTAGAGTTTTTTCAGGGATATTATTTTGTGACCATCTGGAAATAAGAGAAAGTAAAAGGTCATGTATTGTACATTTCAGTCCTTTTTGTGCTAATATAAACGGAAATATCGGAAACACAACTTTGGTTTACTTACTTTGAAGTGAAGAACATCTGATGCTTAAAAGAAACTGTTCTTGCCACATAATTTATGATTTTCCTCCGAGGAAATGTGCTTTGAATGTCTATATCATAAAATAAACATACGATAATAACTGATAACCGGAGAGCGAGAAGTTATTCAGTCAAATTGGTGGAAAATATTGTAAAACATTGTGAAATATTCTTTAATAGCCCCTGCCCCACATACCCCTCTCTCTCCCATCACTCTTTATATACAAATAAAGATGGGTTGCGTGAGCAGGACACCTCAGACGCTATCTTTGGGGGGAAATAAACAACGCATTAGTTCCACATTGACTTGGAACAGAAACAGAAGAAAAAGGAAGAGAGGTTAGAGGAAGTCCACTGCAGGAGGGAAGGGGAGGATTAGTGGGCAGGGACATTTCAGAGCCTGAGAGTACTCAAGAATCTCTCTTTCTCTTTTTCTGGCCTCCAAAGTTTTATGGGCTCTTTTGCCATGTGATTTAGATTAACTGCGCCTCGTCCGATCCTCCCTTCTGTCTTGTCTTCACCATTTTTGTATTTGTTCAAGATCTATGTTCATTTTTGCAAACTACAAAGCCGGGCTTATATGTTTGAATGTGGGACCAATGTAAGAGCTATTGTGATCATTTAGTAAGAAAAGGAGTCAACCTGACGGCTTCCCTAGTCTTTGACTACCAATCTGATCCCTCCAGTTTCCTAGTAAAATTTGGATGTTCTATAGTTGTTATGACCTTACTTTGATCTAAATGTATAGCATTACACTGAATTTGACAAAATTATATAATTTGGAGAGGAAATCAGTTTTTTAATCTCAACATTTTTTTTGAAATATTAAAACCAAATTCTGTTTCAGCAGTAATTTTTATCTGTTTTTGGAAGGCACAGACAAATGATGCTGTCCTGGGCATCAGATCAGAAAGTGCTTCCATATGTCATTGTAGATTTGGAAGTATTAATTTGTTGTAATGGCAGTGATTTATATGTTGATCCAAAATCCCTGTCTGCTACCAAATGTACAAAAATTGTTGTACAGCTTCACATTCACTTCAGGATTTGTGAGTCTCTTCCTCCTCCCTGACATGGTTGCCCTTATTCTATCACACATTAGTGCCAACGCAATTAACCCTATCAATGTTCAAAATTGAGGTAAGCCTTAAGTGTTAATTGTCTAAAAATAGTTTTCTCCACGTTAAATGGATCACCTAAGGTCTGAACTAATCACTAATGAACCATGCGTGGAAACTCTAATCTAGTATCAAAACGACTATGACAGTGATCACATGTACACTGTGCTGAATTTCTTTTTTATCAGTTTTACTCTCCTGAGACAAATTTTCATACCTAAACTCAGGGTATTGCCTCATTCAGAGTACAGATCTGTTGCCAATTCTGTTTTTTCTTTTGTCAGCCTGTATACCTCTCTGTGTCAAGCAGACAGTAGTAGCCATCAAGATTGTTTTGTTACAGTGACATCATGGCTAAGAAATTGTATTTAATGTTAATCAGTGAAGTCTGGCTGATGCCTCATCTATTTGATAAGGTAAGATGCGATACACATACTAGATTGGATCAATGTGTCACTCCATAAGCAGTCAAAAATGGAAAAAAGTTTATTCTTTTGTACACTGTTGTGCAAGACAGACGTTTGAGTAGGTACGTAGAACACCTCCACAATTTGGTGCAAAGTTACCTGTTGGCTGCTGAGATCTCGGCCCAATCTTAGAGGACCTGCCTGTGGTATTGTATTTAGTGTTAAGTAAAGGTTGTCATTTGTGTTGAGTCAAACTTAGTTGATTGTGCAGGGTGAGGGAGTTATCAGGGTATCTGAGGTGAGAGGGACCATGCTGCCACTGCACACTTCCAAGTTCGATTGAGTGTTAAATAACTAGATAACAGGGAGTAGTTAATCGGTGTGAAGTTGTAACTTTATCTTCTCTACCTTGGCTTGTCCTGGCAGTGGGTGGAGACGGTGTTGGAGGTGAATGTGCTGTAAGTGTGGAACTGCTGTGGAATAGGCTGTCAGGGTTCATTAGCCCAAGCCATCTCTATCTCAGGAGAAATGTGGCCAGTGGTTTAAAACCAATTTCCATTACCTGCCTTCATTTTATTAACTTCCGTACCATTACCAGGGAGCTTCCCTCTGACAGTTGTTCCTCCTCACTGTCTTGTACTTCTAAGAGATCCCTGCGGGAGCAAGGTTGAGAAGCCTCACTTATCCTGTACTCTGTGCTCTCTTTAATCGCCACGCACTGTGCCTCAGCCCTCTCCGGTCTTGCGCCTAAAGTGTGCGGTGTGTGTCGGCCTCACATTTCAGATGTGAGGGTCCTTGCATGAACCTCCATGACATCACTTAGGGTAAGAGCTGACACAAGTATCAAGCCAAAACTGTAGTTTACCCCAAGCGGATCTCAGCTCAGCTGTGCAGAGGGATAGTAAAGTGAGTGAGGTCTTCTAAACATTTCAAAACAGGTCTCTCAGGCTAGTTTGAATTGTCACTAGCTGCTGACTTTTGAGTCAGACATATTGTGTTGGGCTAATCCCGCAGGAGCCAGGGATGTGTGGTAAATAGTAACTGTGATATCTAGCTACTCCATGACCTCAGTCCACCACCGCTGATTAGATCTGTTGGGAGCGTTTGTCCATGAATAAGTTGGGCTTTTCTTGCAGCCTGACTGAAGAAGAGGAGTATGAAGCCTGTGAGACACCCCTCTTTGTGACTGCCACTTGGGAGCACAGGGAAATGGAGGAGGAGGTGAAAGGCCAGGTGTCTGCCACAGAATTTAATTAGAAAGACTGCATGCTTTGTCCTCTGTAAAGTTGCTTCAGGCATTCTTTAATTGCCCCATTCCCAATTTCTTGCAGCAGTCCCTTCTCGAAAGTTCATTAGTATTCATCTTGCGAGAACATTTGAATGTTGATTTCAAGGATATTTTACTGTACTGTACTTCAAACTCTTTCCCTAACTCATAGCCAAATCGTATTACTGCTTAAATGCATACTGAAATACATTTCTAATAGCTCTTTTGCAAAATGTGGCCTTCCATTTCAAATTCTGCAGTTGGAGCCAGCTTAGCCTACCTGATGAGATCAGTAATTGACTGTGCTGATTAACTTACTAGCTATTAAAAAGCTCCCAGCTGATGTTTGAGAAAATAACAAGAAGTATTAAGATATGGAGAGTTACAGAAATAACAGGGACTTGGGGGACAGAGAGACTCAGACCTGATAAAACATGATGATGAGGTAGCGCACACTATCTAATCTTTTTAGCTTTTCTCTCTTCTTTTGATATTGTGGAAAAATAAAAGACAGGGACACAAGCCCTTCAAGCCACTCCAAACACAAACTGAGGCACTTGTTCCACATTGGTTGTTTATTAACTGACTGTTCTGAGAACCTGACTTAATAAGAATTTTGAGATCAGTCATGGATTGATTTAACATTTAATAAAATCCATCAGGAGGATTTGATCTGAAGTTTTGATAAATCACAGTATGTAATAGGCAATTAACTGCTAAATTTCCATGATTCATATGTTGGTATTACCAAATATGTTAAAAATGTAAGAATGCTTTTAAGAGAAAGCAAATTGCTTTTTTGAGGTTTTCCCTCAGTCACCAGCCTTGAGCTTTATCAGCAGTGTTTAGCCCGGTTACCAGCATTTAAGAAGAGAAAGCCGAGATTAACCCCAGCAATAACACTGACCGTCATTCATTAAAACTGTAATCATGCGTAAAATGAGATTGATAGAAATTTTTCTTAAAGGTTGAGTAAAGGGAGTAGAAAAGGAATTATATGTCCTGATACAGGATTTAATGGACAGAAAGTTAATTCAGCCGCTTTCAAAATATGGTAAGGTGCAAAATCCTCTCGGGCAAATTATAGAGCTCCTCACCATCATCACAGCATTTCTAACGGGAGACAGAGGTTATGCTCCCTCCAGCGCACTTGCACACTGCACACTGCACACACACACACACACACACACACACACACACACCTTACCTGTACTGCAAAATGCATACACACATACACTCAACACATATTCTGCTCTGCAATATAATATCTGGTTTATCTAGTTGCTGGGAATAGTTAAATCCTTCACAGGGGAAGCACTCTGTTGGTAGGATTACCTATACACCCGCCATTTCTCTCCTTATTACCACATTTTTTTCTCAACAGGCGAATTTAAGGCCAGTGTTTTAATGTTCAGCTCTATTCAATCCCCAGCTTTTACAGTGGATAAAATATTTATTTGGTTAATCACCAAAGTATCACGCTGAGCTCAATATCTTCAGTAGTCGGTAACAGGATTATGTGTATTATGGGTGAAAGGCAGGGCACAAACATACTTTTTATATATACTGCATTAAAAAGTTTCAAAAGTAAATTTTTACCTTAAAACACCCCTGTCTGACAGTTATAGTCTGTCCATTTCACCACCTCTGTCTGGCATACATTTTGAACACATCTTTTGCGCTTCCACTGATAAATGAAATGGAAATTTGCTCGCCTTTTTTCTCCCTTTTAAAGCATTACAAGTACCTTAGTGAATATGGATAGAGTGTGTCAAGAAATAAGATTAATGTAATATAACATCTTTGCTGTGCCTGTCCTTCTATGCTTGTATATATATTTTTTATTCTCTTTGTCCACAGCTTGGATCCCCCCTGCAAAGCCCACTAAAGAGTGGACTCTGTACCTGCTGTTTTAAAGGTTCATTTTGAACTTACAACCAAGGCTGATACCTGAGGAACTGCCTTTGATTGATTGTTGCGACCATTGATCTAATTTCCAAACCTTTGAAATTCTCCTCTGCATCCTTCCTTTTTTTTCGTATGGAGTGGAATAAACCTAATTTCCTTGTGCCTCATGCAGGGCTTCACTCTCCAATGTGGAAAAAACAGAATGAATAAATAAATAAAGAAACCTAAGAAACAGTTCTTTCACAGTGGCACAGAGACTTTTATAGACTGGATCAATTAAATTTGTCTTATTTGGAACGATGGGGCTCCGTAACTCAATAAGAGGTAATGTGGTTGAAAAGGCCTCTCACTGTGCGGCCATTAGGTGAGAGAATGTTACCATGGGAGTATTAACATGCAGGGATTGCAGACGCATAAGACAGGTCTGAGCCAATTAGAATCAAGAGCAGCTGAGAGCGGAGGTGTGGGTGGGCATCCTGGGCTACCAAGTCCTGCTGCGAGGGCGAGAGAGGGAAGAGAGTGAGAGGACATCACAGCCAGGGCTTGATGGAAACCAGTGGTGCTTTAGAGAGAAGAGAAGAGACACCAGCATTTAGTTTTAGCATGGCAGAACAGCAACCTTGAGTTCAAGTTCCCTCGCTGTTTTCACACATAGTGACAGGTATTAAGGGTTTTCTCTTATTGCATTAATTTCACAGAATATTTATTGTTCATAAATGCTCTGCAGCCTAAACCTTTGCTGTCCATTGCTGTCCAACCTTTGTTGTCCATTCGTATATTCATTAAATCTTTATTTTCATTTTTAGTACAATATGACTACAGAAAATATTAATTAAAACACTTAAATTAATTAAACACTTTGACATGTGGACAAGAGGAGCCAGGGACTGAACCACCAACCCTGTTTTCAGAGGGATTAAAGGATGACCCCCCTCATCCATTAATCCCTATAGCTAGAAAATGGATAAAGAAGAGAGAAGTGGATTTTGGAAGTTTTTATGATTTATTATTTATAAAGTATTCATCACCATGAAAGCTGTCCTATTTTTTAATCCATTGTTGTCAATATTGTTCAAACTGACCACAGCTGCCTTGTTCTGTTTTGTTGTACAGACACCTGTCAGGAATAAGAAGGGAGGGTTTTTAATGCTCAAATGATATATTTAGTTGGTTTAGAGTTCCACTTTAAATAAAGTCTTTCTTATAATCATTGTGTAATATCTTAACTATTGGACAAACAATATATATAGTACATATTCAGTTTTATTTATTCAGTAGTGTAGTCACTCTGCTTAGTCTTTATTTTCATAAATGGATATTTTTACTTAAAAAATGTAGGTTTATTTTCTTCCTGTGCTCCCTATAACAGTCAAATTGTGTGTGTGTGAGAGAGAGAGAGAGAGAAGAAGAGAGAGCACTTCCTTATCAGTGAACTCAGATGTGTCACTTGCTATGTCGGAGAAGGATGGAAACACAGAGTGCCTCAGGACATTGTAACAAAGTCCCTTGTGCCACCAGCCCCCCCCGACACAATTACCCACTCATGTCTAATTGGCATTTGAGGCTTCTCTGCTTGATCGACCATGGCCACATCAGCATGAAGTGGCAGGGCAGCGTTTGCCAAGCTGTGACTTAACTGGTATCACGCTTTGTTAGTCCTCTAGCTGCTTACATAATTTGCTGATGTAAATTTACTCTGCCTAATTAACATCGTCAGCCTCTCATTTAATCTGAACAGACACGAGATGCATCCGGTCCCTGGTGCTACTGTCCGTTCAGCTGACTTCTGAGCGGCAGTGCGTAGGCCTGTCTGTTGGCTGTGGTGGTGGAGTTTATGCGACTTGGTTGAATAAATCCATTAGTCAGTGCATACACAACTTAGCCTAGTCTTGGCATGTGGAGTGGGGAGGAGGGGTTGGGCATGAAACTAACTTTCCAGAACTGTCCTGAATTAGAAAATTAAGTTCATCTCAGTTGTTGGTTGATTGAAACTGAGCACTTAACTTGACAAAATCTGACTGACAGTTCTCGCTGTGGAGAAGAGCTTGGTGATATTTGAGGTGACTGCACTACAGACAAATAATCATACTCTCAATTAGAGTGTCCCTTTCTCTACTTTATGGTCTCTGCAATGCTTAATGGCCTGTTCTCTCAGAACTGTCTCGGATGCCTGCAGTGTCATCATTATCCAACCAGATCTCCTGTGTTAATAAATGACAAGAGTCTGGAATATTGATTTGTTAACCTTCAAAGTGGCGTCATCCAATGCAGACGGCAGAATGATATGAATTTAACAAACGTAGGGGAATATGCTCAGAGAGTGGAGCCTGTGTGTTTGCTTATGTTTGTTCACATGTAAGGATTGATCTTAAGGTATGATTTGCGATTCTGAGCTGAAGCTTTTCAATGTGGAGACATCAGCCTCCACTAGTTACAGGATTAGTTGTAATTCTGTGGTGGGCGTTCTGTCACTGGGTTATGTAAAGAGTTGTGGATGCTGAAAAAAGGGCTGCAGCTGGGGAGATTTGGCCTGATATGTACCAAGCCACCACTCATTCAGCAAGTCAGGATATTAGATCAGACTGGTGGTTTGTGATGGTGGCAGGGTCAGTGAGCATCTCATTCGCATACCACCACCCCCACCCAATCCCCCCGGTTACCCCGCTCCCTCCCATTGCTGCTCACCCATTTGCTTCTCTGCCGCACTGCAGGGTAATCAGGACAGTGACACTTTATGAGAGAGGGGATGACAAAAGGATTTACACACAAAGCCAAGCAGAGGAATAGATCTCATTTAAGTAGAGTTGTAACCTGAGTGCATAAGCACAAAAGTTAGGAAGAATTAAGTTTGAGTGCATTTACTTTACTTTAATTGTTTACATTCATTTATCAGATCATTCGGATCATTTTGATTTGTTTCGTCATTTGCTGTAGTAAGCATTTCAGAGAAATGCCATGGCTTTTAGTGTAATCTTTCCAAACGATGTCCACCATCTTACTTACATGCTTTTTACAATTTCAAATGATGATAGTGATAAGTACTCTACTTATGACCGTCAGTCAGGCTAATTCATAGCAACGATTTTACCTGAGAACACCTTTACTGCATTACTCCGCTTCACCACAAAGAGAGGAAAACGGACTGAAAATCTAGTGTGACACAGCAGAGGAACTCTGTGTTGCATTTCTTCCTAAATATGCGTGCAGTCTGCATACTGCTAAGTAGAAAAGGTTAAGAATATGTATTGGGACATCAGTGGCAATCTGGAAGAGTGAGTCTGAAATTAGAGGTGAAAGTATTTAAATATTGATAACACCTCTCTGTGTCCATTGCTAGCCCATTTATTATTCATTCTACCTTGAAGGTAGCATGCAAGATGACCCCTTTTCATTCAGGCCTGCTCACTCCTGCTCTCATAAGTTGTGATTCCATGCGGCTCCACTGACATTTTGCTCCAGTTAAGTCGTTGTGAAGACATAGTTTAGTTTAGTTTAATTTTTTCTGTGTTCTGTTTCTTTGAAAAAAATCTTTCATGCACACTTGTGTATGTGTCTACATCTCTTTGCTACTATTTAGATATATGTAGATGATCAAGCCAATATTTCTGTGTGATTCAGCATCAGAGGGTGCAATATAATGTTTTTTTTATGCTCGAGTATGTATATGAGAACAAATGCTAAGAAGTACATTTCACAGCATTTTATGTGATGGCATTGATATTCCAGACCCAGTTAGTCCACTTCCTGTGGTATGTGGAATTTATTCTACAGCTGTGACATTGATCAGACTCTAATTTGTATTGGCTGAACTGGGTTTCTGTTGGTGTTATAATCCATAGCAGTAGATCAAGGATGCATGTTGACTTATCCGCACACACAGAATTATTTGAGATTTTCAGCAACTCTCCCAAATGATTCATATTTCATACGGGGCATATTTGCCAGTGCTTCTTTGAAGATCTGTGCAGAGCTTCTGCACAGACTTTGGTCAGTAATAAATAGGAATTCCCCTGAGGGTAAGGCTCATAGGTGCTGTTTATGTTGACCAATGGAACCACAGCCTGGAAACCGGAGGAGTAGCGCTGTTGGGATTGAAGCAGGTGGGTTCTGGGCTTCAAAGACCAAAAGATAATCTGCTGAAAAAATCTAAAGCCAGGCTCTGAAATGTGCTGAACATCTACAAGCTTCTGCTCACAAAGACATGAGGCTCATCATGTGGTTCGAGCCAGCCCAGGAATGCTTTGATGCTGCTGATCCCCTAACTTTTGTTAGTTTATTTGACTGAGTTTTTATGTATAATATGTATTCCAAATGCTAGCCATTCTTTAAAAAACTTAAAGGAAATCCTGAAGAAATAACCTTGGAGTTGAGGGCTTGTGCTAAAGCATCAGTTGATTCAAAGGCTCAGCTGCAAAGTCTTCCATAACACAGAGGGAAAAGTGCCAGGTCAATTGCTGGATAAATTGTAGCAAAAAAATGCTACCACATAAGCACAGGAGATTTTTTTTTATCGGGCTTATATCTTTTTAATTTTCTGAGTTAAATGATAATGTAGACATATTGATCAGCTTATTTCATTAACTTTTTTAAATAATTTTAAAAATATTTGATATCATGACCAACTCTTTACTTTTTCAACTTTTACTCTTAAACAACTTTTGAAAGCAGTTGAAATTAAAGAATTTTGATACAGAAGTCAAATGTGTTGCATAGATATTAAATGCCCAGTGTAACCATATGTGATAAGTAGTTTTATTTTAATACAGTGCAGTCAGAGGAAGCACATTGTATGATTTCTTTCCAGCTCAAGGATTTGCTTTCTGTACAGACGTTCACCGCTGTCTTCAACTTTGTAGATGTTTGGGTGAATGTGTTTCGGGAAAGACACATTTTATTTGCTGTACCATTGATGATTTTTTGAAAACGATGTTCAGTCAGTAAAGACTTTCTGAGGAAATTGAAATTAAAGGTACTATTCACCTCATATAATGGAAGAATGTGGAAATAATTTTTAGAGGTTCTCTTTTAACTGGTGTTTATCCTCAGACCCTCAAAAAAAAAAAAAAAGGAAAAAGAAAAACTTGGAGAACTTGTAGGGTCATCCTGCCATCCAGATCCACGCTTCTGCACTTGCCATACATTTCTAACCTCCTCCCTTTTTGCGGCGTTAAGATGAACATGTGCTGCATTTCACAAGCTTATTTGAATTGAAGCTGCAGACATCCAATTTTTATCACCTACAAGGTGAAGATTCGGAGCAGGCCTCAAAATGTACATTTACACTCAGTTCCAGTATATTCACATCTCTCTGGAGCGCTAGCAATATTAAAAAGCACAGCAAATTTAGTCTTCTGACTGAGCATTTTGAATTTGGTCCATCTGTGCCCTATTAAATTATAGAAAATAGAAAATGCATTTTTCATATGCATGCTGGGTTAAAAACTACTAATATAACTTTGCTGAGGAAATACAAGGAGGAGAGGGCGCTGCTTACATATTTGTTATGTCAAGGTGATTTCAACTGGAAATTGCTCTACTCGTATGATTATAAGGGCAGAATGGATAGAACTAAGGCTGAGCCAGGGAGCGGAGGAAATAAGTTGATTTTATTTTCCCCTTGCTTTTGAGCAACATTTTAGAAGGAGGCCTACCTCTTATGTAATCACTGTGAGCTGAGGTTTGCTTATATACACTTCTTGTGATGTACAGTCATCTACACCCCTCGATAATATGGATTATAGGCTTTCCTTTTCTTTTCCAAGCAGCTTTCTATCTTTTTTTTTTTTTATAGTGACCATCTTAAGTGGTCCTCAAATGGAGACAGAATAACATGAAATAGATGGAAAGTAATGAAGGAAATGGCCTCCAAGGCTCCATCTTAGTTTATAAAAAGGGTTTCTGTGGAGAGTGATTGTGTTCTCTTTGCCTGCAGAGGGGGATGTTGCCCTGGACATGGGCTTGTGTCCTGTGTTTAAGGCAGCGGTACGCTCACTACCTGCACTGACTTTTCCCCTCACATCTGCTTAATGTTTTTGTATGCAGGTCTAAAGCATTTTATTATATAATGAAAACTGCTCATCTTATTATTTTGATGGTGTTTTTCTCCTAAAATGCTCTTTCTTGAAGTTTACACACTTGGCAACATACAAACACACTGTGGATCTCTTGGTTCTCTGTCTTTGTTCACTTAATTGTATTGTTTTTGATACACTATGTACAATTGCTGCACATGGAAATTTTGCCCTGCACTCACACAGACAAATAGTAGTCTGAAGTTGAAGGTAATTTTGCAATTTACCAGATCATTAAACTGAGCTTTAAAAGAAATAAGAGTGATTTAACAGATTTCATTTGGTATAAAAATGTGCAGGTAAAAAGCCACTCAGCAGAGTGCTGTGTGAAACCAGTCCATAAATATGAGAAATAGTTGCGGTTGAAGAATAGGCTACGGAGGTGGGAGATGAGATAGCGGTGGTTCAGATGGCCCCCCTCCTGGTGCCGGCCGTCAGAAGGAACGAAGTAGCCATTTTGTGGCGAGTGCGGTGGTGCGGTAGAGATGAGATGGTTAACACCCTTCTGCAGTATAGCCACCGTCCTCTCTCTCCCTCTAATTTTCTCTCTCTCCCCCTTTCTTTCCCTCGCTCGTTCGCTCAGTCGACTATGAAGACACTTCATCTTCCCTGACAGTATGACCACTGCTGCATGTTCTGATGCGTTCAGCATACCTTCATTGCATCATAAATAAATCAGAGAAATGACTTTTTCTTTCTCTTTCTCTCACATGTTCCTTTATCTCTCTCTCTCTTTCTTCTGTGCCTGTTATCTCGAGGAGTCGCTGGAAAACGGGAAATGGTGTGCCGGTGGATTTCCTGTGTGCTCCCCCTCTTCCACTGTTCTTACTGCGTGTGCACGATCATCACCCTGCAATCCCCTTTCACATTATCTCAAAGGAAAGAAATAATTTTTTCTCTATAATGATATTCAGCTCCTGTTATGACATTATCTGCTTTAATTCTAATTTAAATGTCATGAATGTGAGGGGTTTTCTTAATTAATGTGCACAAGGGATGCAAAATACAAACTTGTTTAATAGAAACAAAGTAGTGTAATTTTTCCCTTTCTGCAAGGTTTGGGGGTTGTATTGTGACATGGGGGCTACACAAATAAACTTGACATGCTTTGTTACTCGTGCTCACATTTGTGAGGCTGTAGCAGGCGGGGTAGGGATGGGTGGATGGAGGAGAAGGGGGATGTAGAGAAAGATTGTCAAGAACCACTCCCTCCCTCCCTCGGCCCCCCCACACCCCTCCTACTGACTCCCAGTTACCCAGTCCCTCCACCCCTTCCTGTAATCTCCACTCCTCCACGGGTAGTCTCAAACCTTGTGTTCGTCCACCACCAACCAATTACCTGGCAACCCTGCCCTTATCCCCAGCACAGGCGTGATGCTGCTGCATGATGGGGTTTTTGTATATTGAATTCCATCTCCTGGTGAGATAAAGGGTGTAGGAACAGGGCTCTGCCGCTGTGCTAGATAAGTGTTTCTCACAAACCGTTCCTTGCCGCTTCTTCTGACACTGATTGTGGAGAAAAGAGACATTGGGGATGGCAGGGGGGGAAAGTCGTGGGGGTGGAGGGTTGTTGCAGCGAGGTGGGACCCAATTTCAGTATGATTTTCCTCTTGTTTTTAATTTGTTGTAAAGCAGCTCAGAGAGAAGTCGGATCCGGCTCCTAAACGTTTTCCTGTTTCATGTTTGAAAAGTCTGCGTTTCACTACTTAAATCAATATTCAAATAGCAAGAGAATATTTTCCCCAGCATTTCTTCTTCTCATTGTACACTTACCAAACAGCAGATATTACTCTGTGGATCGATAGTTTATCTTCATTTAGGATGGCTGTTGAATCTGCAGAGGTGACAGTTATGGGTTGAGCAGCTCTGTGGAGTATCAGCTTTTATTCAGCTTCATCCCTTCCCTCTCAGTCCTATTTGTAAGCTGTCCTGAGAAGTGTCCCTTGGTACGTATGGCCTGAGCCAGGCCCATCTATCTGTCTTTGTCTGGCCCACTGCGGGGAACCACACACTCATTGGTTGTCCTGGGGAACAATGTAAGTGATGGACCACCGTTCATACATCAAACCTGCAAGGCGTTTGACAGTGCGGGACAGAAACATTGAAAATAATGACCACAGCAATATGTATCAGAGGTTAAAAATAGAGCACCGCAGAGAAGTGCTGGCAAAGTTGAAGCAGAGAGCTCTTCTGTGTGACCCACCCAACCCCGGCCCTCCCACTGTTTTAGAGGTTAATGGACGCTGCCTTGAGCGCAGAAGAAAAGATGTTTCCAGTTAGCCAGAATGAGTGATATTCAACTACTTGGACACTAATATGCTCCAATTGAATTTCTCCCTTTGTCAGAGGGGAGTCTGTCCTGCTGGGGACCCTCCCTCACAGCTGTGCCCTTGCCTCTCTCCGCTCAACCAGCAATGAGCCAAGCCCCAAAGGTCAAGTGTGAGGGGTCAAGTTTAACCTGAAACCAGACAGACCATGGGGGTGGGGGGTGGGGAGTCTGAGGTCACTTCTGTGCAGCATATTGCTCAGCACCAGCGTGCATGTTTGTATTTATTCGTGTGCTGTGCTATCTGTTGTGTATGTTTGTCATTGTATGTGTCCAGCTGAGACGTTCTCACATGGACAAGTCCATAGAGGTTGCAGTAGGCGGTTAGAAAGAACAACTGTATGTGGTGAATTGTGAAAAACAATATTTGTTGATTGCATTGATGGACGAGATAGTCAGCTATGTAATGTGTCTATAATTTCCAGTTGACCTGCCTATGCCAAATCCTTTTGCAGTTAAAATCAAAAGGGAGGCATGCAGGAAATAAAATCTGATCACAAGTAATCAACAGAGACACATTCTAATGTTACGTTTGAACTAAAATCAGTTTCAACTGTATGTAGTTACACATGCAGTCTATATCTGGATACATGATACTACATCTGAGTAGAACTCCTGTACACGGCTATCCTATTGCTTTCACATGTTAGGAACTTGATGTGCAGTGTGTTTGTATTACTCTCTAGTTATAGCTTGGTAAATTGCTTGTGAATCTTGAATCTGTTCATGTACATAAACAGCTGTATCTCTCTCACTCACTTTCTCTCAGACACACACACACACACAGCGTGAGTCAGCCCACACCTGGAACAGATAAAGGGTCTTTCATGTTTGCGAGGCTATCCTGAGGTCAGTGAGTGCTGGTGTTGAGAGCTAGTTTTACTAGGAGTGAGTGGAGCTGGAGAAGAAATGAAAAGAAACCATATATATCCAGGTGTTGCAGAGTTAAGGAAGTTTTATTAGTCTACAATTCCCTCCTTGATACCTTCCTCCACCACTATAGAGATACCCCCCTGGCATTATATCTTGCCCATCTATTGCACAGTTGTCTTTTGAGCAAGGAGATGGATAATAGTCTGCTTGGTGCCTTTTGAATTATCAACAGTACGGCACATAGATAAAAGTCTATGTTTTTGTCAAGATGCCATTTCAATCTTGTTTCAGGCATTTATGGGGGGAATGTGTGTTTTTTGTTCAATCCTTCACCGTGTGTTAACTTTCACTGAATTAACCTCTATCCGTAAGGCTTTTGCCTGTCAGTAACTTTGATATGACACGGACTGTCATAATGCTGTCTTTCTGAGCTACGAACCCTCCGACACACATAAGCATACACAGATAGAAAATGTGAAAATACACACAACAAACAGGCATTTATAGAGATCAGCACCCACGGCTCAAACTTCAGCTCACTCAACACATATTTGGAAGTATTACCACTGTATCTTGTGTCTTTGTACATGTGAAACCAATTTTTTTACTGATGTTTATCATAAACACATTGATAAAGAGGACTAGAGTGATTTCTCAATCCACACATTCTCCACACATGTTGGAATTTCATTAATGCGCAACCTAAACCCATTCTCATGTTATTACTTTTGACATTTTTCTGGCGCCACCATTCCTCATACTGTGCTTTGTATATGTATTGTTTTTTTTTTTTTTTTTTTTTTTGCAATGAAGCTGAATATTTTAATAGAAGTTTAAAATGAAACAATTCTTGTTTGTCCTTATTTCAACCAGGGACTTACATCAAATGTCATTCCCTCCTTCTTTTACAGTTACAGTGTTTCCTGTCAGTCCACCACAATCCAATAAAGGTAAAATGCCGTATAAATAATCTCTGAAAATGTCTCTCATTTTCCCTTGAATGTCACTGCGGTAGGTATATACGTTTCTTTTGTGCTGGAGGAAAACCTCTGTTTATGTGGTTGAGTGAGTGCACGCTTTAATGTGTGTGATTGAAAGGACTGAATTGAGCTCCCAATGTCCAGTTTCTCACAGTAGTCTGTAAAGGAGCGCGAGAGTGGTCTGTGACACCCGTATCCCTGTAAAGTTTCCGGTGCAGGTGTAATTCCCTGTAAAACGCCCTATAATTTACTGCCCTTTGGGAGCACACTGTCTCAGGGTGTGAAAATCAATAGGATGGCGGAGAGGGATTGGGCACAGTGTCTATTCTCAGCCATACTATGGCAGCAGTTAGGGTAATTCTGTAATGGCAGGGGATGAGGTTCAACCTATCTAACGCTCTATCTGAAGCAGATAAATGTTTTACAACACCATCGTTTAACCCTTCCTACCCACTCCTCCCTGCCCCCAACATCTCTGAAGGCTCTACTCTAGGACCGCCCCTCGAGCTGAGGCCCAGACTGCGGTGGTGGTAGTGTGTGAGTGTATGTGTTTGTGTGTGGGGGGATCACCCCCTCGTCTCCCTGGGTGTGCATTCCGACTCTTAATGCTCTGTAACCTTGTAAAGATAGCCCGAGGCATATTTAGCAGCATATAGCCGATCTTCAGAACCCCCCAGTTGTTTCAGAGGGAAGCCATGCGGAAAACATGCATTGAATCTTACAAGATACTGCATGTATAATGTAGCATACAGCAGATCATCTAGACCACTGAATATTATACCCCTAATTCGGTGCAGCTCTAAACATGCAGAGTGCCTCATTTTAAATTTTAAAACAATGAAATTGATAAGGATGATCACAGAGGACGCGGGCTAACGAGGAAGTAGTGGGATGCTGGAGGATAACTTCCAGGATCAATCAGAATATAGCGCCATTGCCTAATAAAAGGAGGAGTGAAGTCTTTGTGTGAATGAGAGCCAGAGTAAGTGTGATGTGGGGAAATGGCTGAAGAGGGAGATCCCACGCAGACTTACAGCCGAGTCCGCATGACGTGTCTCAGCTTCTGCAGGGACATGCAATCCATTCTGTCAGAACGGCGCACAGAGATCTCATTGTGCCTGCCTGGATTGGCACCAACAGCAATCACTTGTTTCTGATTTATTAGATAGCCAAGGAAATTAATTTTGTTCCAAAATGCATGGTCGGAAATTAGATGGTGAAATTGTGTGAAAGAATCAGTGATTGTTTTCCCCCCCGCCATCCCTCCGGAGGTACTGATAACTGCTGATCTCTGTGACACCATTAATGAAAAACTTATTCAGATTAAGAAAAAAAAAACAGTCTTCAGCGATGTTGTAATTAACTTGGCTATCTTTTCAGCCCTTAACGTGATTTGAACCACCCATTAACATTCCTCTCTGAAAAAACTGGCCACTAGCAACTCAGGTCATGGCTGGCTGCGGACCTTAGGAAGTTCTGCGCTCCACTACTTCCTGCTCACATGTCTGAAGATCTGGCCCTTTAGAGGTAAAAAAAAAAAAAGTGGGATTAGCTCTCTGAAGTGGACTGATATGTCACCTATGCCATTACATTCAGTATAACCAAAATACTCAGATTGTAACTATGAAGACACTTTCATAGTGACACTTTCCTCGCACATCGCGGTGGACATGACTGATACGCATCAGTATCTGCAACCATTAAGATGACGTTACTGTCAGTGATACAGGGGATAGCTGGTTTGATTTGACCTCTGCGTTGTATTTTAGTAATAGTTTTACATTATTTGCCGTTGTGGTCACGCTTAATTATTACCATGTCCATGGATGATCACATTCATTATCTGCCACAGTGTGTATCAGTGGCTAATAGCTAATGCAATCTCAGTGTGAGATGATTGACCGTGGAGAATACCTGTCTCACATTTTCACCCTGTCACCTTTTTTTTTTCCACCATGAATAAATATCATTGCCAGGGCTTTGCAAAATGAGCCATGTTTATGCTGAAGCCAAATGTGAATGAAAGAAGGAAGTTGTAGTTTTTAATGATTCTGCTCTGTAATGTCTTTCAGAGGAGCTTGTTTTCTACGTACTAGCGTGTTTTCACTATGTTTCATTTCTGTCTCTGTATTCAAAGCCATGGCCCTCTTAGCACCTTAAATGATTTGCTTTAATAATTCGGCACACAGTATGTATTGTAGAGTATATATTGTATGTGTCTGCTATTTGCTCAGTAGCATAACCTTTGTGATAATGTGTTTTTGTTGCCCTGCCCTAAGGGTAAAAGGTTGTCTGAAGTGTTTTTTTTCCTCTACTCATTATCCTAAAGGCAGCGAGAGCACAGAACAAACTGCTATCTATCCACCTTACCTATCAGCTGGCTGAGCATGCCAGTATATTCACATTGTTACCTGTCTACTTTAGCACTTAGAAAAGGCTTTGTAGCTGA
The DNA here is from genome assembly GCA_023238725.1 of Scortum barcoo. NCBI lineage: Eukaryota > Metazoa > Chordata > Actinopteri > Centrarchiformes > Terapontidae > Scortum > Scortum barcoo. Next base: position 27,454,609 of record CM041531.1, read on the forward strand.
ATATAAATAAGCATAAAAGTCTAGTCAAGCTTTTTTATTTTGACCACTTATCCATGAAAACAGTGACAGACAGCCATAAACATGTAACACACGCGACCGCGCAAAACTTACAACATTGCGCTGCCATAAATTCACACTAATCCCTGCTGGATATTTGATAATTCACTCTTATCCCACCGTGCTTCTCTCTGCTACTCTATCCCCAGCATTCTCTCCTCCACCAAGGCTGTTCCACCATTTTCTCAGGATTGAATGCAAATTGGTTAAAACACTGATCAGAACTTATTACAAAATGGAGCCTTGCTTAGAGAAAGAAATGGTGCATCACTATGAGAGCGAGGATGGAAAGGGGCTGGGGGAGCCTGAATGTGGGCTGGGAGCGGTGGTGGGTGGGGCTACTGGGGGTGTGCGTGGGTGTGCGTGTAAAATGTGTGTGTGTGTGTGTGTGTGTGTGTGGGTGTGTATATGGAGGTATATGGAGGGAGGGTTTCTGTGGCAGGGATGGGAAAATTAGATTTATTTTTTTCATGGGGTGAAGAGAAGGAGTGTGGAGGGGGGTTGCGGGGTTCAGTAATGGCACCTCACTGTATTTTATATATGTACAGATGGAAGAAAATGAAAATGTTTTCTGAATAGGTTTTCTCCATGCAATTTCTTTCTGTTCTCGTGTGTGCGTGTGTGTGTGTGTTTCTGTCTGCACCTTTCTGTCTGTCTGCATTTAACCCACCCAGATCTACCCCTCCTCCTGTTCCCCTTTTCCGCTGGCAGATCCCCAAGGTTATGGCATGTCTGGACATCTAATCAGGCCAAGTCTTGATGCTGAATATGTTGTGCCCCTCATCCCCACACCCTATACTGTTTATCCTACACCTGCCATTATACATTCAAGCCTTTGTCCGGTCTCCACTGCACACCCTGCTGTGATAAATGAACACAACCTTGGAAAATACAAAGGTTGAAGAACAATGATTCCACTTTTTATGAATTCATTTTCTCCCATGTAGCCTGTGTTCAGCATGCTCAGAGGTAACTCGAAACTCTCTCTCTCGCCTATGTGTAATAAAGGTATGCAGTTGAGCATTTGAAATTTACTGACGCTAAAATGAGGTACTGGCTACATATGTGGGCCATTATGGGTAATTTAGGCAGTTATGTCTCTTGTCCCTTTGATCCAAAAGGATCATTTTTGCACCTTGTCAGTAATAATAAAAAAGGACCAGCTTCCTTCTGAATGTCGCCTTTCTTATTTTTCTGAATGGGTTGATTTTCGGTCATTTTGCGTCTGGCTGCTCTTTGGCCTCTGTGGCAAACATTGGAAGAGCAAAATTATAGATTTTATGGCAAATTTGGCATAAAAATGTGGCAAGTGAAGGCATTTTGAATCTGTCAAAGGTTCAATATTATAATGTTTCAGAAATTTTAACAGTAGTATGCTATGTTATTGACCTTTTGGTGAGGAGAATGCACTCTCTCTCTCTCTCTCCTCTCCTTCTAACCTCTTCCTCTCACAGCAGACAGCAGTACCTCTACCCAGCCAGTAGATGGTGGTGTGCCTCCTTCAGGTTTTCTCCATTTTCCTCTCACTGAACCTTGCTTGCTCACCCGTGACTTGTGAAAGCGCTCTGGGGTAGGCCTACCTAACCTATCATCCCGTACCCCCCCCCCACACCCCTCTGAGCACCCCTTCCATCTCTGCCATCTCCCCCATTGCCCCCCCCCCTCCCCATCCAGGGGGCAGAGTCACCGAGGTGGCAGTTCTAACAAGCTGCCGGGGACCGCACTGCTCAAATGAGGCAAATCAAAGAGAAAAGGGGGAGTTGGATAGGTAGCACCATGAGCCCCCTGCAGAGAACAACCATTCTGATGAATATGAAATGAATTTGTATTGCTTGACATGATAAGCCCAAGGATAACCTGGTGCTCAGCCGACATCTTCACCCTGACATCCTTCAGACATTAAAAGATGCGCAAGAAAACATCAACAAAAAATTACTATAGCAACAACTGGCCAACTAGCCATGAATTGTTTGTGGGTTGTGTTTTTTGGACGGTAACATTAAAGAGTCAGTGAACTGGAAATTAACAGGATTTAGATGTCTGTTTTGTCACAGTCGAAGTAAAGTGTTCATCTAACCTCACTATGTGGGTCCTTTCTGAAAAGGGCATGGGACAGGTACATGACTCAGGCAATACAAAACCACAGATTTTTATTTATTTATTTATTTTAGATTCATGGACTGGACTGGAGAAAACATGGCTGTATCATTTTCTTTTCCTCTGTCAAGTTCCCATCCTCTTTTCCCCTCCTGTCTTCATTCTTCATTCTCTCTGCACCTCTCTGATTTCTCATTTCATTTCGTGGTGCAGTTGCTGTCCTTCTGCATCTTGCATCTCTCCTGGGCTGTCTTCTTGGGGTCCTTGATGAAATGGCGTCAGGTCACACCACCAAGAAATATACAGGATCATGAAAAAAAAAAAAAGAACACCATATTGTGTCCTCCCCCATCATGCAGCTTTAGTCTGCCACTTTCTCAGCGCACATTCAAACATGTGTGAGTGAGCTTGCACACAGACGCGTGTACACACACATGCTCGTACGTACACATGCACGTACGCTCATGTGGTTGCTGCACACTTCATTTAACACATACAGATGCAGGGCTTTATGGTTTTCCTAAAGCCAGAAAACAAGGAAGTACACATTGATTGTAAAAGCCCGTGTTATCATTTATGTTCACAAATGCTCCTGGCATGGAAGAAGAGCCATTGAAATTGCTCAGCCAAGAGAAGGGAATAGGGAAACGTTGTGTATAATAACATGAATAGTAATGCTTCAGTTTTATGTCCCTATTTCATCCGTATGTGTGCAGTCTCAGAGCCCTGAACCTAGATTTCACAATGATTTCGCAATTTACAAAATGTAATGCATACAGACATGACTATATCTGGAATGTTTTCTCTCCTTCCTTTCCTCCCTCTTGGTGTTTTTAAGCTTCCACTGAGTTTAAAGAATTACACAGTAAATATGGCTTCACCTGCAGGGCTCAGCCTTTTATTTTCCTCAAGATGTTCTTTCGGTAGATTCCCATCTGAGAGAACCCTGCACAGTTATGTAAAAGTAATGGAACCTGCTCGCAACGCTTGCTGGACGGCAGTAGAACCCCTGATACTGCTCAGACATAAATGTCTCTAAGGCTTTTACTGTTGTGTTTTTGTCCTATAAGCTAAGAGATAGTACTGTTCTTGTATGGAAATATATGTGGTAAAATATGCAGTAGTTAGATGATTGGACTGGCTGTCTTTCATTTGTTTTATAATTATTTGTCTCTAAATTTGATATTTTCCACAATGAAGGGGAAAAGTATGTAAGTGTGCTGTAGTTGAAATTAAAATGAGATACAGGCATGGCAGGCACGAATGCCCATCACACCCCTCAGTCATGTTAATGACATGAACAACATTTTAAAATCTAAAATGGCATTACTTAAAGGTTTTTTTTCTTTTCTTGTTCACAGAGCAATTTTTTTCAGTGGACAAGTTTAAGACATAAGTATCTCTCTGGTACTTGCACCTTGCCTTATTGACCTTGGGGAAGTACTACTGGGCTTGTGTGTGTTTTCGTAAGGTGCCACTGACTTCACCTGTGACCCCTCTCCAAACAGTAGGTCGGAGAGGCACTGAGGCATACTGCCACTGTGTAGTTTACTGTGGTGTGCTGTCACTGTATTACCTCTGGCCTGGGCTGCGCATCTATCAGCCTCCAGATCAGACCAGGGAGCTTGTGTTTCCTCTCTGCCCTCTTTCGTGGACCTATTTAGACACAGGTGTTTAGTTTGTCTTCATCTCTGTGCTGTCAGATATTCCGTGTGCCATCCAGAAATTGTTTGGGAAGGGAGCATCACGCGTTGAAAAAGTTTTCTTTTGAAGGAGCAACATGTGGTGAGGTATTCATTAACAGTAAGGTGTCATTTAGAACAGCTGAGAAAAAACTATAGCACATTGCTGGTACGCTGATCCCGGTTGGTAACTCATTTCCTCGATGCTTTTGTGAGCATTGTCTTCAGACTGAATGCTGGAGGTGTTTTTGCGTTTGGTTTTCCTGAGTGGACACAATAAAAGCAATTTCTCTATAAAGGCACTCAAACATGGAGTGAACAGACAAAAGGGATTGGAGAAAATCTGGGCCACAGCAGAATCCAGCCTGCCCCTCTGCTAACCTCCTCTCAAACAAACACAGCAGCCATTTCCTCCCTCTGTCCCTGGAGCCCCTCGCCCCTCGCCCCTCGCTGAAGCACCAATTCAGCCGGCTGCGGCACAGGTGTTGTGACGTGTGCCATTTCTATTCTGTTTCACATTGTAGTAAAACGGCATGTTATCTCAAGTTTTTCATAGCGTTCACACAGTACTGTGTGTGGAGAAAACACTTTTTCCAAATTGATGTTTAATAAAAGTATATACCAAGAAGATTTTATATGTTCAGTATATTTAGCAACAGAGTGTATTTTTAATCTTAAAAAATTGTAAACATTTGAACACAAATTATTTTGAAGCAATCAAAGCAATGGAATATAATTTATTGTATTTGTATATCCAAAATTTTCTAAAAATGTCTTATGAGAAGAATCAATAAAATGACATCTCAGCTGCAAACAATTTACTACAGAATATTTTGTTTAACAAAAACAATTGACCTCCTGTATATGTAACAAATCAAAATTATGTGAAATTATAACATCTCAGTTTTCAGCTTTTTTTATTTTGACATGCTTTACTGTTTAAGCCCAACTGAAGGACTTCCCCGGGCTCAATCTAATGGTGTATTTTATGTACAGATGCATCTGGTAGGAATCAGCTGACCCCGCTGAGGGAGCTGAAAGTGAAAGAGGCTGTTATGCTTTATCACTGGCCGAACTGCCAAAGTCACAGCCCGATCGGACTAAATCCCTGGTGTGTCCGCAGCACAGCAAAGTCAAGCGTGATGGAATCACGCTTGACTTTGCTGTGCCAAACAGTGAAAAACACCGAAAATTCCAGCATTGCCTCTCCTTGGGCCTTTGTGTAATTTCAAAAATGACTCAAATGATCATAAATAGTTATTTAATTTTTCATAATTTACATTCATTTTCAATAAATCATGTTTGCTTGCAGAAAGAAGCTGGGAACTATTTTTGCATTATTGTTTTATTGTATCTTTACTAAGGTTTTCTCTTTGTTTTTAAAAGTGTAGACAAAAAAAATAAATATTCTCATAATTATAATTCAGTATTTTACCAATTATGAAATTGTATTATATTAATTTCATGTGATATTTTATCCAGTGCATATTCTGCATATTTAAATGTTGCATAATTATCTGTATTTTTTTGTGATGGTCTTAGTGTCCAAGATAAAAGGCAATTGTTTTTTGTTCTTGTTTCATTCCTCACAGGGGTGGGGTATTGAGGGTTTAGGGACAGAAGGAGGGGGTGGTGTGTTTATTTATTTTTTATTCTCTCTCTGTCTCCTGACATATCTGTATCCCTCATCTTCTGATTCCCTTTTCAAAAGGAAAAAAAAGATGGAAGCATTCATTTTTTTTAATCCTCGTCTTGCCTTACCATTTTCATCAGCTGCTCTGATAGCCATGAATCTTGTCACTCATGTTTTTCATCAACTCATGTCCATGGAGCGTGTGTCGAGTCCTGGAGATTCCCGCTGAAGCGAATGCAATGGTCAGAAAGAGAGTCACACAACCAAGCCACAGAATAACACAGACACACACACCGGCGATAGCACTGTCTCCAGAAGATTAAGCCGGAGACATGTGCTAACATACAGAAGCAACAACAGAAACAGAGTCCTGAAATATAACATGGTAGTAAAATGTCTTCTTCTTCTGTGAATTACATGTGCATCTTTCAGAGGTGAACTGACTGAGCAGACGGAAACTGGAACAGTGTGTATACTTGACAAAAACACATCTTTGCATGGACTTAAGTTTCTTTACTGGCAAAATGTTTCGTGAGACGTGCAGGAATTTGATAGGAGGAAAACGGTGTTTCCTTGTGAACGTCGGCAAAGAGAGCAGAAAACAAGAGCGCGGAGTGTGTACTGTAATGTTTCTTCCTGGTTCGATTCTCAGATGGCAGGAGCCAGTTACTATCGCTGGTGTTCCTCTCTGCATCTGGGTTCTGCTGCTTGTCAGTTCAGCTGTAGTTGTTTTCATATGTGAGCCATGTTTCCTTTGGTGCAATTTTTTTTCACTGCCTCCTGGATACTTTGTTCTTTCAACCTGAACTTGACATTGTTTTCCCTGCTTATGTTCAAGGCTGTAATGATTGGCTGTGACAAAAGGGGTATCTCCCTCCATCCTCAAAAAAGAGTGATGGCCTCTCAGACAGCTGTCATTTACCATTAGTCATGCCCCATTCTCTCCAACTAATTTTGTTTTTTATTGCTTTCTGTTATGTCCATGAGTTTTTTTTTTTTTTCATAGGTAACGTAAAGCAAATTTTATGCTCTTTCCTCTAAACCCCCAACTGTCTCTGCGGATGAAATAATCACTTACTCTTAGGCGTTAATTGTGATTTAATTGCCCTAATTACTTCATTAACTTGTACATGATTAAGATAATTAGCTGAGTGTTAAATACTGTGACTTTTTTTCCCCTGTAAGACAGGAAGAATTCCCCTTGATTAGTTAATGAGATTAATTATACTCAGCGATACACCAGGTATAATTGTGAAAGTTCCCACCTGTAATTCCACTTTCACACCATTAATGAAAAATCACTGTAAATGAAGACATGCGTGTGCCTTTATCAGCTAATTAATTAGAAACGACAGCTCACACAGTTTAATTGTGAAATGTGGATCACTTCTGCATATTACGTATGCTTTAATGCTACTTACCTGAAAAAAAGGTGCTACTACTGTTGTGTGAAGTTTTCTCTGTTCAGAATAGTTAATTGAGAATGAAGTTAAATGTTTCTCTGCCTTAGGATTTAATGAGAGAAAAAAATAGTTTTAACAAATTTTTTCAAAGTTTTTTTTTTTTTTTTTTTTTTCAAATATCCGTGCTTAAATTAGACTTTTGCCTCTCTTAATTTAGAATTATGGGACAGAGTTTGAAAAGTGACCTAATATCTGGCTCTCTGATGAAGTTGGAAACAGATATTAGGCCCATTTCACAGAAACTGTAGCTTGAATAAGGTCAGCATGCGTTGAATCAAGCTGAATCAATCAGCATGGTTAGCCTTTAGTGGAATTTAACCAGTGAGAACATGATAGCCTAAGTTTAATATGGGATGCAGCTGGAAAATCGAGCAGTGTGCTGAAAATCAGAAGATGGCTGGCAGCCTTGTCTGTCTGTGTCTGTGTTTCTGTATCTTTCCTTTCTCCACCCTCCATCTCCTTCTCTCTGTATGTCTGCAGTCAGAGGGTAGAGTCAGTTTTACTGTCACTACCTGTGAAATTGTATTCCACGAAGATGGATGCTTTCTCTTATATTCATGACATCCAGGGAAGCACAGTCACCTCCAAAACTGTTTAATATGGATGCCGTGGAGGCGGACACATATACACACACATTCATACGCGCAAACACAATACATGCGCGCACACACATAGACACACACATACACAAACATGCGGACATAAATGTACTCCTGCACGCCTGCACACTCACAAACGCACACACTTTTTTTTTTTGCCCCAAAGACAATGCATGGCTGGTGTTTTGCTCCTGCTGATGATGAAGAGTGGTAGTGACAGTGCTGCTCTCAGTAGGGTTGATGCATTACAACACAGCGCTGCCATGTTGCGTAAATTCTCTGTCTCTCCTCATTGAGAACATGGAGGCTTCTCATCTAGCATGGTACACCAGTGCACTTTAGCTTCTCTACCCCTCTATTGTTTCATCTCTGGAGCTTCATAATGACATTCACTCTGTGTAGTCTAGTGTCATCCATTTTGATGGTATTGTGGTGTAGTCTGTTGTCTCCAGCACGCGCATGTGTGTATTTCTCTCTTTCGGGTCGGAGTGGCAGTCCAGCGTCACACTCCCTGTGCAGCCTCTGAAGAGTACATGTGCTCTGCAGGTGTAGCCTACCTTCCTCCCCTCACAGGGAGGGGGGTTGGGAGGGGAGACCATGCAGGGAAATCTGCTCAGGTTGGACTGAAAGAGGAAGGAGCTGGAGTAAATTCGTGTGCGCATGTGCGGTTGTGTGTGTGTTTATTTGCACTGACAGAGAGGACGAGGGTGGAGGGGTGTGGTCTGTGGGTCAAGACGGCAGAGGAGGCTTGCAGTTGAGGGGTCTGTGGGCTGCAGCCGCGGAAATACACAAGATTAATAAAACAACACTGCACACAGGATAGGACTCCGAGGGTACCTACAGACCCTCTCTCCCCTCCCTTTTCACTCCAACCCTCCCTTCGCTCTTCCACTGCTACCTTAATATGAGTAAGAGATGGATCCCCACGAGTCCTTGGGGGGGGCATCGTTATGTTTCATTTGGGCTGTGTTTTCCCTCCTGGCGCAATGCTACAGTACTTAGCCAGCACCTTGCTCCCGTCTGCATGAGGCCAGGAGGGCCTCCTAAGTGTGCAGGGTTCCTCTTTGCTGTGTTTTCTGCGCAGTCCGGACCCTCCAGTATCTTCTCCTGAAACCCCAATACAATAGGACAGTCAGACAGAGCTCTTTGCATGTACAGGGATACAAAAATACAGAGTGCATGTGTACTCTTTTAAGAACATCTCCACGGAGAGACTCCTTGAACAGTTGCAATGTTGCTGCATTTCATTCTCTGTGTGCCTGTTTGGTTGAGCTCTATTGTAGAACTAAACTTAGGCACCATGCCCTAGCTGCAGGTTGTATGGAGTTTCTACATCTCGTTCTTTGGTGAGGGGGAGGAGAAGGAATCACAGAGCGGCGTAGAAATGGGGGTTCTGTTCAGAGGTTCAGAAGAGAGGTTTTGTGTAATCCTATGCTAAATTCAGCATCAGATCTTTTGGGGAGCTGTGTAAAACCAGTATGTTTTTCTTGTCTTTACTTTTCCTGCACACCTCAAAAATGATGATAGCACATGGCTTTTCAGCTATCTCACCCTCAAGGCAAAATGTACAAGGCTGCTAGGCGGCGTTAGCTCTTCCTCTTCCTAGAGACAGCTAACCCCCTCAAAGGATGCTGATGTCTGGAGAGGGAATGCCTATGAGCAGAAATGGGGAAGAAGGAGGGAGGTTTTGGGTTGGGGTGGGGTAAGATGCAGTTGAGGGCATTGAATAGAAGGGAAAAAGGAGGGAGGGAATATGTGTTTGATTCAAAGAAAAAAAAAAGTCAATTCGGTCCCCCTGTTCTTTGTAGAACATTTAGCTTTGACCCTCCCTTGCTTTCTCTACTCCCTCCCACCACCACCACCACCCCTCAACTCATACACACACAGACACACAGGGTCCAGCAGATCTGCAGGATATCACACCAGCAAGCCTTTTCTATCTTCTGCACAGAGATGCATGCTCCTTAATATATATATCTTCACTGTATAGTGTGTATATGTCCACACTGTTGCAACAGGCAGACACTGAGGGAGGAGAGAGGGAAATAGGGAGAGAGAGTGACAGGATGGGAGAGAGGGAGGAATAGAGAGGTAGAGTGAGAGTCAGACTGAAATAGGAAAAGGGAGGGGGAGAGCTTTATATGTTGGTTACATGTTTATGATGCAGTGAAAAATATCAATTTAGTTTTTTTTTTGAAAAAAGAAAAAAAAAAAACAAGGCTTGAGGATAGAATCTTTAGTATTTCTCATATTTCTGGTGAACTAGTCCACATAGCTTCAGCCAAAGCCCTGACCAGACCTCTACTTGTGCTCAGCAGACTGGAGGCGACCCAGGGTAAGTTATGGGCTTTTTTTTTTCTTTCTCTCCCTCTCTACGCTGCTGATTACGATGCTGCTGATTGATTGGTTAGAGGCTGTGGATTATCACGGGCCGCTCGTCACCAGGTACCTGATGATGAGAGGAGAGAGAGAGGCGAAAGGAGAGGAGGAAGGGGGGGGTGGGGGGGGGTTGGAGGGAGGGAAGGAGGGGTGGAAATTAGATGAGCATGGCCAGTGCTCACATCACCAGATCTCACTAACTCTCTTTCTGATTTTTCTGTTTACTCTGCCATTGCACATTTGTATACGGCGTGTGTGGAAAAAAAAATTGATTTTGTGCATTTGTGTGTTATTTGTGTATCACGTCGATGTGCGTGTGTGGTCCCTGCCGGCACACGTTGCCAGCCCGCCTGCCTTTCCGTAGTCAAACCGGCGTGTGCTGATGAGGCTATGGGGAGGGGTTTGCTGATGAGGGGAAAGCCAGAGGGGCCTTTTTGTGAATATGCAGATGAGGGGCATGTGTAAATGGGAGGGGGCTCGACGCGAGTGTGCGCCACACGCTTTATTGTTTATATGTTCTCCATAGGGAGCCTGGTCCTCAACAGATTGCCGGTGTTTGGTGTGATCTTGCCGCTGCTTTGTTTGGGGCATTCGCTGACAAAGATAGAGAAGGACAAGAGGAGAGCCGGGGAGGGGAAAAGTGGAGGGAAAAAAAAAACAGATTCAAAAATACAGTTAAAGAGAAGGGAGAAAAAAAATGGTAGAGCAGCTTCAGGGCATATTTTCACCCCATTGACAAGACGTGATGATTGCTGTTTTGCCCCCTCCCTCCTCCCCTGTACCTCCCCAGACGTTTTTCTAATCCATTTGCATGTCAAAGCAGTGGAGGCCACTGCGCAGATTAGTATGAGATGACATAATGATGTAATGAATTAAATACTCCTGTTTAAGCGCTGCACTTTGCTTTAGTGGGAGGCAGGGACATGGGGATGAGGGGCAAATAAGAGAGGAACAAGTCAGGGTGAGACACTTGCATGCTTTTGCCATAAGTTTTCTTTTAAGCCTCCCCTTAGGAACTCTAATTGAAATAACCTTTTCTGCTTGATTTGATCACAACACAACATCTGAGTTTTCAGTGAGCTTAATTATGCTTTTTTAGTTGTATGTATATATTTGAGTGTTGCCATTTTCGCTGATGGTTACAGCGTGTTAAACCTGGACTCTTATCAGTTGTACTGTACGCATTCAATCAATTTAACATGGCAAGCGATGTGTTATATTTTATGGCCTTTTCTTGTGAAAACATTTATATAGCTGTCTCTATTATAATATTTTCAACTTTTTAAATCAAAGTGAAAAAGCCAATTTTTCACAATAGCAAAAGCCCTTTTCAGCCTTTTTTCTTTCCTAGCAGCAGGTGTATACATTTTGAGGTTTTGGTTTGAAGAGCTGTATGGAGAAAAGAGATGTATGGAAAAAAGAGAGAATCTGTTCACATTTTGACCTGCTCAAGAAAGGGGTTAGAGGATCACACAGGGCTGATTACTGTACCTTCGTCTCATTTCTTTCTCATTTCTCCTTTCTCTTTTTGTCATGGCCTATCTATTTATTTTGTCTGGTGGATTTTAAGGATTTTCTTTCTTAAAATACAAACTATATAAAAATAATATGGTTTTACTTCCCTTTTGATCTAAATTGTCATGGCCTTTAACACAGAGCACTAAAAGTGAGTGCGTGCAGCAGCAGTAAAAGTGTACGGAGTATATAATCGATTGATGCACTGGCTAAAGCAGTGTTTTTATGAAGCCGAAAAGATCTGAGACACGACACCTGGGTCTCTGTGGAGAAACACCTACTGTGTGACAGGAGCTGGAGTGTGTCACTCTTGTCATCTCCCACCCCAGCAATGAAAGAAACCCCCCACCATTCACACACACACACACACATTGGCACACACCTCATGTAACAATTGTAATAGCAGCCTCATTGAGGACAAGGGCAGTACGGGGGCTTGTTGAGGAGATAGATATGTCCCTCATCTCACTAAACTTTGCGTTATTCACACCACCTTACTTCTCTCCACTCTCATCGATTTGAGATGTACTACACAGATTCAGTTTTGCTCGCCTTCTATTTGGTCATGATTTGGTTCTTCCTGGAGTGGAGGAATTGACTTGATTGACACCAGAATCAATAGTTAATGAAGACATCATGATGGGTCAGTGCGATATTTATGGAATTTTAAGATTTCTCTGCAGAAAGCTTAAATTAAGTAATGATTAAAATAATATAATATTTTAAAGCTATTTTATAGCTTTAAAAGTCATATTAAAATGTTTCCTTGGCAGAACGTGTATTTAGAGGTGTTCTTCAAATCACATCTCCTATTATTTAAGCATCAACATCTCAACACTCACTGGTGGTTTCGGACAGAGAAAAGGAAAATTTGTAGATGTATTTTTCTAGTTTATCATTTCTTGCGGTCCCCAGTGTGGCCCCCTGGAGCCGTGTCCAGGCGGGTGTGGCCGTGTGGAGTCAGCTGGCTGGTGCAGGGGGTAATGAGTATGCACTGTGACAGCTGGGATAAAGTGTATGGATGTGTTTGGTGGGAGTAATCAGCTGCCGACCACAGGGTGCAAGAGGGTGATGTGAGGCTTTATGACTACAGAGCTTAAACAACACACGCGCACATTGCACACACACACACACACACACATGCACACAGTGGTCCGTTGGGACTGCACGCTTCACCTCACCCTTGCACTGCTGAACATAACCTGAGCTTCACAGCTAGCTTCTCGGTTTTGGCTTCAGTGAAAAATGTATTTTCAGCAATGCTTCCAGTGTCCTGTGAAAATGAGGATTTTTTTTTTGTTTAATCGCACATGATTTAATTATCAGAAAATTTAAAACATTTTATTGGTAGCAAAACTCTTAAAATAAATGGATATTTTAATTTGTGCTCAGATGTTATGCAGATAGAAGTGAATTTTGTGAATCAGGATTGAGTATTTGGTTATTAAACAGCACAGCCAGGAAAATATTAAATATGTTGTGTAATTGCATTACTGAACAGATTTGCTTTGTTACAAACCACATCTCAATTGAAGTTTTTGGAGCCTGTGGCAACAGTGCTTTAAAAATAAATTATATGAAGTAGGCCCTACTGGCCACTGAAATTGAACACACTAATAAATGCATAAAAGGAAAATAAATATTGATCACCCAGAACATAAGAATAGTACCGCTTTGATTTGATTCTTAGAGTTTGTGGATTTTGTTGTTGCTGCGTGAGTATTAGGCGGGGGCACATGCGTGTGTGTTTATTTGACCGTCTGTGTGTTTGTGTTTGCCTGTCTGCAAATGTGCAGCTGTAATCCTCAGCCTGAGTTCCCTATTGTTTTTAAATATTATGTTAGTGTCTGTGAAGGGTGATAAAATGCCAATGTTGGCCCCTGTTTTAGTTTTTCACCACACCTCTGTGTGTTTGTGTGTATGGAAAGTGAAAGTTTGTGTGCGGGTCTGAGAGTTGGAGCCCTTGCCTTGAACTCCTGGCCCTGTCACTCTGGGCTGCAGTTTTCCCCAGCTCCTTCAGGTTCTCTATAGTCAATGAGGAGGATAGGCGGGAAAGAGGATTATTGGTATTGATCTACCCAGGGGGATCATTAGGCATCACTATCAATTCACAGCTCCCAGCACACAGCACCGGCCCGCACAGACATTGCCAATTTGTCCCTATTAGAGAACCCAGTTTCTGGGTGTCTGCTGTGAGAGGCTGCTCAGGCCCCACTGGAGAGCAGCCAGCCAGGGCCTGGCTTAGGCCTGACCACAGTGGGCTTGGCTGTACTCGGCTATGGTGATGAAACACTTGTTAGTTGTGATAGCTGCTTGATGATCATCAAGAGGCATCCACAATTGAATATGCAATAAAACTAGTTTTACTCTGAAAGAAAAAAAAAACTTGTCTCATGTTTTGCATGAAAATGTATGGGACTTAAAATGTTATTTAGGGAAACAAAAGAAATTAAGATTTTTTTAGACTGCTTGCACACATTCCATTTCCTGTCAGTAGCTTCCTCTACATCCCCATATTATTTACCAAGGGGTAATTGGCACTGTAATAGAATACTTTAGTGAGGCTTATCCAGCCTGGCCCACTTATCTGTGTAAGCTGGATGTTCTGGGGACTAAAGCTGCTAGATCCTTTGTCGCTGACTTTAACCCTCTCTGCTAGAGTCAGGTGTGCAGGGAGCTGCACTCCTGACTGCCACTGCATGCCATGATGGGTGGCAGATGCCAGCAGATACCCCTCACTCAACTGTGACATACTTAGAGTTAGTACTGCTGTCGCTCAGTCTAGAGTCAGTCTAGAAAAATGATATATATGTGCATATGTAATTGTCTCATACATTGTTCATACATTTTTTTATTGTATATTTGTTACTCTTTATTTAATTTTTTTTTCACATTTCTTTCTTTTCAAGCTATAGATACTTAAATCTAAACTACCTCTCTGACCTCTTATTTTATATATCTGAATGTTGTTAATGAATATTTTTCTAAAAAAAAGAGCGAAAATGTTTTTAAAGGAGCCTTAAATATTTCCTAAAAAAAAGGCTTCTTTTCTTAAAAATGACTTTATTCCCCTAATATGAAAAATTAACATCATATTCATATACCACTAACACTGTATCCATTGTTTACTGACTACTTCCTCTGTATTTCTGGTTATTCTGCTTAAAGGGGAGGTTTACACCTAATTTATTCTGAATTGGTGGAAGATGAACATTATATGAATAGACAGTGGTGCTAAATAAGACAAGACACTTACATATTACTTCATATGCATAAAGTGCAGCGCAGCACTCATACAGAAAGTGGTGCTCTTAAAATCGAAGGAGAGTAGAGGTGTCTGTTGGGATAAGCGAAGTTTTGTTTTGGTGTTGGAGTCTTAAAAATAGTCACCGATATTGCAGCCACACACACACACGCACATTCATGTAAGGAGTGAGCGAGACAAACCTTGCAGTTGACCAAGTGGGTCAGTGAGCAGCAGGTGATTTTTTTCTCACGCACTCTGACCCCTCTCCTGACCTCTTTAGCTGCAGCCAAACAAAATCTTAATCATGCAGAAGGCAGACACGTCCCTCACTAACTGTACCCTCACTCTAGCCAAATATGGTATAGACATACTGTCCTTTTAGTGTATGTACTGTATATATGTGCAAAAAAAAATCTCTCTGACTTTGTAAACAGTGCCATGCTTAGTGAAGACACTGTCATTTCACACTGGGGTCTATTAGAGGGCCTACAGATCTTTTAAGTGCTCTAATAAATCATCTTCAACACATTCAAAATTCATCAGTGCTAGCACTTTGCCCTCTCCCTCTCCGAATCGGAGAGTGCGTGGTCAGACTGCCATGCCACATGAATGCAGCAGCAGAACCTGTGCTCCAGCCGAGGAACATATTCGTCTTCAACCTGAGTTTTTTTTCTTTTTTCTTTTCCTTGCATGTGAAAATCAAAGGCCCGCTGGTAATGACTTCAGTCTGGGCAATGTGTGGGGGTCCTTTTGAGCTGCTATTCCCCAGTCACAGCACCGCTTTCACACATCCTCATTCACGGGCTGCTTTCATCCTCATTTCATTGGACGCTGTGCAGCTCTCCCGCGCTAGGTCAACGACCACACAGATGACATGTGGAACCTGGAACCAGCTCTCGTTTTAACCAGCCCATCCAGGCGGTCGCAGGCGGTCGCACTTCATCAAATATAAAAGCCCATCCAGGAAACATTTGTGAGAGCACTTCATCAAATATAAAAGCAAGAGGAAACATTGTGAGAGTAAATCATAATAAGTGGCATGCACCAGCGTATATGTCACAGATTTTGTGTGTGTGTGTGTGTGTGTTAAAATGCATAAAAAGAAAAAGAAAAGTATTAAATTGACGATCTAATTGTTGTTATGTTTCGTGTCCAGTTTGTGTGTGTGTGTGTGTTAAAATGCATAAAAAGAAAAAAGAAAAGTATTAAAGCATTTTTGTGGAGCCTAATTGTTGTTATGCCATGAGAGGGCAGTGTGGCCTGTCCAATTTTGTATGTGAAGAGCATATGAAAGACAGTCTGTCCAATGACTAGCATGACTATAGCTGGAATTCATGGTTGGAACATTGTGATCACCTGACATAAGCAGACACACACACACACACACACACACACACACACACACACACACACATATGCCCTGTCCCTCGCTTGGTTGTTATATACATAGATGATATACAGGCATGGCTGTCTTTTTTTTTTTTTCTTTCCTTTCCTTTCTTCATGGTGGTGTGGAGAAACTCTCTGATCTTCTCTCTGGCATGCATGCCTTTCTTATACGTTCTGGTTAATTTCCTCTCAGTTCATCTTTAATTGATGTTTGTCCAAACTGAATGAATATATTCCTGTTGAAAAGCCAGCCCATTTACTACATCCTATAAATAATAATATCCTCAGTCCAGATTTTATTTGTCTATATAAACTGTACCAATATTAATGCCAGAATGAATGCAATATGAAATGAATGAAATATAAGCAAAAGCAGAGTAGGACTTTTGTTGAATTAAATTAAAAGCAAGTCTTTTGTTAAATTAAAAGGACTACATGGTTGTGTGCCATTTTGTTTCTGTCCCTTTGTGTTCTTATGAGGCTGTGGAGGCAGACTGTCTGGGAGTAATCAGATAAAAACAGGAATCATTCATGATCCTTAAAAATGTACAAATGAAAAATAAACAGATCGCACAGAGCCAGTGGGAGCGATGTGTGCTTCCGCTTCTGTAGATTTTACCCTGAGGACCAGTCATAGGCAGATCTCGCTGCTAGAAATCCAACATCGTCTCAATATGCATTCGTGTCGTCTTGTATGTTTTGTTATCTGAGAATGTAAGAATGGGTATGTGTGTGTGTTTTCTGGGGGGAAGGAGGGAGAGGCTAGGTCTGCGAGCGAAGGAAGAAAAGGAGAGAAAAAAGAAGGGAGAGATGGATGAGGGCAGTTCGGGGGCCCTGGGTGTTTTAATTATCCACTGCTCTGTCGTTGGGTCAGAGCTCGCTATCTCTCCCTGGCTTTATCCCTGTCTCATGATTTGAGCAGTACCTTTATCCCTAAGCCTTCAGCTCCTCTGGCCAAACAAAGAAAAAAGGGAGGGCAAAGAAGGGGTTTTACAGCAGTAACTATGCCACATTTACCATTAATATCCCTCAATCTCCTCTTTTTTATGTAGTGCAGAGCAGAGTAACCTCAATAAAGTGACCCCAGTGAGGCCTGGGAGTGTATGAATATGGCTGTTGGGATGGAGGATCCTCTTGCACCGGGGCAGAGCCGGTCTAGTTCTGCTCAAAAGCCCAAGCAAAGTGCTGGCAGCCTCCTAAACAAGTGGGGTGAAGGAGCACATTTTTTTATCTTCTTCCTCCCTTCACTCTTCCTTTCTGCCTTTTTTTTTTTTTTTTTTTTTTTTTTTTGAGAGAGGAGATCATCGAAATGCCAAGTGTTCCAGGGACCCTGTTTGTCTGATAGCACTATCGGCGGAGGAATGGCCGCTGTAGATGGGGCACGGTGGTCACGTGACCTTGCTGTAGAATTTCCCTGAAGCGGAAGCATTTACACTTCCATGCTTAGAATCAGAGTCGATCACCGTCATTGAATGTCCTGATATAATGGTACTTATTGAATTTGGGTTTTACTTTAATTTTAAGCACTGAGTGACTAAAAACATTTTTTTCCATGAATGCCACAATTTTAAAAGGAACAGTTCAGTCACCATGGTTTGCTGTAAAAGAAAAGGCATTTACTAATTCAATTATCTTTGTATTATTGATTTAAAAAAAAAATACTGCAAAGCTTTTTTTCTTGTAAATTGTAAACATTTTGGAATGTTTTTTAAATTTAGAAAAAATGTAAGCACAATACTTTTCTTTTGATAGGAATTAAAACGTATGTGTTCCAACAAGTATTTTGTGTTAAAAATAAGAAAAGAATTTTTTAGTTTTTAGACCAAAACGAATATTTTGGTAAATTTTGTCACTGGTTTTATCTCTCCATTCGCCTAAGAATATTCAACTGAGGAGGGAAATTTAGTGCAGAAAAATCAGTGCAGGGAGACAAAAGCCTTCTTTTCTTTTCTCCTGCTGTATACTGTATATGTATTGTTTGCCAGAAAAAAACTCACAAAGCAAATGTATTTATCGGAGTGTGCATAAAAGCTTGTGCGTGTATATTGTATGTCCTGAGTGCTAGCTATGTGTTAGTCTGTAATTTCTGGACCATACTGTATCTCCATGACAACATGGTTTTGATGTGGGTTCCCTTCCTGACATTTCCCCATTTGGGGAGGCTTGTGAATTGCCTTGCCTCTCCTTCAGTCAGCATGTCACATGAAAAAAAGGTGTTGGGGGGGTGGAGTGGGGGCTACAGAGAGGGGTAAGGGGGGTGTGCTGGGGGGGGTGCAGTATGAGGAATCTAATGGGCGTCTGGTCTGATTGTCCTCAGCCGTGGCAGTAGAGACAAAGCAGATGAATTGTGCAATGGATTCGAAGAGATTGGAGACAAGTGCATGTCAGCAGCCCCTCCATCTCTCCTCTCCCCCCCTCCTCCTCCTCCTCCCATCCTCCAGGATCCCTCCCTCTCCATCTCTCCTCTCTTTTTGTCTGACATCCTGAAAAAAGCAGGCATGACAGCAGTGCTCTGCTTGAGCAAAACATTAAAAACAAAATGCAATCCTCACCCGTTTTTCTTTTATAATAGATATTCAGGCAGACATTCAGTGTATTGAACTCATATTAATTGTGAAACACTGCATGACAAATCTTAACAATATTAATCACTAAGCAAACATCAAGGACATTTTGATTCATGCTGTCTGAAATGCTAGAAATAAATGACAGCATTTATAGAAAACACATTTAAAGATAAAGGCACTTATCTAATCAGCTTAAAAGAGGCACACTGGGCTGAAATCTGATAGACTTTTCCCCTGAATGTTTTTGTCTCTGACTCTCATGATTTTTACCATTTTATTTCTTATTTTTTTAGATGATACAGTATAATAATTTTTCAACTCTCTATATTGAGTAAATGTCTAGCCAGCGTGTCTTATCGGTATTTATCCTTTCCAATGGACACCAACCTCCAGGAAAACGTTGATAGTCAGCACAGGCAGCTTCCAACACCCCACTGCTTCCGTCCTGAAGCTGGAAGCTAGAACAGCGATTCTTTGTGCTTCCACATGTTCATCTCTGAACCCTGAAAGAAGAATCACAGAAAGCCTTTTTTTTTTGCAGCTGTTTTTGTCATATAAGGCTCTGGCCGGTGTCTTAGCTCAGGTGAGTGATTATGATTTGTAGTAGCAGTGCAGCCCAGCACTGCAAGTGTGAGGATCTCCTACAGTAAGTGTGCTGATGTGTTTTAGACAGATACTTTTGCTTTGAAGTCTCAAAGAGGAAATACACTCAGGGCTCCGAGAGGTATCACGTTTCTTCCACAAAACATGATGAGTTATTGAGCTGGATTTAGAATTGAATATATTGTTTTTGTTATTTAGATTTTGTTTTTAATTATTGTCCTAATTTACAGCACCAGCCATTAAACTAAATTTGATATCATCAATTACATCCCTCCATAATTTAAAAAATGGAAAACACCATTAATATAAGTAACATCAATATCAAGAATATTCAGAATAAATGCTGAAATTTTAATTTGTTTATGCCTTAAATATACTCCATTATTAAGATGAATAGACACAATAAATTTTTATTTCTATCAAGTGACCACCTTGACAGCACTGGTCTGCCAGCTTTTGTTTTGTGTTGACTGCATTTATTATTCATCTTTATATCAGTCTGTATTTTAATATGAATAATGGAAGAGGTATCAGAGGAGGAAGAGAGATGTGAGAGAGGGGTGCCACACAGCATGTGTCCTTGGCTGTTCTCTGCTCCTGCACTCCTCAGAGGGGAGCAGGTGGGGGGGTGGGTGGGCAGGCAGGAGGAAGAGGAGGGCTGTCGGACTCTGAGTCTAGCTGTGCCTGGTGCAGGGCCAGGATTCTGGGTCCTGCTCTCTCTCCTCTCCACCTCCTCCTGCCTGCCTGCTTACCTGGCTGGCTCTCTTGTCGGATTTAATAACAGTGTATAAATCAAAAGCCTCCTGTCAGCCACACAGCCTTCATTAAATTCAAATGGGGAACGGGTCTCTTTGGATCCAATTTTAATAAAACCAGGTAATCAAATATGGGTTTAAAAATGGGTCATCATTTCACAGCCTCACAGATGTCTGGTCGCCATCAGTGTCTTGTGTACACATTTAACATTTCAGCAAAGAAGACCCCACTTATACATATAGTATACCGTGTACATTCTCCGCAAGTGTGCCAATATATTGTTTCTTTGTATTCAGACACAGTAAAGGTTCAGTGACACAATACATTCCATTCAGTCTAAGAACTTCAATAGCGACACATTTTCCATTTATTTACGCAGTTTACAATTGCAATATGTTTATTTTTTACATGACTGCAGTATACATCCTTGAGACTCATTCATGTTCGCTGAATAGATTTAGTGGGATGAATGTTGTAGAAGATGTTAAAAGTGTGTTTGTTGTTGTGTCGCGTCATGTGATTAAAAAAAAAAAATCCAAGTTTCTCAGTATTTATAGTTTTCTAATCAGTCTTGTCAGTACAGTATTTCATGCACAAATACAGAATAGAAACAAGCATAAAAAACTTAGTTTAGTAAAGCAGAGTAACCTCAATCATGTTTAGTGGCTTTAAAATTCATTTTCTTTGCCACACTGTGTTAAATTTGGAAGGATTATTAGCAAACTATTTTGAGTCACCGTCTGCTGATTTCTACATAGAGGCACAAACATTCGATCAGACATGCGTGCCATGTGGTCCAGCAGGTTCTGACTGTTGTCGCTCAGCTGGGGTTTGTGTTGCATCTGGATTTTTATTGTTGCTGATTTCAGGGGAAGATACCGCGAACCTTCGAGTGGAAAACTCACAGACCGTCCGAGCAGTTTTTTGTGCAGTGGTGTTATTGTGCCCAGATTTGTACATGACCTGCCCGTCATTCATGGACTGGCTCAAGGCAGCCATTTTTTATTGAATGGCGACAGATCCACAGTTTGTAGTTTATAGTTTACAGTATTTGTTAACTGTGCCTTGAAATCATTGTTTCTGGTGGATGATGTTTTAAGTTTGTGAGTTAGATAGGCAGATATATGAGAGATTCCTGTTTTTGATCAATAGATGCATAGACAAAAGGATATACATTGTTGTGTTTTATGCAGAACTGTAAAGAAAGAAGCAAGACTTTTGTACTGCATCAAGTGCATTACACTTGTATTTTTTTTTTGATGATCAAAAGGAAGAAAACTACCTGTATCTTACAGCTTTCGAGCAGAAGAGGGCACTGTGAGTTGCTGATGTATATTTTCTTTCTCTGTCCTTCTCTTTCTGTCTGTGTCTGTCCGCCTGTCTGTCTGTCTGTGCATCTCATCTCTGTTTCTGTCCGCTCCCATTGCGCTCACTTGCTTTGCTTCAGAGTGCTTTTTGCAGCAAAAAAAACAACCACGTCTTTGTATTTCAAAGCTGTAATCAACATGATTTTCCTTGATAAATGCAAGAGAGCCTGTAAAAGATCATATTTAGAGCAAATTCTGTAAAACACAGGCAGAAAATTGAAAATTATTAATAGCAAATTAAATTATGTTACTTATTATTATGCTATCTGCTTATAGCTTCACTTTGTAGTAGCATGTGCACATGTTGGCATATCATACATTTAACCCAATCATCTCACTTTCATTTTATTATTCCCTCCTAAAAATGTTTGTTTATTTATTTGTTTATTATATGCAAATTATACTTTTATTTACTCATAAAGTTGTGATGGAACTGTGTGGTGCCACATTTGGGAGTCTCCAAACACGCCAACAATGTATCATGATTTTCTAGACACACCGCTCCTTCATCTGGCCTGTTCAACCTTTCACACAAATGTTACAGTAATAACAGCAGCACTCATCATCAGTGTAATTTGGCCTGTGACTGATTATTGCTACTAGTTTGAAAGAGAAAATCTACACTTATGATTTTACAACAGTACATTTTTTTTATTGCAGCGGGTATTACACATAAGATTTTCCATTTTATATAAATTCTCATAACTGTAGTAACTTTACTTTTTCCAATATTTTCTTGATGATTTTCAAGATGCCTCTTTTTTGGCTTTCTTCTCTTAAACTTGCTCGTCCTTTGTTAAAGAGGAAGACATGCAGCGAGAGAGCGGTCCCGTCATTATTTGTCCTCCCCAACAGCCAGATAATCACGGCCAGCTCTACCTGAGCATTGTGTCCTCCACAGGCAGGTCAGAGGAGTTCCCATCGCCCCCTGCTGCGTCTACCTCCTGCCTCTGTTCTTCCTGCCTCCTTTCCTGTTGCCATCGTGGCCTGCCATGTTAGTGCAGGCTCCCGCTGCTCAGCCCTCTCCTTCAATAAATCTTCATATGTGTTGGAGGGAAGGTGGAGGGTACAGACAACAATAACCACTGCTACTCTCCATCAAAGGGTTATCTGGCTTTCACAGGCGCACTGACAGACTGCTCTCTGACATGGAGCAGAGGCCGAGTGCTGTGTCTCTGACAGGGAAGAGGCCCCGGCTTTGGAGACAGGAAAGGGATTCATTTATGGGAGCTGAAAAAAAAATCTTCAAAAAGTTAAAACATTGAGAGGAAAGAACTTGGCAATCAAATGAGCGAGATAAAGTGAGAAAAATGATAGTTTGAATGACTGAGTCACCAAAGATTCAAGATTCTTGATAGCAGATTTTACCTAAAGCTTGCATAGTATCTCTCCACAGTGTCATTTTTGTCCACATTAATATTTAAACCATATATTTACGGTTTGACTGTCAGTGTGATTCTGCTAATGTCCTTGATGTTCAACAAATAACCTTAATGTCTCTGTGATCAGGATTGCTGAGTTTTAGGGGAAAACAGATTTAGGTATGAGGGAGATATTTTTCCCCGTGTTGAGTTGCAGGGGCCAATTCTTCAGTGCCGTATTAGTGTGTCAGCGAGGACTGCTGTTATGAATTACCAGCCCCAAATTTTGCAACTTAAAAAGTGGGAATGAGAGTAAACCTTTTGTTTATGTCACCTATCATCTTGAAATATTTACCATTCTGCGCCTCTCAGCTCCCTGTCTCCCTCCAGTGTGATAAAAGGTTGCTGGCTCCCAGTCTTAACCCCTTCCTGCTTTTGTCCCATCTCCTGCTCCATCTTTACTAGGAGCAGACATCATACAAACCTCTTTTTTCTGCTCAAATCCTGCTACCTCCATTTTTTTCTTTCCTTTTTCTCCTCTCCCGCAGGAAGTAGTTTATTCGGGGTGGTTCCTTTGGGAATCATATGAGCATTTGACCAGGTGTCTGTGACACTTTTCAATATTTTATTCCAGAGAGCGTGTTTGTGTGTTTACTGTGTGTATTTGAGTTGTTATATGTTTGACTTTCTCAGTTCGAAGGGAAACAATACATGTGTGCACTTTTGCACTTTGTATGTCTGTGTGGTACGGAGTGAGGGTGTGTACTTAAAAAAAAAAAAAGAGGAAAGGAAATGAAATTCAATGCTGAATGAATTATGGAGTACGTATCGTTATCTACTGTGTGTTGTTCAGAGTGCTTGAGTGAATGGAATTCATGTGCGAAAGGTGCAGAAATAAAAACAGAAAAACTGCAGTGTGTTTTAGGCACAGTGTCAGGTACTGTATGAATTGCCTGCGGTTGCCTTGCAGGACTGATACCTCTGAAATCAACCATTTCTCTCTATTCGCTTTCAACAAAAACATGTCCCCCAGCTAAGGTGCACCTTCACTGTTTTTATCATCACTTTTTTAAGAGAAAACAAAACTGCGAGGAGTAGCAGCCAGATACTGGGTTTTGTAAAGGTGTATCACGGTGCTGTCTAAGGTAAATTGGCATTGTGCTGCAGTTTCATTCCATACATCTCTTTTCACTGCGAGGGGCTAGCTGCTGAGATCAAAATTACTGCAAATTACTGCAGTTGTATTGCTTTGTCAAGTAAAATAATGTTCCATCAAATGTGTTGTGTGTGTTTCTAGGAAATTGTTATCACAGGCAGAATGAGCGTAGATTGGTGCCATGGCTACATTTTTCTTGCAGGAGAAGAATAAGCAAACTGTATTTTATTTTTTTTTAAAGAATTTGTTTTGTTATTGACTACTTCTGTTACGCAGGCTGGTGTTAACTATGTTTCATTCACTTATTTTTAAATTTTTGTATTTTCTGCTAGCTGGGTAGATGGATGCAAGTGCTTATAGAAATGGGTTAAAAAATACATAAAGATGAATATTTAAAAGAGGATATAACAATACAGGGACAATATTTTGTTTTCCATTTGCCTCACCAGCATTTCGTCTGCTAATGCTTATTCTTCATCCTGTACTCACTGTCTTTGACTTCAGCCTTGTCTTCTTCTTTGTCTCTTCCACCTCTTCCGCTTGCTCTGCCGCCTTGGCCTCATCTTACTCCCCCTTTCTGTGCGGATGATTCTCAAATATTCTCTGTGTTCCATTGGCCAGTGAAACCTCCGGCTCTCCACTCTGCCAACCTTGTTTTTAAGTCCTGTCCAGTTTTTTTTTTTTTTTTTTCTATTGGGATGGAGGGGGCGGTAGGCCTGATGTGGGGGTTATGTCAGGAGGGGTGATCATAAATATTAGGAGCTGCAGGGAGACAAAGGGGCTAAAATGGAAAGGCTTGGCTGGATGAGGGAACCTGGCCATGTCATGTACCTCAGTCATTTTTCTTGTGCGCTTAGAACTCAGTCAGGGGTTTAATTGGAATTCAGACTTCAAAGAAACCCTCGGCCCATCCAGCAGCCCCCCATCCCAACTCCACCCCTGCACTAACTCCCCTGGCTGGATCCACTCATGTCCGCAGCACATACACACAGACCGTGACCAGTACAATATCAGAGAGAGCATCACCATGCACGACCCCGGCTGAAATTGACTTTGCTCATATTTGCACAAGATATCTAGGTGTGGTCTGTGTTCATATGTGTCGATTTGTGTGGTCCTTGTTTGTGTTTGAATTCGCACAGCCCGTTTTTTCTTACACTTCAGAAAAGTCACATATTCTTTTGAAGTGCTTGCTTATCCATAAACAAAACCTGCACATTTCTTAATTGTTTGGGTTTAATTACACCCAGAGGAAATATGTAAAGAAAGAAAAATAGTGAAGATATATCATTGCTGTGTCAAACTATGTTTAATGGTTGGTTTGAGGTACATGATAATGCCGCTATATTTCAACACATTCAAGACAAGAAGAACATAATGTTAGTCTAAATATGTTATTTCTCTGACAAATGTAAAACACAGACTTTTCCGAACTGCTCAGAAAGTAGTTTTGGTTTGTTCTTGGGTGGATGCATTATGCTTCCTCACATCCCGAATAAGGTAATTCATCTGGTCACAGGGATGTCAGCGATATATTTTACCTTCATTGGGGGACTGGTGTCACGAATATGTGGCCCACAAGGACTTGTACATTTGCTAATTCCTTTTAAATTTTCGTATTAAGAGTCCTCAGTGTGGACAAATTTAAAAAGTTTAACACATAACCATGTTGTAAAAATGTGTTATTATTTTCATCCTTGCAGGGCTTCCTCACACAAATGTTCAGTTATCAGGCAAACACACTATTATTTTGTCATTATTTTTTTATCCATTATAGCATGCACACTTTAGTATGTTATTTCACACTTTCAAATATGCAGATTTATTTCTGCTCTGCACTGCCTGCTATTTATGCCATAATTGGAGGAATAAGAAATATGCTATACATGACTTAAAAATTAAAGTGAGAGAAAGTTAACTTTGTAATGGTCTAAGCCTGAAGAAAATGGGTGGAAGGAAATGTCTGTTGTACAGTATAATTAATATTGGAGCAGCAGGGGTTGATATGTAGTAATATATGCACCTATGTAATTAAGGCTTCTGCCTGCTCCTTTGGAGTTTCAGTAGGTCTTGTTAGCACTGTGTGGAAGACACTTTTCAACTCATACCTGTAAGATAATATGTTTCAAAGCTATAATTATAGGTAGAGAAAGAGGACCTATTTTCAGACCTCTAACAAATCACTTTTTCCATTACACCTGGTAAAGGTGTTAATGACTCCTTGTCTTTTTGATTTTTCCATTTGAATTATAAAACAGCTGTATCATTTGAAGTACAATTAATAGCTGAATTTCAAGTAGCTGTGCATTGAAAAAAAAAGGAAATGTATCCAATTTAGATAGTTTTCACCAAGAGAGACCATCTAAGCTTCAATCAGTGTGAAAAAAGTGTGTTCATCGTTAAGACTGCATATGTGAGGTAACACTGAAAATTTGAAATTATGCCCTAACTTAAACAGAAACGGGGGTTGAGGCTGTCTAATGTCATCATTAGTAATGCAGAGTTAACAGCATGAAGAAACACATGAATTCAGGAGCTATTTGTGCCCAGATTAAACATTTGCTTCGGATAACATGAAGTGCTTTGAATATAGAGTAACCACTTTATAGAAATAAGAATAAGTAAATAGAAAAATCAGTAGAATTTGGACTAAATATTGTCATTCACTGACTCATTTGCAGATGATGATTTGTAAAAAAAAATGGGGATAAATGCCAATGTTTTTTCTTAATTACAACATTTTGGCCATCATTGGGGAACAGGACATTGTCTCTGTAGTTTGTAATGTAATACATATAAAGCAATGGAGGCGCGCGTAAGAAATTCATTCGTCTTTTGAGGATACCTGTTCAGTTTTGACCTGCCATCTCGTACAAGAACAGCTCACAGCCTGCTCCGTAAATGTATTCAGGCAGATCAGTTTAATGCAGAAGCCTTACTAACAGCTGGTGGTAGAGATGATGATGACAGATTGTTGTTTAAAAGAAAACAAAGAGGTCTTTTTTACTATCCTGCTGTCTTGTTAAAAAAAAAAAAGTATGGCTGTCTTGAAGAGAAGCGTGGGCTCTGAATGACTAATAGAGCTGCTCATACAGAATGGTTTGTAATGGAGGTGTTAATGACCATGTTGCTTAAAGGTTACTTCTGAGTGGTGTTTTCTTTCTCCCTCACGTCAACACCTTTATGCTCCCACCAACGTGTTCACTTTGTTTCCTATTATCTTCCCCTTTTCCAGCACAACCTTGAGTGCAACCGCAGCGTCCAACAGATCAAGGGATGACAGAATCAGACAAGAATGAAAAAGATAATGAGAGAGAAAGAGAGAGGGCTACAAGGGGAGAAAAAGGTGCTAAATCAGAGAGGTCTCAGCCCAGCAGGATTTTGACTTAAAGGGACTAAAGGGACGTCTTGACTTGGCTCACGTCAACCATGTCTCACACGGGCCTCTGCGGGATGAAGGGAATCTCATGCTTGCCATTACACATAACAAACACACATGTAGGCAAATGCACCCGGACTCATTTACGTCCAGTCTCATCAAATATATTTAAATTCAGTGATCCCCGCTCCCCGCCAAGCACCGAAAGTGCAGGACACAATGGAACTATTTGAGGGAAGTGGTGGAAGAAAAACGAGGTGAGGATCTGTTGGAGAGGTAGACAGAGGTCAGGGGTGGCGTGGGGTGTACAGAGAGAGGTGGTGGTAGCTTTTATGGTAATTGCATCTCAGCATCCCATTGTCAGCAGGCTCAGTGGTAGGTCTAATTTGGGAGCAGAGGTTGTTGCATTTTGCACCCTGGCAGACCAGACTATTGTCATATCCAGCGGAGCAGGGGGCTCTGCTACACTTTCATGCCTGGTCTTTATTGACTTCTGGAAACAGGTGAAGGTTTAGCTAAATGGATGTCCTCGCCATGAAAAAGGTGAACATTTGGGTAAACTGATGAGCTTGCCAGGAACCAGAGGAGTGTTTGGTCAAATGGATAACCTTGTTTTGGTGGCCACCTGTTACGAAGAGCGATTTATTGGGAGATATGAAGACTTCCAGCTCAAACAGCTGTGCTACATGGGCAGCTGCTACTTTGGACATAGATTAAAAATAATTACATGATGCATGGAATCATGTAATTACATTAATTACATTTGAGGAGTTTATATTTGTTAAAACCCTACTCATTCTAAGCCTTATTTGAAAGACAATTTTAAGGTACACGGTGAAGTTATTACACAAACTGTCTGTTGGAAACATTCATCACACACACATCACAGACCGACTTCCTGGTTCAGAATTGATGCACCGAAAATCAATGTCTCGACGAAAGAATCGCCTTAGTATTTGTTCTGAAAGTCAGATATCAAATTGGCACTGGTATTGATACTCAGTCCCAGCAGCAAGAAAAATAAAAGAGGATAAAAGACATCTGCAGCTGGTTTAGCGATGCAGTCACGTTGGATGAGGTGCTGAAGTATTGTTATAGAATAGTGCCCAAAAGGAACACGCCATTAGTCTGTCGCTTACTCTTAAAATGAAACCCTAAGCAGCAGGAGAGAGACAAGGAGCATGGCTCACCGGCTGGAGCCCTTAGCTACTGGAACCTACCAATAATGTACTGTGCTTCAGTCAGATATGGAGAGAGGGTAGCCAGCTAAAAGGGCAAAGAGGGAAAAAAGGCAAATATGCCAGGGAAAATTCAGATAAATTAGTATAAAGTTGAAGTGGCAGAGGCAGGCATCACAAAATTTGGTAAGAAAAGACAACCTGTTTAACAGGAAGGTTTTTAACAGAACTGGCAGCTTTCAACATTTTTCTCAATAGATGCAAATCCTAGTAACATTAGATCTTAATCTTTCTTGTTTTAGAGAGATTTTAGTCTGTGAATTGTTCTGGACAGCTGGCTTTGGACAGAAGGGGTGTGATAGGTTGGAGTCTGAGAGAAGAAAAGGAAAACAGCAATGTTAGGGTACTGTGATCTGTTACATGAATACCTTGGGTCTCCTGAAAACACAGATCCAGACTTGAGTTAAACCCAAAAAACCCACACAAGCGCTATCTCTCCTTCTCTTTCTTTCTCTCTCTCACACACACTCTCACAGCTCACACACACACACACTCTCACTCACACACACACACACACACACACACACACACACACTTACCCTGGTGTATCACCCTACATCATCTGGGCTGATAACAGACCATAGTGCAGAGGTGCAGAGAGAGGAGATGAAACAACCACACTTCTCACCTTGCAAGCTCAGACACACAGAGAGAGACCAGCTCCGCTAAACAGCATACAGTGTCTTTACTGGCCTCTTGACCCTGGTGCAAGCACCATGCCCTCCTGCTTTATCATTGTGGGAAAAACACACACACACAAATATTTCTATATTTATCTATAGTTTTCTAAGCCTCAAGTTTGGGCTGAGCTCATATAAATGCTGTCGTTTATAAATGTCAGGAAGAATATTCCACAGTACAGAATGTTTAAACCATAAATCTTTCCCGATCACACCTATAGTGGTATTTAAACAAAATGACTAGACTGGCTACCAGCATCACAGTGGGATTATATTTGCTTGGCCTTTTCCTAGTGTGTTTTAAAGGGTATGACATTACAGCCGGTGCGGAGAAATATGTGGTACATATTTTTAAATGACATATTGTTTTAAATATAGCCTCAATTAAAATATCACATCAAACAACAGCCTCATAAATATGAAGAAAAAACACACATCATCCAGTAATAGATCACTGTTAAAACGAAATTCTGGAAACTGTGGAATTGCCAGCAACAAAAAAAACTGCCTTATAAATTACATACAAAGTGAAGGCACTTTGGCACAGACAGTTGCATCCTGAGTCCGACAGAGTACTAAACCACATTAGGTTTTGGCAACTAAAGGACTCCAGTTAAGATTAAGGAAAATAGTAGATTAAGTGAAATGTTTACTAAGTAAACACTTTGGACTAGTTCAGCATTTAGCCAAGACAACAAAAATAGAGGTTCCCTATTTTTAGGTGCCCATATGAACACTGAAGAAGGTTTTGCATGCTGGGATCATTCCTGTAATCACTTTCAAAAGTGTGGGGGACTAAATCTACTCTTCGCATTTTTTCTTTTTTGCAAAAATATAATCAAAGGTTTAGCTGAAGCATTAGACAGACTTGAAAAAATACCATATCGTTCTTAAGCTGCTACAAGTGGATATTGTTAAAGCAAATATTGTAGGAAAAACAAATGAAATACTTTGTCGGTCAGTATTCTGCAGATGCGTTCTGTAGAAACATTTTGTAACATGACAGATAGGTTTATTTAAAATATTTCCTCATTATGTTGATCAAAACTAATTCTGATGGCATTATATTTCTCTGAAAGACATTTGCTGCTGCAAATGAAGGGTATAAAAGCAATTTCTAGAAGGCACAAGATTTTCTAAGAAACAAAATCACAGTCTTCACGTCATGCACACCTGTTCAAGATAATTCTTGTGCGTGATCAAATTAAATAGATAATACGTATCAGCAGTAGGAGTTCACATGCAACAATACCTTAACAAAATGTAATGTATTGCGCCAATGACATAAGTTGAGGTGAAGCCTTTGGAGGCAGCCTTCACACACTCTGCTGTCACAGCCAACTTGCCAGTGTGGCTGTGACAGCGGAGGGCCACCCAGCTCCTCCTGTGGTTCTGTGTGGTAACAGCCCCCATGTTTCAGGCCTCTACCAAGGGGATTAGGCGTACCAGCGGGGAGAAGCAGACTGGAGGCCTGTGTTCTTAATGTAGGAGGGCTCCTCTCGGCTGGTGGCTGCTGTTGAGGGTGGGCTTTTCCACGCTCTCAAGCAGCACGACGCATTGCAGCTTACACTTCCTATGCCTTACAAGGAGATCTCTTACTGTTTGCAAGTACTTTAGCAGTCTTTATTTTCACTTTTACAGTGCCACAAAAAGTATCTCTGAAGTCCACACATCATGCGGTATAAAGGCAGCAGGTCACTTAAATCTGCTAGCAGTGTCCTGTGCCTTTAGCTGGTTGTGGTCAGTTTTGTACATCAACATCAATTTCTTTGAACCCTGTCAGGGATCTGGTTATGGTGGCACAATTGAGTTTAGAAAGAAAGTGTTTGTTAAGTGCCAAACCCACTAACACAGTGAGGCTAAAGGAGTGCTGTGCCAGCCCTCCTGCAGCAAAGGCCCCACGTTCCATAAAAACCTTAATTGGTCTGTTAAACATCAGACTGTAATCACATGTGGTGAGCCTGGAGAGATCTGTAAACACCCTGTATGTGGTGTTCCTCCCCGCCCTCTCCTTTCCTCCTTACATCACACCAAAACAAAACCACGTGTTGATTCCAAGGTGAAGGGGTCAATTTTTTTTCTTTTTCTTTTCTTGTTTTTTTTTTTTTTTGCTTTCTCTCTATGGTGGAGAAAAAACACAATAGATTGAATGAAGGTACCTACATTTGCTTATGGTGCAGGACTGTCAGTGTTTACGCACCAATCACGGTGCATGCAGCGGCTGCCTGCTCTTTTTTCCAGAGCTAATTCATTTCATGGTCACTGTACTAATATCCAGTCCAAGCTGTACTGTTGTGAAAATGGCAAGTTAATTTTAGTGTGCCGCTGCCTGAAGGACTAGGTCATTTGAAGGGCAAAATGAAGGAGGCGGAAAAATATCTGCAGCAGAAGGTGAAAGCTGTCTGGGTTCAGGTCAATCAGTTTTCTTCCTCTGACCCCCATCCCCCCACTCACTCACTAACACCATCGTCCTTTCTCTCTCGAGCACTGGAGCCAGTCACCATGGAGCTGAGGTTGGAGTTCAAAGTGGAGAACTTGTGACAATTATACATTTAATGGAAGCAGTTAGGACAGTCTCTATTTTCACTTTTTTATTGATTTAGGCTATATAGGTAGGTAAAGACCTATAATCAAATTGAGGACTAATTAGGTGTGAAGCTATAATTGGCAAGCTCCAACAACATCATCACCTTTCAGTGTGCGGCCACAGCAGGCCTGTTGGCATCTAAAGAGTTTTGTCTTTCCCAAGCCAAAAGTACAACAGCCAAACTGTAGCAAATGGATTAAACTGTGTTTATCTGCTCTAAGGTTAGTCCAGCTAAGTATCTTAACACTACTACCTACAGCAGTAACCTAACCCAGTTGCAGTTACATGCAAGGAGCTATCAAATGCATAGACCACCTTTTCACTGTTCTCGCTTTAAAATGAGTGAATGCAAAAATTAAAGCCTGCCAAAGAAGGAGTTTTCAACCACCTTGAGGAACTAACATTCGCTGATACAGTTGTCATTTCAACTGGTAAGATTGATGGTCGTTGGCGAGAAATGAAAATCTTGATATGAAGACAAGGATCCATCGTGTAAAATTACAAGGAATTTTGAGCAGTAAATCTGCCACTATTATCACTGTAAACTGCGTACTTGCCATGCAGTAACAGAAATATTTAAGACAGTGGGGTCAACAGTATCTAAGGGAGTGGGGTTGGGGTTTTAGCAAATTCATAAAATTCCTCTGTGACACTTTTTAGCCCTTGCCGTTTTATGTCACCACTGTTGTCGCATAACAGCAGTAACAATTTATTTACCCCCATAGAGAATTTCACTTACTTAAATTTTACTTTTCTACTTTTACGGAGAAGTCAGACACGAGAATCAGCCAGAGAACAGCACCATTAGAGCTGGATCCAGTTTGCTGATCAAACGCACAGCAGTAAGTCATATGCTGCCTGACACCGGGTACTGAATTGAGATCTTTCAGTTAAAGGGTGTTCTGCCGACTCACTGCTCCTCCCCGCAGCCCTACCTACTTAGTAGTGCACTTGGGAATGTGAAATCTGCGTGTCTTCTGATGTGTATAGTATATCTTCATGTGTCTTTGGTGAGGTGTAATCCCCCTTATGTCTTTACCGCTGTATTAAATATGATTGCTGTGACATTTTCATGAAAAGATTGCCATAATATGGGTTGTATGTAATTACGAAGCTGGAACACTGATGCATTTTTTTATTATTGCTCTTGAGGGTTTTCTTCTGATGCAGCTGAGGTGGCGTCCCGTTCTGTTATTACACCCAGAGAGCTGATAGCCAATGTAGATACATGCTGATAGAAGAGGTTTATCACAACACGGCACAGCTGCATTGATGGCTGCACTCTCCCAGAGGGTAGAGGTGCTTATTATGCATCCCATATGAAAGCACAGTGTTTGCTCATAAAAGCCCAGTCTGGATAACGATGCTTGAACACTCACTCTCATCTGATTTCATTTGAAGACTAATGATGAGTTTGCCTTCTAACTTCATTTCCTCTCAACGTTGCAGTGCAGCTGTGCCCCCTCCCCCCATTGATGAAGTGTTATAAAACTGTGGACGAAGTGTCTGAGGTACATTTGTGAAATGAGGCATCACAAGTCCAGCTTTTCCAGGAGACACAATGAGTTCTTTAAAGTAAGCTGTTGAGTGTAATGCAGAGTGGCTGTGTCTCCCTGCTCTTGTTCTTCCACTTCCTGTATTTAACTGCAAGTATAGTGCTGCTAGTGACAGCATGAGTCCTCAGTCACCACCTGGGCCATGATGTTATTCTGCCATTCAGGCAACCTATATGGAAAATGCTGGAAATGCATAACATTAGAGCCTGTTCTTCTGCACATTGAATTAGCCGTAGAAAAGAAAAATAGAAACCTAATTTCAGATATTTTAAATCAGTTATATATAAAGGCTCTGACTTTTAAACCTTTTACAGCATTCATAAAACAAGTTTTCTGACAAACCTCATGTTAAAAATAAATAAATAAATAGGGCTGGCATGAGCAAACATGTCCTCTCTCGATAGAAAATGTGTAAAAAAAGAGTCAAGAAATTAACTTAGGCATTGCATGCATAGCTAGATATTAACCACCCAGATATTTAGGCATCTTCAAGTGCCTTTTATTTGACAAATGCTCATTTAGAAATCTCCACTGAAATAGTTTTGAGCCCTAAAGTCTTGTCTGTCAGCAAAAAATGTACGGAAGACCAAAAAAAACTAGCAGCAGTATCATCATCGATCTTTAAATCGTTCATGGATTCACATTTCTTCTTTAGCCTCCCATAATGCATGCATGCGGCTGGTAAAACATTATATACAATATAATGTGTGCTTGTGCGAGTGTGTGCCACAGGAAAGTTCTGTTATGCATTAGATACGGCCAAGTGGAGGCAGCATTCTCCTCCCAGGCAGAAAAGTGTTTGGTAAGACATCCACACTTTGACGCACATCTTATGTAAAGTCCTTAAAGACGCTTTGTTGTAGGCATCGTATCAACTGAGTCTCCTTTGTGGTAGCTATACTCAAACATGCCAGATATCAATAGATAATCATGTTATTATTTTTGTCGTTTTCATATCTTAATTGTAAGGCCTGTATGAAACTAGCAAACCGTAGCCATACTAATCAATTCAGACACACAGAGCTTGCATCTTTAAATGCTTCGGTGAGTTTTAGAAGCTGCGCTGTATTGTCTTTGCCACTCAGCTATAAAGTTGTTTAGATTAATTTATTGATGCCTTACGAACTGCCATTATCACTCTGCCATTACAACTAATGACAGCTGCTGCTTCGATGGGTTTTATTATCAGTGTTTGCATTTAATTTAAATTATATACTAGAAAATGAAGCAAGTACCATACAGTGTGCTCTCTTTGTTAGCAGACAGACATGCAGCATAAGATGCCATCCTGCACTGTGATGTGTGATGTGATGTGTGTGACAGAGGGGCAAAGAATGAAGCAAAGGACTAACTGAGCTGTGTGGGAATGGGTGAGATGTTTTACTAAATACTGTGGTAACAAGGTAAAAAAGCCACTAGCCATGAAATCTGTGCTGACCACATGCTTTCCTGTAGTTCCTAAAGTGGAACAACTGTTTTCACTGCAGCTTGTAACCACCCTTCCATAAACATTGACCTTATGCCTGAAAAATCAATTGCCTGTCTGGAATCCCACAGTTGACATCGCTGGCCTGTTGCGGATGAATTGAAAAATCCAGAAATGTTCTAATTTGTCATGTTTTTACTCTGGGCTGCCACATGTTCAAAATAATCTCCCATTAGTGAAATTCCTGTGACCAACTACCGGTTTTAGTTTTTGCACTATGGTTTTATATACAGCAGCTGCATTCAAATGTCAAAATGCATTCAGAGGTGTTGCTGTAAAAGGTCACTGTAAAGATGATCAGTTTGGAGTTTAAAAAGAAAAATCAAAGGATTTGCTTTATTAATTTTTGATGCAATTTCTTTTATGTGCTTCTATCTGTTTTTCACGGACACTCCAGACAAAGAGAGACGTGACTTCCAAGTTTTTATAGGTAACAGCTTTCTTTCAGATTTCTTTCCCTAGTGTGGATATTTGAAATAATAGTTTTATACATATATAAAGCAGGGCATGCTCATGCTGTGCCGGAGCTGTGCAGGCACAAACACATCCTGGTTGTTCACCGGAGACTGTTTGTTTGCTCCAGCGGTGAGGGGCTGCCGGCCAGTAGAGGCTTGCTGAGGCTTCAGCGAGAGGATGCTGTGTCCCTTCCCCCTCCTCAGCACTGTCCTTCCTTTTTCTAGCCGCATTTGAATTTAATATTCCATGAAATAAGGCAGCCCATCAGGCTATTGTAATCACGTCAGGTTAATAGAAGAAGTAAAATTACTCTTACTTACTACTCTCTCCTTCTCTTTGACACTTTCTCAACCGTACCCTTTTTTTTTTCCCTCAATCATGAGCATATTTGAAGCCAAACTGTGCCATAGTATATTTTTTTTCTTCCTTAAGATTTCTTTATTCTTCCTCCTCAAGTGTTCTGATTATTATTAGGATTCATCCTGAATGGCTGATGCAGATCCTTTTGAGAGTGAGACGACTGATTTTCCAGTCCTAATAAGGATGTTCATTTTTGTGGGAAATAAATCTGGACCCTCATTCTTTCTCCACTTCTTCTTTCTTTCTTTATTTCTTTTCACACTTGCATGTTCCCTTTTCATTTAATGCTCTGTTGTTTTTCCCTCTAATGGCCAGCGAGCTAACCTGCACTTATATATACGTGCGCGCCACACACACACACACACCTGCGCACACTGAACACACATACAAACATGGCTGCAGTCTGTGGGTGTCAGCCTGTCAGGGTTCTAGATGTCATGTAATTTTATGTATCACCTGCAGCATTCCTTCAGTGTAAAAGCATTCTCCTGCAGCACTGAGGCCTGCTGTTCCACAGTGATACGGCAATGCCATACATGTGACACCCACACATTGCTCCCTGTGGATCACTCTTTATTACTCCCATCTCACCTCCATCAAGGCCTGGTCTGCTGCCATTATGACACCTGAGGAGAGAAGGAGGGAAGGGAAAAGAAGGAGAACAGTCACACTCAAGGCAGTACAAGCCTGACAGACTGTCTTTTGGACAGGCTGGGGACAAAGAGTGTTTCCAGGCAGCCGGCTCCCTAAGTAGGATTTCTCCTCTTTTATAGTGCACCTTTTCAACAATAAAGACGGTGAGGCTGCAATTCAGAGTTCTCTGACTTAAGTCACGCATAGTTCTTCAGATAAGTCAAGGAGATGCATGCTGAGAGCTAGTCACGTTCAGACTTGGGATTTGGGTGTGCTTAATTTTGATTTTGTGTGAGATCTCAAAACTGTCGAAATGAGCTGTCAGCACCATTCAAATTCTCACCAGACGTGTTTCGGTAAATGGGGTTTTTCATGTCTTTTGTAAGACCTCTATGAAAGAGCATTTGCCTTTAGTTACAGGAAACTGGTTTTAGCCAGTTTACTTTCATTTATTTATTTTTCCCCCAGCTAGTGTCATGTTAAATCAACTAGACCACCTTAAATTAGGACTTCAGGTCATATAGTGGGGCTGGATGTGTTTTTGACATTGCTTGTAGTTTTGGATATGATAAATAGTAAAGGCGTCACTAATGAAAGGTGAAAGGTTTGGCAGATTTCAAAGGCCCCTGGGCTGACATGGGCTCTTAATGGTTTATATATTTTACTGTTTGATAAATTTGTTTTAAATTTGCAGAGATATACTGTATCACCATGACCACAAATACCATCTGGAACACACACTTAAGAGTACAGAAAATCATTACACCCAGCCCGCAGTGTCTCTCTCTCTCTAAATGACTTTTCACAGGAGATGTGACTCTGTCATATTAAGAATAGAAAATTATACAGCAGGAAGAAGGGCAAAAAGAAACTGACAGGAGTGCTGGCATCATGCCTCCTCTAAAACCTACTTCTGGTTGTCAAAAATGAAACAAAGAGAAAATAGGAAAAAGGAAACCGTTATTTGTACATTTTTTTTCACCAAGAAAGGTGGGTTTGCAATCCACATTTGGCTGCACAGGATCCTTTTCATCGACTATACGGCTGTGGCAAATGTTGACATTGTGGGCTCTATTTTTGGCTAAGTGGAACTTGTGTCAGGCGTGTACAGACATTTTTTTTTTTTTGCCTTGCCCATGCCTGTTTGGTATTGTGGTGATTCACCGTGAACTCCACTGTGCAGAAGTGTGTCAGAGGCAATCAAGTGACACAGTGCAATTTTGGTGTCAACCATCACCGGGATTAGTGCTTTCATCACACGGAACAGTAGTGTCGCTGTTATACTTTAAACTTTAATTATTTTTGGTAATCTTTGTCGGCACCTAACACAGCGCCGTAGTCATACACTCCGTTTTGTTGTTGTTTGTGGTTTACCTATTTAAATTATTGCTTCAGTCAAGGGAAGCTGTAATGCGCCGATATGGTAGTCTGACCAGCTACATATGCTTCCTGCTCTCAGAATTTTTATGTATTCTAAATTTTTTAGATAAATTAATGAGAATGTTTGCCAGTTTCGTTTTAATGAATGTTATAACAGTTTTTTAACCCTCCAGCTCTGATGCATATAAAAATGGTCAGTTAAATGTTATTGCTTTGCCATGGCTCATTTTGTTGTGTTTGATAAACTGACAGTGTTTTATTGTTGAATTTTTAACATGTGATATTGTACCTTTAGTAAAGAATTGGGGGGTGTAGAGAAAAAAAGAGCAATGGGGTTAGATGGTGTATGCTGATTTATAGCAAGGCCAGAGAGCAAAGCCCTGAAGCAGCAAATGCAGTGCTTCAAATAGAGATTGCCGGTGGCCTTTGGTGTGATCAGTGACCCTAGGTGAGGCACTTAGTGATTTATCTCTCACATATCCCCTCATCTCTCTTGCTCTGTGGTGGGGCAGGGCAGGCTAAAACATGTAGCACCTCTCTCTGAGCTCTGACCCCGGCCTTGGCTCTCTGACTGGCCTGGGAAACCTACGCTGGTCTGGACTGGAAAGCATAGGACGCACAGCCCAGCACCTCTGGCACCCTGGGTTAGCAACATACAGATGATAGGTCAGAGATGCAGGTCACGCTGGCAGACCTCTCGCCACTGCTGGAGTTCACTGGCTGAAACTCTGTTATATTGTGATTTGATTGTTTTTGTTATCTTCTTCTTTTGAACAATGGTGGGTCTCTTTCTTCTTTCCTTGCCTCCGTTCTTTTACACACAGTTACACATACACTCTATTATGATGTTTGCTCGCTCTCTCTCACTCTCTCTCTCTCTCTCTCTCAGATCCTCAGATACTCACACACAGACACACACAGACACACACACAGACACAGACACACACACACATACAGCCACACACTTGCTGTGCACACCTTCATATATACAGTCATGAACACTCTCTGAGCCCCACAGCTGTCTAAAGCTGAGGTTGGCTAATGAGGAAATGTCTTTTCAGTTGAGTGGACTTGATGCCAAGAGGAAAACCTGCAGAATCAGCCCTACAGCTTCATCTGTCCTGTAAGTATGTGTGTGTGCGTCTGTGTGTGTGTATCTACTGTATATACTTTGCACATACACAGTGTACACATGTGCTCCCCATGAGTGTGTGTGTAAGTGTGTAATGTCGAATATGGGGGAGTATGAGCAGTGTGTATTTGTGCATGCGAGACCAAAAAAGAGGATGGATGTGATGTGTGTGTGTGTGTGTGTGTGTGTGTGTGTGTGTGTGTGTGTGTGCACAAAGCCAGACTCCGCTCTTAACATATTTCACTGCATGGGACTGGCGCTGACATCTCCCATGCCCTGGGATCCTTTAGGAGCAGATTTAGAGTGATTTTCAGTGCAATTATACCTGCCAGCTTTGACTGGTAGAGTTGCCCTCTTCTCGGCTCATGTCTTCATGCTGGAGAGCAGTTCCAGCAGTGCTGAGGAGGCTGGTGCTCGGGCCCAGGGCCAGCAGTCAGATGCGCCAGAGCAAGAGCCTCCCCTCTCTATGACTGGCCGAAGCCGCCCACAGCCAGGGTCCTGCACATTGCCCAGGACAGGAAGCCTTTCACAGCCAGTGGAAGGTGATAATGAGCTCCTACGCTGAGTGTCAGGTAACGCTGCGCCCTGTCCTTGTAATCTGCGCGGGTGTGTGGGTGTGTACAGGGTGGCATAATTGGAGAGGTTACAATGGGTGATTAGTGACCTCTGCACCCCTAAATAGCCTCTACTCATGTGTTATGAGCTGGTAAATGTAATTTTTGAAGCTAAATTGCTAAATTAGATCAAATGGATGGTCTTAGATAATCAATATCCTGCTGTAATAGATATTTAAGAATATGTGACATTTTTACGAATATTACAAAGCTTATGATCTCTTCAGTCATACAGAATATTTGTGCAGTCACTGCATGCGCTGGGTCTGTGTCTTTATGTGTGCGCACGTGTGTGTCATTTCTCTGACCTGCATCCCAGTGACCTCTGTCTGTATCCCTGTCTGGGGCCAGACTGCAGTGTCTTGAACACCATATATCAGATTAGCCATAAAAACCCGCCTTGGCCCCACTCTGCTCCACACACTGGGAACTAATGAGAGATGCACATGATCAGCTGCACAATGAAGCCACTCACCACCTCCAGTGGAGTAGCCCGGGTAATAAAGGGAGGGGTGTTGAGGACAATTTGATCCCTTACAAGAAGTATATTACCACTTCAGCTGCCGTGTCCGTGCAGCGTCCATTTTACGTGTATCAAGGTAGATGGTAAATGCGCAGGCTCATTTTCCAGGTGAGAAGAGGTTCTGCACAGAGACTTGAACACTTCTCGGTAATTTCACAGATATTTCACAGAAGCTCGGAGAACATTTTTGCGTTGCAGTGGTGTTTCTGGAGATTAGGAGAAAAGAGCTTTTGCCTGGCTGCGGAGGAGGAGCTTTCTTCACTGTCTGTAGGGGGAAAATGAGACAAGGCCATGGCAAGTCAGGGACAGATTAAACAAAGGTGCTGTAATGGTGAGAGAACTAATCAGAGCCAGCCTGCTCTGGGAAGGGCAAGCACTGTCACACACACACACACACACACACTCTCTCTCTCTCTCTCTGACATCGGCTGGTGAAGTTCTTCTGGAAAAGCTGGTGGCCAAAGGGTTACACTCAGTGCTATATACAGAGAGTTAATGTGTGTCTGTAATGTGTGCGTTTACTGTCCACAGTTTTTATTGCCATGTAATAAACCCTGATGTTATGGTTACAGTAGTTCTCCCACTATCCCTCGTCCCTCATATTTCCATTAGCATCAATTTGCTGTTCAACAAAAAATGGAGCGCAATGGATGTGTTAGATACTTTTTATAAATAGCCACAACTCAGAGGTTTCAGGGAAATGATGGAGAGTAGTAGAGTGCAGAGAAGGGCAGAAGTGTTTGTTTTTGATACTCTTTGTTATTTCAAGATCAGCAAATATGAAACACTTGTTCCAGGATTGTACAAGATTGTTACAGTCAAGTTATAATTAAGTCTAACTGAATGGCAGCATTGACACATATGACTTCCCATATAATTCTAGCCAGGCAGGTTCTTAACACTTTTTTAGGTACTGACAAAAATGCATTCCCATTATGAAGTATTGAGAACCATTAATTTTGGAAGTTGGCATTGAATATTTAATCAAATTCTTTAACTTGTGTAAGCGTTTATACATTTTACAGGATACTTACTACATACTACTGTCTTGGTTGTGTTTGCAGTGTGTGTATTTTGACAGTGTGGTTTGAGATGTTGACAGTGAGACAGTGACTTACCTTGTCTAGCCCTCCCTCGCCAATCTACACACCTGACACCCATATCCTTTGTGCACAAACACACGCACATTGTATGCACACTGTGACGGGTACCCCTCTGGTCAGTGGTCACATCGCATGTTGCTGACTCTCAAAAAGTGCCCCCGCCCCGATAAATAATGGAACCAAAGCGGCTTTCTCCTGTCGCTCCACGCCATCAACTCCAAACACCAAAGTTGATGACTCAGCTGTAAGGTGTCCATTATCTGCTGTGGACACAGGGGTTGAGCAGGCTCGTCCAGTAGGGTCCCACACGTGTTAAAGCTTGGAGTAGCGTCCCCCGGCTCCCCTCTGACAGCTCACTTCTTCCTGTGCCCTTTACAGTCACAGTCAAAGCGAGGCGAAGGCAGCAGGCCCCCATATATTTTAATATAGCCCCCTCTGCTCGGTGTCATGTTTATCTGTCAAGGTCGTGATTAGGATGACCTGTGATCAGGTATGAACCCCTCTGTGCCACACACACGCACACAAAGAGGCATGTAACATGCCCCCCCATCCTTCATATGTTAGGTACCCCCACCAACACACACGCACACACTGCCTCTGTCAGTCTCCTGGGTTGTTCATGCAGTCAACAAAACCATTCAACAGCAGAGTGTTTGATTCCCCTGCTCTCTGTCACTATTTATTCTAATATCTTCTGGAATTATAGCAGTAGCTCATAATGAGTTCTGATAAATTAAAGGTTGTATTGTTCGGCTGCCATGGCTGTCCTTGATCAGGATGCCAATTACGCAGGGTAATTTTCCCACTCTCCCCTTTTCTTCCATACGTCCCTAACAAAAGGAGGTTTCCGCAGAGTAGATCAAGTTGACACATGGTGACAGATTCTTTTTTAAATCTTTTTTTCCCAATAATATTTCAATGTTATGATGGCACTTTCTGCATTTTTATTAAATTCTACCCCCATGTTATGTTCTTTCTTTCTTTAGGGGTAAAGTACAAAATACTGCTCCTTTGACTCAATTGAAGATGTCACCCAAGAATCTTTACCATGAATAGAATAGTTTTGACTCTCCTTATGAAAAATGACAGATGAGGACACGGTCTATCTTTATTTGTATAGATGTAGTCAGACAAGTGTGCCTCTCCTTAACTAGTGCAAGTCTAAAAATAAGTAAATAAAACTAACATGCTTGGAGGCAGGTGAAGGGAGGGGAACCTCTGCTCTTTTTCATAAACAATATATGAGATGCTTTTTGCAAGTCAAATCCTTAAAGATTTACTGCCGACTCTGCTCTCAGTGCTTTTTAAAGAGGAAAGATAGCATGCAACGGTAATGGTGAGGAAGACTAGGGTGGGGTTGGAAAACAGAAAATGAAACGCTAAATAATTTTAAATGGATAATATTTAACCTGAAGATTGAGAACTATCTTCCTGTGTTTTCTACAGTCTTTCTCTGGGATCAGCCAAAGGGCGTTCACCTCCATAACCTTTTCTCTGGGCATGCTCAAATCTGTGTTTCCACTGCCTCCATTGGGCAGCACGAATTCACCCAGAATCTGTGTAATATCTCCTAAGTGAGAGTGACCAGTGATTAAGGTCCTCAGATTCCCACTGCATGTTATCGCTTTAACAATCTCCAGGGTAAGATGCTTTTTGACTGCTGGTTGTGCAGTGACCTGTGCACATCAAGCTTTTCTCTGCTTATTGGGTTGTCTTTTTTCCACACTAATGGCCATAGGGGGCCGAGTCCAGGCTTCACCTGACCACTACTCACAAAGCTGGGTCTCTGGAACCGACAGGCGGAACAGAAATCACATTAACCCAGCCCGAACCAAAAGAAAAGCCTACATACTCTCGCACATACATTCTAAACAAAAACAGGAGAATCTCACTGTTTTCCCCCTTCATCAGCAGCATGTGTCAGTTCAGCTCATTGTTGTTTACTGGTGTTTCATGAAGGCCGTCTGCCACCCACACCTCCTTCCAGAGGTCAGTCGACAGGCGCCTTGCGAGGACACTACTGGGCTGAAGATGTAAAACAGCCTGTGGGTGATGGCAGGGCCTGACCTCTATAGTGGGCAAATAACAATTTTGTGATAGTTTGGGGATAATTGCTGCCAATTAGCGCATCATTTCTCTAATTCGGTTTGGGTTTTCCAACAGGCCCGCTTCCTTGTCCGTAAAGAATCTAGGCCACAGCAGTCTGGCACATCACATCCTGCCTTTAGGCTTAAAGGGGAGGAATGGAAGGTGAATTAAAGCTAAATTAGTTATCATAGCAGTCCTCTACCGGCAAGATTTTTTTTTTCTTGTAAAGTTGTGGTTGAGTCTCCGTGTCTCTCATCTTTCATCTGCGTGTGCAGCTCTGTGTCCAGAAGGCATCTAGACTCATTTCTTTTCTACCCTTTACATTGCACCTCATCATAAACTCCCCCCACCCCGACAATGCTGTGGAGAATAAATCGACCATATTTCAGCACTGATGCTCCCTCGCCCATTCCCAGTCCTTCAGAGGGGAGGGCAGGAGCCCTGGCAGTTTGTTGTTTTTATTTAATGCGCTCCTACTTCCATGTCATATTTTCTGTCTTTAATTGATGCCCATGCCTGTGTTGTTGCCCAGTGCACCATTGAGAGGATGCTTTCTCCAAACAGGCCCTTATCTTGCTCTAATAGGCCTGGCACTCCTCTGAGGCCTTCAGCTGTGTCAGGCCACTGCTGCCTCGCTGCGCCTCCGGTTTGAACTGTTGCCGTGTTGCCCATTAGTTCTCTCTCCAGGCCTCACTATTCCCCGTGCTCATCCCTCTGCCACCCCACAACCCCCCCCACAGCCCCACAGCCTTCCCAGCCCTATCTCTCACCTCTGCCTGCTTTGCTCCCTGCTCTCCACTCCCCAATGTTTCATCAGCCATAATATGAGCATGCTTTCACTGTAAACATTTTTCTTCTCATTTTTCTCTGCAGTTCCCTTGCGCAGGTCTGGCCCTGTCTAGGTAATTTGTGTGTTTTGGAGGTACTTTAGGCCATGTGCCACCCATCACATCCTGCCCCCTACAGGGGCATAAAGCCAGTGTGTAGGGTGCATGATTGCATCCTACATTTATGTGGCACAAAATCAGTCTTGTATATGATTTTTTTCGTGTATACAGTACGTGTGTGTGTGTGTGTGTGTGTGTTTATGTATGAAAATGATTGCCCCATTTCCCCTTTTGTGCATATTAAAGGGAAAGGTAGACGGTGATATCTGAAGTGGATTTGTAGGCCATCTTTGAATCAGAGCCGCTGCCTGTATTGATAGATTGGCAAAGCAGTTTGTTCTACCAAATTTAACAATGATATATCATTATCACAACTTTGGGGGAAATCTATAAAATCAATGGGCCTGC
This sequence comes from Scortum barcoo, assembly GCA_023238725.1. NCBI lineage: Eukaryota > Metazoa > Chordata > Actinopteri > Centrarchiformes > Terapontidae > Scortum > Scortum barcoo. The sequence goes on from CM041531.1 coordinate 27,498,990, forward strand.
CGGTGGAGCAGGATTAGTATTACTAACACGCTGAGAGTGTGTTTAAGTGCCCGAGTATGGATCCCAGTTGTGGCTTGGATCAATGGCATTTGTGGACACTAAGCTCAATAACAAGCCATCCAAGAACTGGTTAGAAGAAGAAAGAAATAGATGTGAAAAGCAAATTTGCTGGTAGAGAAGCTAATATCCTGTACGCGCCTGGCTGAACATGAGCTGTGTAGCTGCTGGCGGGTAAAGAGGGAGTAGAGGGCAGGAGAGGAATAGATTCCACTGTTGAAATGATACAGATACAAATGTAGCTGTCATTATTGATATTCCTCCATCATTGAAATTGGCAGACAGGGATGAAGAATGTAAAATACATTGATCTCAAAGGGTGGGAAAAAAATGTGTTGAGTGACACAATTTGATTTAGTTATTGAGTGTTTTCAAAGACACAACTGATGCTGAAGAGGTTATTGAGAAAACTGTACACTTTGAGTTGTTTTTTTTTTAGTAGCGATTCCTTTTCAGATAAGAATAATCACTGACATCCCTGTTTGAACAGGGCAGAGTGAGATGTAAAGCTCTGTTTGCATGGTGTCTGCACGATAGAACAGCAAGAGGTGAGGCAAAGCCACTGTAATTGGATCTGTAAAAGTCAAATTTCCTGTTTAGTGCTCAAGTCTTGAAAATATGACAGAGTGTTGTTCTTTAAAGGATGGAGATGTCTGGCCATAAGGACAGTGTTGTTCCATGAAAGCGATGGCAGGCCCATTGAACATTTTCCTCAATGGTGAGAGAAAGGGAAACAGTTAGTGCTCGTTTTACTGAGCGTTGTGCAACTGCAAAGACCAAAACAACAAGCTACTTGTCAGATGTGTTTTCACTTTTTGATTAAAACCTATCAAGCTGCAGTGATTGTAATAGCTCTGTCAAATATTCATGTACTTTTAAAAGGATGATTGTGATTTGCTGTACATGCATGTATACTGTGTATATATATACATTGATCTCAAATGGTATATATATATATATATATATATATATATATATATATATATATATATAGATGAAGTCATAGTTAAAAATTGTGTTATAATGGACTGCATTATATTGAGAGGTGTAGCTGTCTAATTTACGTGACACAAAGAGGGCAGGATGTTAGAAATGTTAGAAACCCCTCTGAGGATAATGACCTCAATGCTAACCATAAAATTCAATTAACACTTCTATAAGAGTGTCAACAAAAACTGATCATTATGTCGCAGTTGTGTTGGATTATGTTAGATTGTACAGGTGAGTCTGATGAAGTGTATATTTACACAGTGTATGGCAGTGAAGTGAGCACTGAAGGAAATGAACTGCATGCGCAGACTTTATACGAAATTATGCGTCAGAATGTTTGAAATATGTTGTAATTTCTTTATAGTCAGTTTGTAGTAATATTTCAAATTAAGACAACCATTTCTGGGGACAGTTGCTATGAATTTTGATAAGTAAAAGTTTTTAAATCTTTAATGATTTATAAAACATATGTCAACATGTCTTCTATGACCCTACTGTAACTGTACACTTTGACTAAGTGTACAAGAGACTAGCAAGATATGATAATTAGACGTTTATGTGTTCATCAGTTCATGGGTCATGACAGTGAAGAATATCCTTATAATATATACATGGATTATCTTAGAAAATGCCATTAAAGCAAAGTTCCTGTCACATTGATTTAACTGTGAGTTTTTTCTGCCAGTAAACCTCTTTTGCTTTATTCACCTATACACATGTGCTTATGAAAACATCACCACACACAAAACTATGGTTCTTATTTGGAGGTAGAATCCATTTTCTTCATCTGCCAAGACACTGGGATAGATAAACAGGATATTTTCTTTCTGTCAGTGAATCTGATTGCTTATGTGCTGTTGCTCTGTGATTGTACATCCAATAGCAGCCGGCTCCGGCTCCAGAAGTAACTGTTGGCAAGCAGGGGAAAGGTAGCAAGTGAACTGTGGTCAAACAACATCACTTCCCTAAGAACACAAGTGGGCCATCTACACAAAGGGCTGACGATAACAGCAAGACAACAACCTAACTTATTGGTTTGGAGGAAAATACAAAGGAGAGGATGATAGATTGAGCGGAACGGGGGGAAGACGAGAGATTGTTGTTCGGAGGCACAAAATAAGGCCAGGTACAAAAGGGACGGGACAAGGTAAAAGGCAGATGAGATGTTGTGCCTAGAGGAGGGTGTGTGGAAAAAAGAGTGTAATAGAAAGCTCTGATGAGAGCCAGGACTGCCTGTGATGGGGCCAGTTTGTTTTTACCTCTGTTTTGACAGAAATGAGAGATAGACAGAGAGAGGCGCGAACAGGGCGTAATTAAACAGCCTAATGAGTTTGTGGGTCTTTTGAAGGCTGTTTTTAAAAGGGGCCCTGGTTTTGTGGTAGAAAATCTTCTCTTTCAGAGATGTCAAAGAAGTTTCTGACAGAGCAGTTATCACAGCATGTCAAATTGCTGCAGCTCAAGAAATCATTTGGAATTTTTTTTTCTTTTCACAGAGTGCTTCGAAACAAAAGGCCCCCCCCACCCTCTCTCTAATTTGCCTTGGCAGGGTCCCGCTGGGTGGGGGGTCCGCATGGACAGAGAGGGCTTTGCCAGAGGATTATAGGATGAGAGGGGGTGAGATGAGTGAGTGAGTGTGTGTGTGTTGGAGGTGTGTACATCTGCGTGTGATGGGCATGGGTGCGGTGGGGGGTTCGAGGAGGGGGTTGCGAGCAATTTTTCCCAAAACGCTGCAATTGTCCCCAAGATTGAGCAGTGCAGAGCGGTAACGCTCATTTTCCAGTCTATTCATTATCTCCTCTGTATTTACTTATCTTTGTCTCACAAGGAAAGAAAATCAGTGTTAAAAGGGGCCCTTTCATGTGGAGAGGGTTTTTAACAGAGCTTTATGCTCTGACATGGTTGAGTTAAACTAAACTGTAGTTATGTTATGAAAGCAGTATGAATAGCAAATTAGTACTTTCTGCTTTTCAGTGGTATTATAAACTGTATTAGATCCCTGATTTCGTCAAATTACATTTTCCTGCACTCCTGTATAATGCCTTCTTTTGGATGAAATTCCCAATTTTGTGGTGTCAAATTAGTGCAGGGGAAATTACACCATTATTCTGGGACAGAAATAATTATATAGTGTTTTTACAACCTGTGTCATAGGAGTTTATGATTTTATTTCTCTTTGAAAATAAATCCCCTCATAAATGATTCATTCTTGGTGAGAGATCATCTGACAAGGAATAATAAACCAGCACTGGCTGAGTCGTATTTACATTCAAATAAATGCAGACAAGGGAAGTTCATATGAAAAGATATTTCTTCTGTGTTTGCAACACAATAAAACATAGTCGTCATTGTCCCTCTCAATGACTGTCAAAGCAGATTTACAGGTTTGTTTTTTCTTGAATCTAAGACTTTGACACAACATCAACGCTGCATATTCACAGAGCATTTTTTTCTGTGTGACTCTACAAAACATGTAGAAACCATGTCTGTCTGTGATGCTGGGGTGAGGAAAGTGCTTATTTTCTTCTGTTGCTTAAGTGTAAACTGCAGTGGTTCAGTGGTAGTTACACAGCTCGCCAGCTGTGAACATCTTACCAAATTATGTGATGACAGCAAGTCATTAATAACAACTTATTTGTGCAATTTAAAAACTGCAGCCTGAGCTCGCACACACTTAGCCAGCCTAGCCACATTCACAACCAAAGAGTGAGCCAATTTGGATGAAATCAAGCAAACAATTGACAAAACCTAAATTAAAGTGTGACTTTCACAAACAAGGGTGAAAATGGGCAGAGAGGGAACTGTACTTGAAGTTTGCAGCAATAAAGCTTTTGTTGCTTTCACACAGTACATCAACTACAAATGTAGCAGTTTCATTAACATTAACATACACTGTAAATGAATAAAATCTTTAATCTGCTTGACAGTGCGTAAACCTCAGTTTTTTTTTTCAAAAATCAACTCGACCAAAATGTGTGCAGTACAGTAAATCTGATTGATTCCAATTTGCTGCACTGTCATATCGTGACAGAGCTCTCCAGGAATAAGCTCCACTGTCGGAGGATGTTACAGTGTGGTTAGAGGCCCTTGATGAAGTAACACTGCTGCACTGCAGATACAGTAAAGTGTGTGATAGAAATAGCTTGAAGAAACATCTCCTTAGGGCACACCTACAGCTCTTACCCAGCTCTTCAAGAAAAAAAAGAATATAAAAGAATTCTCAAACAATAAAATTTTTTTTTCTCCCTTCCAACTTAATTACTGATATTTCTCTGTTATAGGTGCCTGATTTGAGAAAGATAATTAGGTGGGATATTGAAGTGGGCCTCCAGGGGCCTCAGGTCTGGTGGATCAAGAGCACGGAGATGAGGGGAGACACCATCTTTTCAAATTATTCTGGGGGGCCAGTGCTCCCAAGCAGCTTATGCAGCTAAGGCTTGGTAATTAAATTATAATTTAACCTGCTGAGGGTGGAGTGGCAGGACTGGACCAGGCTGGGGGCGGTATGGCACTGACAGGATTTACACTTAATGAAATAATAAAGCAACACCAGCAAGGTAGCTGGCAGTGAAGAAACAGACGCGCCGCCACTTGGCTCTCTGTTTATCCACTCTTCAGCGTTGGGGGAAGGTTCAAAGCTAATGAGTGGCTCTCTCTCTTCTTCTCCGTTTCTCTTGCCGTGTTCTCTGTTGAGTGCAACTTAGTGGAGTGGGTGGCGCTGCTTTTCAGTCAATACAGCCCTCTTTATAGTTTTGTTTTTGGTTTTATCCATTTATATATATATATATATATATATATATATATATATATATATATGCTATGTGTGTGTGTGTGTGTGTGTGTGTGTGTGTGTGTGTGTGTGTGTGTGTGTGTGTGTGTGTGTGTGTGTGGTTGTGTGCGTTTTGCTTGAGTTGTTGTCTTCTCAAGCTCAGTGAATGATTGTGATAGAAGTATTGTGTAATGTACAGTGGGTAAGATGTGTTTTATGTATATGCAGACAAAAAACAGTGAGAGGTTACATATTTGTTTCCTGGGTTTGTGCTGATGGCTACGTTGTTCTATATTTACCCTGCTGCATTTTTGCTAAGGGGAGATGTTTCTTGTTGTGCAGTACATGCTAATACTCTGTTGATTAATTAAAGTCTCTCTGCAGGGAACCTTAAAGTGCACGTAATTAAAAACTCTCAAAGTACGGGGTACCAACAAAGTAGCTGGTGCTCAAACATAAATATTGCAGAAAGCAGTAACTCATGTTGAGAACAGTTTGGTCCCAAATAAATTGATGCTGACTGGCTGCTGTCATGCACAGGTGATTACGTTTCTTATTGTCTGTATCTACTGGTACTTGAAAAACTACATTGGTAACTGTATGCCAGAGAAGTTTATTCTCCCAGCACTGTGATTGCCACCATATTGAGATAAGATGCCGATATATACTCACCATCAGTCTGTCAGTTTGATGTATTAATGTAAAGTACCACCTAAATTCAGAGTATTCTACATGAAACACGAGGAGAGGCCAGAAAGTGATTGAGGCAGAGAAAGGGAGCGAGAGTGAGACGGACAAAAAGATTTAAAGGGGCTGTGAGGTAAGAGAGAAATATGGAATCCACCACATCTGTTTTGTGTCACTGCATCTTTTCCCTCTCCTTCCCTTCTCTCTCCTGCTCCTCCGTCTCTGCAGCTGTTAAGATGGATGCCTCACAGCGGAGGGAAGAACCACGCAGTGCTCCTATAGCCCTGCATTGCCGCAAGCTCATTACGGCCCTCCCCTTCCAAAAACCTCGCTCCCGCCCTCGCCTGCCCCGTGCTCACCATTCACCCGAGCCTAAATCTGCCCCCCCCTCCACCCCAGCCTCAGCCCTGGATCCAGCCCCAGCCAGCATGACAGACAGGCCCAGTTAACAGTCCCTGTAAGCGGCGAAAGAAAGCCGAGCAGAGAGGTAAAATGACTGGACCGCAAATGACAGGTGTAGTTAAAATAGTGAGGCGCAGAAAGGCTTGAGGACAGAGAGCCGGGGCGGCACTGTAATAAGCAGGATGAAGGAGCTCAAGCATTGCCTGAGTTTTCCTCTCTCTTCCACTAACATCCTTCCTCAGGCAAAACAAAGGGAAAATAAGAGAAAGTTAACTTTTTCCTTTAGACACTTCCTCCCGTCATTGAGTTATTTCTCTCATGTCAATCCCGTCCTGCGCTGGTTCTTTTAAGGATGTTAATGAAGCTTCATCGGCTTAATGCAGGATATTTCTCAAATGTAAGAGTTTTAATAGCATGCTGTGTGACAGGGCTACTTGAATTGTAAATGAGCAAGGGGAGGCCATTTTGTTTGGTCCCCTTTGGACTCATTTAGATGGACACAGGAGGGATTTGCCTCCACTGCTGATCTGCATCTATTTTCTATGCCTTTCATCCATTTTCTGTGTTGCCTTTTTTTTTATCACCACCTTTCCATCAAATCCCGTCCAGCCTCATGTTTAAAATAATCAGTTCTTTGCAGCATCTCCTTGTTGGACAGGGGTGAGAGGGTTTGGGGTGGGTGGGGTGAATAGATTGGAAGTGTGTAAACGCTAGTCATGGGGTGAGGGGACAGTACTGTTGGTGGCCTATTCATCATTTCAACCACTTTATAATCAGTCAAAATGGTTAAGAAGAAAAATAAACATTATGAAAATACAAAAGGCAAAAACAAAACAAAACATATGTTTGGCTGGTGGCTGTCTCATCCACACAGACCAGTAAAATTAGTCATACTGGCAGAGTTCAACAACACTAAAGGTTTGCAGCCATGCTAGTGGCTCTGTGTGGCGGTAATTAGACACAGAAAGAGTTCGAGTCAAATGCTAACATAGGCATTCAGCAAGTATGACGTTCAACATCCTAGTTTAGTGTGCATACTAATATTTATATGTAACACTTAGCACAAAGTACAGCCAAGGCTTATAGGAATTAGTTTTGCAGGTATTTGATCAGAAAAATAACGATTTATACTTTATTAATGCCTCAAAGGGGACATTCAATTTTAACATTTTGTTTATTACCTTGCACTCATCATCTACGTAGGTCAGAAACACACACATGCACACACAGGACCTGGACATGCTTTAGTTGAGGAGATGGCAGAGCGATAGAGCTGCCACAGAATCGGCACTCTGAGCAGTTAGGTGTTTGACGCCCTGCTCAAGGGCACCGTGGCAGTGCCCAGGATGTGAACTGGCACGTCTCCAGCTATCGGCCCACCCTCCTTACTGTGGTCTATGCTGGACTTGGACTGCATGCCAAGACAAGATGAATGTATGTACCGAATTTAACGCCAGCCCATCTGTACGTTGTAAATACAAACCACTAATGTTAACTTCATGGTGGTGTTAGAAGGAAATTCAGAGGACCACAATAATCAGTTGGATTCATCCTTTGAAAAACCTGAATGTCAAAAATGTCATGGCAGTTACACTGGCAGTCAGTGCATACTCACTTATGCCTTAAAGTTGGTTCTAAAAGCCTACAAATAAATAATAATGGTCATTAGTGTTACATGCATTTGAATGGTTTGGTACTGTGTGTGTTGTTCTCCCTCTGTTCTTCCTCTCATCAAACTCCCATCACTGCTTGAAGTGATCGTGTTCTCCCTCCTCACCTCCTCCTCCTCCTCTGCTTTCCCTCCCTGGCTCTGATTCCACTGCCTATCTGATTGGTATTAACAGGATTATCAATGCTGCCACCATAATTAGAAGTAACGCACCACAATTACTGATATAGATCAGAGGGATTAAACTTCATTATGTGGAGCTTGCTTCTAGGCAATAAATCTAATGCGTTTTGATCATATGGACTTTGTTGATATCTTCATGTCAGTATTTATAAAACACTCTGCCACTATTTCCACAAGACTTACAGGAGCTGGTAATTGTTGGTCTCTTAACCTGCCTTAAGCCTGGCAGGGACTGCACAAGTGAGTGAATGTCCTCTGTCATGGCTCGTGAACTGACTGTACTTTGAGGTGATGCCAGAATCTTTCTTACGGTACAATATTTGGGGTGTTTGATACTGCATTTCATCTTTATTGAGTGGTATATTTAGAGGGGAGTGACAGAAGAGATGGGAGAAAGAGTGTGGTTATCGTTTGACATCAAACCCCCCCGCCCCAGTGTCACTGCACATCATATGGACCAAAGTCCACTGAGCTGTAGACTGCTCCCACAGTCAAAAAAAAAAAATTAAATGCTTTAACATACGAGCTTGTGTTACATTAGTCTCCAGACTGTATTAACGTGAATCACTGTGACGCCTGCTGTTGAGGGAGCTTCCCATCTATGGACTCTGTATCACTGACATATACAGAGAGTAAGAGAGTATGGCCATCTGGAGGAGCTAAATTTAGCAGGTCCCAGTGCAGAAGAGGAACATCTGTCTTTATCAGCAGTGGTTAACTCGGTACAGGAAACCCAGCACATGTAATTCATGCAATATTTAGATGAGAGGGTCAGAGTGCTCCTGTGGGGATGGAGGCAGTCTCTGTTGTGCAGACTGCGTGATTGACCTGGGCCCGGTCTGCCGAGAGAGGTGCCAGCTCTGATCTCTTTAAAGGACAAGGCAGCACATGGGAATGTCATGCGTTAACTCCCCCCATCTGCTGATGTTGAGCCTCCGACTGATACAGCAGGACAGCATATTAGAGTGTAGAGGTTAAATGAGAGCTGCAGTGAGCGATGCTGAGATAAGTACCAGCTGTAATTTAGATATTGACATGCATTTGGTCGTATCATGGTCCATATATGGTTCAGCTTTTGCATACACATAAGACCAATGTCTAAAATATGATACAGTTTATGTAGATTAGTTTATCTAGCAATCCGTAAAGCTAAAGTTAAATTGGGTCCACATCAACCAGCTACAATAAAATGTTAAAATAAAATGTGTATACTGCAGGTGTGACGATAATATGGTATATAATAATTATTTAACAAGGGCTTTCTGCATAAAGAATTATTTGACTTTTTGTTATCTAAGAATATTTTTCTGTTAATACTTCTGTGCTTAAGTAAGACTGTGAATGCAGAACCTTCACTTGTCAAAGAGTATTTTTACATTTTTGTACTTGAGGAGAAAATCTGAATGCTTTTTTCCTTCACTGTTGTAGTCTGCAAGGCCCAGGAAGGTCTTTGAAGAAGTAAGTGTTAAAACATAAATGAACAATAATAATAATGGACCAGAAGAGAAGTCGATTGAGTTCTCTTGAATTTACCAATCACCCAGTGTTTTGTATTTATGAAACCTTGGGTAGATTTCCATAGCTGTGTCACAGACTTTAAATCATAAGCGGTATTCTAAAATGTGGGTTTGATTAGGTGATCATTATTTCTGTGCGGTGGAAGACAAAGAAGCTGTTTCATACTTGATGCAAGTCTGGGGGAACAGGAAGTGTTTGATGTAAAGATTTAGGTTTTTGTTGGAGCGCATTTTTTCCTTCCTGTCTTATGAGGACTGAATGATACAACTATGGTTAAAACATGCAGAAACACACGTGCAAGAATCCCAGAGAGTTGTATTATTTTGCTTTTCCTGGTTTCCAGTAGCATGTGCAGCTGTTGTTGGGGAGCACAATGCAGCTCCTATTTCTTTCTTCCTATGGTTGCTCAACCGCCACCTCCTCTGCCATATTAAACACTCAGTCAGTGTTCAGTCAGTATTTCTTGGCAATAGACCTGTCTTTTCTTACCGGTGTCACGCTGTAGCATTGCTCGTACATTGCTCGAATCAAAGCCCAACAGAAGCAGAGAGAGAGAGAGAGAGAGAGAGAGAGAATAGGAAGGCTGAAAGGACCTGAAGTCCTCCCAATCCCCCACCCACACACATTCACATGCTCAAATACACATTGTGCAAAATACGCACAAATAACACACTTAAGTACTGATATTACAGCTGAGACACACACATCATAAAGCTGCAACATGAGGGTCACCTGCCTGATACTCGCCTATACTAATAAGTGCTTCATTAGTTTGTATGTGGATACATGCTGGTATTAAATAGAAAGTCTCTGAGGATGTGATTGCCACATGTGAGAAATCACTGAAAAATAGGTGTTCTATCAACTAAGAGGAGTGCCATCATCTGAACTTCATGCTAGCCTGTACACAATGAAGCAGACCTTTGCCCTGACACTTACCTTTTCATGCACAAAATAAACAACTTTTTTCCCCAGGAGGAATGGAAGCTATACTCTTGCAAGCTAATAAGCAGACAAAATAGCTGCTGTAATTTTTTTTAAAACTATTCCAATAAGCTCCCACCAGGAAGAGAATCTCCATCTTATTAAACCAGTCATCCACTCACAAATATGCAGTGATGATGCTTGCCTAATAACTTTAAACAAAAAGAACAATCTCATTCACTAGTCGGGCTGACCATTTTTTTTTCTCTCCTGCTAAGTGATCTGCCATTGTGCAACAACGGCTCCATTCAAAATATAACATTATTTAGAAATGAAGCCAATAACCCGTTAAGATATATGAAACTCATTTGTGAAATCTTTGAGAAATTGCTGCCAGGGGGTTGTGGATGAATGCGGTCTCTGGTGCCACTGCTGAAGATTCAGAAAGGGGAGGTAAATATTTCAAATAAGAATAATATCACCATGAAACCATTTGCAAACTTAAAGGGCACACTCACGCACACACACACACACACACATGCACAAGCTCGCCGGCTTTGAAATGACATGATATAAAAATGCTGTCCTTCATGCTCTGCAGCTGATGTCTGATATTTCATCCTTGTTGTTTTATTAAAGATTTAAACCAGTTTACATCTCCAACAAATACAAATTAGCCAATTTCTCTGACACCCACTCTGATCTAATGGGGAAGATATGAAGAGGAGAAGAGAAAGGGATGGAACGAGAAACTGAGATTGTGATGGTATATTATATTTCTACATGTGAATTTAATACACTTTAAAGAAAACATTATTTTAAAGTTATCAGTGCTGAGGGGAGCAGTGTTACAGTCTGTTGGATATGTCTTGTCAAGATAAAAGGATATGGGAATTCAGTATGTTCTTAAAATTCACAAAAGAAGTCTCTGTACTTAGTGTAGCACAGCTGAATATAAGCATCTCCTTAAGCTTTGTTTGTCTCAATATAATAAAACATTAATAAATTAATAATGTTAATAAATGTATCCTTCCTTATTGTGAAGGTGCAGTTCATCTTACGTTAACTGCACTGAATGTATTGGAGGCCTCTAGTAGCAGAACACCTGCCATCATCTTATTTTGTTTCCTGCAACTTTGTCCATCGACTTCTTGTGCCTTTGCTTTATCTTCTGCATTTACTACGTTTAATTTCTCTGTCTCGCTCTGCCGTCGGCTCTTATGTCTCTGCTCCTCTACATCCTCAAAGTCAATCGATTATCTCCACGGCTGAGGTTCTTGCTCTCGTCTGATGCGCTGGGTATCTATCCTTGGCTTTCTGACCTGGGCCAACCCCCGCCTCACCCTGTGGCTCCTTCCGAACTTTGATGGCAGCATCCATATCCATGTCACCAGTCTGACACTGTCCGTCCTGCATCAATAAACATTTGGGGAGGGCAGATTTTTCTAGGCTGAATAATTTATAGTGCATGATTAGAAACTCTATCCTGAGTGGAGGATCTGGTTGCTTGTATGTTTGTCTTGGATCTTTACAATAAAACATGACCCAGTCTGATTAGAAGGTCCGGTGCCACAGAGCTTGTAAGGGTGTGTGTGTGAGAGAGAGAGAGAGAGAGAGAGAGAGAGAGAAGACAATTGGATGTAGGGTTTAGTTTTGTTCTGAAGTGGCTCTGGATGAGCAGACATGGTAAAGAAAAACTCCATTAAGACTTGGTGTTTTCATTAGACCTTCCCTGTGTGTTCCTAACTCAGAGAAAGACACACAAGGGAAACTGGCAGTGTTGGTGTGTTTAATACAACATTTCTGTTGTCACCTTGCTCGCTGAGACATTTTTAGGCTAGCCTTAATTATAGTAACAGGAAATTGTCAGACTGTAGAGGAGCAATTCTGCATGATTTAGTGAATCACAGACAGTTGTACTGATTTTTTTCTTCAAAATATGAACATTAATAACTTCATAAAACAATTTGTCATTGTGTGACGAAGAAAATGTGCTTGTAAAATTATGACAGTGCTCCCAAAAAATAGTAAAAAGTAAGTAGCTGTCAAATTTAATTGATATGTGAACTTCATATCCACAGTTCTTAATACATATTTTAAATGAGTACTGGTTACTGCTGAATGTACACTTGAGTCTTTTAGAGTTCAGTTGTCTTTTTGTTTAGTTTATTTCGAGCCATTTATTTCAACAACTTACTGAAGTTGATCTTCCAGTCGCACACTAAATCACCAGGGTGCCACCAGTGAAAAATAAAAATGTTGCTCTGACAGAGAAGATAAAAACTTTAAGCCATTATCTTTATTTAAAATGTGCATCTGTACCAACAATTTGGGGTTATTTTTCTTATGATGCAGACATGGTCTGGAGTCTCGATCTTTACTATTAACATCTGAAAGGATACTTAACTTTAACTTTAAAAGTGATGCATTCTTCCCATCCCAGCACCCGGTCAGTTTTGCAAATTGCAGAGGAATATTCTGCATGTTCACAGTCTAAAACCTTTCAGTTCCTCACAGTTGATAGAGGCAGATGCAAGGCAAGCGTCTGGCAGGCACTGTTGTCCTTCACTGGGGCCTGCTTCTCTTTGTGTTTCAGTGGGACAGTACAGAGAGAGCGCATCATGAACTTCTCATCATACAGTAGCTGGGAGTGTGTGTTTGGGGGTGGGGGTGTTATGTTCATTAGCACAGTCAAAATGCCTGGAGGCATAAGCAGAGGAGGAGTGAGTGAAGGAGAGCGGGGAGGGAGGGGGTTGCTTGTATGGAAATTGACCAGTGTGCTGTAACTGTTCATCTGGTGTAGGCCTTTGAAGTGAGCTGTTCAACACTGCAGCCGGCCTTGTTCTTGATAATTGCCTAAATGATCTCCATGGAGCGCAGGGTTGTGTTACAACTGAACTAATCCAGGGGCAACCCGCTGATTTGACAGAGAGCTCTTCGCTATGTCAGTCCACCCCCCCGCCCCCACCCCCCATCGCCCAAACAACAGCCTATCTTCCATTCTGTTTCGTCTGTTTATTAGACTAACACAGCGGGGGGTGTCATGGTAGTGATGTGGGTTCTGGAGGCGGCGAGGTTGGGGGGGGGGGGTGGGGCGCGGGGGTTCTGTTTGTTGTAGGGATGATGGCCTCTGCGCTCCCCAAGCTTAGCCACACGCTTAACCCGCGCTCCTTGACATCATACCCACCGCTCGCCCTTCATTGATATGCAAATGAGCAGCAGCCCCGTTTGCAAATGAGGGAGGAATAATTAGTCAGGAGCACTTAGCAACAACAACAATAATACACGCGTCTGATCCGGGCTGAGCTGCTCGCTCTTTGTCATTTGAGCTGCTGCTGGCAATCAGACAAGCACCCACCTCAAACCCCCCCCCCACACACACACACACACACATCCCTCCATTGCAGCACCAGAGACACTGGTGGGTGGTGGGGCATCCACAACAAGTACAGTGTTTGGCCTTTTGGAGTCTCACCAGGGTTTAGGGAGCCAGTGGAGCATGGAGGCCAAGCAGAGCCCTGGGCCAAGAGCACAGAGTACAGAGCACAGCCTGGGTTGGAGACCTCTCTGGTATGCAGGGAGGTCAGAGCAGAGAACCAACCGGAGAGGAAGTAATGTGGATACCCTGAGACCTGAGCTTTACAGGTCCTGAAGGAAGAAAGACCACCGTCACACACACACATGGCCATGAAAGAGACAAGGCTTAAGTGGGAAAATGAAAGTTCAGTTCAGTCTTTCAGCGAGGAAAGTAGCGTGCTAATATGTGTGTTTGTTTATCAGAAATAGTGGGAGCAAAAGACAACACGAGTAAGTAACGGAGAGGAAGTTGATAAAAACAAAATGGCCGACGGGAGGAAAAAAAAAAGCCATTTCGGGAATATGACTCAGTACCTTGACTGGGAAAAATAGATTATTATGTCCAATTTACATACAGAGCCAGTGCTTCAAAGAGGCGGGTGTCATGTTAGAACTCGGTGCCAGGCGTAATGAAGAGCCCCCCTCCCACTGTCCCAGGACAGGCCCAGTGGCAGGGTATCAGGTAAACTAAGGTCCCATATAAAAGCGGCCCCTATGAATTATAAATCATAGGCCACTGGAGCCACAGCCTGTGGGATACAGAGGGGGTAAGAGGGACTGTATTCCCGGAACAAAGGACAGCAATGGGGGGAGTGGGAGGTGGGTAAGGTGGAGAGATAGGGGGTTAGTGTCATACAGTAAAAGTTAAAGAAGGACAGAGAAATTGATGACATTGCTGTTGTTGTCAAAACTTTAAACTCATGGTCCATACATGTGGATACACTTGCTTTGTTCCCATCTATCCATATCTAACTAAATATTTTCCACATGTATTGTACCTCATGGGGCAGTAATAGGAAGGAGCTTAGATCTCTGAATATTCTCTCCGCCATTTTGTGTATTGGCACGCACACGAGAATGAGCAAGGATGCATGTGTTCTACTTTATGCTTGTGTTCGTGTGAAAAGATTTCTGAGCCAGCTGGAGTTTTCTGGTCCTCCCCATCGGTCAGTGGGTTGTAGGCCTGGTTCAGTCAGAGGTGATTGAATAGAAATATTGTTTTTTTTTTTCTTTTTTTGGAGGGGGGGGGCGAGGGGATGGGGGGGCATGCTGATGAAAGGTTGATTGATATGGTGTCAGGCGCTCTGTGATGGATTAAATTGTGTGTGCAGACGTGGCCCTGGCCAGTCATGGCTGTTGCTGCCTTTTCCGTCAGCCACTGCTGCGGCAGCTTTAAGAAAATTTGATTTTCGCAGCTCAGAAACACACGGCAGCCCCTTTCTCTCCGCTGCCTGACTTCCATTTAGTTTGAGAGTGCACAAGTGATTCTTTATTGGATGAAATCTGCGCCGGATTGGATAAAGTGTTAGAGCGCTGAGCCATCTATCACTATCACCGCCCCAGCTCCAGTTTCATTTTAAAAGAAAAGAATAAAAGCAGAAAAAACAGAAAAGAAGAAGAAGAAAAACAGACAGCCATAGGATGTTGGAGATTTGAAAATTAACTGTGGCAAGGAAAAAAAAGATCTATCCTCCAACCACTAAGCCTGTTTCCTCTGTTGGAGGATACCAAGATTTTCACTGTAGAGATGCCTCCATGACTCACTAGTCTACCAAGCTCTCCTGACTCTCTGCTCTCATAATGTCTGCTGGCCAGCCACAGCCCGCACCTGTTCACACCCTGCCCCATAGGTCTAGCTCGTTTCACACAGTTGCTGTTTTTCCTCCTCATACGATCCTTCGCACCACTCTGACATCTTGTGATATTAGTACAAATATGGCCTTTAGAAGAATTTAACGTCTGGCAGGCAGGAGATATTTTTGTTGAAACTGGACTAAATGTTATTTTACTGAATATCAGTTGAAGCTTAAACCTTTCTACATCACTCTGGAGTTGAATTAGATCCTTTTTAAATCCAAACTGTAGTGTGTATTCACTTGAAGAAGCTGGTTTTCTGATGGTGCTCTTGCAGTTTTTGAGATGCCGACCTGGTCTTGCCATACAGTCACACATGATTTGTTTTGTCATATTTATTCCTAATCATTTAAAGAAATGTTTTTGTGGTTAATATTTATATCCTGGCTATACTGTATGTGCAACCTGCTTAAAAACAGAAATGGCCTTTTGGATCCATTCATTCGCTCCATATTGTAAATACTGCTTTCGTTATGCTTGCAGATGTCTAGCCTAACCTGTCAAATCCTTTTTTTTACAACCAGAAATGATTAATAATATATATACGCCATATTCATTAAAAAGCACCTGTTGACAACTTAAATTGGGTGTTTTTGAATAAGAATTTCACCTTTGCACTGCTGTGACAGAAATCTGTTTTATTCTTGATGTGACAGACCACTTAGATCAAACAAGCTGTTGTGCTTTTGGTTGCTTCGCAGCCAAGTCGGCCTGCAGACTTCTGTGCTCACTGACAGTATGGGAACCGCAGTGTGACAAAACACCTGACCCCACAAACCACCACCCCAACCCACATCACTTCAGCCTAGCTCATGGGGGCCTGCATCCCCAGTCTAAACCTGTGAGTTAGTCAGACTTGTTTGTTTGTGCACATCTAACCATCTCCCTTCCATTCATTTTTAAACACTATCCCTTATGTCCCCCTGTCTGTCCATTAGAGCTCTGCTGTATAAAGCAAATGGCCATGAATTTACCTCAGGGCGATGCAGACGAGAGCATCGGAAGGAAGGAAGAGAAGAAAAAAGAGCTGGGGGAAAAAAGGCGGCAAAAATTGTGAAACTCCTATGTATTTCATTTCGTCTTACATAATTCATTTTGAAATGCATCTTAGATGATGTAAATCTGTTCAGAGGCACCCTCTCTTCCAAGCCTTTACCCTTAAATGTCTCTGTGGTTGGAGTGTCCTGAGGCAGTTTGGACCCACCAGCCTTCCCCACCCCCAGCCTTAATAAATCATTATGGAGCAGAGCCGCACTTATCAAGCTGGTCAGAGACCTCTAATGAGCGCAGGGACTACGACTCTGCGCAGCCCCAGAAATATTTTATTAAGAGCACATTTATGCACACACCACTCAGGATGTATGACCACATTGGTGAGCCCCCCTGTATCATATCTGCATCATAAAGAGCAGGCCCGAGACCACAGACTGTGAAAAAGTGCGAGATCCACACATTGTTTAAGCTGCCCATTGCGATGCAGCTAACCCTGCCCTCTAGTCCAGCTTGTCCACCGGCCAATGCTGAGTGCCCTCTATGGAGTGCTTGGATTATTTCCTGGATCCCGATGACTCCTTTGGGGCCTCATGACCTTTGCTCTTATGCTCTAGTTATGATGGTCCTTCAGAGAAGAGAACATACTTGCAAGTCAGACTCGGGTCATCTCCCTGAGTAATGGTCTTCAGATTTTTTATGTCCATTGTCCGCTTTATGTGTGGAATTGAATAGGCAGAAATATTGATGCGAACCTTGAGCAAGACACAATTCATGATCTTAACAAAGTATGAATATTTTTTTCTTTTAACTGAACCACCGAGCCCACCGATTCTTTTCAACTAAATATTGTGCCGATCTAATCGTTCCCTCATCTCTCTATCTCAGCTTGAATTAACTTATGGAGTGAGATGTTGTACTAAATAGCTTGTGCAGTTGTACAAGACACAGGCCTAGTTTTTGAACATGACATTGCAATCTTTTTCTTTATCAAAGCTTTGTCAAATCAAACAGTATTGTGATTGACAAAATGGCAGCCTGATGGTGTGTGTGAAGCCACTGTGTTGTACTTTGAAAAAAAAAGTCCATGTGCTTCAGCTCATGTATTTTTCCTAATGAATTAATGCAATTCAAACCAGTAGGAGGTAAAATGAGGAATAGAAAGAGATCACAGGGTAAGGCCAGTCTCTTTGATACAGGCAGACTATCATTAAAGAAATGCTCAGGCTCTCAGCCATGAATCCACCATTCAGAAATACCTGACCTAGGATAATGGCAAGTACATTGTTAATGCATCATTATTTTAATAAGTTGGAAAATTACTTAGACTACTGAACAAAGTCAGAATGAGCAAGGACTCTCTGACAGTAATAATAAAAGGTAAGAAAGTCTTTCTTTTACATTCCTTTTAAGTTTTCAACATCCAAGAGTGAAGAAAACTAGTGAGAAAAAAATCATTACGCTGTTGTTTCATCTGACTCTTTTCTTCCCCAGCACAGAAACACCGGGCTGATTAAAGATGACTAAAACCTAAAACCGGCTGAGCTACGTACCTCTTCTCTTTCCTCCTCTCTTCAACTTTTATTTTTAATGGAAAATCGGCCCCGAGCTCGTTTACTCAGGAACAGAGGGATATAAATGTTTTAAAATTTAACCAAAAAAGAAAAAGAAAGGGGAGAAAATGGAATGGAAGAAGGAAAGGATAGGTAATAAGAGAAAGATTTTAATCTTAATAATTCATAAAGCAGTCCTTCAATCCCCTTTTTCTCTTTGCTGACTGGTGTTTGATGAAGATACAGGCTCTCTCTCTGCTGGGCTCCAGCAAGGTAAATGTTGTGCGGTGAAGATAGGCGTCCGATAAGGCCAATATATGAGACACTTACCAGGGGGAGTGGGAAAACGGCATTACCCAGGCAGAACATAGGGGAGGAGAGCGGAGCAGGACTGGATCAGAAACAAGGTTAGAGTGGCAGGAAGGGCCCTAAGGGAAAGCCGAGCAAGACAACAACTCAGACTGCTCGCTGATTGTAGCTCCTTGGGTCACAGGGTCAGTGAATGGCTGGGACACAGATACTTAAATCTGCTCTGTTTGCTTATATAGAAACTCATTTGAAAGCTATTGGGAGTCCTTAGCTTTGTTGGTAGGACACTGCCTTTCACTAATATGATGCATCTCTTTCAATCAGCACCACCTTTCTGCACAAGTGAGATCTTGTATATTTTGAGCACAAATGGTCTAATTTTCATCCAGGATTCACAGTGAAATGTTTGGTGGTTTGTCAAAGTATGTCGGAAATGTGCGGGCTGAGAGTGTTGAGAGAGAGAGAGTGAGAGAGAAAAAAGATGAGGAGGAAGGAAGAGGGCTTTGCTGCTCTGAGGTACAGCCCTCTGATCTCCTTTTAAGTTGTGGCCCAGCATGCTCAGCAACACAGCCAGTCAAACCTGCAGCCCCCCAGGGTTCAAGCTCTGCTCAAAGGGTTCTCCTCTCTGAGGCTCCTCTGTGTAACTGCCAGGCCACGGCTCCTTTCCACCTCAGTGATCACACACACACTCCCCGGCCAGGACTCGCATGTTGACACTGTGTTTGAGGAAGCGTTCTGTGATAATGTCCCAGTATTGATCAGCTATCTGTGATGATAGCTGTTGGGAAAGTGCCCTGAATTCAATCTGGAATGATTGTTAATGCTGGATAGGTGGCTGAGTCTGCAGTCTGCCATAGTGGGGGTGTGGGCGGCGGGTCCAGGGTTCACCAAAGGTGAAAGGCCCTCCTTCCCATCTGTAGTCCTGGGAGTCAAGTTCAGCCAGAGGGTCTATGGGGGACTGGAGGTCTGGACGCCACGTCCATCTGGATCAATCTGCATACAGAGGCCAGCTGACTGAGACAGCCCCTCCTGGTTAGTGACAGGAGAAGATGGCTGAAGGGGACGGTTGATTTGGGAAATGTGATTTTTCTAAGCAGTAGAGAACTGAACTGCTGGCCTTTATATTTGCTTAATGCAATGCAAATTGATTTTCAACATCACCATCACTGCTTATATCTCACTGGTTCATGTTTATTTGACTTACAGTATGTATGTAATGGAAGGATGCGGTCAGTAATTACTTTATTTAAAAAAAAAATGACACTAAAATAAAGTGACAGTAAACCTGTAACATGACAACATAAATACACACTTATAAAAATTAAAATGTTTTTCTTAAAAAAAGCACATTTGAATGTAAATGTCAATTTTTGCACATTTTTGCTCTGAGGGTGGATTCTGACAATTGTTTTGTTTGCAAGTAGATGTCATGCATTTGTGAGTGTGAGTGTGTGTGTATTTGTGTGTGTATAAGGCATTCATGAGATTAGTGTGAACCTTGTCCTCCCTGAAGGTGCAGAGGCCAGGCACACTGCCGCCGCTCATATGCATCTCTTTTATGGTCTATTGTGTGTAATCACAGTCCTCTCGCTTTTCAGTGCCAGACTTTTGACCCTTTTTATTTTGCTGTCCATTTTCAGCTGCCCTGCAACCTAACAGGCATTAGACTACTGAACAGATGTGCAGGGGGCAGTCAGTGAATGCTAATGAGCGCTTCTGAAACATCAGATCCTTTTCATAGTCTGTATGACAGAATGAGAAAAAGTAGTTTGAGGCATGTTGAGTCCATTTTTGACTTTTTTTAGTCAAATGATGAATTTAATTAAAATACAGCAAAAATGTATAAGCTTCTGTGTTTGTGTGTGTGTGTGTCATAGGCCATGTGTGTCTATGTTTTGGTAGTGTGTGTGCTTGTCTGCACGTGTCAGTGCATGCACGCGTCTGTGTGCGTCTCCCAACATGCAAGATGCTCGAGTGTGCGTCGAGGCCGTTCATGCGCTTGTGCGCGTGTGTCCCCCAAGGCTAGACAAAGCACGCTACTCCTTGGCAGTTCCCCCCTGTCACTGCAGAGGCCTCAGTGTGTGAGTGCGAGTGTGTGATCAATCTCACGTGGACCAGTCATGGTGTCAGGGCAGCAGTGGATCTGACTCTCCCTCTCTCTCTCTCTGTCCCTCTCCCTCTCTTCTCTCCTCGTCTCCCATTTCTCTTCCTCTTTCTCTCTCTCTCGCTCCTCTCCATCCATCCTTTTCCTTTGACCGTGGGACAGTAGGAGTGCCGGGTCAGGAGTGAGCCTATAGAGCGCCTATCTTTCTGGAGGATAATTAATGCATGCCGAGCTGGAGTGCTGATCCCGCCGCTGGACCGCTCCAAACAGGTACCTGTGCCTTCCTTTTCGGCCGAGCTGCCCCGCTCTGTTTCACTTTGTCAACTGAGCTTTGCTGACTGACTGATTTGCTGACCAGCACTCACTCATGCTTTCACTTTTTCACACTCTCTCTCTCACTCCTTTCCTCCATCCCTCCTCCCTCCTCTCTCTCTCTCTCTCTCTCTCTCTCTCGACGCTCTCCCACCCCACCACACACACACACACACACACACACACATACACACTTACATTACACACACACTATACACAGCGTGCACGCCCATTACTGAGCAACTTTTAATGGTGTTTGCTGTGAGTGAGAATAGCTCAGTTTCCCTCTTGATCTACATTGTGTGGGTTTACAGGTTTACAGGTGTAGAGTTAGAGAGACATGTTTTATGCTCTGAGGTGGCAAATGTCATGTTTTTCAAGTTGAAGTGGGTTGTCTTTACTGCTCTGGGCTGTACTAGGTGCTTCTACACCTCTGATCGCCTCTGATCGACTTTCTCAAAGGTTACAGCTCCTCTCTTTTCTGTGATTTTGTGTATTTGATGTGTTATTCCTCGCTGAGATAAAAAAAGGAAAAAAAAAACCCAAATATGTGGCAAAGTGTGATGATTCTGAAGCGGTTAAAACTGTTTGACTTGTTTTACAACATTGTTACTTTTCACCCTGAAGTGCTTTACCTTTTGTAAAAAAACAAATTCATAAGATAGAAATGGGGAGATATTCATTTCTCTTTTCTGAAGGATTGGTAAAGGAAACATTTACAACAAATGGTTTTTTCTTACATTACATTATAATTATTACCATTGAGGTGCATTAGTTGAAATAGTTATTGACATGATAGTTTTGTATATTGGCGCACTTTGAATCTTATTTACGACTAATTTAACAGGCACACGTCAATTTCACATGACTCGGTGAAAGAATATAGAACTGATCTCACAGAAGCTTCAGTTTTAGCCACTGCATTACTATAAAGTTTTTTTTTTTTTTTTTGGTTAAGCTTTCCCTTTCCCATTAGTTTGGATTGACAGACTGGATCAACTTTCAGAGTCCTGTAGGCATGTAGGCAAGCAGCTACTAGATTTGAGGGAAGAAGAAAAAAAAGTGTTTCCTGTAAATGTCACTTTCATTTTTAGATGAAGAGATATTTTTCTAAAGGGTCAGCACAAGAATTCATAGTAGGTGCTGCTCTGGAAGCATTGAAGGGGATGGAGGGGAAGAGGGGGGGTCACTGGATAACACATGAGGGTCTTTCAGAAATCTCAACCCTTTTTTTTTTTTTGTTCAAGGAGCCACCTGTCAAATGTGTATGAACCGCCATTGTGTACATCGTTGTATTGTAACATGACTTAAGTATAATTCCTTTTATTAGATGAGGCTAGGTGACCCATTTAGAAGTTGTTTTAAACTTAATTGGCCCGCACACATCCACCAGTCCAAAAGGTTAATGGCTGACAAATTAACCCCTGCAGCATTATCTTACAAATGGCCCGCAGCATATGATAACCTATAATCAATATCACCAATTACGTGTCAGACAGAGGCTATCGGCCGTGACCCGTCTCTCATGAAGAGACTTTGCGAGGAAACAGGATCTCCTCCACTATGCAGATGCAGGATCTCTCTCCTTCTGATGTCATTACAGACACCTGGGACCACCTATCATCCACTGACTGCATCCACGCGTCCCGTTCTGTCGCTACGTAACCTTTCGACTCTGCTTTTTGTCTCTTCTTCTCCTCTTCTTTCTCCTTTTCTTGTTCTCCTCCTCCTCTCTGCCTCAGTTTTTTTTTTAAGTCAGTATGAATTCAATCTGAAGTTAAAAAAAAAAAAAAAACTAAAAAAGTTTGGGTGTCCCTTCAGTGTAGAGTATAGCATTTTTTTTAATATCACACATATTTCTACATGACATGAACCTGTATGAACAGAAATACCTGAAACACACTTCATTAATTACTTTAAATTAAATTGTTATAACCACAGATATATCTTTGACTGTTTCTTTTTCAATTGTTGCAGTAATTTGTATGATCCTGTTAGAAAAGAATGATTTCACATATTTCTAATTAAAATTAAAAATACTTAAATAACTTCAGTGATGAATAACTTGTCTGGATGGACATGACTTTGGACAAGACATTGAGTCATCTCATGTGCAAATCAGCACAAGAATCTGTTACAAGAACAGCTCTCAGCTGCAACTGAGACTAAATCATGTGCTCCTCTTAAAAGCAGCAAACCTTCAGTTTTTTCTCTTTTCCTGAACGGGCCATCTCACAGCTCCAAGTGTCACACAGCAATTACGCATTAATTGGCAATTAATAAATAAATGTGAAAGCAGATTGTACTGTACCTTTAAACGAGTGTTTTTTAAATATTCACCTCTGTGCTGATAACTGCAGGTTCACTTACTAAACGTGGCAGAAGACTTTTTGTTTGTTTTTTACAGGCTGTTAATTAAGTCGAGCTACTTCTAAATTTAAGCAGTTTGTCACCACTGTAAGGTTTCATATCGTGAGCATTTTTTAACCATTTAACGGAATAAAAAACACATGTTAATGTTGATAGCAGTGTGTGGTTGATTGCTTTAAGTAACGAACACGTGTTTAATTCAGGCCCTCAGCCTCCGACAGGACTGTAACTTTCCAGAATTAAAGGTCGCTGATTGTTTTGTTCAGTCGGTGCCTTAACGATTTAAATTTCAAGCCAAAAAAAAAAAAGGGGGAAAAAAATTCAACTGAAGCACATATGGGCCTTTCATCTATATTTATGAAATGCACGACAGGGCTGCCTCGTGTAAACAATGTGAGATTGAAAAGCAAATAAAAAAATTGGAGTTCGTAAAATTCGCAGTGACGATTTATTTCATTTATTTATTTTTTTATTTCGGACAGGTTTGTCTTAATTCACGGCACTGATAAATATGAAAATCACTTTAATCTAGAAATAATCAGAGGTCTGCATGGAAGCTCCGATTAAACCTCACAAATATGAATTAATTAACTCATTATTTAGATATCGTAATTATTATCATTAATAATAATAATATTAATAATAATAATAATAATAATAATAATAATAATAATAACAGTACAATAATAATTATACCCTGACTTTTAAACATTCAATTTTGAACTGCTCTATTTCGGATCTGACAGACACATCCAGACAGAAGGAGCCTCTGTCTGTCTGTCTGTCTGTGATGGTCACTGGCTGCAGAGACCTTGAACTTCACCGGAGCTGGTTGGATTTAGGTTACAATGTGCCTTGGGTGGGGTGTGGGTGGGTGTGGGGTGGGGGGGGTGGGGGGGCAGCTGAGAGCCATATGCCTCCATGTGACTGCTGTGACACCCCAGCGCAGAGTGAGTGATGCTCCCCGACTCTCGTGGTGAGGACAAATACCCACCGCCTCTCCGGCCCCTGAACGTCTCTCCAAGTATGATGATTTTTTTTAGGATGCTTTTTGTGTGTTTGTTTTTGGGGTGGGAGACATAAATCTGCCATGATCGTGAATTTGCTATATTCCCCTGATTCATTCATTCACATCAGTGATGTCTAAAAAAAAAAAAAAGAACAGATAAATAAATAAGACCCGAGTGGCTGAGATTGATTGAGAAATCCAATTTGAAATTGATCACAAAATATGTCCGGGAAGGCGTTTGTTTCTTACGTTTTCACCTTAAAGGCCTTAAATTTGCATGACACAGTGAGCCTGAGGATGGTTTCAGCTGCTGGGGCCTATAAAATATTCAGCCTAGGATAAGGAAGAAGCGATGTGACTAAAGGGGGGTTAAGTTGGGGTGGGCTCCTTCCTCCATATATCTCCCTGCTGGCCAGACCTGCTTCACATTTAGGCCCATGTTTGCCCTTCATGGATAGGATGGCACAGAGGGAGAGAGACGAGGGGGGGGGTAATAGCTTACTGTAACCAATATAAATAGAAACTTTCAAGCGATTAATTATTTCTTTTGCTCTTTTCTAAATGTCGTGGTGAAAGCTCGGACGTTTTTTTTTTTTTTCCCCCAAACACGGACTATTTTGTTTCACAAATGTTAATTGATTAATGATCAAACATTCTCGCGAGTAGATACATTTACATCCTGCATTGATGTTTCAGCCTGCTATTTTTGTTGCACATCAATTTTGTCTATGTGAGACTACAGGCCCCATCCTCTGTGCGAAATGTCAGCTCCCGCAGCAACTATGATGTCATGTTTGAAATCCCTTTGGTCTTTGGATGACTGAAGGTAACTCTTAATAATGAGGACTAAATAAACATTATTATTTCTTTCTTCTGATAGGGGAGGGAAAGGGAGGGAGTTGAGACTAAGGTGAGGGATAAATAAATGATGCTTGGAGTTGGAAGTTGAAAACAAACAGGCGGATAAATCGTCTGATTGTGGCAGCTTCAGTGTGATCTGTTTGCAGTCAGCAATCAGCGTCAAAACCCCAAATCCTGGTGATCGTCACCTGATTGCGGTAGATTTATTGTAAAGGTTCACGATTGCCCTTTATTTTATTTAGTTAATTTTTTCGTATTTAATTTTTTTTTTTTTTTTTTGGATAGGACGGGTTTGGCAAAGCCCTGCAGAGCTCCAACATCAGGCCTGTTCATCACACTGACTGCACCATGCTGTCTTTAAAAATGTTAAGGTGCCTATAAAAACCACATAATGACTTTCACATCAAACAAAATGCTGTGTCAGAAATATATATCAGTATCATTTATTTATTTATTAAGATAAATATTTTTTAAAAAATTGATAAAACAGTGATGAAATAATTTTAGATTTGAGCTGTCTTTACTAAATAAAATGCAGGTCTGCACCGTGTTGCTCGCCTGCTCGGGCCTAATTGTTGTATTCATGCTAACAAGTGTCCTATTAGAATATAATGAATATTAAATAGACGGAATAAACTTGTCAGTTTCAATTGGATCAGTCGCCAAATTCCTCAACAGTTGGCCCGCGAGGCAATTAATACAAGCTATTACCCCGCGATAAAGCCTAATTAGCCCCGATTAGTTCAAAAAAGGGAGGAAGGAGGAGGAGGAGGGGGGCTCGGTGGTTAATTGAAAAATCCTCCAGTATTGTAGACGCGGGCTCCTTCTAAGCAGCTCTCAGTGGTAAACACCATTCACATTCAAATGAGAGTGACAAAGTTTGGCACAGAAACAAGCACACGTCCGCCTCCCGGCCTCCCGCTCCGCCTTTTGTTCAGCTGACACGCGTTTAGAGGAGCGCTATTTGCTTAATTCTGGAGGAGGATGGCAGCGTGCCCGACCAGCACTGCGAGAGAAACCCAACCCGAACACCACCACCACCAAAAAAAAAAAAAAAGAAAAGAGAGAGAGAGAGAGGAAGGGGGGGCTGTAATTAAAATGATATCCTCCATGATATGTTTTTCTCATGTTTTTGCCTTTTGTCTTTTCTCTGAAAATGCAACAGCAACGCGCAGCCGAGGCGCACACAACAAAAGCACAGTGCGAGAACAATGTCACTGAAATAAAGAGGGGAGGGGGGAGTGTGTGTGTGTGTGTGTGTGTGTTCAGAATGGACTTTAATGCATGCATTTAAGCTACAGTATAGAGAGCAGAGCCTTGCACCTGTCTCCCTCTCGCTGGAGATTTGCACCCCTCCTGCTGCCGGCACTGAGGAGTCGCTTTCTGTGTGTGTGTGTGTGAGTGTGTGTGTGACCGGCCATGTGCATGTCATATTTCTGACACACACACACACACTCACACTCACACACGCAAACGACGCCTTTCCTGCGGCATTTGTCTCTTTCTTGTGCATTACAGTGAATACGTGACCTAAATAACCACTTTCTTGTCTGTTCCTCCTTTTAGACTTCTCATAAGAATAATCCGTAATTTTGCACGTTTTGTTGCGTCTGCTCCCCCCCACTCCTCCTCTCCCCCCACCGTGATGTAGTCGTCTTTGATGAGTGTAATATTAACATGATAAGGAGATGTCAATGAAAAGCTCTCTACCTGACTGAGCAGATGGCTCTGTGATGCTGGGTCTAATGTAATATTAATGCATGCAGGGCTTGTTTCTTATCAGGAAAGATCTCTCCAAAATTGTCCTCCACAGGGACCCACTTAGAGTGAAGCACACATAATAGAAATGATCACTCTTTTTTAGGCTGCATCTGAAAGATATCACTCCACTTTATGCAGGAAGTATAGAAAGAATTTGAGAAGCCTGTAGTTCATTTAGGCCTAGCCTACATTTCTGGGCCAAAATAAGCATGTTTTCTATTTCAATTTCAGCTTCTATTAAACAGCTATTTCTGATGTAAAATGAAGTCTAAGTTGCCCCCCCCCCAAAAAAAAAAAGAAAAGAAAATGAATAAATTAAAATAATAAAATAAAATAAAATGTTATTTTAAAATTAGATTAATATTATATTACAACATTTTTCACAGAATAAGTTTGGGCTTTTTTATTTTGTTGCTGTGGTGAATTTCAAATAGTCTATTTTGTTTTAATTACAGATCCCTTTACATTGCCCTATAAATCTATATAATTTAGTATATGTTTGATATTTTAAAGGGCATCTACATAGCACAATGGGAAAAAAACAACTGCATATTGCTTAATAATGAATATTAAAATACATTTTTACTTGTGATCATCCTCTGTTCAGGGCAGCTAAGATGTATTTAAATGAATAATGTTGACAGTTGGAGGTATTGATTGTAGGATTGCGAAGGTGTAAGTAAAATGGAGTGTTGATGCGTCTGCTCTGGGCTGTGCCCTGTGAGCAGGGAGGACCCGAGGATAATGAGGCATAATGCTGCCTGAGGACAGGGCCTCCTGCCGAATAAATCCCAAATTATACCCCAAGCCAAGTGAACATTCTCCTGGGGGCCACAAGGTCAAGTCCACGACCCCTGACCCCAGAGAGTCTGGGTCTGGAGAGGAGGTGAGGCAGGAGACTGAACATGGCTGCTGTTGATGATGATGGTGAAGGAAGTGTTTGGGATCTGGTTGTTGTCTGTGTCTGTAGCCTGCTGTCCTCAGCCCTGCTCCTCCCTGCTTGATTTTAGCCAACACTCCATCTATTATTTAGCAGACTTATTAAAAGTTATTTCAGAGCCATCAGGTCCTGCCAGATGACCTGAGAAAGGGGGCCTCCTGAGTGGCCAGACAGACTGGAAAATCCAAATGGACACAGTGGAACTGCTAAAACACACAGGCTCAAAACAAACAGAAACACTGTGTGCATTATTAAGAGGTGCATTCACTATAGGAGAAATAAGAGCTCTTCAATATTTCACAAGCGCAATCTCAAATATAGATGAATGTTTAATTAAAGCCAACTTTTGCAGTATATGTAAGAGAAAACTAAATAAAAGCACAAAATAGTAAATAACATAAAACAAACAAAAAAATGTTAACAGAAATAAACACTCAAACAACTTTCAGCATGTTTTGTGTGTTATATGAAAATGATTTTTCATTAAAAAAAAAAACTTTTATATAAGCAGAAGTTCAAAATAAAAGAGGTTTTAATCAAATAAAGCAGTAATCAGCCATTATTGTGAAAATGTGAACAATGGAAAGGCAAAAAAAAGCTGTACAATTTTTAAAATATTAAATCTTGGTGTTTATTTAGTCAAATACAACTGTAAATTTATTTTATTATAATGAGTATTTAAATACAACAACAAAAAAACAGAAGATTGATGAGAAGAGGTTGTATTTTGAATCCCTGTCAAATGCTATTTTAATTTCATAGCCAATAAAAGCAGCACTTAATTCAAATGTGTCGGCTTATCCTTAGGAGACTGACTTAACCTATGGCTGGACACAGCTTTTTCCTTAGTCTGTGCATAATTTTGAATATTCATATCTTTTTTGAAGAAGCGTGACATAACCTTTTCCCCCTTAATGTGATGTGTGCACATGCACTTCCCAGCTGTGTCCAGAGAGGGCGGGTCTATCGTGGGGAGGTGGGGGTGGGGGCGGGGGCGCTGGTGAACGGCGTATGAGCAGAGCAGGAGCTGGCCGAGGCGGAAAGGTCAGGGGAGGCAGGAGACAGGCGGGCTGGCCGACTGCTAAAGCTTTGAACCTAACAGATGGTGAAGGTTAGGTGACGTCCCCTCGCCTGGCCTTTCCCCAGTAATTGAGGATAATTTGAGCACCAAAGAGAGCAGGCCTGTCCACTGTCAGGCCCAGAGAGGAGAGACGAGGTTAATATGAAAATGATTTTGCATTACGGCTGGCTTTGTGAGACTGGCCGCAATCGTAATCCTGGCCTGAGGCAGCGCGAATGAAGAAGTGTCACCCTGGGTCCAGGCGCCACGCCACGCACATGAATACATCTCCAACCCATGGCCCTGTGCCCCCCATTAACCAGCACTCTGCCAGGACCGATTACACACTCCCACTCAGGAGCCAGGCAGGCTTTGGGGGCATTTTAGGGAGGCTTGGGAGTGAACCGACATCACCCCTTATCCCATAAGAACAAAAGAGGTGCAGAAAGGCCACGTGATATCAATGGGGATTTTTCACCTCTCCCCACCAGCTACTGTAGCTGAGCACATCGCTCCCTCTTTGCAACTAAACTTGGATCACTTTTTGCAAGTTGTTAAAATCTTCTAAATATTTTGCTTTAGAAAAAAAAAATTGTTCAAATAATGCGAAATTTAACAGTCAGTTGGATCATGTATTTTTCCTCACACTGTGGAGAAACGCTAGATTTGTAACATGACTAGACTGACTGGACTTCCCCATAGCACAAGCCTGTCAAGTTGCAACTGTGGGACCAATTCTGTCCAGAAAGTTGCCTCTTTGGTGTGATGAAGTCATTTACAACTATTGATCTAATAGTCAAACTGGGCATGTTAACCTGAAGAGCCTTGGAGGGAGTTTCTGGGAAAATGAAGGGGCCCCAGGGACCCTCTCATATGTTCAAGCAAGACACAATAGACAGAGATGTAATTTAAAATAGCTGTGGCCTGGGCCTCTCTTATAAGTCAGTGCAATGCTGCTGTCCTGCCAGAGCTTCCTGGATCTATCCATTACTCAAAGTTTCAGAGCAAACCTGCTTTTGCTGCCTTGAAATGCTGTATATTATTAATTAAAAGTAGCTGTCATTGTAAAGTGTCTTTAAATGTACAGTAAATTAACATGGTGGAAGCCAATGTTTCTACACAGGTAGATGACTTGATATTTGTTTTACAGTGCAGAGCACACACACACACAGAGGAAAATTCTTAGTACAAGAAGAAACAATGCAATGATTACAATAAAATCTTTGCCAAATGTATTAATAATTGTAGAATCTTAATTATAAACCAAATATTTGTTATTCATTCTGACGCCCAGTGTTTTGATCAGTAAAATATATAAAATGCACAAATTTCATACTCAAGTAAAGATGAAAGTTTTACATAGTGTATCAGTGGTCACAGCACTCATCAAATATATTCCCCCTGTGTACAGTTTGTTAGCACTCACCCTCTAGCTTACTGCTTATAATAATTCACTCTTTCATTTTATTGTGTAAAAAGTGCACAATATTCTGTTCCCAACTCTTACAGCTGTGTATATGAGTGCGTGTGTGATTGTGTGTGCGCGAGTGTGTGAAGTAGCTGCGCTGTGCTGTTGAGCTGGGTGGCCCGTGGGCTCCCCCAGGTGTAGTCCAGATGAAGGGGTCTTTACTGGGGCATCCCCGCTGCTGTGCCCTCTGCTTGTCCGTCTTGTTCCCCAGGAGCGTCAAGCTTTAAACTCGCTCCACAGCCTGTGACCTCCTCCTGCAGCACGGCCCGTCTGAGCAGGAGAGGAACCCTCCCAGCCCTGGAGGATAGTCCCCAGCTAACTGCAGTCCCCAATCCCTCTGCACCTCTGTCTGTCTGCACATGGGAGCCCCTGTGGAAGTTGTAGTAAACTGAAACATGTTCAAGTTCATGTACAGAATGGAAATTAATAGTGATTTATTGGCTCAGCTCACAGCACTGATTTTGTTAGAGTAGAATAATTGTCAAAGATGAAGGAGTTTGGTTCAATAGGGCAAGCAGAGGGGTGCTCATCCTCTCCTCTCTCCCTCCATCTTTCTTTTTCTCTCCCTCTCTCTCGCCACCCTACCTACCCCTCCCTTGTGCTTTATGGGGATTGGTCAATTGTCAGGTCAGTTGTACCCTCTGAGGAAGAGGGCTGAATGAAAATTGTAGACTGCCTCCCTAAACAATGAGAGAAACAACCTTGCAGCGAATAGGCCTAGAGATACACGCACATGCACATATTAGGGGTATGATTGAATTTTTTTTCTACCATATTTGGTGATGCAATTCATTTTTCAGTAAATCACGAACATTTTTTTTCAGGCCGTTCAAATTTTATTTTATATTTGCTCTCTCACCAGGGGTGTATTTCTTTAACTTTTTTTTTGTTATGGTTGGAGATGTTATCGTGCATGTGTTTTCCATTTTACATGTGCAAGTTGGAGACCTGGGAAGAACCAGTGGCGCAACAGGGCTTTCTGTATTATTGTCTTCTGA
This sequence comes from Scortum barcoo, assembly GCA_023238725.1. NCBI lineage: Eukaryota > Metazoa > Chordata > Actinopteri > Centrarchiformes > Terapontidae > Scortum > Scortum barcoo. The sequence goes on from CM041531.1 coordinate 27,530,132, forward strand.
TTATTTCTTTTTTTTTTTTCTGCGCTCCAATTGGAAAAATAACATTCATCGTTCCTTTGACCTACAAGATCACGGCAGAAAGTATGTCTTTGAAAAGTAAAACAAAAAATCCACTTTTAAATAAGATCAATTGTAAACAAACCCAGGGCAACCCTTTGAAAGGCCCCGCCAAGAGATTTACCTTGCCCTGTGGCAAATAATATTTCTTGAACTGGGTTTAAATTTCAAGTGTCTTGGGTTTATAAAGACCTGGAACAAAAGAAAGCCAGTCTCTGAACAGCAAATATTATCTGCTGGTTGGGCAAGATGTCAAGATTGCCTTTTTGTTGTCTCAAATACAGGGCCAGATCTAGTGTCTGGCAAATCCCAGAATAAACCTCAGAATATATCCTTATTTACTTGAATTTAGTAGGATAACTATAAAACCACATCTGCATGCACAGTTTGAGATAGACCTTATCAGTATGTTGAGTTTTCATAAGCTGTGCCCTTTCAAGACTTCTTTAAATTTTTTTTCTTTAAATCTTTGAACAATGGAAAGCCCCTGCCCGGCCTCCCTTTCTTCCTAAAAATATTTGTTAATTTCTTGGTTGTTTGCAGCATGCAGCATGTTTGCATTTTATATTTTTCCTGTTTTGCAACAATTGTTGAAGCCTATTTTTTTAGGCCCAGCATATTATACACAATTAGAATAACTTCATTTTAACAGTTGCCACTTGTGTTATGCACTATAATTTGCTGATTAATTATAGAGGGAAAAAGAGGCTGCGCTGGCTTGCTCTGTAATAGCCATCTTTCAGGATGATAAACATAGAAATAACTATTTACTTTTTCTTGGTAATAACAGCACTAGGAAACCATGTAATGACCTATTCCTTTGATCAGACTGATATCGAGCCATGATGAAAGCATATGGGAATTTTTTTTTTTAATAGGGGCCCAGTGTGACATCCATTATTCCTTAATATCCTGCAATCTTTCCACTCTCCCCTCTCCTTTGCCCCCAAAATCCCCAACTCTGGGAATACAACACCCCACCTCAGCACGCACAATTCCCACCTCTTCATTTTGCCTGCTGCGACACATTTTAGTCTTTTTGTTTGTTTGCGTTATCCACAAAAAAAAAAAAGAGAACACATCAGAGAAGAATGGCTAAGTAATCATAAAAAAAAAACTGCTACTGAGCCTCTGAGTCACTCTTCTTTTAATTGGATACAGCTTTTAAGTGAACTTCAGTGGCTGGATAGCGGGAGGAACAGTACTGTCTGTAATTTGGTTTTCCTTTGTAGTGAGCCCTTGTCAGAGCCAAATAAACCCAGTGCAGCTCACCGACCGGGCAACCTTTCCCTGCAAACCATTGCACCCCAGCAAGAGAGCCTTCTCTGTCATCTGATGTTCCACTCTACTTAAAACAGAGCAGGCGGGGGGGGTGGATTGTGGGGTGTAGGAAAAAAAAAAGAGAAAAAAGCCGTGGCCCCGCTATCATCATTTTATTTTGATTTTTTCTTCCTCCATCCCATTCTTTAATCCCTCTGATGAAGTCTGGACAGGCAGAGGCATGCTCTCGCAGACAGCAATTTCACTGCACCATATGTGCCTCACACATCGGATGGCAGGGAAGGAGAGGGGTCTGTCGGGAGCACAGCCAGGAGAAAGGAGAGGGGAAGAAAATACACGACATGAAATCCAGAGTGGGCTGCGGTCGAGGCACTCTGATACCCCGAGACGTGTTTATCTGCAGCATCCGCTTGTGCTCCTTTTTAGCAACGTGCCCGTCATGCATTTACCGTTGCAAAGGAGACGCGCCGAAGGAGGCTTGTGACAAATGATGCTCGACCTGTTCTGAAATATCAACACTTATGCAGGTAAACAAATGAGCCAGGTACTCACACAAAAGGAGCCAGGTACCCACACAAAATGGTGGTAAGCTGTGCGCAGCTTGGCCCCTCCCCGCGCTGAGGATGTGGTGCCGACACCCTGATCATGTGATTAGAGAGGATGGAAAATAGCTGCGCGTCTACTGTGGTTTGCTTTCAGACTTCCCCGGTTTATCCGTCCGCCCAGAGGAGATGCCTTTAATTTACTATAGACATCAGGGTAAGACGGAAGGACAAATAGAGGGACAATTAATATTTATTTAGACATGGACAGCGTAGTTTTGGGAAAATGCTTCAAATCAGACATGCATTACATATTTGATTTTGGGACCAAATAATATATTTTGCTTTCAATATATACATGTGCTCAATATCTTATAACACTATTAACAAAACAGAATCAGATACATTTGCATAGTAATAGGTCTGTTGCGACAGGTGTGAACTAACCTAATATATCTTCAATCTGTATGTACAGCCATTAAGAACTGTATCCTACAAAAAGAGAGTTGCATGTCACTGTAAAAGGGGACAGAAAGGGGAAAGGGAATGGGTGGAGGCTAAAATAATTAAATTTGGGTCAATAGACCTTGCCCAGTTACATGCAAGGGGAGATCCATAACCCTGCTTGTTCCTTGATCTGTTTGCGTTTTCAGCACACTCTGTGCTGACCAAGCAGGTTGCTCCTTAAATCTCACACTTGCTTCCTATATACATAATATATCCATCTCATATCCTCGAGACCTGTTTACTCCCCCGGTGAAATATGTGTAGACCTCAGGATGGACACGCCGCATTCGTTCCTCTCTCAGTGAGGGAGAGGGAGTGCAGAGAAGAGGACTTCAATGAGGGTGGGCAGGCGGCGGGGGCAGAAGGTTACACTTAAGCTCTGATTGGGTGGTGTGTAATTAAGGCTGCATTTGTCAGCTTTCAATTTTAGGTGAGAATTGAAGGGGAATTAAAGTGACTGTGTCTATTACTAAGCTCACCTGAGAGCTCGGGAGCATGTATCAGTTCTCCGAAGCTCAGCCGTGTCTCATAGATTACTCCACAATGGGCTGGCCGGGCGCACTGCCACTGAGATGCTGTTAAGATGGGCTGGCATCATTTGAGTGAATTCGGCTTTCCCGCAGGAAGAAAACAAACCGCAATTAATTGACTCCCTTTTGATGAAGAAGGTTTGATTAAACGACTTTTGCTCACTTACAGACACAAGAAAATGGAGCGCAAAGGTTCCCAGCTGTTCGCCACCAAGCCACTACTGTGAGACATTCCTCACAGTAACGCATCACTATCATTGCATCCACGCCGGGTTGGACAGCGGCTCCAGCGAATCGTTTTAAATGTATTTTAAATGGCAATAATAAGGCCTGCTGAGTGATTGATGCTGTCAGCGTACAGCGTATACCTATGCAACCCTGGGCCCAGCAGGTGTAGATCAGCAGCACATTAGACAGACAGGGGGAAATGTGGCACGCATGCGGCGATGTCTGGGAGAGGAGACATACATCAGCTGTCCCTCAGCAGTGGCGATACAGTGCGTACTGTTGCTCCTGGAAGTGTGGTGAGAGCTCTGCCCAGGAGGATCTGTATAATGCTCTTCATTTGCTGCAGGGGAAACTGAGACATCCTAGGGTATTGATCCAACTATTGACATCATTTGATGGTTCCTTTCAAGCATATTGTTGGGCTGCCAAGCAAAGTGAGTGAAAGTGTATAGGGGTGATCTCTATCATCGGGGCAGTGTGTGTGTAATGTAGTACATGCATATTCAAAGGTTACTCTTGTTGTAAAAGATTACCAAGCCCTGACCCTGATTAGCTTGTCCTCGGCCTCTTTTAACTTTTCAGGACCAGCAAAGCCTGCAGCTCTGTAAGGCTTATCATCCCCATCTGTTTTTTCCCATTCTCTGTGGGCCGTCATCCTAAATTTCTTTATAGCTTGAATTATCAGCATAAATCATTTTTAAAAAATTTGTTTTTTAAATAATTAATTCTTACTTTGTTGTAATTATAATGAAATTCAACAGTGGTGCTGGGGTGGGACTAATTTGCTCCTGTTGAAAATATGAATACTTCATTGAGCAATTTGGTAGTTTTCCTTTGACTGGTGAGAGGCTGTCGCCGTGTCCAGTTAGCGTTTGGGCTGTGGAGGCTGCCCTTGACTTTGAGCCGTTCCCAGGCTCTTGAGGGCTGCGAGGGGCTCCGAGGGGACAGCTTTGTGTGACGCACGGAGAGCAGATGTTCCCCCGCATTTGTTGTGGCCGGTTTGGGATGCCGTCTCAGTCCAGACCTGACCCCTGACCCATTAGGTTGATTAGCATGATCCGGCAGAAGGGGGTCAAAAAGCAATTCTCACATGCTCGGTGCAGAGTGGAGATGGAGAAAAATCTTTTTTTGATTGATGAGTTTTGTCTGAAAATACAGCAGATTTGTTTTAGGGTGTTTTTGATTATTTAATCAAATCTTAATCAATATCTTTAGAATCCTGTTTAAATTTGTCTTCTTTTTTTTACATTTGTAATCTAGGCCTGATACATAGAAAACTTTCATAACTTAATGATTTTGTAGTAAAGTACATACTTTATTTGTTTTTTTCATCTTCTCCCTCTCAATTAATTTCTTGCTTCTTTCAGTCTGGTTGTTTTCATTCTGTTTCATGCACTGTAATCTAATATACCTAAAGATTCATGGAATAAAGCTAATTTTAACACTATATACAACTGTCAGTCATTATGTCATATAATCATGCTTTAAAAATCCCATCGAACGCTCTTAGGCCTTCACAAGTTCAGTCTCAAGTTTCAATGGATTCTTTTACCGAGAGACTGTGTTTGTGTGTACTGCTCTTGCTGTATTCATGGTTTGTGAGAACTCATACATGCCATGATGGAGTATAAGCAATAGATCCCGGCTGAACTGGGAATACATTACACTGGTCCTAAATAGTCAGGTCATAAATTTGCAGTGGCACCTCTATCTCTCAAATGGGGGTCCTCTCCTCTCCTTTTCCTTCCTCTCACCGTGTATCGTACAGTAGTGAGATGTTGTGAAGCTGCTCCCCACTGACCACCTTCAGGCCCCGGGGCTTTCTGTGGGGAATGAGCTACTTGCTGACCACTTCAATAAAATTCAATCATAGGTATCATTTGCAATTCTTGTAACTATGTTCAGACTTTATAATGTGACAGGCTCTGTCAAAATCTAGATTATTGGAATAGAAGTTAAACCAAAATTTTCCTCCAATGGATCATTTGTGAGGGGGTCTAATACTGTTACTGAAAGGTGTGCTGAAAGGATGGAAAGACTTTCAGAATATTGATTCCTGTTAAATCAGGAAAGTTAACTTTCCTTGAGTTTATCAAACTAAACGCTGTGTGAAAAAAATCTACAGGAAACTGACTTTGTCAGTGTGTCTGACAGGATGATGTGGGTATTACTTACTGTGGAGTTTGATGCTTATGAATGAACAGATATCATTGTCAAATTATCTTTTTTATTTAATCTGTTTGATTTTTAGGTCTGTCTTATCACTCGTGAACAACAGGGATTTGGCCACAATACATAATGCAATGTCTTAATTAGGGAGAATGCTCAAAATGCGAAATCTTATGCCCTGTGTCAAATAATGATTGATGCACTGAAACATTGTAAAGCATATTCATTAAGTAATTTCACACCTGAGACAAGAACCTAAAGGGGTCCTGACATGTTTGCCAGCCTAATATTAATCACCGGAGTACTGTAAAAGAAATGTCTTCCATGGGGCTATATTATTCTGATCAATTAAATTTAATAACCTTCTTTTTACATCCTAAGCAGAGCCTTATATGAGTCAGCTGTGCTTGCTCGAGGGACTACACGCTGCCTGACTCACTGTTAGACACTTTAGAAAGTTTTGATTGGGTAAAAAAATGACAAAAATATGACTGGCCTGTAGAAAAAAAATAAGCCGCTTTGTTTAGCAGAGCCGTGGCAGCTTCGTATTGGCCCTCCCCTCTGAGACATGATGTACGGGCTCCGGTTGATTTGACCTCAGCCACATTGTTGACTCTCTCAAGGTAACAGGAAGCATCTTATTGTGTTGTCTGAGGTACAGTGATTACTCCTTTCCCTATGAAACTTTCCCCAGGATCAAAGACTCTCTCATGCATTAATAAAGGGTGTTTTGTGAGAGTCTTATTAGCTGTAATGTGCCTGTCTGGTAATTCATGTCTGATGGCAGCAAGCGTCAGTTGTAGGCGGAAGAATGAAAGAGCACAGACAGTGTTGTATTTCAATATTGCTGCCTTTTATGGGTACCGGGGCTAAATTTATATTGATCTGAATTTGATAATGATTCTATTAGCTCTATTAAATTTGTATATATTCAGGGGCTCAGTTACACACAGAAACAGGAAAAAAAGAGCCAAAGAAAACAAATTAGTGTGTAAGGGTGGATTGTGTTGCATGTAATATAAGAGGGGACCATTGGAGGGGTTCGTCAGGAACTGTCAGTGAAGTTGGAAAAGAGGGAACAAAAGGCCATTTTGTGCATGTGAGTGTGTAAATATCTGTATCTATATATTTCTTCTGGCTGATTAGAATAAATGCAGTTTTAATTATCATTTATACTCTATGAAAGTGTGTGTGTATTTTGAAATATCTAAATATCAAACTATATTTTAAAAACAAAAAATTATTGTCTTCCTTTCTGTTGTCGTTTTGAGGTTCAAAGGTTAACTCACTCACCTGCACACTCAGTCTCACCAGTCATACCTCTAACACAGAGGCTGGTCAGTTTTACAAAGGCCGCTAGGTTACTTGTTATTAACACACTGACCAGTTATTGGCACCTCACTGACACTGGTCAGCGGGTCTGCCAATACCTGTCTCCTACTGTCATGGCCAGACAGAGGTCATTATCAGAGATCTGGGCCACAATAGGGACCTGAGGGACTCCACTATTCACTGGCTCAACAGGCCTATAGCCGAGACAGGTCAGGTCAGTGCAAACCCCCACCCTCCCATCCCAACCTCTCTCCGTCTTCCCCGCTTGCCTCTCTCTGTGTTCCTGTCTCATCATCTTGTTTTTTCTCTGAACACGCGCGGCAGCTTCTGTGGAAGAGTTTACTGGCACACCTCGATATTTTCTTAGTTTCTGGGGATGTTTTCTACCAGTAGATTTACAGCCGCGCGGGTTATCAGCACTGAGCGCCTCCGAGCTTTGCCTGTGGCCCCTGCAGTTACAGTTGATATGGAGGAATCACAACTCAGCCTCAGTGTTTTCATTTCAGTTGGCAGCGTGAGGCTGATAAATCTTTGGGAAAACACTCATTTAGACAGTGTGCATATGGATACGTCCCTCGAAAGTAATGGGTATTGTATACTTAGGGGAATTAACATAGGACATTTTACACAGTCTAAGAAAAATATAATTCATGCATAATTGATTGGCGGCATGATTGCCCGAGTTTACTGTCATTTTTCTGTGGTGAGACAAAGTCTTTCCTCGGGCTGTTTAGCCTAATGGACTTTGGGGATATTTAATTTAGGGCTGTCCAGGAGCAGAAATGGAGCTTCAGAAGTCTTGCTCTCTTTTATATAACATGTATGGCTCCCACCACTTAAATGACTCTCATTTAGCATGCAAACCCATGGTCGGAGCCGGTCTAATTGCCTGTCATTTTGATAAACTCTATCAACTTATTTAAATTTGTTGTGCCTCACATCCCAGTTTGAGGTGCAGGTGAGGAAACTGGCGCTACTGGCATGCTTTCATGTTGTATTTGCTGTGGTAGATTGAATATTTGGTTAGATGTGTGTTTCATCATTTACATCACCCAGCATAAGTGCCTTTTGGCGACATGGTCAGTGGAATAGAGATGTGACATAAATGGCATAATGTTCTGCAAAAAGTGGATTGTATTATGAAATATGCTGTACATAAGTGGAAAGATTTTTCTTAGGGACAATGCCCTTTTTTTTTACCTCAACATCCTCCTAGCTCAAAAGCACTACGTGTGAGCTGGGACCAAACTTACATGTGCTCACTGTAATAAAATAAAAAAATGAGATTTACCTGTGTAATACACAGACACATACATTTAAGTTGAAAAGTAACACAAATATGTGTTATCCAAAATATTATATATTTTAATATTTTTTTATTTTAAACCAATATCTGTGTACATATGTACTGCCATGAGAAATCTAAATAACACAAAGATTTTAGTTTTACAGTGTTAAAGCTTTAAGAAACTTGATTATGAACATGTATGTTAATTATTATATTTGTAGTGGTTATCTAGTTGGTATTCTGCTTATCTGTCTATTCTGTCTTTGGGAGTAAGGCTATTTATTTTTGGCACTGAAACAAAAATACATCAACCACTAAAGAAAGCAACATATACATTTTTGGTTTTGTGCAGGAGGGGTTTTTTTTTAACCTCTTGGCCATAAATGCTTGGAGTGGTGCTGCAGGTGATAGAGCCTGTCTTTGGTTGATAATGCAGCTACGTGCTTTGAACTAACTAGTTTGTGTTCAGTGTGATCTGAATATGTTGGACAGGCTGTTTTAGTAATTGATACTTTTTCTGTGCTGATAAACTCAGATATTGATGGGTGAGTTCTCTGTCATAAAGAGGGGTCAGATTAGAAAGATGGACAGCGGTAAGGGCAGTCTTGGAAGTTTTTTTTTTTCCTTCAGTGTTATTCAGAGTGAGCAGCTGAACAGTCCAACATGATGCTGACTGAAGAAAAAAAAGATGAAAGTTGCAGAGGACTCGAAACCTTGACCACTTTCACACTGAAGCACTTTCCAAGCAGCACTTCAGTCAAAGCACAGAGCTGGCATTATGATGGCTCAGAACGAGGACGGACTAATAGCCATGTTCGGCAGCTGGCCCTTTCACAGCGGGACGGACGGGGTGAACAGAACATGGCCAAGCCCCTGGTTCATTATCCCTCTGTAACCATCCACATCAGCAGACACCTCCGCTCCAGCCTGCTGGGCCTGCCGCTGCACCGGCCACTCGCCCGAGACGAAAGGCAATGAACTCCAAAACATGCCGTTCATCTTCCAGATGGAGTGATTTACTGATTTAGCATGGGCTCTGTCCCCCAAGAGCCACTGCACCCATACAGCAGCATTCCCCACTCTGCTGAATAAACATTTATATTCTTTAACTTGATGTTCTGATATTATGAAAATAGAAATCAAGCAGTCAAAATGCATTTGGAACATTCTGTGCATAACCGACCGATGGAGAAAATAGAGAAAAATGACACTGGGGGAGTAAGTGAGGAAATATGAATATATCTGCCTGGACTGTGGTGCTCTGAGGGGATTTGAAATCATACTGGGGAGCGATAGGAGTGGGGGTTGCTCCTTTTTCCTGCTGAGCTGTACCAAAGAGGGGAAGGGGCTCAGTTATTTTTATTTCCCCTTTTTTTATTACCTTTTCCGTGAAGAAGAGTTTTTTTGAGGCTGGATTTCACTTTCGTAATTTTCTCATCACTCAGACGCAGCCACCTGTCTCTTCCCAAGATCCTTTTCCTTTGTCTCTTAAATAATAAGCCTACATCCGCATACAAAATGGGGTGAGGAAAATGACCAGGGAGGGAAAGTAGAAGGTGTTCGCGAGGGAGGCAAGAGATGAAAAGGGTTGAGAGAAAAAGAATAATAATAAGAATAATATAAAAAAAACCAGCAGGAGCAACAGAAAATGGGGGGATGGGGGTACTAAAGGATGAGAGAGGTGACCTTTTTTCTCCCTAGCTTGCGTCTGGCCATCAGTAAGCAGCCATGTTTGAGAGGGAAGCCATTTTCTTGCCCTGCTCATTACTGTGTTTTATATTCAGCTGTGTTGGGAGGCGCTGGTCACTGTTCAACCCCGCAGTCATGTCAGGCATCAGTTGAAGGGTGTGTATTATGTCTGTGTGTGTGTGTGTGTGTGTGTGTGTGTGTGTGAGGTTCAAGGGAGAGGCGGTGAAGGGGAGCCAGGGGGCACTCAGGATTAGACAGAAAGACCCCTGGGTTGGAGGCCAGAGCTCAGGTTCATCACTGCAGACAATGCAAAGCTCTTCAGAAAGCAATTGGGCTCTCAGTGATATTGGCCTCTGTGGTGTGGACTGCACAACAAAAATCTCCACTCATCCACCGCCATCACAGCTGCACCTTTTGCTCTTGCCTGTCCCCTCCTGGTCCAGCCCATCGTGCCTCCCCACCCTTGTGCTCATCCTGATACTTTTAATTATAGTCCATAAGCATGACCAAATGCCACGGTGACCATGCGTTTGTTTATTTGTGCTGTTTTTGCGTGCGTGAAAGACGGAGGTGCTGTTTATCTGGGCATGCGCACGGGGTCAGACTGTGCTCTGAGTACAATACACAGTGACAGTGCAACCACCCTCCCCAACACACGCACACACACACGCTACCACCACCATTCCTCCTCTCTCCTGTCCTTCTCCCTACCCAACCTCCTCCCTCTTTACACCCCTTGACTAGGACATCTGCTCCCCCAGCGTAGCTGCCATTGTGATGCTCCACACTAACAGGGGTTTTAGCCACTGGTAGTGTGAAATTAAACAGCCACCTCGTCCCTTGATGATAAGTGGCATCCTGTCTTCATGCTGCGGCTATCTCCTGTCACACAGCACAAGGTCACGCTTTCAAGGGTGAATTAGAGTTCACTATTGTGAAAAAAAAAATGAAGAGCAAACATGAAGGAGAGATAGTTGAAACTATCATGTTTGGACCTATTTTCATTTTTATTTTGGGCCATTTCTTTTCAATTGTTGACTGAACCTCCATCTGATACTGCATTAGACATGAATTTTACACTGCATCACCTCTGCCATGCTGCACCCATGTCCCCCTTTTGTGCCCTGTTTTCATGAAAGGGAGCATACATGGAGCTGTTTCATTGCTGAAATATAATATTCAGTGTATTTGATGAACAGGTGACAATTCAGTACAGGATAATTGCATTTTATTCAAACACCCACAGTCAGAGAGGTTCACTTAAAAAAAGAAAGAGTTATACAAGTAATGAAAAGGCTTTTTTTCCTTTGGAAAATTATCTTTTTGAAATTAATAGTTAATATTTTAGTATTGCTATATATTTTTAATACACCCTTTGCATTTTTGCAAATATAATGTATCCTTCCACATTCATTTGACTGCACAGCCTTGATGAGTACTTCAAATGTGAATTAAAGCACTCCATTTTAAGAGGAAAATGAGTAATAATTCAGAGATATTAATAATACATAATAATGCTATTCAGGAAAATTGAAAGTTTAAAAACAGAGGAGAGAGGAGGAAACATTAACTCTTGCATTGTTTGGTATTGTTACAAGTCTGTAATATGATGTGCACAGAGTGGCTATCAAGAGGACAGATTTACATATTTTTAGTCAGACGTGGTTGTGAGGTTAAGGAGGGCACATGACAGTTGCGTGAAGAAGGCTACTTTAACAGTCACATTCAAAGACCATTAATATTAATTGTCCTCCTTGATTATGTTCCATGTCCCTGTCTTTTGTGACTTGTAACAAGGTGAAGCTGGCTGAGCACAAAGATGCTGCAGACAGACAGAGGTGTGTAGTTGTTAAAGAAGTGTGTGTATGGTAGTTGGGGGGTGGGGGGGTTAGAGGTGACTCTTTATCACTTCCTTTCCCTGTCTCATAAGATATCACTTTCTTCTCCATTCACTTACTCTCTCTCAATTTAAGATGGTTAAGCAAAGGAAATGAAATTCCTTTTTTTTCTTACCAAGGCTTTTAAAAATAATATTAGAAAGTCTCATGATTATGATAGTATTAAAATGATTGAGATGGACTGTTAATGCCAATGGAGTCATTTTCCAGTTCTGCTTAAGCCCTAATAGTGGTGATAGAATGGCCTGGCTGGGCCCTGGGCCACATCATTTCCTTTACGTGGGTACAGAGGATGGGCATCCTGTGGCTGAGGACCAAGCCAAGTTAACAGGCTCTACAGGGGGCAGACAGCTGGAGACTGAATTAGACTCGTGTATAATAAAGTGTAGCATAGTGAGCATTACATGGATGGTCATTGATTGTGTAAACAATTAACTTTTCCTTTCTTTTGTAAATTTTGAATGTTGGAAGTGGTTGTTCATTAGTTAATAAACTGATCTTTGATTGAAGCTTTTATGAGCGAATTAAATCTATCCAAGTTTAGCTCGACCGTGGTGTGGAGAAAATGATAATTAGGTATTCAGCAGAGGCTAGCGGCCTTCATACTGAATGATTTTGCTGGATAGTTGTGTTTCTGTTGTGTTGGTCTGTTTCTCCTGCTGCGGGAGAGGAGGAGGTCTGATAGTGCTGACAGAGTCTTGGGGGTCCACTCTGCAGTCATGACTCCTGCCTGGCTGGTTGCCCCCATGGGTGCACGTTGCGGGAGCCTGTTGACCAGCGTGGCAACTCCAGCTTACACATTCACTTCCAGCCCCCCCTCCCCTCTCTGTCCGAGTCCAGGCCATACTCTAACCAACCTTTTTGCCATTCTTGGTCTGTCTTTATGTCGGGTCTCAATAGAGCTGTGATCACGCTCACTGTTCAGTGGTTTATTATTCAACTGCATTTTTTTATTATAGCCACTATAATTAATAATAAAGATATAGAATAATGCCTTGTTTTTAGTTAGTTTAGCACTATATTTTTAGTCTGTAAATCACTGATAAATGGCATGAAATGAGTCAGGGACATTTTGGAAGTTGCGTTTTTGACACAGAGGAGTGTGACAGACTTACACTTCACTTGAGTGTGTGAAGCCCACGTGTGAGTTTTTCACTCTCTGCCCTCAACAGGCACACAAAAAACTGGGATACTATTTGAAGGTTTTATTTGTTGTAATGTAATCTTAGCTGTTGATATACTGTATGCATTTATTACATCCTTCAAAACTTTTGTCTTCAGAGTAAAACTGCAGCAGTTCGGCAGAAGAACAGAGGTTGTATAAGGGATTTGTTTTAGTGTTTGTGAATATACAGTAGTAGTACAATAGTTAAAATAGTAAGGTTTTCTCTGTATGATATTTCAAAATTAATAAAACCGTTTTTAATAAGTGTGAGCTTACTTTATTATAACAACTAAAACTTGATTCATTCAAATGATAAATTATATACTAATATTATACTATACTAATTAATCACATAAATAACTAAATAACAGGCTTACTGAAATATTGAAATAACTGAAATATTTTATGATACTGGTCACCTTTTTATTATAAAATGTAGGTGTCTTAATTAACATGAATAATGTCATTTAGGACCAGGAGTAATCGATTACATGTAATACAATTAGAGTAGCCTCATTACAAAAATGACTGAAATATCTTATCTACTGCATTGAAAAAGTTAAATCAATTAAATTATTAAATTAAATTAAATGTTCATTACTTTTTTAATTACTTTTTTTAACTGGTTAAAGTGGATTTGGCATTTTCACTGTGAATTCATAAACAGAACAACATAACACACAATGTTCAAGTAACTTTATATCGTATTCTTCTTAATTTATTGTAAATTCATTGTTTTAATATTAAACTTAATAGATAATGTTTTCTGGTATTTTTTGCTTTTACAAGTAAACTGTGCTTTTTTATTTTTATTTATTTTTTTTTTGCTTTGTTACACTTTTTATAATTGTCTACCACACTCTCTCAGTTTATCTTTCTCTATCACACACACACACGCACGCATTTACTGTGCACGCACACACACACACACACACTCGATGAAAAAAAAAAGAGTGGCAGTGTGATTTGGGACATCTTGGAAAAACCAGCAGTGATGTCATTCATTAAGTAGCACCCTGGATGATAAGGCAATCCCAGTCATTGAATAAATAAATAAATTAAAATCATAACTTATGTATTCTTTTCACCTCCCTTCAGACTCCTGCTATCCCAAATCCTGACCCCTCATCCCTCATATCCCCCCCCACTGCCACCCCTTGCCTCCCCCAAACACACACATCACACATGCACCCCTTCGCTGCTGATGTAGCCACCTCCGCTGCTCCCTTCCCCCTCGTGTCCACCGGCATATCAGGGGGGAAAAAATGGAATGCAGCTTTGCAATAAATAATGCATTTCATTAATACGCATTCAGGTGGAGTCTGTCTTTGGCCCCATCTCATACACATCCAGAGAGAAGAGAAATATAGAATCCAAGAAGGGAAGGCTTTCCTCCTGAACTGAGAGGCGGTGACACGGCTCGATAATAGGCTAAAACAACGAGCACGAGAGAGAGAGAGAGAGAGAGAGAGAGAGTGAGGGAGAGTGAGAGAGAGGGAACAGAGGAAGAAGAGGGGGGCCAGGAGAGAGGGAGAGAGTGGCAAGCATATTATAACTCATCCATGTGGATCACCCTAGTAGATTGGGAGCAATCCCTTGTTGAAATTGTCTTCTAAACACTTAGAGAGAAGGAGACAGAACGGAGCAGCCAGCCCATCTCAGTGTGCCTGTGTGTGTATTCTCACACTGCCTGCTATCCCAGCCAAGGTAGAGAGACCTCTGACAGACCGCTTGCATGTGTGTGTATTTCACTTTGCTTGTGCGGGTGCATGTGTGTGTGTGCGTGCGTGAGCATGTGTATGTGTGAGCGCGTGTGCCGTTGCCTGTCTTGCGAGCCAGCCAGCTAGTGAGTGTGTGCATGTGTGCTTGAGCGAGAGAGGAGAGAGAGAGAGAAGATGTGTGTGTGTGTGTGTGTGTGTGTGTGAGTGTGTGTGTAAGGAAGAGGGGGTATTATGCACCCTGGATGTTGCCTCGTGCTTTAAACAGCTGCCTACAAGCCCAGGTAGTGCGCGCCGGCTTCTAAATAAGCAGCACATTCACCGTCCCCTTCAGGACAAGAGGCTAGGCTGCAGAGTGTGAAATCAGACTAATACAGTGGCGTAGGGCTGAGCAGGAGCAGGAAGCAGCTCCTGCATGACTTACTTAGACTAGAGGTTTAGAGGACAAGAACCAGCAGAAGAAACAGAGGGGATTGGACATCAGAGAGAAAGGGGAAGAAAAAAAAAGACAGTAAGGTCAGTAAATCCTTTTTTAATTTCTGCTCTGTAGATTCTTCCTTTCAGTCTACAGTACTTTGAGTACAGTTAGTGTGGAGCAGGGGCTGAGGCTGTGAGTGCTTTGTTTTGCTGGAGAAAGTATTGATTCTTTGTAAGTTTGTGGGAAGTGTGCTCTTTTTGATCCTGCCAGGTGAGAGCAGATGGAAACACTGGATGTGGGGGGGCTGGCTTAGAGCGGCCCAACTCTTTACTGTGTGTGTGTGTGTGTGTGTGTGAGAGAGAGAGAGTGTGTGTGTGTGTGCATGTGTGTAAGGGTGAAAGGTGTGTGTAAGGTGTTCTTGTGTTTGCATAACTTGCATAGGTGTATAGGTTTTGTATACAGTGCATTATGTACAGCCTACCTGTAAAAAACAAAGGTTTTATTTTTAGAATTTGTACAGCAACAGTCAAGTCAAGTGTGTGTGTGTGTGTGTGTACTGAGATGCTGTGTATTAGAAAAGAGGGTGACTGTGCATTTAGGACAGGGGCAGAGTCGCCACCCAGTAGCACTGGAGTGGGCCAGATAACGGTACTGGGAGTAAAATGGGTTTCGCCCGAGAAAAGTGACTTTGTCACCCTCAGTTTGAGTGGACGGTGTTAAGAGTAAACACCATTGACAGACAGACAGCATGTGTTGCAAACACACCTACCAGTCACTGTGTCATATGGCGACATATTACCCAATGAGAGGGTCACTGCATACAGGTGCAAAAAGAACATGTGACCATGGCGCACACACACACACAAGATGGTGTCCACTGTTTTTCATTCATTCATTCATTCATTCATTCATTGTTGGTACACATCTGGAAAATCATTCAGAACATTTCTAAAGTTTCTATAATATTTGTGGGTGGTTAAAGTTTTGCTAATAACACATTTTTTTTTATGAAATGCACATATTGTTTTTGAATTGATGATATTAGGCTGTCTGTGTAGCCCACATCTGGCAATGGATTTTTTTTATCCAAAAGAAGATTGTGAGCAGGTGCAAATACTGTGTCTAGCTATGGGTCTGTGCCAGCATTTAGATGTGTTTAGCCACACGCGAGAACAGGAAAAGTGGAAAAGCCAGGACTACCAAATTGTCAGCAATACTAAAGACATCAACACAAAAATTTCAGCCATCCATCACAGCTGTCGGCTTGTTTCTGTGGCGACAGTGATTTATTCTAGGGCTGAAATCCATTTGGACCTCTCTCTCTCTCTCTCTCTCTCTCTCTCTCTCTCTGTCTCTCTCTCTCACACACTAACTAACTCACTTACTCACTTACTCACTCACGCTCTCTATCACGCACATAAACCCAAAATACCATGCACAGCAAGTCTCCCAGTGTTAATAAGTGTTGATTTTTTTCAGTTGCAATCATTTGGAGTCGACGAGTATTGATTGGAGAATTATCTGTTCACTCACAGGGCTGACATGGCTCTGGGGCAGGTATTCAAAATATCAAATATGTCTTACTTTGGTGAGTGTGGACCTAAATGCTGTTTTTTTTTTGCACTTTCACAGTAATATTAAGCCTGGTAGGTTTTACTGTGTATTAGCTCAAATAATCAGAATAATCTATTTGGGATTTTTATAGGGGCATTTTAATAACAAATAAAAATGAAATCTACCTAATTATCTACCTAACCTATAATATTGGGTGAAAAAAACTTTTTCAACTGAAACTGAACATTTTAGCCTTCTGAAAAGAAAGTTTTATTGCAGGGCTGATGTAGTAGAGGTAGGTGAGGTAGGTGTGCATAATAAACTAGCAACTAAGTTTACATACTGTTAAAGGAAGTGTATAACTTTTTCCAGCATCAGAATGTTCCTGTTTTCACATCTCAAATGAAATGTGTATCATTCTGTGTTTGCAACACATTGTGGAAAAAAAGTAGCATTAAGCCCTCTTCCTCATAAGATTTTTCTGCCAAATTGAGATTGAAATACACAAAAATAAAAGAGAGTGTTGAATTCTGTATTTTTCTCTTTGTAGTGAGGCTGCCATTATAATTAAAGTTTAAATCAAAATATCATCCAATTTTTAATAACTATCAGCAGGCGTCCCTTTATCCTGTACAGTAAACAGTATACATAAATGAAGACTGTCACACAGTGATGATCCAGATTCTAAGCTCTATAAATCCCACACAGGAAGTAGTAGGTATTCTTACAAGCGTACAAGACTATTTTTGACACATGCATTAACCATACAGTGTTTTAACTACTGTTGTGCTCGTGACACAAGCAGGAAAAATGTAGAAACATGAATGAAATCTGATAAGTAGATTGAACTGACGGTGTGTGTGCTTCCACATATACACAGTGGGTTTGTGGGTGAGGATGAGGAGCAAAACAGATGTCTGTTATAGTGCTGGATTGCTCCCCTTCTTCATCCCCCTCTCATTTAATTTCCTCTCTTTTCTCCACAGCTTCTCTGGTATTTTTTCATATGTCAGATGATAACTCAGGTCCTGCACTGCGCAGGAAGATTTATCAGTCAACACACTGCCCCTAATATCCCCCATCTGCCAGCAAGCACACCCAGTTCCCTAAGCCCATGCTCTAGTCCTAAGCTTTGGCCCAAGCCCTATGACTGCACCTTAGGATTGGTGTGTGCCTGTGTGTTTGTGTGCGCCTGCATTCATGTATGTTTGTTCACGTACCCGGTCACATGACTGTGTGCTTGCTGCTGCTGTATTGGCTGATGGGTATTTGTGCCACTGCTAAAACATGATGATGCTACTTTTGCAGATGCATGGTCAGGACCTGTCAGCTCTTAATATGTTTGTCTGTCTGCGCAGCTATCTCAGATGTTGATCTGAGCTGGCCTATGTGTATCTGGAGTGGAGCAGAGCAGCGAAGGCTCTGCAGTGTGCTCTGCTCTGGTATGGCCTGTGAATGTCTGGAGGGGCGAGGCTAGCGCTGAGGCTGAGGCTGGCCAGAGAGGTCACTCGGGCTCTGTGAGAGCCAATACTGTGAGAAAGCCCTGCTAGAGGCGTTCAGTTATCTGCTTTAGTGAAATATATATCCTGGACACTGATTATGGTACATTTAAAAAAGCCTATATTTAGCCTCTATTTTTAGTAATTCAAGATAAACTAAAATTAAGCTTAAATACTAATAAATCATCATTCAAATTGCTGATCATTTAAGGCTTTGACTTTATTTTCTCTGAGCACGCCTATTATTTCAGTCCCCATTGTAGTGCTAGTCATGTCTGAGGCCTGTGTGACTGAGGATGTCACTGCTTCTGCATAGTGATTGAACTCCAGCTAAGGTCTGGGCCTTGCCATGATAACGTGGCAAACTTAGCTCTTCTCCTAAAATCCTGGATTAATGCCTGCTTTAAAAGCTTAACATGGTCAGCCATTCAAACATGCACTGGATTGACTGGGCTACCCCGGTTGCCTGTTATCTCCTGTAGAGTTTTACAAGCACACCAGCCGGTGGGGGTGAATTTTTGCACCATCACTGCCTGTGTTTCTCCACCCTGTACACTAGTGCACAGATCATGAAACACTGCTGACTTGAAAGCCTGTGCCTATTGTGTGTCAGTACTGACGTGGTATTCTTATATGAATTCTTTGTCTGAATCAATATTTTTTGTAATAAAATCATATTTTTCTTCTGAAAACTAAAACATAATATATACTCTAATTTATGAAATAAGAAAAAATATATATATTTGTCTTTTTCTCCCTTCCATTTTCATTTAATCTCATTTTCATTTAAATGCATGAATATTTAAAGTTAATAGAGTCAATTACAAGTGGGAGCAAAAACCACAGTAATTTTTTACTCCAACTTTTTACAGTTGAATTGATTTATTATGTTTGTAATGTAATGTTTGATGAACTAGGATTTATAATCTTACAAGAAATAAATTAATTTCCTGTCTGTAATTATGATGAATAAAAAATATGGCAACAAAAACACTACTGTATTTATACATGCACATTATATAAATACACACATGCACATACATAATTTTTCCTCCATCCTGGCTCCATAAGGTTTCTCTGTATTTTCAAACAATATTTCCTGACAGTATCCATCCTTTTCCCTTTTCTTCTGTGTTAAGCATAGCCCATAGAGCAATATAATAGAATAATATAAGATATTTGAGAGGAGCTATTTAAATCCACTGATTTGTTTGTGAGGCTTTTGTTAGCATGTGAATGCTGGCATGGCAGTGAGAGTCTGTGCTTTTTGCTTTCAGTGATACAAACTCCTCTATTGGCTGTTCACAGAGAGTGGCACTGGCTCTCCTCCAATAAGAGGTCCACGTCAGTGCTGTCGGTGTCGTAGAGCAGCCCAGATTGGATGCTGCCCACACGGTATTTACTGTTTACTGACATTGGGAAGAGCTACAGCTTAACACTGGTCACTGCTGCTTTGGACTCAGTTTTCCTGCCTGACTAGAACAGGTGCATCTGTAAGTCAGATTAAAATGTAAAAATGTTGACACTTTCATGGTCAGAGTTTCTGAAACATGTTTAATGTCTAATGGGGACTGTGAAAAATTGCACAGCCTCCAGAAGTCCTGAAATCACATCAAGCAGATAGAGAAGCTGATACCTCCAAGGGATTCATTTAATTACATTAATGTCCCTGATTTCTGAAATTCTGTTTGACATCCTTGTTGCCTCATTTGCTGTTGCTGCTTCCATGTTTATTTGCGTGTCAGGCTCGAGGTTCTCTTGCCTTACATCTCTAATATCCACTGGATAAAAATACAATGTAATCATGTTGCCTTGCACAATGTCCGGAGCAAATACGTATGGTCATTCCACATCTTATTACAGCTTATTACGGCAGTCATGTGCATAATCACTTTATGCTTTTCTCATGTGTGAGTAACTTTTGGACTCTTGACTGTAAGCTCGACCATAGATTGTGCTTTTTCAGCCCTGCTCTTTTATTCAGTGTGTCATCTGTGTCTACAGGAGGAAATCTAATTGTTTGTTTTATCAGGGTGCCTTCTCAAGGATAAAATTAAGAGCATTGACAGTTTACTGAAAAAGCCTAATCATGCTTTGGCCTTCACAAGCAAAAGAGTTATCTTTTCTACAGTAGTTTATCATAATTTGCTCTTGACCATTGCACATAATGTAATTTTTAAGGGCACTACTGGAGAGCATCAATATAATTTGGTTACAGTCAAAACACAGTGTGCTGTAGCAGGAATAGCGTGGTTTGTTGTGTTGTTTACATTTCACAAACTGAGCTTGAGAATTTTCCGCAGCAGAATTTCTCATTATGATGTACGGGCGCCGAAAGGACCGGTGCAGTGCCATGTGTTTCACGGTGTGCTGTGTGTAAAAGTAATGATGGTGGGGTTTGGTGCTATGTTGATTCCATCTTGGCTGTTCTGCAATAATTCAGGAGCGGAGGAGGGGCGGGGTGGTGGGGAGGCACCATTTTACTCCTCCAATCCCCCTTCGCCACCACTGGAATATAATCCGCTGTCTCCTGACCTTCAAATCATGCAGCGCTGCAGTCATTTCAATTGGCCCGGCCGCCATTAGCGTGAAATGTCCTCTAGCCACTCTGCTTCTGCACATGGAAGATTTCCTTTCTCCCAGCATGGTTTCCCTCTTCTACTTTGCTCCTTCCCTCTATCTCGCATTCTCTCCACCATGCCCCCTGAAGCCTGGCTGCGACGGAGGGTGGGAACCTCTTGCACTAAGGAAATGAGCCACCTCAGGAGATGCTGTTGGTCAAAAGACAGGATGAAAAACACTCACTCCATTAGACTGTGATATGTTTGTGTTGCACTGTGTTCCTTTAGAAAAAAAAATGTTTTCGTGTATTTTACTCCATAGATATCTGTTTTCTACAGCGGCTGTCATTTTAAAATGCCTAAGTGCATGTATGACCTTTACAAATGAACATGTTTTTGTCCAGCAGGATGGTAACATGCGGTACAGTGTACTGTAGATATAAGATATTTTCCTCTGATATTTTGCTACAACTGCTAAATTTATTGAGGATTTTGGAGATATTTCTAATCACAATTAATACAAGGACAAAAATATTTCATCATAATTGTAATAATTATCTTGCAAGCTGCGCTATTGGTGCATCTGTATATCTGATTTTGAACATAGACACAGCAAATTCAGCTGCAGCGTGGACCGGCAGCTAGTTTGTGGTCGCAGGGTTCGCTGGAGCACGCCCGGTGTAGATCCCTTGGCCAAGTGCATCGCAACCAAGAAGCGCGCCTTATCATAGAGGCAAGAAGATATACTGACTGGGGCAGAGAAATCACATGCCAAAGCTCAGCATGTGTTATGTTGCTAGTAGATAGATAGATCAATTATTGAAAGAGGACATATTTGATATGATCTGAATATTAAAAATATATCAGAGGGCAAACAACATTCATGGCTGTCTTCAGATCTGTGCTGAGAGATGTGTGTCAAATCTCCAGAGAGATGCTTTATTCAGAAGGGTCAAGGGGTTCTCTGAATGTTTGATAAGATGCAAGAATATTTTTATTTTATTTTTGTTGTTCATTTATAAAAAGTAGTGTAGAAATGTCAGCGGTACCTTTCAAAATTATGTTTATTATCAGCACGCCTCATAAATTATTATTCCCCCATATTCATAACTACAGATAAATATCGTATGACCTAGAATTCATCTCACGATAAAACATCATTACACAAACACACATATCTCAACATCTTCGCATTTTTCCCTGTTTCCAAAAAATAGTGTTGTTTTCCTGGTTGTGAGTGAATTTGGCTCACCCTGTCACTACTTATTATGTTTCTGGGACAGTGACAATTGGAAATGTGTACTTCTGTATCCTTATACTGACTGCATGACTGTGTGCCAGTTTTGGGATAACACTGACCCACTGGGTGAACTGATGAGATTTGTTTACATACACAGCCACTGTTCCCCGTGCTCTTACACAGGTCCTCTTCTGAAACCTCCCCTGTAGTCTATTTTTCCCTACTGGTTGTTATTACATACAGTGTATGTATTTATGATTAATGACCCCACTGGGGTATATCCATAATGCTATGACCTCAAGGTAAAATTGAAATGCATGCACTGGATGTAAAGCATTCTTATATTATTGCTCAATATACTTAGCAGCCATTACATTTGTTGGCACTGGTGAAAATAAAACAGAGGGCTATGAGGTTTCAAATCAACAAGGCCACTCTAAGAAATGGACTTATTGGAATTGCATTAAGTTGATTAGACTGAGAAATGAATACTATTTACAATGGAGCAGTGTTAAACACTCGTGTTTCTCCCAGCTATAGGAGTGCATTGACAGTCAGTCAGCATCAATTAAATCTCCTGATCTGTATATCCTGAGAGGCCGGACTTGTTGTCTTCTAATAAAGCCAGTCTGTGGCAGTAGAATGTTTCATTTCCTCTTGGAGATTGCCCTCAGTAATGCAGAGTGCTTATCATAGTCCTGGAAAGGGACTGCAACAACACAACGCTCTGATTCTTGATACCCAGATCAACCTGAGGCCAATGCCCACAGCACTTCTAAGCAGCAGTTGGACCTATTTAGTTGCACTGAAACATGGTCATTTAAACCTAAAAAAAGACCTTGTGCTTTTTAAATTAAGCCGATTGTGATTGGCTAAAATCTTATAATGTACTGTACACATTGTTTAGATAATAGTCATAAAAAATACAGTTAAAAAAAACATGGTAGTTTGGGAATATTGTGAGCAGTTAAATGTGTCTGTTTGTGCAGATGAAAATGAAAAATGGGGTCTGGGAAGGACGAGGTTGTGAGGGGGCCAAGCTGTCCCTGGCCATTCATTCTCTGTGGCCCCCCTGTCTAATTAATGGGCTACGTTCATACACGTTATTGCACCAGAGGGTCTGTCACTCATTAATCATGTGACCTTCTGTGGCACAGTTAATGACCTTGGAGGAGTAGATCAGCTGGAGATGGCTGAAGCTGTGGAATTAAATTGTTTCTGGAAGTGGTCATGGTCACATCAGGCACTTTAACAGCCTCTCTGCTCTGGCCCTCTCCTGTTACACCTCAGCCTGTGTCTCACCCATAGGTCCTTGCAGGCTCTGCCACAGGGATGGGCAGGGGAATATCCGACACTCGGGATTAGAGTAGGCAGGGGATGGAACCAATGTTGTACTCAAATCACTCAGTTATGACTTTATTGGCTGATTTCCTGCATGACCACTGCCTGTCACTCTTCAAATCACTCATAAAAGAACCAACTTGTGCCAACTTCTTTAAAAAAAAAAACTCTCATCTAAGTTCTGTGATGCAGCTCAACACTCGTGAAGTTTTTCGTAGGAGTTTAGTAACTGCTCGCAAAAACTTAAAACTCTTTTTTTCATGCTTTAATGAAACCACTACATTTCATCAAATTATTTTTCACCATAATTGTAATATTTTTATCTGCAAAGTAACAGGTTGATGATACCTCTAGAGTTTGCAGCCTTTTTGCAAATTCTGATGGAATTGTCTAGTTTCTTATGGTTTCATACAGCAGGTAGAAGAGTATAAAACTTGTGTGTTTACCACCAGTCGGACTCTTGCTTTGTGCACCTTCTAAGTTGAATTTGCAAAATTGATTTAGAACCACTGAGTTGTGCTTATGTGTTATGTTACATATCACAGTATGACACTCAGCGGCAGACTAATACAAAATCACTTCATGGCATTTGTAATTATCTATTCACCATTTAAAGCATAAATTAAATATATGTGCTTGATACATGCTTGATTCCAAATACTGCAATCCACGTGAACGGTTAGGTAAAATATTTCAAAAACTTGTGAAACAGACCAAATTGACACAGTTCAGGTAGAGGCTGACACAAGTTTTAATTTAGACTTGAAAGATGCCACTCAGGTGGCTTACTTAATTTCTTCAGACAGGAAGGGAGCCATTATGAATAATGCTCAGGTGTCCTTTGCATCTGGATATTGGAGCCACCAAAACAGTAGAAATATGTTCTCTGCCTTGTGATAACTTCAGTAATAGTTAGAGATAAAAGTAAAAAAAGGTTTTTATACTGAACTCTACATTTACACTATCACATGATTCTACTGTTGATCAGTTTCTCTATGTGATCACAATGTGAATTAATATACTGTTTTCAAAAATAATGGAAGTAAAACCTTTGATGGTGCTTTACAACTTTCATTACACTTTGCCTTTTAGCAGGTTTTTCCATTTCTCTTCCTGCGAAATCCAAAAATGGGACTAGTTCAAAATGGGACACAGAAAAATAACGTTATTATCAATATCAGGAAACATCTAAAATTTGTCTTCCTGTAGGAAAGGCAAATTAGGAAACCAGCATGTAAAAAGATTATTTTACTGCCTCATGGCTGAGGCAAGTACAGCAATTATATTTTGTACAACCACCATATTTATAATTAATAATAACATTTTCACCATGTGTCCAAAGTTTAAACGATGATCGCGTTATGGCTGCCACCTCCTTTTCACAATCGCAGCATTAAAATGTTAGCTTTCTTCTCAGTGACATTGAAATGGAGGGATTTTGTTTATCCCCGCCTTTGTTTATTTAACATTTTGCTCAGCGGGGGAGTTTCAGATAGATTGTTTTCAAGACAGTCCCTGCAGACAGCGAGCAAACACTCTACAGCTTCATCAAACAGAACAATCTTCAACTTTCCCCTTCTGCAGTGTGCAGGGAAATGTGACTGAGAGGAACATCATAATGGAATATGATTGAAATGATCATCATAATTTTTCTTTCCCAGTCTGTAACAATATGCACTGGTTTTTAGAGGATTTATTTAGAACCATGTGTAAGTTTATTATTACACAGAAAAAAAACACATTGATGGATGAAAATATTTCATTTTCATGTGGCAAACATTTGCGAGTTTGCGAGTGATTCTCCACCCCCCCACCCCCCCATCACTAAGAAAGTATCAACAGACATTTGGGCACATGAAATTCAACCTGAAATACAGCGAGGGAACTAAAACAAATCTCTGTGAGCTGAAAAGTGAGTTCACCCCTGTATGAAATGAGTTCTGAATTGAGCTCATTCCACATTTGTGACACCTCTCTGTGCAAATGTGAGCCAGTCGAGTTTTGATGGTAGCACAGTGGCATTTTTTTTTCTTCATTTACTTTTTTTTTTTTTTCTTTTACACGGGAGCCAAAAAATCCATTCTCCACTAAGCTTTGGACATCAGCATACAGATGTGCAATGCAAAGTCATGGATGTTTGCAAATGTACTCACCAAAACACACCTATAATCACACGTGCGCACACAAACACATATAGACTGTGCAATTATCCTCTCTCCCTCTCCTACCACCCTCTGTTTCTCTCATCGCTGTCTTCCTTCTATGTCTCCTTCCTCCATCTTTCTCCCTGTTGCAAGTGCAGGCTTGATTAATATTTTCCACTGTTCCGTAACCATGGCAATAAGGTCACTGCATATGATACTTAATTGAATCTTCTCCAGTGCTTTTGTGTGCATCTCCTGTGTCCGGACAATAAAAATCTTCCACTGATGACTCCAACCCCCTTCCTTTACTCCACTCCCCTCCATCTTTCTTTTCATTTTGTGCCCCATGAATTTATTCATTTGTTTCCTCTGCTACCTCTTTCTTGTACTCCCTTTCTTTCCTGCCCTCTCTCTGACCTAGTCTTCCTTGTCCTGTCATAGCATTTTACTCTTTTTTCAAACATTGTTCTCTTGCATGCCTTGTCCTTCAGCAGGGAGCAGGGTAGTGTCATTTTTATAGTGTAGAGACATATTCAGCTTTTCTTTTGTTTTGTCTTTTGTTTACACCCACCTGCTGGAACAGCACTTGATGACTTATTGCTCTTTAATGCTTCTCTTTTCTGGGCCTTCTTTTTTTTGCCCCTCCCTTGCCTTCTCTCTCTGCATTTTGCTTCCTACTTTTCTGCCCGTGCACCATTTGCATACCCAAATCAGTCTCAGGCACAGTCGTTAAATTGATTTCAAACAACACTGATGACTCAAGTGGTGAAACAAAAAGCCTGGCAGCCAGGAAACCATTGGGATACAAAGTGAGCCACTGACACAGGGTGCTCTCTGAGCAGGTGTTCTGATTAATGCCTAACAAATTGGGGTCCTCTAAGATCCGAATGTAAGTGGGAGACACGTCCCCTCTTCACACAACACGTGGACCAACACATAAACACATGCTGACTGAGTCTTTGTTCACGCAAGTATGGAGGCTAATCCATGACAAGAGGGGATCCAGGTTCACAGGGAGAAAACACTGGAGTGGATAAAGAGTGGAGGGGTGAAGAGGAGGTGGTGGTCTGTTTGGTGAGCTGGCTTTTCAAAACAGCGTGATGGACATAAATACATGCTTGATCAGTGTTTGATGGTTTTGATTTAGCTGCGACACATTTGAATTTCTTTCATTCATCTTTGTACACACAGGATGAGAGGAATCTGCCTTTTCTGCTCTTTACTGTAAAGAGCTGCGAATGTTATGCTAACTCGAACAATGCAAACAAGTAAGTTATAATATAATACAGTTTTACAATCAATTACACACCATTCAGAGGAGAAAGAAAAAAACGTGATTTTCGCAGTGGTATTTGGCAGGTCATTTTCACGAAAGGTCAATTTAGTTAATGTTAGTTCATTTTAAGGGCAGTTCTGTTTGTTCCCATAAAAGTGATGTGGAGGTGATCATTAGACTCAAATAAAACAGAAAAAGATGGGGTAAGAGACAGACCACAAAAAAACACACATCAGATTTGACACACGCACCATAAAATAACCATTAGCAGTTACCTCCAATCTGAAGTGACAGTCTATCAATAATGTCACTCTGGAAATGGGACAGGTTTGTTGCTGTCTTTAAATCACCAGACTCTATATAGCAGAAAAGCATGCAGATATAAGAAATGCATTAAGGCCTGATGGTAATGGGTGTGGTGGGAGCTGTGGGACACCCAGGAGCACGTGAGGACATCGCTCACCTCTCACTGGGTCACGGGCTTGAGACACCTGCCTGCTGTAAGGCTCAGTCCCGCAGACAGCATCTGCCATGGTTAAGCCCAGAAATTCATATTATTCAGTAGGTCTATTATTTACTATCTGTTTTAATAAAGTCTTCCAGCTCAAATGTGTTTTTATCTCAATATGTAGAAATGTATTGTATAAAAAAATCATAGACTTTTGTTATTATTTTATTGTTATATAACATAGTATGATTAAATATCTCAAATACATACATCTTTTTTCCAGCCTCAAAAGATTATCTTTATTTTTCTAACTTTTATTTTTCATAATTGGAGAGGAGTGATCTCTAAAATTATATAGACCTGTATTATTAGATGTCCTCTGCCATTCAGTCTAATGTATGCAACCTTCAAACCAAACTCTAGTCAACCTTATACAATCCCTTTAAGTATGCACAAAGCAAACTCTGTCAGTTTCAAAGATATGCAAACACACATGCAAACAAGCACAAGCAACTTGCAGAGACACGCGCACAAAAGCGCACACACACATACACACACACACAAACACAGACACACACACACACACACACACACAGACTTTCATTCACTAACCACCCCCTTCCTCCTAATGGGGCATTTGTGTACAATCAAACTTCATGTTGCATATGAATGGGCCTATTAATGAATGGGACATGCACACAGTGTCTGCCAGCTTTGAAAGCCGAGAGCAGAGCACGCTTCTTTTCTATTACCATGTTTAATATGGTAGCACGTGGAGGCTATAGTATGCCCATCTGCTCCTCGCACACGCCCCTCAGCCGCCCCATTTCTACCATGTGCTGGCGTAACAGGCAGGCATTGTAGCAACAAGTGTCTGCACATTACCATGCTTGCCAGCTCCCCTCACTTGGCAGCGAGCCTGCTAAGCTGCCCGCCCCCTTATGAGAAAAAGACTTGATTGTGCCAGGGGAGAGAGCTTAGGGGGTTGACCGGGAAGAGGGGCGAGGAGGGGGATTTGATTTACATACTGCTGTTTAGGCGACACTCATCAGATTTTAAATGGCTCCAAAGCAATTAAGGGTCATTAGTCCTTTTGTTTTCTGTTGTGGCACAATGAAGCAGTGATGGCATCTGAGGCGCAGTGCCCCCTAAGGGGGTGGCCTGTGGGAATGTCAGCACTAACAGGGTCTGTCTCCCACCCTTCCTCCCCATTCATGTCTTGTACCCTGCCATTGACACAGCTTTCCTCTGTGTGTAAACAAACACTCAGCACCAGCCTGGCACTGCAAGGGAAGCCACTTTGGCAAAGGCCCAGCTCTGGTGAATGCAGCTGGTGATGGTGCAGGCTCAGGAGGCACAGGCTCCTAATTATCCTGATCATGACAATTTCTTTCATGTGATATAATTTGCAAATTGGCAGCATTCAATTAAATTTGCTTGTGGCAGAGACACTTTTACACAGAAGCACAGTGTAAATGGCAGTGTATCCATGTGAATTTTTGCACTTATTGAATTAGCTGTACACAGACAGTGGATGTACAATAAATCCATTTGATTAATAAATATAAAATCTAAATGCAATTTTTTTTGCTTACTACACTATTCAACACATATTCTGTGCTGACTGTACACTACTCTGATTATCTTTAGGCATGAAATAATATGAAATCATTCACAAACATCCCCTGAACATAATGGCATTCTAAAGAGTGGATGTGATCAAGCAGGTATTTTAAATAAGATATAATACAGGAGAATAACATTGCCTCAAGGTCAATCGTGCAACTGTAATGAAGGCTGGGATGTATTCTTCAATATGCTTATGTCTGTATCTTCCATTACTCAACTAGCAGGCAGTGGCATGTTAAGCACCCCTGCTACTGTGAAAAGGCATCAAAGGCAGCTAAAAGACAGGTATGGTATGGAATGTGAATGTTCACATGTCCATTTGTGTGGCTGTAAGACCCTCCTCAGTTGGTATAGAAAAACACTTACTGCTAATGTAAATAGCAAGGCAGCATAAATCAGGAGCCACGCGCAGCCCGGGAGAATATCGTGTAATAGTTATTGCGAAATGAAGTGGCATTGGGATCAATATCCCACTATATCTCACTCTGGCGTAATGGCGCAGAGGGAAGCTGGAGGCCAAGGGAGTCTGGTCCCTCCACCCCACCATGGGCCTATAAATCTGCCTGACCTGCAGCCCGCTTATTAAAGTGCATACACAATCGGCAGCAGCCATCCAAAAATACAAGCTTACTTACTGACCTGGAGTCAGGGGAATGGATGCCTTTACCTTGTCGAAGGGCAAGGGTTAAAGGCTGATTGAGGCTGTAGCATCATCACATCGTACTGTAGGGAGAAACAGGGAAATATTGGTGTAGCTCAGCATTAATAATGCTAATCTAATTTCAAATGAAGTTTGAACGCACTGCAGAGAATATTGTGATCATTTCTGCTTCTTCTAGTAAACCCAGTATGTTGTATGTAGGTTTTTATATTCCTTTTATTAATTAATGAATTTGTCTGTTTGGTTTTTATTCATAGCAACTTGAGGCAACACTTTTCCTCTGCCAGTGTGAAGCTAGCAATTATGCTCACTAAGCTGCAGCTTATTCACCAAAATTAAACTATAGTGTGTTTTTCTCTGAGAAATCAGAAGTGCTGTCAGAAATAATTCCATTATAAATGAAAGGAGAAAATAATTTATTTTCAGTGTTGTGATTTCACAATTGAGACTTACCCTCTTGAAAAATTGTCTTTTTTACTTTGAGTCTGAATCCTATGACCGCATGACCACAACTAGTAGGGGTGTGCTTTTGGCACAGCATGGTTGTTAGCTTGATATTGCATGTGTTGTGTGTTTGCAACAGTGGGACATGACTCAGTCTCACACATAATAAGATAAACAGAATAAAAAAACGTCATATCAGTGTACATTACAGATGCAGTGTCCGTAGTAGCAGTGGGGAAAGAGCTGTTTTTGGAACTGTTAGCATTTGAGTGAGCAGTGGTTTGTAGTGTCGAACAGTGAGCAGTATACACTGTATGAGCCTGGTGAGAAGAGTCAGAGATTATTTTCTTTCAAACAGAGCTGTTGCTTGAGGTGCAACGACTCTAATGATTGGAGGAGGCCTAAGATTTTGCATGGCTGAGAGACAGTGTGCAGGAGAAGGTTTCTGCTGTTGAAAATAGTCTTCAATGACACGAGAGTGCAATGGATGTATAAAAGAGGAGTAGTTTTTTTATGTACAATTTTTGTTTTCTGAGAAAGAGAAGTCTTTTTTTGTGGCTTTTTAAAAAAAATGTTTTTAATGCATAATATGTCTGTGCAGCTTCCCTTTCTTATCCTCAGGTTGTAATATAACTTCATAACAAACAGCACAGAGCCTGCAGACAAAAATGAGTGCAAAATAACAATATGATGATAATGGCTGTCTGTGATTTACCAGATTATTCAGGTTTTATCCTTTCATACATAAGATCTTGTTGCAAGCTTAGTACAGCCTCGGGGCAGATATTATTGGTCAGTAAGATGGATGTTGACAAAAGGTTATGAATTGTAATTGTAATGAATCAACGCGAACAGTGAGACCTGTGCTTCACTTTTGTTTTCTAAGAGTGTATTTTCTGAAGGATATACAGAATGACTGCAGACTCTGGACAATGATGCACTTCTCTTATGTTTTGCAGGACTGTGAAGGAAGGTTTCCTCTGCTTCACAGTTGGTAAGTGTTTCCTTGAATCTTTTTTTTTCCTCATTGTAGCTTCACCACATGTATGAGACTTTAGGGGAAAGACTTTCTTTGAGGAAAGTTTGTATTTTATAGATTTGATCTCCAAACAAACTCTTGAGAACTTGACAGCGAAAGAAAGCATCAGCTAAAGGGTTGGGGTTTAAATTATGAGAGAGAATGCACAGAAAGCCTTTATTGATATATCCATTACATACATCATTACCATTATTTCTAAACCATTCCTCATTATTGTCCAAAAAGACCATGTCATGGTTCTTTTGGGTAACATTTTTGGAGTTAACCCTCTTCTTACTCTGAAACACGTTATGTCCACCTTCAAGTTTGTTTTAATGTCTCTTACTAATTCTAATATGTGATTGGGTTGAATGGATAAACTTGATGATGACTGAAAGTAAACACAGTCAGGATTTTCCTTTTTTTCAATCAATCAATTCAATTGCTTTCTCAAAAGTGGTGAGTGAGTGTTAAATCCTTACAAAAAGCTTTTAATCAAAGTAGAATTTATTTATTAGAATAATTCTGGAAAATCGAGGTGCTTCACTTTAAATAAATGATTTACAAACAAATAAATAACTTTATAATTTGTCCAAAGGTTAATTCAGTAAAAATGATAATTGTAATGTCTGCATTTAGCTCTTGACCTATAATAACAGATGAAAAAAACATCTGGAGCACATTAAGGGGAATATGTATTATTTTTCATAATATGTATGAATATATTATATATTCACAGTTTATATTAGTATTTTTATTCTGTCTGTTTCTTGTTTTTGAACACATAATCCAAAATTACCTCTACTTGAAAATTTAAGACATGAAATTTAAGATTGAAAGAGGTTTGCCAATAGCAATGGTAATTGACAGTTTAATTACAAGGAGTATTCAAATTGTATAACCACTTCACAAATCGTTTTCAGAAATAAAAGATTGGATGATGATTATTAGTGAAGTGTGTAATGATCTCAGTCTTAAGAAAAAAATTTATCAAATTAAGCAAGCAGCATCCTCTGTGCAATGATGACTGATTAACTTGTTATATCTTACTGGGGTCATGTTTATTGATAACTTAGATACACATTCAGCATTTTAAATGTCTTATGGTAGAGCTGAACTGATTTTAAGACCAGACGATAATTATATAAATACAAGTCTTCTTCTTATGAGATGATTTCATGATGGCTTAATATAACCGATAATTCAAGCAATCATTTCTAATTAGCTGCCTGTTTTGAGCAGATGTACCAATCACCACCAGTGAAATGGTGTTTTATTTTGCTTAATTCAATAATCTACTCAAGTGTAATTTTATAGTTGTGAAGTGCACTTATATTATTGCACGTACATGATCATTTGTGTGATTGCGTGCACGCTCACACACACATACACACTCAGAAGCACAGTGATTCTTTATGGATATGTACATGCACATGAATCTGGGTAACTATTATAGAGTCATTTAATTGTCAGCATCTTCATGTTTGCTTCCTGCTCTCTGCTGAACTTGACCTATCACGAGACTTTTGCACACAAAAACACACAGTGAACGCCACTTCTTCAACCTGTCACTGCCATGACCTTGAACCTAGAGAGGTCAGCAGTTCAGAAGACGGAGGTGAGGATGGTCTGGTTTTATAGAATAAAACGGAAGCTAATCTTCGAGTGGGGCGTAAAGAGAAAGGATGAGGGCTGGAATGGGCTCAGCTCACCACAAGGCTGCTTGTACCACAGGTGATACTCTTAACAAGATCTGATGTGTGGAAATCACATGTAAATGTGCGCCGTGGACTGACCTTTGCCCTCTGTGTGTGAGGATCTGTGACCAGTGGCTGACCTGTAATCTTCTCCTAAATGATTTGACAATAGAGAGACGTATTGATCTGGTCAGTCTTCTGGCAAAAGGGTCAAGAGCCTGACACACACCCAGAGTCTGCTTTTTGTCTGCAGGTAGAATGGCATCTGTGACTGGGGCTCCACCTTTCAACCACTTGTAGTCATGTACTGGGCCACAGTATGGTGTGTATCAGGCTTCTGTTTCAATCCCCGGGACAGACACACTTCATACGTCTGTTCCCACGTCACTTGCTTCGCAACATTAATTAGGATTACAATGAGGCTATGTGTAAAAAATTGAAAAAATAACACATTAGAGGTTGTATGACAGGCTCAGGAAATAGCTTCTTTTTCTCTTTAAGACAGCACAAATTGCTTAAAGTATAGCTTATGCCTTAGAGCTTTGGTAACCTACACCATCTACTACCCCCACCCCCCCGCCTCCAAAAAAATAACACATGTCTGCAAGCTCCCTCTCTGAGCCCCCTGCTTTCCCCACTGCGCCTGGGCGGCTGCTCTCCTTTGGGCTCACCCAGAGAGGGCTGGCCGGCTCCCACATCTGGCCAGACAGAAGAACAGAGAAAACACTAGGAAATTCTCCTGCCGACCACTAGTTCTCCCTCTTGCATACTGAAAACTTTCTCTCTCTCTCTCTCTCTCTCTCTCTCTCTCTCTCTCTCTCTCTCTCTCCTCCTCTCTCTCTCTTGGATTCTTTTGGAGTGACCGGTGATAGAGCAACATCTGGAAGGAGCAGCAGTTTTCTTTCCGTGTGTTTTTTTGGGGAGATCTAGGCCCCCGATAATCCATCTCCCTCCTCATTAAAGGAGCTGAATAAACACAGGCCTCTTCCAGTTGTTCCTATGAATTTCCTCACCAGGCGTCAGGAGACCCAAGCAGGGGCTACTGGATCAAAGCGGCCGGCAGCCCCATGTGTGCCGAGAGTGAGAGTGCGTTCCGGGGTTGGGCCCATTACCTTTCTCCCTGGGAGCCTTGGAGGCCCCTAGGTCACTGGCTGTCAGCTCTTTGGCCCACGCTCAGCAGAGGAAGAGGAGGAGGAAAAGGGAAGGGAAAGGAAAGGAGAGGAAAAGATAGGAAGGGAAAAGAAAAAAAAAGTTGAGCAGAGGAGGTTCACAGATACTGCATGAGAGAATATATCAAGAGAGAACATGTGGGAAAAGGAGAAAAGTGGATGGAAACAGGCTTGCTTGTACATGACAGAGAGCTGTGACGTTTTCAAGGGTAGACTTTATCTTTAGGTCTGCATATTTGACTTGAATGACATAATGCACAACCTTTTTTTTTTTAGTTGTTTTAGGGAAAAGGCTTGTGCCTCCTGTTTCATGCAGATCTTTGTGTACAACAGAAATGACCACTTATAACTATCCATGTTAGACAGTGGGAGTGACACACACTGAATTAATTCTTAGGCAGAAAACTGTGCACAGAGTGTATTAAAGCACCTGTGTAAAAGTCTAGTCGCCGGTACCTGAACAAACACACTGTACCGGTTAATGTGTGTACCACTCTAATGCACTGACCCTGGTGTGACATTA
Organism: Scortum barcoo; assembly: GCA_023238725.1. Lineage (NCBI taxonomy): Eukaryota > Metazoa > Chordata > Actinopteri > Centrarchiformes > Terapontidae > Scortum > Scortum barcoo. The sequence goes on from CM041531.1 coordinate 27,564,158, forward strand.
ATTTTCTAATTCCCTGCACTTCCTGGCAATCAACTTAGAGGGGCAGTGGTTCGCTGGAAAAGTTTGCAGTGGAGACAATTAAAGGCAGAAATCTAAGCAGCAGCTGCAACAACGGCAGCAGCAAAATCAACGCAGGCAGAATAGGCTGATGCCTTGTGCCGTAATTGTTACTCACTTACTCAGAAAGATGATAACATTTATCAAATTGCATCCCTTTGCGCACGAAAGGGGAAAAGAAATCACCAATATTAAATGGTCAATGTAATTAACTTACCTGGCTACTAGCTACATGATGCAGGGTGCACATGTGGCTGGAAATGACCATAGTATTTGTGTTTGTGTGTGTGTGTGTCTGTGTGTGTGTACAAATGGCCCTGTGTGGTCGTCATCAGGCTCCCATCAGCCCCTCCATTAGTTACTGAGCTGTGGGGCCGTGCTGGAGCCTACCTGCCCTGAATACAGATTAGGAGAGGAAAGTATGGGCAGCAAGCACAATGAAGACAAACACACATGCATACACACACACTCACAAAAGACAGCATTAACATATTATCTACTTTGACATACAGTGACATATTTTGACACACACTGATAATCAAAGTAATTGCATTTTACACACCTAAGTGACTGAGATGTTGCATCATATGCATGGAATAATAGCAAAATCATTAAAAACGTTTCTGTGTATTTCCTCCGGGTGACAAAAGCGCACATGCCTGATCGCCGCCTATCACTGGACACTGACACAGAGACGCCTGTGGAGAGCACTTCATCTGGCGCAGGCAGATCATAGCTTACACATTCTGAAATAACGTCACACACAGCAGAGTACACACACTGGCAGCCCAGCACAAAGGCAAATATGGTTGCATATTTCTCTTCTTCTTCTGGAGCCGCAGACTCATGTGCTCGTGACAGGAAATCTGCAGGCAGTCATTACGCCGAGCCAAGCAAACACGCAGCCGCCACACTCACTGATAGTGTTTTCACATGTGCCGCTGCTATATCGGAGGCAAAGGCACACACGTGTGTGTGTTTGAGTGTACAGATAGACAAACACAGCTAAAAAATGTAGAGATAAAATTAATGTGGCAGAGTATCCATGTAAAGCAATTGTTTGAAATAAAACAACAGTAGTATTTTACTCACTTTACTTTGGGAAAAACACTTAATTTAAATGTACCTTAGTTTCTCTTGCAGAAAGAAATTATTTTACAACAATTCATTTTACATAAACCACTCAGCATTTTTGGTGATTTTATATCTAAAACATCACAATTTTAAAATGTCTCAAAATAGCCAGTAAAATGTGTTAAAGTAAATAAAAATGTTAGATTAAATATTAAAAGAGAGAGGATGACTGTTTCTTAGAGATGCTCACCTGTGAAGTTCGGACAGAAGAAGAGCGTGAGGGTACAGAAACCTCATCAGTAAGCACACTCATGTTTAATGGGATGTCAGAAAAAAAGAGGAAGTGAGTGTCCAGGTTGAGTTCAAGGCCGTAGACCAGGGCACTGCCTCGGAGTTCAAGCAGGAGCTGTAGGGCATGAGGGCTGGGGGATGTAGAGAGGGTGTGTGATGGCTTCTGCACGTCCCCCCGGCAGTACAATGGGACCCTTGGGAGACCTGGGTCAGGAGGCCTCCCTCCAGCCCCCCCACATTACTGTGCCATTTAAAGCCACCCAGCATCTATTTCCTCCAATAAAAACTAATAACCTTTTCTGTCGGAAATCACGGCAGCTCTTGAGTGCTGGAGCAGAGGCCTGGCTGGATGGCCTGTAATTGCGGTCCAGAAGTCCCCCTTTAGTTTATTTTTTGCAGTGTTTTGGATTTGATTTTTTCCCCAGTCCTCTTGGTCCTCTGCGCTTTGCGGCTGATTGCCTGCGCAGCTCGCCCCACACTCAGTAATCAGACAGGAGCTGGAGAGGGGGCAAAACAGCAACTCAAGGACCTTTTATAATTGGGAGGGATTTGGAGGGCAGTTGGACTTTACATTTGGTGTCAGAAAAGGTTGTGATGGTGACAGCGCAGGGTGAATAACAGAGGTGACAAAGCCCCCATTGCAGTCAAGTAGTTCATTGTGAGGCAGCTATGAATAGTCTGCATGTATGTCTGGTCTGGAACTGTCCATTTGTCTTTAGGAGTGTTGTGGCATAATTTTGGAAACCAGCTAAAACAAGTAATCTCCCACAATCTATTTTCCCTACACACATTCTCACCTCAGTTTAAATGCTATTCCAGCATAATAGAGATAGATATACTATAAATGCTAATAAATCACATTGTGAGTCTACCATTTCACAGAATACGCATTTGTTTAGATTTTTACAATTATTTGTTGCGGTGATTCATGGTTGTTTGAAGTATCTGTTTACATAGCAGAATGTGATGAACAAGGTTTTAGATGCAGCTCCTTATCTCGTGTATCTGTGTATTTAAAACCTTTTCTTCTTTCTGTGACATTTTGTCATGTCATGTAATTTTCTCCATTACATTTGCTTTGAAGGAAAGCATGCTGAACCCCCCACAAACCAGTAAATAATCTCATGTACCACTATGAAATGCAGCACTGTAGGGATTAAGCAAATGTATTATTGTCACAAAACCTTTTAAACAAACTAATTTTTCTTTTACAATGGGCAGCAATCATATCTAGACCCAAATAAATCCTTTTGGTTCCTTTTTTCTTAACATTTTCTTGGCAGGAGGTTGTCAACTGTTTCTTGTGTTTAAGTAGCAAGTATGCGGCTCTGTGGCTAAATTATAGAATAATTTGGCTCACCCGACAGTGTTAGCTTTGGGCTAACAGAGGGATCGAGGTGGATTCAGATTCAGCTCTGTTCAGGATGCCCTGGGGCTTGGAGCCCAGCTTGTCCAGGACTACAAAAGGTCCAGAGTGTAGCCCTAAGCAAACTGCAGTATGAAAAGAATTGAAGTTGTATGATTCTCCATCTGTCTTAGGATAATTATAGCCTGTTTTATCCAAATTAATTGCTAGAATTAACCAACTGAGGTTTTCATCTACCTTTTTTTTTATCTGCGATTGCTTGATTATTTATCACATCATATATTTACATAAACAGTGATAAAGTCTATCCTTCCCCCCTCCTCTTTCTTTTTTTCACTGTATATCTCAGATAAAGAAAATAGGAACATCAATATATGCCAGCCCTTCTCTGCAGATCATCTAGCAACCCAGCAGTGATTAACTATTTTCTCCAAATACTTCACAGACTTCTCTTTAATATTTGGACATAGTCAGTGTGTGTTGGGATTTGGGAGGCAGAGGACAGCAAAATGGGGGGGGGGGGTCATACTACTGGAAACAAACTCTGGGATCTAATAAATTGGCCAGTTTTTAATTGCATGAGGAGACGTGTGTGTTTGGGGAGGCACTGCTGCATACTAATTGAAGAGAGCCTGAAGCACTCTTAGGGTCACAGCTTGTGCCTTTGGGTCCCTCCATGTACTGCACAGAAACACAGACAGCATGCCCCCTCTACCACAGAGAGCCGTTCCCCCCTCCTCCCCCAAGGAACAGAGGCCACAGCCTAGCCTTGCTCTCTGACAGCACAAACAAATATCTGTAGTCCAACAGAACAGACATTCTTGCTCCCACAATGCACAGCACTGGGTGGGCATATCTGCTCAATGTAGGAAGACAGTTCTGCTCTTTTTTTTTTTTTTGCTGTGTCCCTGGGCCAGGGTTTTTGAAATATTGGAATAATTTTCATTTCCTATATATCATAATATGCTTCATCATCCTCCTTATATTTCAGAATACCACAGTGGGGATCAGTTGTTATACTTTTAGCCTGTAAGAAAAAATGTCCCACCCATTTCTAATATTGATTTCACAGAACACCTTTATTTTGTTGAACAAGATAATGAAATGTGTTGTACAAAAATAATTTTATTAAATCTTGCAAAACGTAAAAATACCCTGATTGATTTCACAGCATCAATTAGTACACAATAGAAATAGAAAGGGTCACAGATAAACAGAAATAACAGATCTTTAGGGACTGCAGGTTAAAACATATAAAGCTTAAAAAAGAAATAATGATATTTAGCAGGTAGTCTATGTTTAAATGTGTGTTACATTAGAAGTGTGAATGCTTGCATTGTCATTTGTGTAGCGTGTACTCTTTATGTCCAATGGTAACTCATAGGCAGAGCAGGTCAGATGATATGGATGTGTTACTAGACATCTCAGCTTAGGTCCTGTCACTTGCAAGGCAATGAACTAGACTAGAAACTTAGGGAAATTCAATTGGTGAGTAATACACCATAATGAGCAGATCAATAATAATTATGGAGCCTTCATGTCTAACAACAGATAGCACTGTTTGTATGCCATACTACTACTTCTGCTTGTGGCTTGTGTAAGCAGAGTTATTTCCATGAATGCACTTTTGCATTCATGTTGGTGAGTACTGGGGTACACACAGTGAGTAATGCAGTAGTCCATTTAGTGCCAAGCACACATTTTTTTCTTATTTTATTCATACTACATATTTTTGAATTTGATTGTTTAACCTCCATAGACTGGGCAGCTTCTAGTCTGTTCTGGCCCTGGTTGACTGTGGTTGACTGTGGTTGGCTGTGGTTGGCTGCTCCACAAAATATTAATGAAGGTATTGAGAAGATGAGGCTACCACACAAAGATTTCCCAAGCCATTCCCCAGCCTGTCTAAATAGGCGCTGTAAAATCAAATAAATTTCTGCTACCACTGAAATAAGACGGGATGGGTGGAAGTTTGGTTTACCCTTAGATCATAAGGCATCTGGGCGTGCAAAATTAGCCTACAACTAGCAGCTATTCACTTCTTAAATTGGTTTGGGTGCAGGGTTGTAATGAAGCTTGCTTCGTTTTAGCTGATCATCTAGTGCTTATAATCACACAGTGTATATCAGAGTCTTAGGCTTAAGTGTTGGAGCATGACTGTTACAGTGAAGTGGAGGCCTGTCAGTTCACCTTGTGAGTCAGAGGTAGCCTGTGTCTGGTGGCACACATGCTTCAAGGTGTGTGGTGCTTATTATATCAAACTGTTTCTCAAAAGCAACAACAACATCAAAAAAGCATTCTTATTTGATAAATGTGATTTTGCTACTAACTACAGTACATATAATACCTTTTATTCTTCCTGCAGTGCTCAGTTTTCAGGAGCGTGGGGAGTAAAGAGGCATGGCCAGTGATTTACATGTGATGTTTTCCAGAATAATAATGCAAGGCTGGAAATGATTCCAAAGCAAGTACAAGAGGTACATGTGCTGATAAGTATGCTTAAGTTAATTGATTTTGGAGCTATATATACAGAAAGCAACCACATATTTGCCTTTGTATTCATAGTACTTTTAAATACTGTAAAATGATCTGTGTTATCTATATGGATAGAAAACAGACTGGGCTTTTTATGTCTTTTCTATATGTTAACACAACCTAGTTTAGTGACAAAATCTAGAATATGAATGATACTGTCATATATGATGAAGCCAAGCCAAGAGGTTATATTACAGATAGAAGGACCTTTTCTGCTTTCCTTTTTTTTCGGTGTTCTTTCTGTGTTCCTGTTTTTGTGTTTCAGAGTATTACTGTATGTTTGTGTGCACACTTCCTTAATTGCATTAAGAGGATGACGCACTTTCTTACTCTGTTTAAGCTCACTTTAATTGCCACTGAATGGTGCGCTAGGGAAGCAGGGACTGACGGCACAATGTGGACATGCAATTAGCTATCTTTCATAAGACGCTCGAGGGGAAAAATGAAGAGGGCTCCAATTCATAAAGGAATTTCACACACACGGCAACAAATGCTATTTTGTGTCACTGCTGTGGTGGCATCTTGATGGAATGGCATTTCATTCATTAAAGAATCAGACATTCAGGGGAAGAAAGACAGAGGGATCCAGTCGAAGAGAAAGAAGAGGGACTGTGATAAAAGGACCAAAAAGATGCACAGTGGTAGCAGGAGACACCAAGATATAGGTGAGGTGCAAATAAAAAATGAGAAGGGAGGGAGTGAAAGAGTTAGCGAGATAGGAGAAAGGATGAGGAAAGAGTGATTGAGGGAGATCGCAGTAGAGACACGCGGAGATATGTATGTCCCGGTGTATTCTCACTTCAGCTTGGGAAGAGTGCATCGGTGATGGCACGATGACAGGAAGGCTCCAGAAACTGCCAGGCCTGCGCTGTAGTTTAAAATTACACACATTTTACTATTCCATCCAATCTGACATATTAAGTGGAATGAGAGGTCCCAAGCGTTTTTTTTTTTTTTTAAAGCATAGAAGGTAAAACAGGATGCTGCCAAAAAGTAACATTATTTTAAAGGGCAATATTTAGCTGTTTATTAAGCAGGCTGTTTTGTTCCATATGAAATGACACCAAAGAAATAGTAATGTGACCCCTTTGTTTTATTCTAACATAAACTTTTCACATGCCTTCGGTGATCATTGTTACAAGTCTGAGGTCCATAATACCTTTATACTTTATAAATATTAATTTCTTTATACCATTTTTTTAGGTAGGTCTGATGTGGATTGACAATAATACTGTAAGTAGCTCTTAAAACCTGATATTAGTTTACGATCCTTTATCTAGATTGGGACAGGCTGCACATGCATTTTTCATGTGTATAAATTTATAAGTGTAAGGCATTAAGTAAATGACGTCATGCATTAGGTTAATGGCATTGTTGTGACACGTATCAGAGGCTTTTAATACCACACAATTCAAAAGGTAGCTCAAACAGCACCACTGATGCTCTCTATCTCCTTCAGTTGCCTCTCCTTTCTCTTCTCCCTCTCCTTGTACTCATTTTTCTATGCTTTTTTTTCCCCCTTTTTTTTCATTTTTCTGTGCCCCTCACTACCCCACCCCCGATGCCCCTTCCCCCATCTTGGACAATCTCTCTCTGTCTCTTGCTGTCTCTCCCCTTTTTTTCCCCTCTCTCTGTCTCTCCCTCTCTCTCTGTCTCATCCCAACTCCATTCTCCCTATCCCTCCCTCCACTCTTCTTCATTTAATAGTGGACCTCAGAGTGGTTGCCATGTCGACCAGCCGGCATATTACTATGGCAACCAGTCTGAGCGAGACGAGGCTGCTGATTAGGGAGAGATGTCTAGTGTAGCCTGGCCAGCGGAGGGTGGAGAGGAAAAGGGGGAAATGGAGTTGGGGTGCTACAGGGGGGTTGTATATTATAGGTCTGAACATTGTGTATGTGTGTGTTATATGTGTGCGAGTGTGTGTTATTTGTGTCTGTGTGTGTGTGTGTGTGTGTGCTGTATCTCAAAAAAGAATTTGTATAGGCTGGTCACTTCTCTAATAGTAAGCCAAAGGACATTTTAATCAGGTTTCTGATCACACTGCTACCTGCAGTAATGTCTAGATGCGTCTGATAGTCTTGTTTTCTTTAAAAGAAATAAGAATCTCTTAATCGTACACTGTGCTAGCCATCATCAAATAGGCTTTTTGTGCACAGGAGTGGATTCTCTCAGCTGAAGTACACCTAACTGAACCGTTCTTCTAGATAGATTCATGATCGGAAAGAGCACATTTCCATGTGTATTAAACAGGACCCACCATAACGTTTCCCTCAAAACCCCACAGTGCTGATCTACTTTGTTTTGGTAGCATATAGGCAAACCTGAGCCTGGCTTGAAATGGTGCTCTTATTGTATTTGGGCAGAATCATATCTAGTGTTATGACATGTGAGGGACGGACCAGGCAGAGCTTTTAAAAAGCTTTGCCCTCCTCCAAGAACACTAATGAACGCTGTAGAGGATGCCTCAGACCTCCCAGATCCATCAGAGAAACTAATTACAAGATCCAATTAAAGAGAGAGAGGGAGAAGAAGGGGAAGAGAGAAAAAAAGAGAGTGTGGATGTGTTTGGTGTGTGTGTGTGTGTGTGTGTTGGGGTGGGGGTGGTCAATTGGGGGAGGTCTCCTTACCATTGACCCAGCCAAGCCGTCGGCTCATTTAAGACAGTAATTATAGCTTATTTATTATTCATCCTTGAGCTAAATAAGAGCGTGACATTTCAATAACAATAATAAGGGCAGAAAAAAAGGCAGCACAAACTACAGACTTACTAATTGCAGTGCTCAGAGATTAAACGACTGGAAAAATGTTGTTATTTACTTATTCATAACATCTAGACCAGCCATAAGAGCATAGCAATGCACTTTGCTGAAAATGAGTCTAAGGGGCTCTCCCATGAGATCTCCTTGGTGGACATAATCCTCTACAAAACTAGGATGCCATGCCTCCCTTAACAAGTGTTTCTGGGGTCTGTATCGCTGAGCAAGGACTTAATGACTTTCTCTCACTGTTTTATTGTGACCGTGTCTCATTAGAATGAGAACAATCCGGCGTCTTAAAGCTCAGATTTTAAAATCTTTGGTTTTTAGCGCACTCCACTCAGTCATAGTCCACTGAGATGATCATTCACAAAACATGCTAAAGATTTAATGTATGTTTTAATGTCATATTGCTTTATCCAGCTTCCACGAGGCCTAAACTCCCCGTTGTCTCATCATCCTTTCCCTTACACCCATACACCCATCTTCCCACCTCTCCTTCCCCTAAGCTGAACTCTGAGACACCTCATTAAGACTGCCAGCTCCTGGCCTCATTGGCTATGGCAGAGGTGAAGAATATCACATAATCATGAACTGGAGATGGCATTACACTCATCACAAATTATAGATGAGTTTTACTGTGTGGCGGCAGGCCTGGCAGACTAGTGCTTAACTTAAGTGACTGTTACAGGGGTCTGCAGCCTCCCCTCCTCCCTTCTGAAAATCCCCATCCCACAACTGGAGGTGACATTTATTGAGACTGGCTGTACTAACATTGGGCATTTTTGTATTATATCACACGCTACTGAGCATTTTCCTTTATTTTTTTTCCCTGGAAAAGCCCCTCTTTTCTTTACCTTCCAAAGGCTTAGTCAGATCAGAAGACAGTAGTGGAGTCCTGCATCACTACAAAAATGTATTTGTACAAGATAAGGTGTTGTTTCATCCCAATCAGATCAGGAGTGGGGCACTTCCTGCTCACTAAACATAGATATTGGTATATTAAAATGCAGTCTTTTGAGTGTTGGTCAGGCTCAAGCCAATAAAAGTCTGCAAACAAAAGCTGTGACAGTTGTAATTGATTGGTTGTTGAATACCTATATCTACCTTTGAATGCGTTTGATCAAACAGAGAAGACTTTGTTGTCTTCTGTCATTCACCTGCCACGCAGTAAGAATAACTGTTTTTGATCATGCAGTTCTGATGTTAGGCCTCATGACTGAGCTGAGAGGCTCCTCAGAGAGGAGAAAAACAGCAATCTGTGATTTTTCTTTGATTTTATCCATTTGCATTCACATGTTCCTCCAAAGCCACTCAAGGAGTCCTTTAGTTCCAGCACTAGCAGAGTAATGTATAATAGCACAATGCAACATAAGCCTCACTACATGTCCCATTGCCACAGGGCAACGGTACACTGTTCTGTACCTTGCTTCCTTTTCCTCTTAATGCCTTTGTCCTTGAATCTCAAAGGAGCCTTGTTAATATACTTCTATTAGGTGAATCAAGCAGCAACAGACTGCAGACAGTATAAATGAACAGTCAATATTTTGAGATATGGTAAAGGCATGTTAAGAGATGAATTTATCTGTGCAAATTGGTGTTTTCTTTCCTGGAATATATATCTCATGTGCAACTGAAGTGAGCATCTATGACGTGTTCCTTATATTTAGCATAAGTGCAGTTGTGTGCATGTTTGGGCACACACACACATACACACTGACAAGCAGAAACCTTGACCTTGCAGAATTGAAAGAAGGGAATAGCAGCCCAGTGACCAACGGAGGGTGTGTGTGTGTGTGTAGTGGGGGGGGTTCATCAGAGGGCTGAAAAAGCTTATTCTCTCACTCTCCTTCTGATTTGCCTCCTCTCCCTCTCCCTTTTTTAACCATGCAGACTCTTCATACCCTCCATGTGCCTGACTAAAACGGGAGGGGGGAGGTTATACCACTTATCAGCTGATGCGGGACGTGTCCTCAGACAGAGCCATTGATTTTATTGATTGAATCATTTGCGGTTTCCCATACACTTGCCTGCTTGTAGTTTTTGTCAGGGGGCTGAGCTAATACACAGCGTTATGGAATTTGGTTGAGGGGCTGGGTAGGACCTGGGGAGGGTCATTGTTGTCACTGTGGAACTATATTTCCTATTCCCTCGCTAAAGCAGTCTATTAAATGGAAATAAATAATAATAAAAAAAGAAGACAGTTATGCACAGGCCTAAAAAATATATTCTTCTGTACCATGAGCTTCCCGTATATGTCTTTCCCATGCAAATGGTTTGGAAATGGCCCACATGAAAGCACACACTAGACCATACTTATAGGATCACAACTGACACATAGACAAACTCATTGCCCTATCGCTCTCTACACACCCATGCAAACACATACACACTGACCAGATCACACCCCCTCGGGGCTGTGGGGCAGTGCTTGAGCTATGTCTCCCCAGGGGGCTGATATTTTATAGTTTGTGTCCATCAGTGGCGTAGCCTGGGGCGCCAGGGTTGACAGTAAGTGCTCTCAACACCGGTGACACTGATTCATCTGAGCTATGACACAGATGAGAGAGAAGGGGGAGGAGGGATGACCAGAAGAGAAGTATACTACCTAGAGACCAGGTTGTGCTCATGTTTTTTCTTTGAGTTTCCAGGTCCCTTTGTTCTGTGTTTAAATGAATATGATGCACATGATGTATTCCTGAGTATGCTCCAGCACATTGTGATCCTTGTGAACTCCAAATCGTCTTCTCTTTCGTGGTGGTTAAACTACAACGCACATGGTCGTACTATGATATGGCGGTCTAATATGGGCTAGACTTGGCTAGACCAGAGAGCTTGGCTTGAGGAAGGGACTCCAATCTAACATGGCATTTCAATTTCTCATCCCCCCTCATGGCTGTGCTGTGCACTGCTGCACCTCTTCTACATATATATAGGGAGGATGCCTCTGAACCCCAGCCTTTTGGATGCGCATACTAAGCAATCAATGTGTCACCTCTTCCTGACAATCCTATTTTTTCATATGAGGCCATGCTCATTTTTTCTTGTCAGCAGAAGGTAATTTGCTGTATTGTGATTCAGTCCTAAAACTTGGTGACGAGGTGTCTGATAAGTCGCTACCTCCCTTCTGTCTCCCCCACTCCCTCACAGCTTCCCCCCATGCAGCATCACCCACAATATGGAAAAACCAAAGGACGCACCCCAACCCCCATCCTATCTACACCCAACTGCACCCCCACACCCGTGTCCCTTCTCCCCATACCAAGCCCAACATAGTTGTATCTGAGGCGGGCTGTTAAATTAGATAAGCGGGGCTGTGGCGCAGCGCCCCTGATTAATAAAAGATGCAGTACTCCCTGGGGATGGCCCCTCTGAGGGCTGAGCAGATTCTACCCACAGACAATGGAGTTTGCTTGCACACAATGAACAGGAAATGGAGAAAATGAACCAATCATGGAAATATAACATTTAAAGCAGGACTATCCTGTGACCCTCTGTAACATTATGCATGCATCATAATAGATAATAACTAATGTTGGAAGCGAAAAAAGAACAAAAATATTAATATATTCACTTATTTAGGAAGCATATCCTGCTATTGACATATGTTGGATGGAACTGCCGATTTCCTGCTGTTTTATGACATTCAGGAAAGCATTTGCAAGTCCTTCAGCAGAACTACTGCAAATTCATGGTCAGTTTCATTCATCCCCTAACAGTGCATATTTAATGCATTGGTTATTGTGCATTTTGCCATTACTAAGACAGCTAAAACAGAACTTATTGTCATTTGGTTTGTTTACTGATAATATTGCTCTGATTATGAGAATAAATAGTTAAATCTATCTTTCATGACTTCAGAGTCAAAGCTGAAACAAACTGAGTAAAAGACAATCACAGCAAACTGTTACTGGAAGTGACAGGGTATTTTTTTATTTTATTTTGAGGGTTATTTATTTATTTTAAAATAAAACAGTACTCCAAAGAAGGCCTGTACAGTATATTTAAAATATATTTGTTTCCGAAGTCTTGATGCTTATCAATAAATACATTTCAGTTTAACAGTTTAACACAGATTTAAACAAAATAATGTATATTGCTATAATTCCTATATATACCCAAGTTACATATCTTTTTCATGATCATTTTTATAATATGATAATAATATATAATATAATAATTATAATAATGATAATTTACTACTTTTAAGAGATTTCTTTGTAGCCATTGCCATACTTACTGTTCAGGTTCACTGGAAGTGCAAAAAAGGACAAGGTGCCTGCCACAGAATGTATGGGGTTGTCAGAAAATTTAATTTAATTAATTAAATTTTTAATATTTCATGCTCCTATTTAACCAGAAGTAAATTATTTTCTAGCAGTGGAATAGGCTTAATAGAAAAAATGTATCCAATATTATGAACAATGTACATTTTTATGAAAAAAAAAATCACTCAGATCAAATTTAGATTTCTCAGTTTAACTCAACAGTTATTGAGGAACACCAGAAAGCAGATGAGCAGAGGTTATTTCAAGCGGTGCTGCACCTTAAGCCAAAAAGCGACATGTTTGTAATGGAACATAGTTGGTTTAGACTGCACAGCAGTGTGTGACGATTCTCCTGAAAAACCTATAAGGCAGACCTTCTCTGACACTTCTGTGGATATTCATTGAATATACTAAGAAAATTTGAAAGGAACATTCGTGGACTAACACAATTCTTCAAGGGCATTGCTGAGCGTAGCTGAGTGTATGCCTGCCCTTGAATATCCAGATTTTCCTAAGAAATACTAAAAAATGGCTACTGCCATCTCTTCTCTTCCAGCAGAAATGGCATACCACTAAAATGTTATGTGGAGATGTCAAAATGAGACAAAGAGAACCATTTCAAATACTGCTTGCTTGTTTTTTTAACAACTTTATTTTTATATATATATATATATATATATATATATATATATATATATATATATATATATATATATATATATTTGTGTGTGTGTGAGAGTGATGTATGCTGTTGTCTATCTCTGTGGGAGAGTGTGGTAAAAGGCTAACGGATACTCAGCTAGTTTTCACACCCACAGCATCATGTCCTCATGTCATTCCTACATGAGCTCTATTCATATTTGTCACCTAATGGCTTTGTTACTAGGAGTATATTATCCTTCTCACTACTCATGTTTATAAGACAGACCGTTGTGATCCAGTTGCCTATGGAGACCACTGAAATCAAGGCTGTATAATCATCTGGGTTGCCTTTCAAAATTTGTGCTGTAAATTGTGCATTAAAGCTGTTCATTTTAGTACGCACATAATAATAAAAAAGTGTTCATTGAAACCTGCCTGGCCAACACCGACAGACAGGTTTACTAGGCAAACACAGGGCTACATCAGCACCGAACAATCAACATGAATCCATTTACACATAGCCTCACATGTGCGCATGTGCACTCATGCAGCCACACGGCTTTAGCAGACATGTTCCTCCTTTGCTCCGTGTTGGTGGTGTGTGATTGCCACATGGATCATGAACACTGGAGCATTTATCTTTAAATAACCTCCACCCCCTGATGCTACCGAACAATAGCGAGACGCTTCTAATTTTCTGCAAGATAATGGTAGTCATATTGAGATGAAAAAGGTCAAGGGTTGGCTTGTGAGGTTCTGATTGGTTCGGAGCCTCACGCTGCCCTGGAGATAAAATGGAAAGTGATATTTCATTTATAGCACCACCCTTCCAGACTGCATAGCAATTTTAGGTGATAGCTCCATGAGGAGGCCCAGTTTGGCAATGATTAGAGTGCATCTACCAGTCAAACACTAAACACAAAAGTGGCTAGTCTGATGTCTTGCATCAGCAATTTTTTTGCTGTTTTTTTATGATCAAAGGCATGTGCTGTATAGCTTTCCACATCCTGTTTTTAATATTTAGCGATTCAGTTTTCTCCCACCCCCTTCAACCAGCAAAGATTGATGGGTTTTGTTTATGCATATGTATAAGATGTGCATTTATAGTTGAACCTGCCTTTGACCTTCATCTGCTCATTTGTATCAAGTGATCCAATGCACTCTACACTCCGCAATGTAGTGTTGTTAGGAAAGGAAAAATATTCCTTGTTCAAATAAATACTGAAAGTTATAACACACAGCGTATCGATTCTCCTCAATTCTCAATCCTCTATATGTCGTTATTCACAAAGTGCTGTCGCGCTTCATGCTGTACGTGCTTCAGTGGAGATGTGGGGGGATGTCGCTAAAGTGGAGTGGATGCACCTATGCTGACTTGAATCTAATATTTAATTCATGTTTTGACCACAGTGGATAGAAAATCACCACTCACTGGTATGTGAAAGTAGTGAGGACAAAACTATAGCTGACATGTGCGACACTGACCGTAGGGCCCAGAGGATGCGTATGATTATATAACCAAAGCACTGAAACCATTACACAACAGTAAATAATAAATCAATGAATCTGTAATCACACAACTTCTATCTCTTAATAGAGGTGTGTCTGACACCTGCAACTAATTTATGACATAACTTGCACATTCATATCATGTGTTATATTATGTAAATTCCCCAAAGCATTATGGACCAACAACAGTCAAGAAACTAACATTTGTTTTTCCTTTTTTTTGTTTCATTTTACCCTGCTTGGCAGCTTTTGCATAATCTCTTTGGCCTGGTTTCTACATTGCGTTCTTTATTTATTTATTTATTTTTTTTCATTCCAGCCTGAGGGCCAAATGCATCACACATTATGCAGTGACCCAAACTGCATTTCCCAAAGAGCAGTCCAGCCAGTGGGAGTGGCCGGAGCTTGTTGAGGAGGCTGCCCTTTAAGGTCATTACAATGGTCATGTGATAAGCCAGCGTAGCCCCCCTGGGCCATATGACAAACCGAGCTGCCAGGCCGAGGTGTGTGTCAGGGGTGTTTTTTCACAAAGCATTCTATAAAAGTGTAACTGGGCTGTATTTGCCCTTTCCTCCTGCTATGCGTTCAGCCAAGAGGCCCCTGAAGATCTCTTAAAAAGTGCTGATCCACAGAGCTGAGCTGGTGCTCTTGTAATCCTTTCTAGCTCTGCTCCACCGACCGCCTCACGATCCCACCCTCTGTACCTCCTGCTTCCTCTCTCGCATTCCCTCACTGTCTCCCGCTGATGCATTGCTCTGATGTGAGCGACAAGGTGATGGGATGGAGGGGCTTGTTTGGGCCCCAAGCTAATTACCACACATTAGAGCATGACTAAATAAATCTTAAGTGCCGCTAATTGCTTGGCAGTGAAAACAGTAACTGTGGTACTTGCCCAGAGGCTCCGGGGTGGTGAGGGGCTGGGACACTGGGGACCACTGGCCCTGGCACTGGGCCAGCAGAAGACACCAGCACCATCAGTCAACTCCCTCACCCCCTCTGCCTTCATGTTAAAGTCACACGCCACTTGGCACTGTGGCTACATGCACCATATGCCCCACACCCACCACCCAGTCCCGAGCACACTCCCTGCAGCTCTCACCGGCAAAGAATAAGCCATACATGACAGGAACCGACAAGCTCAGTCTGTCTGTAGAGCCATCATACATCAATGCATTAATAAACATGAATTAGTAATGGCATAATTAGATGCGGTTGTTCTGACATTTACTAGTACAATAATGGTGTTCTCCTCTCTACAACCCCCTTCGGCCTGCACTGGGGCGCCATCAGATCTTTAGATGTGAAGGCTGGAAGAGGTGGAAATGTCCCACTAAGTATGCATCTTGGCCACACTGAAAAAAAAATGCACACATCTGAAGGAAGACGATTTGTCTGACATGTATCATGTTTATGTAAAAAATGAAATACTGTATTGCTATGTTGATGTCAGTATCTGCCTACAAGAGCCAGTATCAGCGCGGCTTTACTCGCACTGCTGCGTGTGTGTAAGTCACATGTTTGTTTCTCTCACAGGTCGCATTCTGTCGTGCATGCAGGAGACGTTTGAACAGCCTGTGCTGCCGATCAGATCTCTTGTGGCCCAAAGGTATGTTCAACACAGATGTCCCAGCAGCCCTACCTCACTGAATTGGGGGTATCACAAAGCCTTTCACTCTGCCACAGCCCTCACCAGCGATGACTGACGCCGCACATGAGTGACAGAGGGAATTCGACAAAATCATTCTATGCCCTGAATATTTCCTTTCAAATATCATGTGCTGGCATTTCCGACTAGACTTCATTCACAGTTGGTAAACATGAAATTTCGGAGTGGTACAGTAACCACACACCACCATATTATCTGCAGACAAATAACATAAATATAGAAATATATATTTTATTTTGCTCTATATCATGTTAACCATGGGAAAAAATGCTTCACCTGCTTTGATACAGTTGCCTTAATCAGATTGAAGTTAAGCAAAGTGTTAAGGTTTAGGAGCACTTTATTTAATTTGCAACGGTACCAGCTGATGCTTTAACACACTTTAAAGTATCATTAAAAGATTAACATGCGTTTTAATCAAATTAGCATAAATATATTGGTCACAAACATTAACCTGAGAAAAGCGTACCGATTAAACAAAGCAAATTGATCAAAGCTCTGTTAAATTCTTTTGTTTAAGATTTTTCCCTGTCTTATAAAAGCCTTCCTTTTCTTTTTTTTTTCAGTTTTAATTATGTGTTATAACGACAAATGACAGGGGTGAATAGTGATGTGATCTGTGTCACGTTTATCCTCTGCCACTTTCTGATCCTCCCTTTCCCTCCTCAACCAGTAGCTTCTCATTTGCACTGTCACTCTTCTACAGTGTTTTACTGCTTTCCCAGGGGACTCATGCGCTTTTGTTAGCTTTTCTGTGAACACACACGGCCTAATTGGTTGATTAGTTCAGGTTGACTGGCCTGTTAATTGAAAAGTAATTTAGATTTGATGTGTCTAATGAAGATCCTAATTTATGGTTTGGCACTCATCCAAGGGTTTGTTTTTGAGAGTAGGAATCAAACAAAAAGGATGAAAGGAAACTAGAAAATGATTCAGTGTCTCAGTGCCGCTTTGATAGGACATGAATTATCTTTGTGTAAGGCGATAACACTTAAGTGTGCGTTTATCTCACTAAAATTGAACTGATATAGACAATAGTAGGGGCACCGATGTTTGTACAAACAGAAAGGTTGGTATGCAGCTTTTTGATTATTTGTTCTATTGGGTTAAAATAACTAACCTATTTCTCCGTACATTATAATATATTGACCACATATACTGGCTGTAAATAATACACAAAGAACTCTTTGAACCTCTCTCGTAAAGTAGTAGTAGTCCTTAAATAGAAATCACACTCCATATATCAGAATTTCAATTTACTAACTGAAAACAAAAGAGAGCGTAGCTGAGAAGACTGGCAGACATATTTAGTTGCAACACTACCTTACACTATGAGCCATTGGCTTTAACTTCACCTTGGTTCATTCATGGCACAAACTGATTTACGGCACAATTTATACGCATAATTTGTACTGCCACTGGTTTTCTTTATCAGTGGGAGAATACAGTGACGTGGACAGGCAAAGAGATCCATTATTTTTATACAAATCTCAACAGCGTTTCATGAATCTCAATCAGATGTCAACCCTGAGACCATTGTTTTTTCTCATATTTTTTCCTGTCTATGCAACTCTCTCTGAAGCTGAAGCCACTTAGTGTGCAGTTTACTGGTCAATGATAATGAGAAAAAAATAGTGTTTGTTGTTGCTGCACTCAACACACAATCTGTACTTTGTGTCCATTGAACACAGTTGAAGCGAGCCATCTTGTACTGCAATGTTTGTCTTTCTCTCTCCACTTAAACACCAACTGAGTCTCCCTGGTTACCATTACTTGTACTGTACACAAACTACATTAGTCTTGTGAGTCTACTTCAAGTGAAGTACATGCACATAACTCTAACTCAAAAGCTGTGTCCCAATGAAATAATATATACACACGAATTTATATTGAGTTTAAAATGTAGTGTGTTTCCATTGAGGGATAAAATACTCTTAAAGAGCATACATTCATACATGATCTGTTCTATATTTGCCTGATTTATGAGTATAGTGAATGGACGCTGTTGAGACAGCTTCAGGAACATCTTAGAAAACAAAAAAAAAAAAAATCAATACAGTTACTAAATCTTTGGAAAACATTTTGTGTTCTTGTTGTTTTTCTCCTGAAAATGGAAGTTTAATTGAAATCTATTAGCAACCATGTAGTATCATTTCCTGTCATTGAGTTCTTGTATACTTTCTGTCACAGCAGTATGCTATTAAACATACACAGTGCATTCTTACAGTATTAGTATGCAGTGTGAAACAGGGACACAGACATGGATATCTACTGCCAGACATTACACAGCACTTTGCATTTTTGTAGCACACAATGATGTTTAATTTGTTGTACAGTTTATTTGACAACTGCATGTAGGTGGATCTTTGTCCTTGGTACAGAATCTTCATTCTTTTAATTCAGCTGCATGTTCACACAGGAGTGAACCTGTAGAGCTCAGGCCTTTTCCTCTGGGTGTTCCCACACCGAAGCTCCAGTGCAGAGTGACTTTCTAAACATCAAGGTCCTCCCCCACAGTTCGGAGGAACATGTCTTCCCTCAAATTATGCAAAAGGAAGTCACATCTAAAATAAATCAATGGAAACTCGATTTCCCTTTAGCATTGGGGGGATGATCCCAAAAGCCCTTTGACTCCCCCTCCAGTGCAGCACGTCTTGTGGCCTTGAATCGAACATTCATTGCTGTTGTCGAGTGGTCCAGTCAGTCGTCTGCTTAGTAAAATTCCACCGAAATTTGAAATATGATAAAAATTAAATCCCCCATGAATTGTCAAAAAAAAATCATCCCAAAGCTAGCTTTATCCACACCAGTTCAAAACACCAATAATGTTTAGTATAGTTGCCACAGGTTACACTACCATCTTGCAGCCATGCAGTACTGGATTATACATTCACCTTTGCTTAGATGAGAAATGTTCCTGTGTCGTGTGGATGTTTGTATCCAGGATGCAGGCTATTCCTTTCGGTCTTTGAGTTTTTTGAGAATTTCCATTTTTGATTTCCTTGTAGCAGCTGAACTCATGAGCGCAGTATGTGCTGGGCCTTCTCTGTCCCATGTTGTCACCAGAGGAAACAGCAGATCTTTGACTCTCCAGCTACTTCTGTTCAGAGGGAATTTTTACAAGAAGGAAAAAATAAAAAGATAATCAGTAATAAATAACGTTTTTTTTTTTTTTTAAATATGCAGAACATCATCCGCATCCCCCATCTCCCTGAACACTCAATACCTTTGAACCACATGCAGTCATCCACACTAATGCACATGCAACAATGTACCTGACAGTGCTACATAGCAGGCCAAACTAGTGCAGGCGTTAGCAAGACCTCAGGTGTGGGAATCACCCTCTTTGTTGCACACGTTCACATTTTCTCCATCTCTCACTTACCCGCATACTTAAAGCAGTAGTCATTAGTCGCCCTCACCCTCCCTCCCTTAATGAGAAAGCAATTACCATAGGTCTCTCCCCAATCCCAGTGGCCTGGAAGCGCTGTCCGAAAACCTGCCTCCACACCTGCTTCAGCTCTGCGTCTCCTTCTCTCTCAGATTCGCTTCTCCTCCCTTGTACCTCTTCTCCCTTTCACTGTGGCTGCAGACTCTCTCTCTTTCTCCATCCACTCTGCAGCCTCTCTCTTTCGCTCCTCCCATCTCTGAGCTCTAGGCTGCTCTGGGTTTTAGACGGATCACTCTCACAATGGTTGATCAATACAGGTATTGATCCACTGGCAAAATGTTTATAAAATCATTCTGGGCAGCTGCAGTGCAGTGGGGAGGGGAGGCGGGGCGACGAGAGGGCCAGCATGCCATGCCATTCGCCTACGAGAGAGCCAGCACGCACCTGATTGGCTGTCTGTCTACCCGCCTTGCCAGGAAGAGGGCTGGCATAGTCTGCGTTGCTTTGTCATTGTTGCTTGGTATACCACAGCCCTCCCTGGCTTACGCTGCGAAACTTTCCAGACCACCAAAGCAGAGGGTGGCAGTTTAACCTTTTCGCTGCTCGACGTTGACTGCTTACCAGGCGTTGGCACCCACTCCCTCTCCTTTCACATCAGCCAAGAAATTAATTTGCATAAATTAACAAGCTGCAGGCAATCCCGGTCTAATGATCCACTGTCATTTCATGTCCCCCGTCTCCCCTGTCTTAGCGGGAAAACACTCTATCTTCTTAATACCGCCCTCGCACTTTCCTACATGGCCACGATGGGAAATTTGTCACCCCAGAAACCTTGCCACTGTTTCACACCCATAGACCACACACACACACACACACACACATACATACACATACATATATACACCATGGATCCCAGCATGAGCAAATACTGGGATGCTCATCTGCTGGAAATCCACAGCATGTCCCTATTGCACTGTTATATGGGGACAGGGAGCAGTCTGGGGACAGGACTTCCCCCTGGCTCTCATCCTTGCCTCCCTCTTGACTCTCACACTTTGAAGCTTACTATAAATGAAAGGACGCCGCTCCAGTCCTGTGGGGATCATTAGCAACATTAGTAGCAGTGCACCAACCACAGCGGGCTGCTGTGCTCTGTCTATAGCAACACACTGTTGCTCCACGTGGAAATGCTACTGACAAGCCAGCCAACTCTGGGAACACTTTAGTGCAGCGCAACTAGATATCAAATTCAAGTGGCACGGTTTATCAAAGGCTTTGTAATCCAGGGAGGGGCTTTTGCTTATGTCTTGTTGAGTGATGATGTACGAGATGTTTCTGTACACAGAGAAGATAATTGCAATGTGGAGCACAGTGTGGTGTAACTTTTTCCAGAATCACAACTCTTGTTGAATCAGACTAACATCTGTCAGCCATAAGGCCAGGCAGCCTCTGTGACCTAGAGTCAACCTCGCCCTCTAGGGTGTGTGGCTTTGTCTGTCCCCCTCCCTTTCTGGCAACTACCCTAGACCCAGATGCCCAGACACTGGTCCAAGCCACAAAGTCTGGGCATGTCCCAGCCCATCCTCTGTTGAAGAACAGTGTTGAGCTAATTATGGGAGATGATGCATATGACAGTAGCTGTCTAAGTGTTGCAGCCTTTTAATTAGCCTCAGCAGTTGCTTCTGCTCAGCGCATGGTGGAAAGGACCTCCTGAATTTTTTTAGGCCTCATCCAGTTGACTGAACCTGGAGTCCGCGATCAGCACACATGTACACACATGGATGCAGACAGACAGACAGACAGACAGACACATGGCTTTGCAAACACGTGAAAGAAGTGTCACTCACACATACGCTGGAGAGCAGTAATTACTCTAACACATCCAGCACTGGCCACAGCCCATTCATTACCATAACATGTTGTAATGAAGTTTAATCCCTCTTCATGTTGTCTGTGGTCGGGGAGTGGTGTGTGGCTGTTATCCTCCACCACTCCAGATGTCTTCCAGGCTGTCTCTCTTTAGTGCTGTACTAGACTGAAGACATGTCATTCAGTACCCCACCTTTAGCTGTTTCCTTTTTTTTTTATCTCTGCGTTTTTCCCTTGTAAATTCATTTTGACCTCATCCATCTTTGTTTCTTCCCTCCTCCCTTATCCCATTTTTCACCTTTTGCTCCCCCTTCCACATCCCCTCCCATCTCTAAGAGAGTGTGTTATTTATTTCATCTGAATGCAGGGGCTCTTTGGTGCATACTTCTCACAGTAATCAATTTCAGCTCAGACAGCATAACCAAACAAAGCACCGCACTCATTTCAGCATGGGCACAGACGTAACCTATCTCCCTCGTTTTCTCCCTCCTGCTCCTTTATTGGAAGACATTTTGTTCTCACTCTGATGCCATTATGTCAATCACCGCAGACATGTGGTGATGTGTGAATGCAGCTGCTAAATGAATCATGGCAAGCAATGATCATTAGAGACGAGAGCGTTTACATCTGTTAATGTATATGTCAGTCTTGTTGCGTGAGATTGTCATCTTTCTGTCTGTGTGCATACATGGACCTTTTCCACTTTTGTCTGGCTCTTGTGGCTTTCAGGATACACGAGTGTGTGTACAGCATGTTGTGTCTGTGTATGACAGAATTTTTTCATTCAGCATTTTTCACAGTCTCCTTGTCCTTACTGTACGACAACACAGTGTAGACAAGAAGCAGGTTTCTCCCACGGCTGTATGAATGAGACAGACTCGAGCTGCCAGCTCTCCTGCATCCTTTTCTCTGCCAGCCATCCTCTTTGTACAGCAGTTGAGACCACCAGTTAATGCAGCCGCTGGATTGGCCTCTTTCCTTGCTCTGCTTTTATTGATTTCAGCCAGACACAGAGACAGACAGAAAGAAAGGGCCTTTTCAGGAAGAAGTTAAATGGTCAAGTAGCGGGTGGAGGGTGGCTTTCACCACTTTATTGACGAGGTGGAAAAATGTCACTATTATGGAGGCCCTTGCTGCAGATACCGAGCTGATTGGATGAGTGCCCCCAGGTCAGAGTGGAGCACGTTCCCCCTGCAGCCAAACGAGAGCAAATAAAAGGGCAGAGGAATCCGCTTGAACTGGAGGTGAGGTTTCTCTCTACCGGGCCTTTCTTTAGGAAACATTTCTCTGGGTGTATAAGGCAAGTGCTTGGAATTTGGACCGAGGGCTGATCTCTGGTGGTCTCCTTCCCTCTGAATGCTCCTCTCAAAGCATTCTTGGTTTGCAACGTTTTATCGCTCTAGGGACTTCCGTGTTTTATATGTTACCCAAACCCACAATACACACAGATGTTGAACTGTGGGAGAGGGCGAGAGATGAAGGAATTGATGAGGAATACAGAGACTGAAGATTGCAATCATGCGGATCACACAGGGACACATTGCCGTAGATGCAGCCGTTTCAAAAACGCAAAATGGCCGACTGGGGCTTGACTGGAGTATGACATATACCATTTAGTGCAGTGGTATGACTCCACACTGTGAGAAATGAGAGTATTTTCTCAAATTTTATGTTTGATTGAATAGACACAAGGATAAATCAAAGCTTGATGCAAAGAGGAGTGCACGCCACGCTCATTGTATCAAGACATCGGGCAGGTGTCACATTTTTAATGCCCCTGAAGTCAGACAATTGATAGAGGAATGTCAGAAAAATAAAGGGGAGAAGCATAATAGGATATTTGCAAAGAGAGACTGATGGTAAAGTATACAATAATGAAATCAGGCATTGGATCTGACTTTGTGAGTTGTGAGTCCCGACAAATGGCCGAGGGTTCAAATACAAGCCACTCTCAGGCCCTGCCTTCTGACGTCAATCAGTCTAATTAGCCCAGCATATCATCGGGCTGGCCCCTCCTAACAGCACAAGACAGACCTCTGGAAAGGTCAGCATGCCACAGCAGAGACAAAGCAGTGCTTAATCGGAGGTGAAATGGTTTCTTTTCCAAATTGATTCCAGTTCGGATCAGACAAGAGTGTCTTGTGTTGAGCCACTTAGAGACTTAGGGGAAAGGCAGCAGGCACTTTTAAGAGGGCTTTTAAAACAAGACATTAACAAATAAAAACTATTCTGGTGACATCTGGACCAGGGCCCAAAGAGCAGTGGGCCATATGAAAGATCTGACTGTCTGTCTCCATCTTCTTCTCTTTCTGGTCTCTTTCCTGTGTTTTTCCTTTCTCTGCGAATCTCTTTATCTCTCTTGCTCTGCATGAGACACTGCACGCATTCACATGTGGACGCACACGCTCAAATGAACTGAGAAAATTCATGCAAACTCTGCAGGAAACTTTGTCCCTCTATATTGTAAAAATTGCAAAATCGCTTTTTATAATGTTGACACAAAATAGTGCGAAATAAATATTTTGTCTTCTCTCTCACAAAGTAAACTAAGTACCATTAACACTGGACCCCTGAGGCGTTATATCTTTTACATCCTCTTTAAAACTCTTTTTACAACAGGCTTGTCACAGCCATGTATACATAGAAGGAAACATCTGAGCTCGCCCACACCCACACACACACATCTGCACACTGCACATTCACCAACTCCCTTATGCTGAATGCATAATATATGTAATGAAATAATGTTTCCAGTGGGGATGGTTGTGGCTGGGGGATGGAGATGTGTAGTGAATATCAATGTGGCTCCCCCCGGACTCCCTGGTTCAATTGGTGTGATGGTGGGGGGTAAATGAACATGTGGGAGTGAGAGAAGCTTTATCCCTTTGCCCAAAGCTACAGTGAGGAGTCCACACAGATAGAGGAGGGGGTGCTTCACTGGCCCACTCAGTCATTATGAACTTGAGATTCACACATTCCAACTAGTGGTGTGTCCTCTGTTGTCCCCTACATCCCTCGTTCAGGCTGGTGCTGAATGGTTGAGTGCAGATGTCTGGTCTGAAGAGAAAGTATTGGCTCCTACTAATTGCCCAGTGCCGACTGTATACTATACTTTTCCTATTAAAAAAAACAAAAAACAAAGCCTGATGTATTTGTGGCATGTGGGCAGAAACACAATCCAGTGACGGAGAATAGACATGTGGAGGCCAGTCCTGCTATACCACAGACACTAGGTACGGGAGTTTAACCTGCTCTGAACCACGGACTCTTCTCGGAATCTCAATGAAAATCGGTGGAGAGACAAATTACATTTTCCCTTGTGCCTCACCTTGACTGACTCAAGTGAGCTCATCTGTTCCATCTTGTCAGAGTGGAGATGCTGTGTCTCTGTCAGTCGGGCTTTGATGTTTTAAACATTATCATTAATAATGTTTTCAGCATCAAAATTAATTGCTTTGCTACTGTGTCCTGCTCTCTTCATCCGAAGCTGAAGCACGCATAAATCAAGACTAACTACCTTTGTCTTGAAATTTTGAGGTCAAGAATTTGGGATGAGACCAAACTTGAATGTGGCCAAATGGAGTAAGCTCTGTTTTTGTGTGTGTGTGTGTGTGCTTTTTGTTGCACCTGCATTACATGAGTATAGTAGATGAAGTGTTTGAAATACTTGTTCATATGTTGCAACGTCTATCATTTATGTTGGAAAATAAAAGAATATGTAAACATATAGCACAAAGTAGTACTGTACAGTGTGAAATTGTACGTATGGGTGTATGTTGGGATTTTTGGTACTTTCCATGACCATTTCGGTCTAATGATGAAATCTGAGCAAAAGATGCAGCACGATCTAGAGTGCCTGAACCTTTGCCCAAATAACTGGAGTGCCATTCAGACATGGCTACTTCGTTTTACAGCAAAATTTGAAATATTGGAGCTGTCACTGAGTTAGCTTTGGGATGTCGTTCATTGCAGGATGTGGTGACTTTTGAATTAGTTTGGATTAGACGCTAGAGAAGTATTTTTGTGACTTCCAGATGTTCTGTTATCTATAATTCCCAGCTGTGTTCTGAGAGTTTAAATGAGCTGGAAAGTTTCTGTCCAAGCTCTGTTATACTCATCAAACTCAGGGAAATGTAATTAGTGCCTTTTTGAGTTCACATCGCCTAGCAACTCACTCCTAAATAAACAATAAAAAATTGCCTTCCTTTTTCATTTAGCCACACCTCTTATTTGCCAAGCACCTCCTCTTGAGTGGCTTTGGCCCTACCCAGTCTCTGGGGCCCCGCAATGTGAAGACAGGGTGAGGAATGTGTGAAGCATCCAAGGAAACATGAACTGCTATTTTCCCACAAGTATGAAAAAACAGAGGCCACGGCTGTGGAATCTTTCTGACGCAATCAGCTAGTGGGATGGCTGCTGTACAGTTGGGATTTGGACAGGGGCTCAGGTCAGGGTGTTGTTAAAGCTGTAGTCTTAGGACTTAAAGATCTAAGCTGGGCCTGGGTGGGTTAGAGAGCTGCTGACGAGGGTAAAACCTGACGAGCAAAACTGGATGGAGAGATAGCAGGAGCTGCTGGATGGCCCCATTTGGGAACACTCCATAGTTCCTGCTGTTTCATTTTTTAACAGGCGTCTGTGGGGCATCTTATTAATTGTTTGTTGGCTAAACCATCATTAAAAAAGCAGACAGCAGGGTGGCTTTAACAGAGATGTGAAAGGGAGCAGAGAGCTGAAACAGGAGAGAGGATCACTGAAGAGGCCCCAAGAGGCCCTCGTAGAGACCCAGATGATTACCACACTACAGTTGCCTCTGTAATTCTTCATACATTAAGACACAAGGTTGAAAGGAATTCCCAAACACAAAAACAGAGCAAACTTCAATGAGCCTTTCTTTCTTTCCTGATCTAATTATCGCTGCCCCCATAATCGCTGTTATATTCATCATAGTGCTCAGTATTTATAGGGTCTGTTTTCATCATAGTAATAATGTCACTCTGGAATTCCCATGCAGAGGGAGAGAGAGAGGGAGAGAGATATACATCACAGAATATATAGAGGAAGCAGCTGGAGATAGGGAGGGCTGGTTCTTGGATCCAGATATCACTTGATGTTAAGGAGGCCACAACAACAGGACTGCTTCACTACCTCCCTGCAAACGCACTCTTGTTTTGTCTGGACTTTCCCGCGCCTCTCAAGCGTGGAGTCTGCAGATGAGCGGGGCAGAGCTCGGCCCTAACCTCTGATCCTTGTCTGGGCCTCGACCTGGTCCTGGAGCTGGCGCAGAGCCTGCCACCCCATCCTAGGCTCCCTTTTTCATTCATCTTCCTTTCAGTCTTTCATATTTGACTGCAGTTGTAGATGTCACCAGACTGTTTACTGCAGCCTTTCTTTCTTTTTTCTCTCTTTCTGTCTTTCTTTCTTCTTTCCACCTCTGCACCAAACAACTTTTCAATTCTGGATCCAGCTTACTTCAGACTCCACGCTCCCGTTCCCTCTCTCAGTGCTCCATCTCTCTCTGGGCCCCCTCCTCTCCCAACCCACTCCTGTTCCAAGGGAGCCCACCGCCCTCTATTTTCTCCCCTCACAATGTTGCTCCCAGTATTTGGGTATATATTTAACACCCACATGTGAGGCCTGGTGAAAGTGCCTGGGGAATGGAAAGGAAAACAAGCATGCCCTCTCTCCCGGCCCTTTAGTGCTGGTCTGCTATAAATACCTCCGGGTGGCGCGCCAGTTCCAGCACCAGTGGCATGGGAACCTCTCTCCCTCCTCTGGTCCATTGCTTGGCCACTCAAGTCCAGTCTGGGAAGGTTTTAGCCAGCAGGCTGGCCTGAAGGGTTGGGTAGGTGTATGGTAGTCGTGGTCTTCCCGTGTGTTTTTGTCTGCTTCTCTGAGGAGCATCCCTGTGTCTTCTCCCTTTCTCCCTTCCTGTCATCTCCCTTTTCAAAAGACTTCATGTATACTGCATTTATGCTGTTTTGCCTTATGAAGATTGTATGAATATGTGCTTTTCAAACTGTTAAAAAAGAGATCCCCTTTTCTTCACTGCGGTGCGAAGCGTTTGTTATGTTACTCCCCCAAAAATTGATTTAGACTTTTCAAAGGTTTGTTCTTCACAGTGCTGTCTCCCTGTGTCGATGCACGACAGGCTCAGCTCATATTTTCAGAGTTTAAGGTAATAGTTTTAAACTGACAGACTAAACATCTCTCCCCGGCTGTTCCACTTCTACAGAGTAAATAGTTTTATGTGCACAAAAACACACACACACACTTACACACAAGCTGGGTGACTGACCTAGTCTAATGATTATTTCTTTTTGGTTTGTGGGGGTTCAGGAGAATTTGCGGGGTTGTAGGTTAAAAGATGTAGGTGAAGGGCCTCTTGGGACTCTTCTTACGCTCTCTGCTTCTCCGCATTTGAAAATTTAGGTTATCCTTTATAGATTTGTACAGCAGATTCAAGACAGAAAATATACTTGAGCTGTACAGGACATAATATATATCTCTTTGTGATTCAGTCATCAATAAATATCACTATTGATTTTTATGGAGTGTGTCTGTTCCAGTGTCAGCTAAAAAAAAGAGATACTCCACATCAAAGCTGTCCTTTTTTTCTGGTCATTTAACATACTGAGCCTACAGATTAAATGTCTCTGTTGTTCCTTTTCCCCCCCTCACACCTCTTAGCATTCTCCCTATGTCTCTTTTTCTCTCCCTCTCCTAATACTCTCCTTTCCTCTCTCCCACCCCTACAAGGCTCACTTGTTATTTTTTCGTACAAGGTCCTGTAATTAAGTTTGACATAAGCACAGGGATTAAATATGCGGTTGAGGAGGGAGAGAAAGGAGCTCTGTTACAATCTCAAGGCCAGCTGTAAAATGGAACCAGATTGCGACACTTGGAGCTGGAAAGTTTGGGAAAGGTGCCGAGACTGGAGCTGTGTTCTACCAACAACGGGATCTGAGTCTTTCTCCAGCTTTAGAGCAGCCAAAAGACTACCGAGTCTCCGGCCAAAAAAGCTAATATTAAAAATCCTTAGGCAGAAGACTAACACTCGCCCCGATCCAATGATAATTTCTTTTTCAGCTAAAAGGCTGCCATCTCCTCCAGCTAAACATTAACTATTGTCTGTCCAACCAGATGACTGATACCCTCAACACAGCCAGCATCTCTGCTGCCAAAATAATACTAGAAAGCAAAATACTACCAAGTTTAGTGCACATTTCCACTATATGTGCCTAATGTATTGTTTCATTTACCAACTGATTTGTCTGCAAGGTTACACTTATCGAACCTATCAAACCAAAGATTTTAAAAACAGCCGGTTACTTCAAAGCAGCAGTAAAAATCATAGTTTTGAAATATGTTTACAGGTAACCAAATTCATCTTACAGGTCAAAGACAAAAAGAGCCATCACACCGTAACCTCCGGCTGATGGTAAAAGTGGAAAAGTGATTGTAACTCTAAACCGTAATGCAGCAGGAAAAACCATTTCACATGCTATCACTCAATCACTGACACCAAATATAGAAATATAGGCTAAGATCAGCCCCCAGTGCACCGAGCGTGTCGATAGGATTTTCTTCTGTTCTGAACTCTGAGAGGTCTCACATGGAACTTTGCATTCTTAAATAACTCTGGCAAAATGCTTTAATCTTAATGAGTCTGAACAGCAAATCTCTCATCTGCAGCAAAAAGGATTAGGAATGCAGAAAAAAAAGACTGCCGTTCCACTTTGATGAATTGTGTTTAGAAAATCCCTGGGCATGAAGTTCCCCCAATGAACAAAGCGTTAGGCGAGAACGGATGCTTTTAAACAACACAACTTATCTGAGAAAAACAGAACATGCATTTAAGTGAAAATACAAAAGCAGAGCTGATTCGACTCCTCTGCAAATGATAAAAGTGACTAACTCTTTTCCTCAATCCACTTAGCCACTTTTGGAATCAAACCTGGAGTAGCTTTGCACAAATTACGTGCATTGTGTTTCCAGTGCTTCATCAGTGGTGTGTTTATTTATTCCGCATGATGCATTCTGCCATTGTTAAGCATAAATAAATGAATTCATAATTTTTTTTATGTGTCTTGGTTGAAGCACTCAAAATGGGTGATGAAGTGATGAAGAAGGGAGTTGATGAATGGAGACAGTTAAGTGCCGCGAGGTGTTGCTTCCAAAACCTCAAAAACTCTGCGGCTTCCAGTTTAGTTTGCTGTGGTTTTCCTCATTGCTTAAAGAACTTTTTCTTTTTTTTTACCAAGTGTGAAAGTGTAGTTAGTTAAATATGCTATTATGCAGAGGTGTTTATTTGTATTTGATTAATACATTATTGATAATATGTTAATGTAATCCAAATCAAAGCAGTTCAGCGTTTACTTGATTAATTATTACTCTGTGGTGTAATTTCCCCAAACAGTCTCTCTGAGTGGTAGGGGTTAGAGCAGTAAGCCTCTGGCTAGTTCAGACTGCTCAAACTACAAAGAGCCTTACTGCACTGGGACCTGCTCTTGGTTCCCCCTTTCCAACCCCCCACCCACCTCCCCAAATGCCCCCAGGCCTTTAGAAAACTACTCCGGCTGATTCTCGCTGTATTTATTTTACCTTTCTCTCCGAATCAGCGCTCCCCTTTGTTTCCTGTAATGGACGTAAGAAGGAGCTATTGCTGATCCAGGCCAGACATATGATCCATATTAATGAGAAAACACCATCATGCCAGATATATATCCTCCTGAAATACATGGGAATATCATCGGGGTGTGATTTTTTTTTTTTATGTATATATATAAATATACATATAATTTTCTTCCTGCTCAGCACACATCTCTCTGTTGCAAAGACATCATTGTCTTGTGTGTGTGGACTACTGATAAATATTACCATGCACTTGACCTATATTGATCCCCCACTAGGATGTATACCCACTCCGCCACGTTGAGCCTAAACATCTGGTCACCAGAGTGCTCCTTTGAATGACAGATAACATCTGGGAAGTCTGCTGCTATCACAGGAAACGATGTCCGATCTCCCCCTCCCTGCCCCTCTATCGCTCTCCTCTCTCTCTCCCCCACTTGTCCCTCTTTCCTCATGTCCTGCTCATAAGCACATCCCTCTCATTGATTTCCCATTAACCCCTTCCAGACTGTGAGTATCTGCCCACCCAGACACGCAGACACCAATGGATTGATCACTAACATAATGGCATCACTATGGCTGCCCGTTCTCATCAGTCTGACCAGGTCTGCAGGCCGCTTCAGTCCGTCTCCAACTGTCTGCTGCACTCCCCCCATCTTTCTCTCCACTTGTTATTTGGCTTTTCACCGTATTCTCGGTCATCCCTCCTCCTTACTTCCTTTCTTTTTTCTTTTCTCTCTTTCTCCCTTCATTTTTCTTCCTAGTTTCTTTACTCTCTCCCTTCTTTATCTCCCCCTCTAATTTCTTGTCCTCATCATCCTCTGGCCTTTGCATCGTCCTCCTCCTCTCAGTTCCCTCTTAATATTCACCTGGCATTCAGCCTCGGGTCACACATGTAGAACCACCAATGTTCCTGTTTGCTTTCACAATACCATGATAAAACGTGTGTGTGTGTGCTGATATCTCGCTGTATGAGCTTGCAGGTGTGTGCTGATTGGTGTCATTGAGGACAGCAGTTTGCAGCAGACGGGGGTTTGGGATGAACTGTGGTCTACACATTTAGTTGCATCAAAATAGCAGCTCAACTTTAGCTTCAATTACTATGAAAACAGACTTACCTTGAAAACAAACTTGCTGATACCGTTACAGTGGATGAGAAAATTAAACTTGTTTCTGTGGGTGGGTGGCTGTCTTGATGCGTGCATATGTTTAGCTTTTTTTCTTTTGTTGTTGAACAGACTGTGTGTTAAAATATATATTTACATGAAAGGATGCCATCATATCTGTTTCACTATGTATTTCCTCCCTCACTTTGGCAGCTGCTTTGGCGGCAGAGATAAAGTAAATGTGTGTTTGTTAGGTTGTGTTTGTGAGCCACAACGGAGGCAAGTTAGAAAAAGCCCTTCATTTAAGCATGGCGTGCCTCCATCAGTCCTAGTCTCTGATGTACAAAGAGCCCAGAGGAAGGAGCTTCACAGCTGTTTGTAAACTATGAGAACAGGAAAGGTCAACAAAGTAATGCAGTGCGTTTTTTGTAACGCATTTTCATCTCTCTCTGTTCCATAGTGAGACAGCAGGGCTGCGCCCTGCCTCAGTAGTACTGGTGCATTTAAATTACTGTTCTTGCCTGGAGAATAATGGTGAAAGCATAACCCTATTGTATTCTTTGATAAACTCTAGAAAATGCATGGTATAAGCTGAGGAAGAGGCGCGGTTTAAGGGCACAATTGCCTTGCAAATCTACCATAGCAAAGTTTTTGAGAGAGGGAGAGAAAGAGGGAGGGAGGGAGGTAGGAAGAGAGTGAGAGAAAGACAGTGGTGAGAAGAAGGGGAAATGTGGAATCGAGGGTTGAGGGAGAAAGAAATGGGAGAGGGAGATGGAGGATCCGTGTGGGTAGAGTGGGGGGGTCTGTGTTGCAGGGACATGTGTTATCTCTGGGTGCAGAGGTCTTTGTTTGCAGGGCAGAGAGGTATAGATTTCCTCTCCATGTCAGCGCCTTTATTTGGGGCTCAGCACAGAGAGGACAATAGCAAACTAATCCACTACTGAATCAGGATTAATATTCAAGCTGCAAATATTAATTCACTGCCAAAAGGAGGAAATGCAGAATGTGTCAAAATGCTCAAACAAATAAAGAACAAAAAAGCCCAAGATCCTTGACCAGAAATTCCATCCTGAGTCTTTCATATGAGTGCATTATTTTTACAGGGTCCTACAGTCTCGTCTCAGCATTCTGTTTGATTTCTGTATTAATCTTCATAATGATTTTCTATAGAAGAGCGGGAGCTGGGGGAAGCTGAAGAGCTGCATGTTGTTTTTGGCTATTCTCCTCACTAAGCTCTGGATTTAAGATCTGGATTTGAATATTTATGATAGAAAATAATAGAGGTTATAAAAATAAGTCCCTGCAGAGCTGGGCTGTAAGTTATAGGGGTAAGCAATGCCTCCCACATCAAAGAAGCCCGGAGATGTTGGCCAGTAGTCTGATGCCTGTAAAAGCCTATAGCTCTTCATCCCAGCCCCAGCAGTGAGTGTTCTGCCGTGCACGTATGATCCAAAAGTGTCACTCACGATCAGAGTGCTCATGAGCATCCAAAATTTCATAAAATTTGAGTTATTTAGTTCAATTCGGTTTTGTCTACCTACAAAACAAGAGAAAACAAACCTGCCACCGGGTTAGATCGCTTGACTTGTTTCAAATATAGTTTCACTTGTTTTGAGATTGAAACAAGTGACAGTATTTGTAAATGACAGGTGGATCACTCCTCTAGTTTCAACATAATATCACTTGATCCAAGGAAATGTTTTAAACATGCTGGTTTGCATTTGAAACAAGTGACACTTTGCCTTCCATTTGACAGGTTTTGTTTTTTTCATAGAAAGCTTAGATGTTACGATTCAACACCAGACTCATGACGATGATATTCTGGAGAACTGTAGAAATGAAATGCTCTCCGCTGTTCTCCTCTTAAATGTCTCACTAGCGGGACAGTGCAACCTATCCCAAACAACACGAGGAGGTAACGGGGCCGTTCAGAGGCCGAGCCTGACGGTGTTGTGTGAAAGACTGATATATGCCGATTGTATGCTATTCATACATTGCTAATAGTCCATTTCTATCAAATCTGCTCAGTGTAACAGGCCTCATCACTTATATTGAGGTGTTAAATATTTTACCCACCAGTCTTAAGTTGTTGTTTTATTTATTTCTGTGCCATATGACCATGAAAAGTTTTTACACTGGATTAGTACTTAGGTATTGTCCAAACGGGCGAGCATGCATGTCCACAACACACACCCTTTCAGCACACACACACACACACACAAGCACAGTAATCCCACACTAGGGGGTAGAGGCCTGTTGTATACCAGCCTGAAAAACCATTGTGATGTTCAAAGGGGCTTCACAGAGGCTCCAACCATTGATAAGGTATAATGTGATGAGGGACTGTAAACTTCATCTTTTATACATGGCAACATAATGTGAAAGGTCAGCTTATCTTAATCCTCAAATCTGCAGCATCCAGGCCCGTGGCCCCATTTCATGAAGTTAAAGAAATAATCTTGGAGTCCATTCTGAAGACGGCCCTTATTATATTCTCCGCAAGGTCCAATCAGAAGATATCATTAGAGTGCACTATGAATGCACTGTAAGGAATGATTATTTCTCTTTTCTAATCGGCCCCAATCATATCATAGAATCAGCTGGACTGTGTGCTCATGGTGAGAAGCTTTATTATGCCCAGTGATTAATCATCAAGCACTGCCTTATCCCTCTTGGACACACAGCACATTGCTGGCCCTGTTCACAGAGAGAAAATGGGAAACATCACCTTCATCAGCATGGTGCTTACCTGCTTTTTCCATACTCACCCTCACCATTGGCCTCATACAGTAAAATGCTGTCGTGTATCATCATCTCACTGATATGAACAGGGTTTCATTCACTCAGGCTCCACATAGAGGCTAATCAGTGTAGGGTGCCAATGGTTAAGAAGCGGCATGGCATTGTGTTTCGCTCTATTCATTGTTTTTGTGTACATCTTTAAACGTGCCTCACCATCCTGATTTGTTCTACTCTCAATCTTTGGTTGTTAACTGTTTCAATCTATCCCTTTCCATGACTGCCAAAAGAAATTCCTTGTTGGCTTGTTACAATGTGTCCTTAAATTACAAACAAATTGCGGACAGATTACATACACAGTCGCAAAGTGGAAGTCGCTTCCGTTTTTTGGGAATTAATGCAGGTCAAACGGGTTATCATCTCAAGACCAAGTTTGGGCAATTTGTTGTTTAGGAATCCTTTGTTCTCAACTGAAAGTGTGTCAAAT
Source organism: Scortum barcoo (assembly GCA_023238725.1). Lineage (NCBI taxonomy): Eukaryota > Metazoa > Chordata > Actinopteri > Centrarchiformes > Terapontidae > Scortum > Scortum barcoo. Next base: position 27,598,548 of record CM041531.1, read on the forward strand.
GTAGACAGATTGTGAAATATTTATTCCTTGACTGCAGATCATATTAGAGTGTTATTGTTTGTTTCGTTTTGTATTCCACCCCTAATTTGCCAGTGGTACACTTTCTCAGGAAGTCTAACAAACACACATCAACTTTAACAAAGTTAGACCCCGTCCTGTAGCTGTAATTAGAAGGAAATTGTAAACAGACGCATGCCTTTCTTTTCTGGATTATCCATACTTTATGACTGAATGTTTGAAGTTATGAGGGATTCTGAATCAGCACTGCTTGAGTGGTGCTCTTATAGGACATTGTTGTCTTCAATTATTTTCAGTTATATTCCCGTCTGTAAGAGGCAGGGGATCATTTATTATTTAAAGATGCAATCGTTGCTGTTTATCTGGGATTTTTAAAACCGGGTTATCTTTTCGCATAGTTTTTTTGATTAAAGGAACAAAGTGTAATAAAGTGCAGTTTCAAACAGATGCTTGTCTCTCCAGCGCGAGAGCTCATCTGCCATTATTGTGATTTAATATGAACGGTGCCAAGCAGCTGCCGAGAGACAAGATCTAACGAGCATCAGGGATGCTTTAGTATGTACATAAAGGGTCTCACACAGACACAAACTGGTACAGAAACACACGCGCGCACACAAATACACATTCAGTTGCAAACAATCCCACATCTTTATCCATATGTAGCAGCTAAAGATGGCTGACAGAAAGACTCATAAATAATTGTTTCTGCAGCTCCATGAATTTTCTTGTAAATAAGTAGTGAACATTTGGACAAATACTGACCAATGCCCTTTTGTTTAACCTGACCATCTTGGGAGCAAACAACAGGATACCAAGCGGTTTAAAGCAACGTGAATTATGGTACATGCTGAATTCCTTCTCACAGATGATCGGTATCCTGTGCGTGTCTGTCTGTTCAAAAGACAGCAAGAAGGAAATGATTCTCAGGCTGCAGACCCCTGTTCAGTACAGTACCACAGTTGTTCAATACATCTTGCTCCAACAGCCTTTATTTCATTACTCAATAAAATTGTCATGCACAGAGCTTCATCCCCCAAGTGCACCCTAAGAATAGAACCTTTTTCAAGGTTTAAACAGCAGCTGTAGTTCCAGTCCTGCTACAACATCTCACTGTTCTTACACATATTGTTTTTTTCAAACCCCAGAGCCCCACAACTCTTGTTGTGTCCCTCTTATGGTCACTAGTATCCACTTGCCCCACCATCACTCTTGTTACTTCCAATACTTAACTTTACACTGAAGCCTTTTGCCCCTGAGACCCTAGTGTTGGGAGATTACTCCAGCCTCAACTGAAGTAGACAAACTGCAATCAATAACTGATATAAGCAGTCCGCCGGGGTCAGGCGACCTTGCTGTATGGCACCCACGGCAACTCTAGTAAAGTCCTTATAAATTCTGGGTGACTGACCCCTGACGACCTGGGCAGATAAGGTCAGTCTGGCCAGAGTGACCTAAAGCCAAGAGGCCAGTGTCCAGTCAGTCTGGCTGTCCTATAATGAAGTGGTCAGTATTGCCTTTCTGTCACTCAGCAATTACTGGGAGAGATATGGTGCCATAGATAGGTGCTGAATGCACAAGGAGGCAGTGGCCACAGAATTACATTCGCAAGGCAAAGGACCGGTAAAGTGGCATGTAAACTACTCTAATATGGACTGGTAATGACTGGGAGCAAGATGGATCGAAAGGAGTCTGACAACTTCAGCGGGACTGCATTACATCTGTGTATGCAGGCACAGGAAACACTACTGTAAAGTGTATGGTTAATAGCTGCTTTTATAAGTCTGACCAAGTCTAAATTATGAGTCATGTAGTATAAACACTATTCTGTGTCTCCTTCGATGGATGCAGCATTATTTACCTTATGTGTAAAATCATTCTTCAGACATCTTTCAAACGAAAGTAATCTATTTGTAGATTAATTTACATATACTGTAAAAAACATTAATAAATAAAACAGTTAACCTCAGTCATCACTAAAGAGCTTATAATGTATTAAGGATGATCCAAGATATATTAACCCAGAGGGAGCCAACCATAAAACATGCCCCCCAATGTGTTGAAACAGGTGTAACTTTCAGAGTGAGAAGTGACCAGATCAAAAGACAAACAGACTAATATGCAGGCATAGGTCATGCTTCCTGCACAAATAGAGACCTGTGAATGTCACAGTGTTGCTCCCATGGCCTGTTCTGCTCCCCGACACAGGTCAGGGGCTAGGAAATCCCCAAAGCCATCCAGCTGCTGCCATCAGAGACTCTCGGCATTCTTCTGTCTGCTAACTATTTAGTTGTCAGTGATTTGGTTAAGTGGAATTGACTTTTATCTGCGGTGTGCTGTGGGGCTGCCACTGGCAATTCAGAATCCCCCTTCCTCAGCTCCTGCCTTAGCCTGGTGTCACATCCAGCACATTGCTATTGGCAGCTGAGCCAGGCCTAATCAATAGCCCAGGTCAGGGATGGCCCGCGGCTCTGCTGTGGGTGGGCTATTGATCCGACATACACACTCCCACAGGTCGCCCTGACAAACCGGAAAGTCATGGCCTTGGACGAGAGTGAGAGAGAGAGGAAGAAAGACGACAAATTAAGAGCGCTGCTTTCTGTCTGCTGTAAAGGCTGACAAAACCCTGTCATAAAAATAATTTATACATTGATTAGTAAGCAATGCACTGTATACTCTATATTAAAGAGAGCTTAAACAGATGATTATTCAAATAGCTATTTCAAACAGAAGTGAGGCGATTCTGAAAAGCTGAGCACACTTCCACATCAGGACAAAAAAAGGCACTGATAAAACTGTTCAGATGCAATCCTATCATACCCATACAGGGTCTCTGTCTGTCTGTCTGTCTTTCTTTCTTTTTTTTTTTTAACCTAGCTTTCTTTCTCTTTGTGGATCCTCTGTTGTCACTCTTTCAGACCTGTGGCCAATGAGCAAGAGTCTTGTTATTTTTGTTGCAGTTTTAAATGTTGCTCCCCGAGCTCCTTATCAGCACCACAATAAGAACTCTTGGGAACAATTAAGCATGGGTTTTAACTCAAGTCTAACCACAGAGGTAAAAATAATCGTGCAAGGTTTACAAATGGAAGTTGCTTCAAAAGACCTATTCAGTTATCACAAACTGTCTGCTTCTCCCACCTGTATTCCCTAACTAAATCTCTGTCGCTGTGGAACTATTGGAACATATGACAAGTATATTTACCCAGCTTCACGAACCAGGCCCATGTGGGATTCAAAGTCTTTTTTTAACATGTTTTTTTTTTTTTCATCTCTGGAATTGACAGTTGAATAAATATGTATTGTCTATGAGACTTTGTTGTCATATACGGGAGATCCTCTGCAGAACAGGCAATTATATATGCTATTACAGGAATATGTCTTGTTCTGGTTACAGGGAAATTAAGTTTCTCCGGAAATCTTTTTCATTTCTCATTTTAAAAGTCCTCAGTGGTATGAGAAGAGAAATTACTCGCAGCAGTTCATTTGCTATTAAATGTAATCTTGAAATCATAAGAGGCTGTCCTGCAGTAGTACCACACAAATAATTATAGATTAATTTTGTTGGCTCTAAAAACAGCTGATTAATTTTGAAGGCTTGATGGTATCATGCTGCACTGGTTTGCTTCTCCCGAAAGACATTTGTTATTTGCTCAGATTTCAGGGGTGAGGTACACAACTTGTGGGTGCTCAGATGGGGCTGCAGTGGAACTATTTCTTTGCTGTCATGATTTCCAGCTGTGTTAAAAACATGTGTCTGACTCTGTTGTTCTTTCTTTGTTTCTTGTTCCAGGTGATGGTGTCATCCTGATTTGTTCTTCTTGTGACCTGGGAGTCCCTAAACCCCAAACCACATAGCTTTGGAAAACCCTGGAAATACCTGGAATTCTAGGAGTATATCACCAAAACTTCTTAAGGTGCCCAGGCACCGGATCAATAGCTTTACATTCTCCTTTATTATTTTTTTTTGTGTGTGTGTACACAAAGAAAGAGACGAAAGTCTGAACGTTAAGCAATAGCCGCTGGCCATCCACCATTGCTTCAACGAACCTGCTGTGACCAAGAGGGCGTGACCTTTCTGCCTGCTGACTTCAAACAGACACTTGAAAAGAAAACGCAGTCAGAGAGGCTTCCGTGTGGTGGCAACTCAGACCAAAAACCCCATCAGGTAAGGCTGTGAAGTCCCCCTTGCTCCTGCTGTCCAAGCCCTAAGCCCTTTAACTTCTTCAGGGCTTTGAAGCTAACTTGTCCCCAGTCTGTGTCCCCCACACAGTTAGCTCGCCTTCAGAGTTTGTGTAAAGGGAAAGGCTGGCTGATAAATGCTCTGCTTTCATGCTCTGCTCACCTGTTTGTTCCTCTCGGATTAGAGGCTCTGAATATGTTGAGGTTGTTTGGTTGATAGACGCTGGCCCCGGGTTTTTTGCCGGCCCCTTGCAGGTTTGGCCCAATGACCAGCCAGAGTGAGTGCAAATGTGGTAGGAACATGACATGACTTGGCATCACACATACATGAACATATTCTTATTAGCTACTATGCTGTATATGTCTGACATGCAGACACATTTTCTATAAACCTGCAGAACATATGTAAAAAAAAAAAAAGAAAACATGCTTTCACATGGATATGAAATGCATTTTATTGATGGCTTCACACAATGACACATCTACAGGGTACAGTCTACTGTACAATTTCTATCATAGTTATCAGTAATACTGTCAGTAATGGGATGTGTGAATGTTCCACAATGTGGGTGTTTTTTAGTTTACTAAGGGGACAAAAGTGATTTTCTAGCTGATAAAATGCCACTGCAGTTTGGGTGGATGTTATGTTGTGTGTGTGTGTGTGTGTGTGTGTGTGTGTGTGTGTGTGTGTGTGTAAGAATAGATATACAGTATCTGTTTGAATTTTGTGCAGAAATGTGCAAAAATGGCACATTTCTGATGCATAGATCCATTTTTGGGCTTCATAGCACATGGTTGTGAAATGAGTATTTCCATTCAGAGAGACTTTGAAATTGATTTTGCTCAGTGTCACTCCTCTAGTTTTATTAGGGTCTAGTTTCCCAGTTGTTTTGCAGAAGACTGACAACACATTTTCAGTCAGTGATTAAGACTTGATCCCAGGTTATCTGGACTATATTAAATTATTCTGCTTGATAAGCGAGTCTGTATGATTTTATTTTTTCTCAGGCAATGGCTTGGAATCAAATAGTGCCTGATTTAAGGATATTGAGATTAAGCCCTCTTCCTGTGTGGAAGAGCATCCCCCCCCCAATCATAAAAAAAGGTAAAGCTGCTAACTTTAGTTCCTCAGCAACAGAGAACTGCATTCTTTGCTCTGAAAATAGGCCTAATTAAAAATAAAAAGTGTTTATAAAATTAAGCGAATATACTGTAATAAGAAATGACAGTGAGCAGCAAGACACACTGAATGAGATGAGTTATGTCGTTAAGGATCTAAAGGGCTTTGTTTGAAAAGTTCAAAGTAATTTTACAAAATTTGGGTCACTGAAATTTAGTACCCAGCAGCAAGTCATTGTTTTGAAAATGAGAATGAAAGACAAGAAAAATAAATAAATAAACAGCCTTTTTCCCTTCCTCCTGCATCTTTAAAGATTATTTTTAGTGTGGGGAAAAATAAAACACTTGAAAGCGCACGAAACAATATTTATCGGCGTGGAGCTAATTAAGGACGTGATCTGAAATGTATTTTCCATAAAGTCTGATTTAGGACCCAAAGGGTCAGCCGCCTCACAATAGGACAACGATAATACAGAAGGAGTCAGGAGTGGAGAGGGCTCCAGTCTGGAGGAAAGCAGCTCCCCTCCCTGGCCTGTGTGCTGATGGAGCTGCACTCCTTGCCCAGGGCTCCAGGGCTCCGACACTAGACCTTATTTTTCATGTGGGCTGCACACTGTTCTGCTGCAGTCGGGGTTGCTCCCTTTGTGCCAGCCCTCCCTCTTTTAGAGAAAAAGACATGCATGATTTCATACATGAAAGATATATGTAATTAGACAGCAAGGGCCTATGCAATACATTTACAATTCTAAACAGAATACGATAAAATCAGTTTCCTCTGTCTCGCCCCCTTTTCTTCCTGAGGAAATGTATTTGCACATATTCAGAAACATAAAATAAAAAAAAAAATAGACACACAAAACACAGGTTATCATTCTTGTTACATGCCTTATATCTCATGTGAGTGTTCAAAATGCACAAGCTCTGCCAATATATCTCAAAATTCCACTTTATCAGTGTGTGGCTCAGGCTGTTGTGTTGAAGCTTAGAGAGAAACACGCTGCACTCTGGCATGTCTTGCAATCTATACTTGAAAGTGCATGTGTATTGAAACACTCAGAAAGGTAAATCTGGAATTGCCACCACTATTAGTGTTTGTCCCTTTTGGGTGAAGTTAGGAGAAAATGTCAAGTTCACCATATTACTCATCTCCACATTTGACGATTTAGTTCACAATTAAAAGTGTTATCCTCTTTACTTTTCATGTGTCTACTAAAATTTAAAGTGTCTCTTTACATTCAATACAGAAGAAATAGATCTAAAAACAGTTTACAAAATATATCATAGGATGAGTTTTATTCTATACATACAAGTCAGCAAATGCAACTCATCTATGACAATACAAAAAAAATGTGATTGTGTGATTAAACTTTGTAGATGTACAGATGTATTTAAGTTGTGGATAGTGCTGGTATCCACAGATGCTGCAAACAAAGGAAAAATATAGGCTGACATTACATATAAAGTAAACATTTTATAGTGGGAAAACAATCTGTGTTCTCTTACTTTCAGACCGAGAAGTCATATTTGTATAATGCAATCACATTGTGCAGAAATCTGTTGTGGGTTATTGGTTGGATCCGAGGAAGCCTCAGTCTGTTAGCTCACTGTAACAAAGATCTACTTTTTCTGTCTGCAAACTGGACACAGTGGGGTATTTAAAAAGCTTTTGTTGTGGAAAAAAGGCCAGGAAAAATTGCAAATGTATGCATAAAATCCTTGCAAATTTCAATTGCAATTGGAGTTCAAAATGAGCAAGAGACCAACTTGATGATTCCCGATTAATTCACAAGCTGCCATGAAGTGAATTAATGTGTGTCTGTGATCCGATACACGCATTTTAACCTCCAAGCTATGAAAGAGAACATCACATCTCTGTCTGTCATTTGACCACAGGGAGGGTATGACCTTTTGGAATTCAAAGACAATTTTTCATGTTGATATCTTCTTGCCCTTATAAGCAGCAAAACAACTTGTTTAACTGGATTCGATTCAGCCGATACAGTGCAAGGTTGTAGAAGCGCACAACATTGCAAATTATTCTGTAACCACATATCTGACAGAATTAGAAGTAGTATTACACTGTTTCTAATTTCTTCCAACACAACGTCAGTCACACGGACGTGAATGCCTGTGTGTGTGTGTGTCTGTTAACACGACGAGGCGACCACGGATTTTTCTATGCTGCCGTGATTCGCTCTCTACTGTAACTGTACCAGCCCGTCCTGTGTCGACAGTGAGACTACCGGTTGAGCTAAACAAAAAGTACAGTATGTGCTTGAAATAGGTGAAGGGTAGTATTCCTGCCGCAGGAATGAGGTCGGCTGGCTGTTCCACACGTGAGGAAATTCGCAACACAAAAGCGATCTTGCCAGGAGAACAGGCCATGTGAGCTGGGCGTGCTGGTCGCGAGAATGCAGGTGTCACTCTTGAATGTCTTCCCCGTGCCTGTAATATCAGACGTCTGACTGTCGGCGTGATGGAGCTCGGTCCGGGCCGGAGAAAAGCCCAGCTTGTGAATCACACAGATGATGTGTTTGCATACAGTGACATGTACAGGGGGTGAAGGGGGCACCGGACTGGGGCAGGGCTCCTGGTTCAAGGTCTCGGCCTGCCCCTCCTGTAGTGTGTCTGTCATGCAAAAATAAAAACCTTCACTATTAACCCCCTTAACGAGCTAACACCTCCAAAAAAAGGAACAGCTCCACTAATCACTTTATTGGCCCCAGGAACACTCAGGGCTATATAAGGGGAGGAGGGGGCTCACCTCCACTGAGGTATTTAGAGCAAAGGGGCCAAACCACTTGATGGACAGGCTGAGTGCTCCATGACCCCCCCTAACCCTGCCAGCACACCACCCACAGCAAATGTAGGTGGGATCACCTGCCACACAGGCGAAGTTTAGGAGAGCTGATGGGGGTTAAACATCCATAATTCTGCCTCAGTGGCTTGGACCACCTGAAACACAAGTCCAGCTGGGAGGGTGGGTGGGGTGTCCTGGGTTAGATGGGTGGGTAAGAGGGACACGGGGGTGTTGTTGTGCGACAGCGTGCTGTGAGTCGTTGTGAGATTCCGCCCGTGTCACTTGTTGGAACAGCGCGTGGTTGTCAGCGCGCGGACGTGCACGTGTAGGAACTGGGTGCGTGTCACTGTCAAAACACTTGGGGAAAAAAAAAGAAAAAAAATCCACAGCTGGTGTTGAGTTCGTTGCAGTGAGGCTGATCTGAGGACGCTCCGTTCATTTGCGTTGTTGTTCCCAAATAAACGTCATTGATTTGAACCATCAGGCTCATTATGTCTTCATTAACTCTCCAATCATCAGCTGGGGGTGTGATTTTGGCGTGTTTGCAGCCTGATAAACTTCCATCCAAACCTCAGACTGTGTGTAGGAGATGCGTTTTTTTTTGTTTTGTTTAAAAAAAAAAGCCCTCTCTTGATATTTATTTATGTTCCGGGTGTTTTCTCTCTGAATTATCAGAAGACAAACTTTGAATTACTGCTCTCTTGTTGGAGCCAGGCCACATGCTGTAGATGGATGATGTTGAGGCATCCGGAGGCTGGCAATGTGTGTGTGTGTGTGTGTGTGTGTGTGAGAGAGAGTGAGAGACGTAGGATTTGGATTTGACCCCTGGCGATAATCCTAGATCTGTATTTGCCTTCTGTGTCGCTTCCACCTGTCATATTTCATCTCGTCGTGTTGTTGTTGTTGTTTTTTTTTTGGAGAGGTTTGGGTGGTGTGTGTGTGTGTGTGTGTGTGTGTGTGTGTGTGTGGAAGGGGGGGGGGTCTCCTCGACATAAAGGAAAATGACTCTCTGTAAGTTTGTTATATTCAAGTGAAAATGCAGCGAGGACGGAGTGTCTTCTCTTTAAAATGTGTCTCTGAGTGGGGTTGGCGCTGTCAGGGCTCCGTGATTCTCCCCCGGTGTGTTTGGGTCGGTTTACCAGCGGCCCGTGTTGCCTGCAGTGGTCATCTGGCTCTGATTTGGGATCTCTCTGTTTGAGCGAGCCTCTCCAAAGCGAGTTAAAAAAAAACGAGTCCCGCCTGTCTCTCACCCCGAGTCAGTGACAGCAGCTCTCAGGATTTCTCCATTATTCACCACATCTCCGACCTGAAATATGCATTATCAGAAGGCCTGGTCTGTGCTGATTTCTTCCTCCACAAATTGATCTTCGCTTACGGGTTGTATTTGCCTCAGTATAATTTAGAAATTACATATTTAGCAGGCAGTTTGGCGTGAAACGCTGATAAATCGTAAAAACTGTGGCTTAATTCCGGACTTCACACTTTGAAAGCCTTTGCTTTAGGAGTTTGTTTTTATCACTATTTATTTATTTATTTTCACTGAGTGTTTCTGCTGTTGGTGAGCTTGGGATTTATATGTGGGTGCTCTTGTATATTGAGATCTGACGGCTACCAGCAGGCAAACTGTTGAGGCGTCTTCTTATGAAAGACACAGACAAAAAGACAAAAAAATAAAAATACACCACACACACAAACAGAAGCTTTTAATCACATAATCGGGACTTTTTATTGATTACACAGCTAATCATTATATCAATATGTAGTTAGATGTAGTTTAAAGAAAAATGTAAAAATGATTTTCTTAGAAAAATGTCTTCTGAACTTGAAGGTGGTGATGAGGCTGGACTGAGGCTGGGCACACACAGGTTTGTTGTTGTTGTTGCTGTGTGTGTGTGTGTGTGTGTGTGTGCTATGCGTTAATGTGAGGGAGACATTTGTACCTGTGCACTCTGTAATAATAATGCTGATAATAATAATAACACAATAATATGTCAAAATTAATATTTCTTAATTTTTAAAATATGTTGTGACACCGTGATGCCCCATCTCCCCTCCCAACACACACACACACTTACAATCCTACATGCATACACAAAGACACACACGCACGCACACACAGAGGAAGGAGGGAGAGAGACAGGAAGGGTGAGACAGAAAGAGAGTCAGAGTCGCGCTCGTTGAATATATTTTTTTGAGGGGGAGTGAGAGGGTCTGTGCGTGTGTGTGTGTGTCTGTCCGTGGCTTGTGTGTGTGTGTGTGTGTTCTTTTATCCCATTTTTATCGCTGTGGTCAGGATGGAATAATCTGGACAGCCAAGTGCAGCCTGCAAACATCGGATATTTGGGATGTTTTATGACATTTTTTCTCTTTTTTTTCCAAATATTGGCAGACATCAGATTTAGATTGATTACGTGTTAACACGACTATTTTTTCTAAAATCCCAAACTGTCTTTGAATAATGCATGGGGTCATTAATAAGGTAGTACTGGCAGGACGAGTAAATGGATGACAGAGAGTGGAATTGATATGCCTTCTTGTTTCTCATGTAAATGAGGCAGACTGACCAGACGGCCGCTCCACATTTTTTTTCTTTCTTTTCCAAACTCTAAAATCACAACAGCAGCAGCAGAAACACAGGTCCTGCTTCTGTTTGTTCCCCCACCTCAAACAGCATTCAGACCTATGATGCCAGGCATGCTCCTGCGTGGCTGATCTGACATTAACATTTCTAAAACAATCTCACATTTTGCCTCGACATATTTCAGTCTCAGGATGCAATGTGCAAAGATGTTTTTTGTAAAAAAAAAAAAAAACAAAAAACGGGGAGATGATACATCGAATTTTGTCCAGGTGCATTTTATTATTAATTTTTATTGCAAGAGTGTTTCTCACCAAACAAAAATAGAATATCAAGCAAAAATTAATGGAAACATTGTGCTCTAAACAGGCAGTCATAGAGTCAAGAAATAGAAAAACAGAAGCCAGAACATTTCCCAAAATATGACCTAAAGAACATTTGGAGCAGAAAAAAAAGACAGCACAAACAAACAAGCAAAAACAACAACAACAAAAATCCCATCAGCACACATGCATTTAACATCATTTTTAAAAATGTTTAAAGAAAATATTCACCCATATGGAAAGTACAAGATGTTGTCCTGTAAAACACTGAGGGCAGATTTCTACTGAGAGGACACTCTGCTGCATCTGTAATTAAGTGAAAACCAGTTGATTGTTGGAGAAATGATCTGTAATAATACCTGCTGTGATATATAACACAAGTAAGAGTGTGAGTAAATCAGTAGAAATATGACAAATACAAAGGTTGCGTTCTCAGTCTGCTGCAGAGGGCTGCACACACACAAAAAAAGCATCAGCACTGTGAGTTGAATCCACTTCAAGAACATTCTCCGTGTGCCAAACATGACACGAGGATTAAAAAAAGAAAGAAAAGTCCGAGGCCCCAGGCGGATGCGGTATTGAAATATTTGCAAGTACTGCTTGAGAAAATAAAGACGAAGAAATAAAATATAAGTGAAGGTTTGCACAAAAAAAGGAAAAAACAGAAAGAAAGAAAGAAATGTTTCCTGTTCACCAGGGACGTGTGCTTTAAGAGTGATGGTGGAAAATCATCTGCTGTGTAAAACGTGCTGCATCTACAGTGACACAAATTAGGACGTCCCTTAAAAGTTATTTTTTTAGTAAAATTCTTTTTAGTCAAATATGTATTTTTTCTGAATGTAAATTTGCATATGATCTGTGCTGATTTCTGCAGGATGGCCCCGCTAATTAGGGCTCAGGTTTAAGTTTGATCTGCTCTTTTTGCTTCTTGCTTCTCTGCTTTTTGCAAGTTAAAACACACGATGCCAGTTTCGGACATTAAAAAAAAAAAAAAAAAAGACGACCATTTTTGGTGAAACGTTTATGGGGACTGTTTGCGATTCCCACCGTGGATTGCGTGCATCGCTTTTGACCACGCACTAACTAACCCGGCCGCGCTGATTTGCATCATTTCCACGCCGTGGCGGCCTGACACATATAATGCTGGACTGCAGAGGCAAAGGTGCGCTTTGGCAAAGAGCAGCTGGTCCGCAGGCGCTTGGCTCCTGTAACAGAGTTGATGCGCTGCTTGATCCCAGTGGTCAGGCTGAACATAAGAGGGCGCTCCCATTGCACCTGGCTGCGCTGCCCTATCCACCCTACACGCATGCAGAGCCGGACAGCAGCCTCTCATACGAGCAGGGATGTTGTGCTAAACAGCGCAGCCCTCACCGAGTCATCCAGTCCGCAATGAAAAACAAAAAAAGGCACTCATGTGTGGAGTATGTATTTTCTTCAAATTCAAATTAACTAACGATTCTAACTTTATAAAAGAAAAATCACTGCGATTCTGCTGTGCTGTTAATTAAAGTCATGCGTATTTGTATTAGTCCAATATAGATCATGTCTATTGCACAAACAAACAAACAAACAAACAAAAAGCTGAAGTGACTGAAGAGCGGTTTGTCCTACAAAGGAAAAACTTGACTCCAAACCACTCAGTGCCCGCAGCTGTCCACTGCATGTCGCATCTCCAAGGAGTCTTTTCACTCACAGCATCACTAAAGTCAAATTATTTTTTTTTTCATTTAAAAAATATCAGCTCAGCCTGTTTTTGTTTTGTTTGTATTGTGTGCCACCGTGAGCTCCCAGTCCACCTACACTGTCTTTTTTATTTAGACATATTTCCATGGCATAATCTCACTCAGACTGTTTCCTAAAGAATGCCTGGTGCCCTTTTCATCTTTGTTTACCATAGCCTGAACATATGACTGACACCTTCCTTGTTAATATTGCAGCCTATCAGCATCTTAAATCCCCGGATCCTGCGGAATATAATGCTTGTTATCTCTTTATAAAGTTATAGGACTTTTTTGATAGTAGCTTTTATCTTTAAATACTTTCACCCCTGCTCGTTTCCCTTTGTGCTTTGTCTGGGGGGGGGGGGGTTAATGCTATGGCAGCGCGATGCACTTATGCGTGCGTATAGGCTCCGCGCACGTGCACGCGCGAACGCAGTGGCTGCCACGTAAATAAGATTCACCCAAAGTTACATTCAGTTTCATTTGAATACATTGAGACAAATATTTCCAAAAGTTGACAAGTGGTGCACGTGGGTCTGCGATGCCCCCTGTCACAGATGGAAACCACTGTGAGGCTCTGCCCTCCGTCTGAATGCGCCTTTTTTTTCCTGTCCTGGTTGATGGTCAAGGGCTTTTCATGTGCCCCACATCTACGGAGCGTTTTGCATTTTAAGCTAGCCTGCCTTCCTTTGTCATATCCACGGGCTGTCATAGCCACAGGTTGTGTTGAATTTGCAATGCCACTCATCGATGTATGTCTATTGAGGCTGGCACGTGGACAGTTATCCTTCCCACAGAGAGGCGCAATTGAACGCTGGTAACACAAAAGCTTCAGACCCTGTCACCCACCCCCCCTTCTTTTTTTTCCCCCCCCTCTTTTGCAGTGATGCATAGGCCCTAAAAGCATCAAGGCCTCCGTCTGCCTCCTCTCCTTTTGATTTAGCCAACACCGTCCTCAATATGGTCACTGATGGGGTAATGTCAATCAGGCCTTTGCATAAATTTGTAAACTGAAGTTTGCATTGTTAGGCTCTGGGCGACTGACTGGCTCAAAGCTGCCTCCTACAAGCCTCAAATTACACCAGACTCTTTTATTATCTCGTAGCCCCTTTAACTCCTCTCGCACGCTATTTTCAACCTATTCATTTTTACAATCTCTTCTTCCCGAGAGAGCAGACACGCACAAATCCTTGAGATTCCTGCAGTCTGCCTCTCGCACTGCAAAAATGTGAGCTCTTCGACGGGGCGATGCAGTTTTCTTGTTGTTTCTGGTTTTCTTTTTCTCTCTCTCTCTCCTGTGTGTGTGTGTGTGTGTGTGTGTGTGTGTGTGACAGAGGAATGCTGCAGAGCAGATGCTACATTGCTTAAAAACAGGTATCAGTGCCGTGCCTCGGCTTATGGAAGGCAAGTGCTGAGGAAATGCCGTGTTACAGCACAGCATATATTTTAGCAGCAGGGAGAGAGGGAGAAGGAAGGGGGTGCGATGGAGATGGAGAGGGGGGGGTTGGGTCTTGGTCATATAGACTACAATATAAGAAGTTTGATTTTCATAGGCCCTTCTAAGGGATATGTACTATTGGATCTGTTGAAACGCCTGCGTCCCATGAGGGCTCCATAACCTTTCCAACCTTTAAGTCAAAGGGCCTTCGGAAAATATAAAATGCAGCTTATATTATTTCACCACCACAACATCACGGAGGGCAGCTTGGCATAACAGTTGTGCGTAATCTTATAAAAATAAAAGCAGCCATTATCTGTGCCATGCATTTCTATCCAACGCACATCTGAGAGAAAAGAAAACAAAACACAAATATCTGAGGCCGTTTCATGATCCCAGTCACTGCTCATCTCTTACACAACATCGCAGGATGGCTGCTCTAAGTTTCTGCGGTGTGTTTGGACACTGCTTGCGTGCCATCTCACCGTGAACCGTGTATCGGAATTCACCGGACGCACACAAGGCGGGCTATCAAATCCGCATTGTTTCAGTAAAGGCAGCGACGTTATGTGATGAGGGGGGAGCTGCTGCGTGTATTCAGTGGAGCAGGACTCTATATGGGGAGAGCTGTTTGCACAGAAAGTGTCCGTGCTGAGGGGCGAGGGACTGTCCATTTCTCCACAGAGAATCAACAATAAAATTATCATAACAAAGAGCAGCGAGAGACTCGAAGGTTGATTTTTTTTTTGGCAAATACAGTCCGTTTCACCTCGGAGGGAAACGGGGGGACATCAGTAACAGAGGCGAAGTGTTTGCGGGAAGATTATGAGGGGGGAAAACAAACGGGAGAGCCTCGGCACACGTGTGCTGGCATCGATCATTTGGGTGAAGAGGATTGGGGGGGGGGGGGTTGATTTTGAAATTCCCAATCAAAAGGAGAAGGGGGCATGTGGGCTCCTTGTCATAATCACTGAACATCTGTCATATTCTAGGAAAACGCAACGCAGGCCGGAGCTGACCAGGCGCCTCCACACAGCCCTGCCACCCTGTCAAACGTTGGTATTCTTATTTAAGAGAAACCTACACGTATTGACAACGTGTTCCCACCAGTTTCGTAATAGATGTCACGATAACCTGTCCCCCCCCACCACCATCCCACCAACCCCATCCCACCCTAACCCACCCACATCATCCCTCTGCGTTACACTTAACATGGCTATTTTCTGCTGTGCTGGGTAAGAAGTATAAACCTGTTTCTATTTTCTAAACACACGCGACACGTTTAGTATAACTACAATAAATTGTCACGCGCATGTAGGACACAGTGAGGCTTCAACAAGTATTTCTTAAAAAAAAAAAAAAAAGGAGAAGAAGAAAGAGGTGAAGTTGCTTTGCACGGTGTACTGATACAAAGCAGATCCCTGTTTCCCAATTTCACAAGAAAAATATTAAAAGCTTTGTACGCACACACGCCCTCTTCTCATTGGGACAGTTAGTTTCTTTTTTTATATTACAACAGCCTTATAAAGTATCCTGATTCGTAACTTGGACCGGTATTTTTGAGCTGACAGCAAAACGACACCTCTGTCGTATCCTCCCCGTCATACTCTCATCTGTGACACATTTTATAAATCTGAATTTCACTTGTTTGATAAAAAATTATATAGAGAGTTGTGAAGTCTTAATTGTATTGTTTTATTCACATGAATCCACGCATAAATGTCCACGTGAGAGTCGAGGAACACACACATTAGGTTTCATCCAAATGGCCTCTCCTGGTTAAATTCATATTTGTTTTCGGTCCAAATATAAAAACCGGACTTGGATTTTCCTGAATGATGCGCACAGGTTGAGAAAAGTTTATCAAAGTTTAAAAAGCTGGAAAAAAATTAGAATCTCTTTCTGCGCATCAGTACTATTTAATGTCAACTTCTGTCCCCGAGCAAGTGGTGTTTCTCTTAATGCTTCAAACACATATTTACCAACACAAATGCGCTGTTGGCTCTGATAATATCCAGGTGCCACTGTGCTTACGATAAGCTCTGCTCGCTCACACATTACAAGCGCTTATATGTTACTGCACAGTCCAGAAGTCTCTTTAAACCTGCTTTTCATTTGGGGCAACTGTTTATTTGTTTGTTTGTTTTTTTATTTTAAAATATAAAAGCTGTTTACAAACACGGCGTGCTGTTTGCGTAATTACGACTCTCCATATGCTGCAGGAGAGCGACTTTCCATTAAAGTCCTGACTCGCGTCTGTTTCAATAAGTTGCTCAAACGCAGACTTCTAAACCAAGTGTAGTTTTTTTTTGCTTTTGCTTGTTGTTTGTTTGTTTTCGGCCACGACAACTTAAAAAGAAAAAAAAAAGACAGACTTGTGTCGAAAGAGACGGAGTAAAATAAAGCGCGATCGCTCGCGCGCTTACGGCGGCCGAAGCGCGCGCGTATCTTTCATTAAAATACGCAAAAAAAAAAAAAAATTGGACCAAAAAAAGCGTTTTAAAAAGTGAAAGAGAGCGGAGGAGAAAAAAAGCTGGAGCCTGTAGCGTCGGAGCTCTGCCCGCCGAGGCTGGCTTGCTCCGGTATTAACTTTCACTGTCTTCCGTCTAATCAAACTCTTACTTTCCGCTGTTCTTAATTCCATATTTTCAATTCTTGATCATTACTTTCCTCTCTTTTTCCCCCCTCTCTCTTCTTTCCCTTCCTACTTGTATCTATCCATCCATCCCTCCCTCCCTCCCTCTTCCTCACTCCCTCCCTCCCTCTCTCTCCCGAGCTCTCTCCTTTGCTGAATCTTATTGATCCAGAAGGCGGCTAATTAGCCCTTCCCTTCGTGCCTGTGTAATGAAGCACATGCGCACTGAATTAATCACAGCCATTTTTTGCAGGAAACTAATTAGCAGGAATAAAGATCCAAAGAGTTTTTTCTTTTCAATCATCAGATCTCACTTTCACCTCTTCCTCGCTCCCTCTAACACAAGACTCATCGCCTGCTTTGCATCCAAATTATTTTTATATTGCCTTTAACAACTAATAGTACCTACTTCGCTTTTTCTTTTTTTTACACTCCGCAACAACAATGATCTTTCTTTTGCCACCCTAAGCGCAAACTGACCAAAACGGGACTGCCTTGATGGGATCTTTAGCTAAATCATCTCAATACTGGATTAAAAAGCGAGGATCACAAAGCGGCAGCGAGAAATTGTAAGTTTCAACTTTGCGTTTGTCTCTTTTTGCTCTCTGTGTTTCCACGATCCTATTCTTTTCGCTGTAGACTTATCTGAAGCTCTCTCTTCCCCCCGTATCTGCTTCGGTAGTTTTTCTCTTACGTGTGCCGGAGCTGGCTATTCTTTCTCTCGCATTATGAGAGAAATGTCCGGGCGATCACACAAGTTCATTTCATGCAAGTAGTTTTTTTTTTGCTTTGTTTTTCTTTCTTTTTATTGCTTTATTCTCCCCCCCTTTTTTCGTGTCGTTTACCTGTGTTTACATCAGCGTTCGTCCTCTCCCTCCTCATGAATGGAAGATAAGAAACACGGGCAAGAGCGGCGATCCTTCTCCAGGCGGTTCGCGCCGCGGCGGACGGGGGAAAAACACACGCGGTTTTCGGACACGTTTGTGCTTTTCGGCGGGGTCGCGGGGAGCCGCGGAGGGCTTATGGGTGTCGAGAAGCGTGTTTTGAGGCACAGATGCGATAAGGAGAGGGGAAAAAAGGGGAGAGGAGGAGGAAGGAGGGGGGTGAGAAAGGCTGTGGTGTTGAGCGGACGGAGGGCAGCGGCAGCAGCAGCAGCAGCGGCGGCGGCGGCTCCTCCACGAGAGCGCTGCCCGGGGAAGGAGCTCCAAGTCCAGCCTGCGGGTCCGTGCGCGGTCCGGCGGCGGCGGAGGTCTCTCGCCGCCTTCATTTTGGGCAGATTTTTTTTCTTTTTTTGACACTTTCCACGTCCAAAGTGGGTGGGTGGGTGGGTGCTGGGGGGGTCTCGGTACCGTCGTGTGCTTATAAAATCCTCTTCTGGATAAACACATTTGTGTGTGTGTGTTTTTTTTAGCTCTTCTCCTACATGTCTCTCTCTCTCTCTCTCTCTCTCACTCTCTCTGAAAATGTGCAACCCCTCCGCCCTGTCTTAGTTCCTCTATGGCTACACTTTTTCCTCTTTACCCCACTTTTGTCCATCTTTTATTATCATGTGTTTTCTCTCCCACGGCTCGTTTGCCTCTTTTGAAGCGTTGTTGTGTGCGTGTGTGTGTGTTTTTTGTTAAAGTCGAGTCTCGCTCGCTCGCCGACGAAGTCACATGCAAATCGATCGACGTGTGTTTGTGCGTGGCTGCGTGTGCGTGAAGGCTTTGTGTTTGTTGTTGTTGTTGTTTTGAGCCGGGTGTGCGTTTTCGTGAATGTAGCGTGTGTGTGAGTGTGTGTGTGTGTTGAGGGAAAGGAGGAAAAAAAAAAGCCCCGGGTCTCCTTCATGACAAGAGCGGATCAGCAGGACCTTGTACGCGGACAGCCTGAGAGTCTGAGCTGCGTTTTCCAGAGAGCAGACATGTGGTTTTAGGGGGGAGAGACACACACACACACACACACTCACTCACTCACTCATACACCCTCACACACACACTCACAGTCAGACAAGCTGTATTTGCTGCCTCCAACTCCTTGGCTACCGTATCTGACTTTCAGGAGAACCTTTTTTTTTTTTTTTTTTTTTTACTCTTTTATGTCTTTCCTCGAGAAATGCTGACCGGAATGAAAACAAAACACACACACACACACACACACACGCTGCCCTGTTAATCTGACCTTAAGCAGACATAATCATTCCAAAGTTGTTGCCGGAAACTTAAAGTATGGTCCGGGCTAAACCTATAGGTCACTGCATGCATTTAGCCAGCCGCTTAGCCAGTTAACATTTGCAGGATTTTTTTTTTTTTTATGTTGTTGTTGTAAAAAGTTGAAACTGCGAGATCTCCTCCACCAGCAGCACCGCACACCCAGAGCAGGCTGTACTCCTCAGAGCAGAGCACAGGCGAGGCTGTCAGCTCGAATGGGCCTCCCCTCCTCCGCCCCCCCAAAAAAGGAGAGGAAAAAGAAAATATAGTTTATTACAGCTTATAACTGCATTGTTTCCATGCTCGACAACCCCCGTAAAAAAAAAAAACTGCATCTGATCGTGTAAAAAAAAAGATAAAGAAAAAAGGAAATTCAACTCTTATCTTGACGTTTAGGTGCGACCGAGTCTCCTGAAATATGCAGCAAAAAAAAAAATAGCGACTATACTTTTCGGATGGGATGGAGCTGATGTGCAAAGTCAGAGGAAGAAGGAAAAAAAAACTGCGAGAATTATTATCAGTCAGCCATGGATATATTTTCTTTTGCGCGACATAGAGACGTGCAGAGAAAGAGGAGGAAAAAAGAGAGAGAGGGTTTTTTTTTTTGCAGAGCAGAGGCAAGGATAGGATACTGTGCTGTACCGTAGGGGGAAACAGAAAGGGGGGTGAGGAGCTCGGGTGTGTGTGTGTGTGTGTGGGTGGAGGGGTAGGTCAGACAGCAAGAAACGGGGGAACAGGGGTCACGGAGTGAGTGCAGAGATAAAAAAGAAAGAGAGGAAACCCCCGCACAAACAGCCGAGGGATGATGGGGAGAGAGTGTGTGTCTGCCTGGGAGAAACAGGGTGATGGTGGTGGTGGTAGTAGTAGTTGTTGTTAGTGTGTGTGTGTGTGTGTGTGTGTGTGTGTGTGTTTTCTTATTTTGTTTTTTTGGGGGAGAGCCACACAAAGCACTTGTGGTTGTCAGCATGTGCAGGATTAAGACTTTGGCTTTAGTTTGGGATGGGGAGACACAAAAATAGACTGGTAGCAGGTTTGATGAGGCAAAAAAGAAAAACATTGAGGCTCGTCAGGCAGTGAGGGGAAAAAAAAGGAAAAAAAGGAAAAGAAAAGGGGGTGGTGGGGGGTGCTGAGGAGAGTAGGAGTGTTGAGGGGGTTGGGTGGAGGGGTCAGATAGCCATGGGCCATAGAGGAGGAATCAGGGGAAGAGGTCAGATAAACAGATCCCTACCTTTCAGACTGGAGAGGAGCAGACGGAAAGAGATTAGCAGTGGGAGAAAGAGAGGAAACTGGCTTTCATGCTGATTATTTTAAGTCAATGATAATATTCATATTTAGTTCCTTCCTCTGTTTATTTTGGATTCTATATCGTTCTTTACCCCAGTTGTGTGTGTATTTTTTCCCCCCTCCTGTGGATGCATCAGTAAATAGTGCATGTTCAGATTCCAGCGATTAGAAACTCAGAGGTGTTACAGTGTACAGGGCAGGTATGGCTGCTGTGCCAAAACTCGACTGATCTCCCTTCCTCCCCTGTCTGACAGAAACGCTCCTCTCCTCTTCCTCCTCCTCCTCCTCCTCCCTCTCTCTCTCTCCGTCTTCTTTTACAAAACAAAGACAGCCAAAATGTTTACTGTCATCTCACCTGTCTGGTTCTCCTGTCTTGTCTCATTGTCATGTTTATGTTTAATTATAACAGCGCGTTGAAAAGGTATAGGAATGTCATTGGTTTTATTTCTGTGTATTCCATTTCAAATGTGTTGTTTGTCAGACGCTGTTGTTCGGTGTAGCTAACTATCTTATCTTCTGCTCACGCCTGACTGTGATATTAGAAGTATTTGCGTTGATGAGCAGTGTGAGATGTTAAAGTGCCACCAGAGTGATGTTTTTTTTTTTTTTTTTTTTTAACCACAGACAGCAATTTTAAAATCTAATTGAAAATGTCCCATTTTCATTTTGAACTCATTACTTGTGGTCATAGAGATATTTCTTTCCTTTTTTTTTTGTTAATATCTTCATCAAGGCTGGATTTTCATTTTTACATTTTTTTCTAAACAAAAACCATTAGATTTAGGTGAATAAAAACATTTAGGTGCAGTCAGGTTATTTTCCACGACTGAAAGAAAGAAATATATTGCTCATTTGTTCACAATAGATGAAAAATACTCTCGTGCAAATATTTTGCTGATCTGATTATTAAAATTAATTTTATTAGAATTTGTTTTCATTTATATGAAATTGCTTCATATATCTTTGTGATATCAGGCAGCAGCCATCACACACGTTTAAAAAAAAAAAAGAGAAAGAAAGAAATAGTAAACATGTTATTTGAATGTGTCACACTTATAACTAGATTCTTTGTCTGTTAAGGTCCAAAAATACATGTTTGCTTATGTGTGATGGCAGTGCTGTGCATTTAGCTATATGATTAATCATCTAAGTGCATATGGTTAAATTGCTGTCTCTGTGTTGTTGCTGTTGTGATAGTTATTCGTGTCATGAAGAAAATATTTGGTGTTGTAATGCTGTGGTGTGATGACACTTTTCGCTGTGGAGATGTGCAGTTGCCGCTGATCTTGCACAGCAACAATACAGTTTGCACTCGGTGCCCCTCCATTACCATATTCGACGCCAGGTACATTCAGAGTATTCAGATGTCATTTGACTGTATGAGCAGGAATAGCACTTCCAGTTGGGGAAATGAGATAAAGGGGGAGTAGCAGTCGTCATGGATAGGCTTGTTTCATGGTTTGGGGGGTAACACAGAAAAGGGGAGACAGCGCCTCTGGCTGTCATAACCCCTTTTCCTCCTCTCGCTGTGCCCCCCCCCCCTCTCCGTCTCATTCTCAATGTGTCTCTGCATAGCTCCCTCCTTAACTCCCACCTTTCCGTGCTCGGGCATTGGCACCGTGGGGGAGCTCACTGCCATGTCCCCTGTCGGAGAGAGCCCTCTTTGGGTTACCAGCAGGCAAAAACCATACATGGGAGATTGAACACTTTTTTTTGTCTGCACTAAAAAACACACAAAAAAACCCACTAAAAATCTGCCAGATTATGCTCTGATAAGCAAAATGTAGAATGATTTTGTGAATGGAAATTGTAAAGCAAATTCTTATTGTTAATAATAATATAGTAAATAATCATATTTATAATTTTGTATTTTAATAAATGGTCATCAGTCAGTTGAAATAAATTCTTTTTTCCTGCACGCAGTGTTAGAGGCAGAACATTATAAATAGTAACAGGTCTACCTTTGTGTGGATGCGTCTTCACTGAAATCAGAGAAGAATGTGAAGTGTCTGCCTCAGCCGTTAGCTGTATGGACATGTGTAGATGAGGGCCGTCGACTCAGATGATGGGTGGGAATCTGATGAGCGGGTTTGAATGTACGAGATTGTGCAGCGAGGACCAGTTCTTCCAGTTGTCCTGCAGCCGAGTCCAGTGTGCATGTCATGCTATCATAAAGGAAGAAGCAGGAGGGAGGGGGGCGGGATCTCGGCTCAGCACAGGGATGAGGGAGAGTGTGGGAAGGGAGAGTGGAAGAGATGACTGTCATGCTCAGGTGTGTGTGTGTGTGCAAGCTTGCAGTGTGTATGAATGCTGTACCTGATCCGTAATCCCAGCAGCCCGCGGTGTCCAAAAGGGCTCCTCTTTTTCCACAGAAAGCACCCCTTAAAATTCTCCTCCATGTCTCCTTTTGAGCTTTTCTTTTTCCTCTTCTTCTTCTTCAGTGTCATCCCTCTATCCTTTCTGAAGTGAAGTTGGCTTGTATTTTTTGTGGTTTGCTCTTTCACAATATGTAATCGTGTTAACAATCTTGGTTAAATCATTGTGGTAGACTAGATTTATGACTGAGAAGACTCGCATGTGTCTCTGTGTTTGTGTGCACACAGTCGCGCTCTGATTTGTGTGTGTACCGACATTACGAAAATCTAATTTCTTTTGGATGTGTCATGTCAAGGCCTTGTTATGATGCCCTTTTGTTTTTATAGTCATTATTTTTTTTTATTAATTTTGAACCGTTTCCAAAACTCTAAGCTGGTGTTCAAATTCGGTCAAATCACAGCAGACCGATGTTGTGATATTGCAACATTATCTAGCAGTCACACAGAGAATAAAGATATGTTGGAAGGAGAAAAAAATTCCATTCAATAATGTTTAAAAGCAAAGTATGGGTTTTATTTTGACTTTGTCTCGTTCACTGAGGGAAATTCACAAGCTGTCATAGAGTAGAGCACAATAAAATGTGATACAAATTTAATATATATTTGAATTCCATTTGGAACAATAAATGAATGTAGTCATGGGTTTACAATGTGTGTGTGGATCTGTGTCCTTGACTAGAATTTAAGTATTGCTGAAATGTACAATATCACTTTTGTAGCAAAACAAGGCTCTTTGTACGTAGTGCTGTTAAAACAGTGATAGAGAATGTATCGACTGTGAGTAGAGGACTTGTTTGATGCATGCCTTTCTAGGGCTGGTAGTATGGTGAAGGCTGTGTGTGTGCGTGTAGCATAGCGGCTACGAGTGTGTTCATATCCTATTTGGGGCAGCAGCAGCAGCTAGCTCCAGTGTTCAGTGTTCAGGGATTGAAACAACGGTTTCGTGTCTGTATAGGCTACATATGCCTACATGCGGGCAAGGCAATGATGACAGGGACCACTCCAAGGGCTGCAAAATTGAGCTGAGCTGCACCCCAGCTTCCCCCCCTCCCCAATAAGCCCACCCTTTTCTTGGACCCTGGAGGCCAGCATTCCACCCTCTGCACTGGCGCTTATCATCACAAAGGACAGAATGCATAAAACATGGAGGACGCTTAGACAGAGGCGGCCCAGGTCGCCTTTCTCTCCCCACACTGAGCCCTGGAACAATACATGGGCCCCTCTGGCCTATGACTCTGACGACACACACGCCGTCTTTTTATCCTCCCCTATTTCTTTGTCATCCTCTTCCTCTTCCTCTATGTTACTGTGCTCCGTGGAGTGATAACTGCCCTCGCATTGTTTATCTGTGTCTGTGAAATCTGCATTGTGTAACTGAAATGTAAGTGTGTGGGTGTGTGTGTACGCACGTGTGTGTATGAGAGAGAGGGTGACAGGTTTAAAATATTCACAGTGCATCAGTTTCACATTGTTCATATTTCTTAATTCTTTATTGTATTACATATTTTTCACATGGATTATATTATCATTCAAATGAAAAAAAATTGTGTACTCACCAACTGGCACAGAGGTTGAATGTAAACAATTTCAATTATTTTATTCATGTAAAGAAATGACATTTCATATGAAGAAGACACGTTTTCTGTGCAGTCAGGTGATCTGTGTTTCAGGCCATCAGATGTCATGTTTCCTTTTGTCACTAATTTACAGTCAGGTCACTCGATGATGCACTATCACGGCTTGTATTCTAATAATCAAGCTATCATCTTCTCTGTGGTTTTTTCCGTCTTGTTTCAAATCTTGGTTAAAGCTCAGTATTGGTTTCAGATTTAGGTCATACTGATTTTAATTTCCTTTCTGCGTGTGCACTACGTCCACTGCACCCTGCGACTGTGACAAATAGCAGCAGTGTGTCGCCGAGGTGGTTTTTAGCCTGTATCTGTCCATATACGTGCGCTTCGATAGCTGCAGGAATGTACTGCTAGGATGTGCTGGACCCCGGCAGGTCTATGGCACTTCCTCTCTGTGTACCTCACAGCTTATGCTCCTCAGGATTATAGAGAGAAGAAAAGAAAAGAGCGATGGCAGGAGCACTCTTTCCCTCTCACACCCTCTTTCCCGTTTTTACAATTCACGCACAGACACACACACACACAAAATCTCAACAAAAAGTGTAATTCACTTGCAAATGTGTAGTAGCCTGTCCATGTTCCCAGTGGAGGAGAGAGAGAGAGGAGAGAGAGAGGAGAGGGAGGGGCAGAGATGGAAAGACATGGAGAGCTGGCTGCAGTGTATTTCAGTGTGAGACGGCGCTGAGGTGAAGCCACCGTTGCTTCTTCCTGGTCAGGGAAAGCGGCCGACTCCATCTGTCCATTGATAGATTCGCATGTATTTCCTGTGCATTGTTTTTACTGTGCAAGTAATGTGTGTGTGTATGTGTGTGTGAGAGCTATTGTCATACAGTATAGGTACATAAGTTGCGGCTCGCTATTTGTCATTCCCCCCAGCTTCTCCTAAGGTGGCCTGGCGTTGTTCGCTCTGTGCCCCAGGCGACTGATCTGCTGGTAGCGAAGGGGTTAAGAAGCAGGGATAGCCCTCTTTTGTCTCTGCGGCCCTCTTTGCCATTGTTGTGGTGGAATTGAGCTCGGTGCACCTCACTTGACCACAGCAAAGCAATAAAATGGCCTCTAAGTGCTATAGCCTCCGTAGTCCTCCAATGTCAGCTCTCTTCCAGCTTCTGCCGCTATGTTTTCCTTTTTTTTCTACTAACACATGAGCATGTCTTTGTGTGCAATCTACAGTATGTGCACACACGTACTCAACAGCGATATCTTATAGTAACCCATTTTCAGCACACGCATAGCTGGCCTTTTTATTATTTACTTGTGTGAGATTAAGCTTGCATATTCTTCTCCCCTTTTTTTGTTGGAAAGTGCATGTAAATCACATACTATGTACTATGTATTTAGTTTATTTTATTTAGTTTATTTGACTAGTGTTGGTGCCTTGCTTGCAAAGACAAAATATGTATGGTAATTAAAATATAATATTAGAGTGCAGATTGAGAGGGGCCTATTAGCGCCTGCACTGTTAGAAGTGACTGAGAAAGTGCCAACTGTTCTGGGAAAGCACATTCAAAGATGCAGACATTTTATAATTTTAATGATCTATGAAAATTATTTGCTAGAGCTATACATTCAGCAGAATGGTAATGGTATTTAAAAAAAAAAACACTCTGTGAGTGTGTGCGTCTGCCTCTGTGAATGCCAGTAAATCTAGGCCAGTCTGACCATCACCACCACCTGAAAGTCACGCTCAGATCGAACAACGTTATAGCCGCTGAATGAATGATGAATGACAGAGATAGGTGCCTCAGTTCTTTATATATGCACTGTTTTATTATTTTATAGCATTTTTAGCAGTATTACAAGCAATAATGATAAAAAATACTGTTAATAATCATTTTATTTTCAGTTGGAGAATGTATTATTATAATACATAGTGTTGGTGGTATTGTGTTTGATTGCACAGATGATTGTTTATAGCAGAGTCCCACCTCTGCAGACATTGTAATTAAAAAGAAGATATACTGCATGTGCGTCTGTCGCCATCCCATCTCATCTCGTCAAATAAGCATCTAGCCGTTGCAGTGAGCATGTCAGTGGATTTATAAAAGATTTCTGATTGGCTGAATTATAATTGGCACTGTCCTGAGCGTGCACCATTTATGCCAGGTGTCATACAGACTGCATTAAATGTTCCACCAAACTGCAATTAAACCAACATTTCCTCAAAGCCACAATATTACACCTCTGCATTATTACAAAGGGTGTCTCTGCCTTGTGTGCCTCACCCTTCTCCTCTCCTGCTCTCCTCCTCCCGAAAATACATGCGGTTTCCTCTTTGGGTCTCACTGTACCTAAAACAAATGCTCTTTCTCATTTTCCCTGTGTTAAATGAACAAACATAGGGACCCCGGTGCCTCATAATAAATTGATTAGAGAGAAGCAGACTCCCACACAGTAACACAGAAAAACTAGAGATGTACAGTGTGTGTGTGTGTGTGTGTTTAGCCTGAGGAGGAGGAGACATGCTCTCTTCTTCTCCCTAACACACATACACCAACACAGCAACTAAAAATGTACATTTATTCACTTTAATGGTAGTTCTCGCCTGCTCGTCCTCACTCTCCCACCTCTCTGGTGGGCTCTGCTCCAGCCGCAGTTTTGCGCCCAGTGTCTGATGTCTCGTGACAGCGACAGCACCGTGGCGTTTACTTCTCCAACACGGAGCCCTCTGTGACTGCTTGGTTTTTCGTCTTGACGTTCAGTGCCACAGAGCAGAAATTTGGTCTAGGCTGGAGGGGGTGGGGCAGGTCCCATGGGGCTGACACAGGGCTAGACGGCCGTGACAGACTGGTGACCTCGGCTTTGTGACGTCATTTGCCTCGTCTGGTCACCATGGCATTCATTTTCCCTACTGTTTAATAAATGAAGAAAGGGGCCCGGGCTAGTTTATGCAGCTACTGGTGATGTTCTGGTTAATTCAGAGGCGCCAATACAGACAGAAGAAAGCATTAAGTCTATTAATAATAACGGCTTGAGTTTAAAACATGCCTTCGATCACCTGATCATCATCGCTGTGTGTCTGCAAGTCTGTCACACTTCAGTTTAGGTTTAATTAAAGGTGATATTTTCTTTTCTCCACCTAGCAGGGTGAAATATTTCATTTTTCTGTTTTACTCAGGTGGTGTAGTAAGCGACCACTGTTGTGTGAAGCAGTAAAACAAAACCCCCACCCTGACCACATATAGGAAGTCAGCCTGAGGTAAGAGCTAGGCTCAAAACGGATACTGACTGTTACAACAGTTTCTCTCCTCCTTACATGCCAAATGCCAATTCTTTGAGAAGAATTGCTCAGCTTTTCCTCTCTCTTCTGCTACTCTTTCACTGTCCCAGAGCAATGTTTAAGCACATTCTCCCCAGAGCCGTGCTAAATCACGTGCGTTTCATAGAAATAGGCAAAGCTGCCTCATAGATAAGGTGTGATGTAAGCAGCATCTGCCCCTCTGTAGGTCCGTGTTTCCCCTGTAACTTAAGTAAGGTGTGTATCTGTATCAGAGGGAGGATGGCTGTAAAGTAGGCTCCTCTTATTGCCTGCTTTTTGTAGGAGCCAGGTGTTTCCTCATGTTGGATCATGCCCTGATGGGGAAGAACAGACCGCATGGCAGGTGAGAAACAAGTTTTTAATGCTAGAGGATAGCTTTTCGTTCTGTGGTCTTCCTGTGCCACAAGCAAAGCTCAGAGAACTCTTGCAAGCGGGGTAGACTGATGAAATTGCACTCTAGGCTGAGGATTAACACAGGAAGTAGCCCTTGTGTGGTGCAGGGGCTGTGTGGATGAGCTCCCAGCAGCACCATGAGCAGGACAAGTGTGTAGACCTTTTGTTTACACTGGAGAGAATATGGGTTCGGAGGAAGGAGAGAAAAGAGTGAGAGGCGTTGGTCATGGCGAGGGGGGAGGGAGGGGGGAGGGGAGGCACAGATACCAGTCTCATCACTTCCTTCCTTTCTATAGTTTTTTTTTGTTATGCTGTTTTTTTTTTTTTTCCCACAAATCGCCATTGTCAAAACAACAGTAGACAGAAGAGGAAGTGCATTAAAAACCCTCTTTGTAACAACAGCACATGAAACTGTAGAAAATATTCAAGTGTTAGCATGTTTGAATGTTATCAAAGTATGTGTAAATGTAGTCGACCTCTGTCTCTAATCTCTCTAACAGAACTCCTCCTATTTTTTTCTTCAGCCAGACAGGATACGTTAAACAAGCCTGTATGCTTTGACCTCGCTCAAGACACGCACACTCATTTCTCACACTCTGTAGACCCTTGGTTTCCTTGGGATTGCTCTGCGCGTGTTCATTCACATGTGCAAATCTGCGTGGATGTGCAAGCGCACATGGATAAATGTCTTGAGTTCTTTCCTGTCTTCCACGTAGAATTTCTATATAACAAAACAACAGACTGACACCTGCACCCTGTGTATTGTTGAGCATCAGTCCTGTGGTCAGGGTGAAATGTTCTTTCACATGACAGATGGCTGCGTGGGTCTTCAACAGGAAGTCTGGCTACACTGTTTCACAATCTCTCTAGAAACGAGAACTGAGTACCCGCACTCTGGTGTGCCGTCCGCATTTTGTGTAATGGATGCCAGCTTGCCTGTAGTGGGTACAAGCACAAGGCGAAGGGAGGGGGTACCCAGACTTAAGTGGACCCCTGAGACCTCCTGGAGGGGTAGAGGTGTGGCGAACGTCTGTTTTGGGCATGGCTTGTGTCAGCGTGTTTAGCGTTTGCCTCTGAGGGCATTTATATGCAAATGCTAAACAACCTATTGGGGTGGCTAATTACAGCAGGGCCTTTGTGTGTGCCAGGCAGTGAGAAGCAGGGAGTTTGTAGCACGCCAGGCCTGGACTTCCCCTGCTTGTTTACTCATTGTCTTTCCTTATTACCCCCTCATTGACACTCCCCTTTTGTGTGGCTGTGCCGTTTGCCTGTATGCTGGCTCCTCCCCTTGTGGTGCTGGAGTTAATGTAGTAGATTAAAGAGGCAGCACTCTGGCCCTGTTTACTTCCTCTTTCATCTGGTGGTCCAGATCTGCTTCGCTCTGTAGCCATCCCTCCTGTAGCTTTTGTCTAGCCACCACCCATTCAGGAAAGATCCAGCCTCGTACAATGCTCTCTCTCCTACAACTAATGCTCAGCTAATTACTTTGGGTGATAAAAATGCATTTAGGTCAGGTTCTAATGCAATGCAAATTTATGAGCAGGCAGAAGCAAATATTAACTTGTGGAGTCACTGATAGTCAGTGGCTGGGGACAAAGGTACACCTCCCTTAACTGTCAAATATGAAGGTTTTTATGTGCTTTCAGTGTCGCTACCTGTTTTTTTCTCCTTTGTTGTCAGGGATCTAAAGACAATGACAGCAGGATGTAATGAACATTTTCCAATGGTGTAAGCTCCTACTCAAAACCTGTGTATAGATAGATATAAGATATGCTGCTGTTAGATAAAATCACAGTTTAATGAAACCCTCACACTAAGGTAGGCTTTATTATTGCACCTGGATTAGTTGCAGTTTTGAAACTGTTGGTTTGAAACAGTTTTTTTAACCTCTGCAGATGATGTGGAATAAAAAGGAATTCTTTTATTTCATGTCCATGGAAAAAAAAACTGCAGCATTACCTCCTTGAGTACCCAGGAAAACAGCAATTGTGGAAGAGTGAGTCTTCTCAACACATGTATCTTTCTATTGACTTGTTCCTTCTATATAGTAAAATCTCTGCTGTATACACAGCCGTATCAAACTGGTCCCGCTGCATTCCTGTGAAATTATTTGTCTTGCCTTAAAACAAAGAGAGAGGAAGAGAGCAAAAGCTCTGGTTTGGCGCTGCTTCTCACTTCATTTTACCACTGAAGTTTCACTGTTTGCACCACAGTTTGCCACCACTTGTGCCCCCTGACTTTGCCAATTACACCCCCACTTTCATGTGTTCTCCTTCTGACGTACACATACCCTGACACACACTCGTACATGCATACACAGGGGGAGACTTGGCCGGCCAAGGAAGCCAGGCTGGATCAAAGGCCGTGTGTGAGGGAGCCAGGGTACCTCGTAGAAAACAGCTGCCCCTTGCTGTCTCTGCCTCTCACCCCAGCCTGACAGCAGCCAGAAATATGAGGCCTCTCCAGACCTCTGTCCTGGGAAAAAAAAGGACAGGACAGCACACATACACTCAGAAAAGCTTTTGTCTCTGCTCTCTCTCTCACTACGCCTCGCTCACCCAGACATACAAAGAAGAAAGAAAGCCGTTTGTCTATGCTCATTCACTCATTCAGCCACAAATAGAAATCTTCATTTCACATATACACTCCCTCTGCCAACCTCACAAAACCATTAAATTATCACATGCTTGCTTTCTCTTTATTGTCTGTTTGTTAAACTCTTTCATTAACTGTTTTAGTTAATTTGGCGCAATTTGTCTGTCAATCTTACTCTACATATGTCTTTCTCTCCACTTCTCTCCTACCCTCAACATTGTGCCTTCTCTTTCTGTGAGCTCGGCCTTCCCCAACACTGTCTGAGAGCGCTTTCCTTCTCCTATCCTCTTGCCTCCACCTTTCCTCACCACATGTCTGGGATTTCTCTCTGCAGCTCTGCCCTGCTTCTCCGCCGTGTTCAAACTCTGACAGAGTTGAGAAAGGCATTCAGCTCCCTAATCCGGGCTCCCTCTATCAGGAATGCTAATACATGTGATTGTGTGACCCGCCGAAGCCCGGCAACATCTGCAGGAGCCTATGGCGAGCCCCCACCCGCCCACACCCACCCTGCCCCCTGCCTTTGAGCGAGCGTTCACTCGCTGCCATTATTTCATTGTTTCACTTCACGCCTGTGACTGGGCAGTGTAGTTAACCCTCTGCTGCTCAGGCCAGGCGAGCTGCAGCCCTGCACACAGGGCCAGAGGGGTACTGAGGAGGGGTGTATGCGTTTGGGACAGCCCTTTCCCAGGACAGGCCTCCCTGCCTGCCCATCTGGACCCCTATACACAGCTCTACCCCTCACACTGTTTACTTATGCATTCCACAACTAGTCAGCGTGCATTTGTGTGTTCATGTAGTCTGCTTAAAAGTGCGGTCACTTGAGAGTTAGGGCATGATTGCAAGAATTACCATCTGCATCTCACTGTTGGACATTTCTACATGAGTAGCTTTTGCTCTCTCAGGGACACCAGGAAAAGGAAACTCACTCTTGATAGGATGAGATCTGAAGGGATTGCGGCGTTAGCCAATGAAATCCTGATATTAAATTTTCACCCACCCTCTGCCAGGTATTGGAGTTGAAAGAAATTATTGTTGGGATAGTGTCTGTTTTCAGAAAGATGAATTACTGGTAAAGCACTACTGTCAAAGTGAATCTGTGTCAGGCTGGAGCGCTGCTGATTGAATTACTCTTCTCCTCAGTCCTCGCTGTACTCCTGCATATGTATTCGAGCTACACCATGCTATAGACAAGCAAAGGGGTAGATTGGATTTCTAGGTGCTTCATTCTCACCCGAACATTAAGCTATTAAATCTTTAGGATTGTTAGACCTGTCAGAATCTGGCCCATGTAATTTGTTTTAGCTGGATTCCAATAAAAAAAGTAGATACCTGCACACATTGTAGTTTCAGGCCATCAAAAGATGCTCTTCGAGAAGAAGAAAATCCAACCTAAACTAATATTTTGTCTTTACATCAAACAATATAAATCAAGTCATTGATACATATCCACCGATAGTTAGGTGTGTCTGTTCAAGTCTCTCTGTAGTCATTTGTTGTTTCAAGGCACAGAAGAAGCAACCTTTTGCCTGTAGGCGGCCTAAATTGGGAACATATTCAACTTTTTGTGGCAGCTGTGGCAACTTGTTTTTACCTAAACATAAGCCACAGCAGTAGTAAATGAATTTTAACATGTGCAGCAGCCCACACAAAATAAGAGGCTCTAATTGCCTGAGTGTCAGCTGAATTGAGTTTGTCTGTTGCGTCAGAGATAGATGTGTCCTTACAAACTGTTTCCAATGCATTACAGACATTCGGAACAGCTACACAAACGGGGAGTGAGCTTTGTACCTAGCTGCAGTGTCTGTGGTAACCACCAGGGATCATTCACATTCAATAAAAAAAAGAATCAAATCAAATGTATTTATTTAAAGCCCAAAAATCACAAACTTCGTTTGCCTCGGTGACACCTTGTACAGTTGTGACACCCTCTGTCCTTAGACCCTCGAACCGGGTCAGGAAAAACTTTATGGGAAAAAAACCCTTTATGGGAAAAAGAAGAAACCTGAGGAAGAGCCACAGATGAGGGATCCCTCTCCCTGGGACGGACAGACGTGCAATAGATGCCACATGTACAGAGAACATCATCATGAATCGTATATGGAGTTCAGTGACCACGCGTCCATCCCTGGCCTACACGCACACACTCCTCCTCACACACACGCACACATTCTGTTAATGTTGGAACAATGATTTTGTCCAATGATTAATCATTACATTTTTGCAAAGCAGGGGCAGTGTTACCATGGGGACATAAAATGATCCATGCTGTTTTGCATATCAACAGAAAAGTTTACAATTGCAGTACAGTACAGGATGGTGTCTGGAGCCGCTGCAGGCCCGAGTAGCTTTTAAAGAGAGATCCACTCTTTTGGGATGCTTCGTCTCTTCCTCTGACCTCTGTTGTTTAGCTCAACAGGCTGTTTGTAGTGCTCTGAAAAAGACTATTGGGCAATTCAGCATGAATGAATGTTTTGACGATTTCCTGCATTCCCTCGCTGTGGAAGTCAGTGTAGACTGTTTCCCCAGTGCTTTCATAACATAACGACAAGTTGCTGTTTTCTTACAGGTCTAACTGGCTCTTTTTTAAATGAAATTAAATGTTAAATCTTCACTGGAGGCATATTAAAATGTGTTCTAAAACGAAAAACATTGTGCTTAAAAACACAACTGTGTTAAAAAAAACTTTTTTTTGTGTACTTGCACTGTAGTGTCAATCTTGCATTGCAAGGCTGAATATAACAGAGGGAACATTATCTACTGTTTAGAGCTTATTTTAGAGGAGAAAGTGCTAATTGTAGAAGCAGAAAAGAAAATTAATTTTCTCTCACCCTTCACTGCAGATGACTATGAAATGTTAAACAGAACTTTCAAAATGTAAAAAATGTTTTAATGCCTGATAATAACAGTTTCCTCTGTTGTTTGGAAATGAATGGAATGAGAGTGAGTAAGCACAGAGGGTATGTTAAGTATGTTCAGATTCATAGTTTCTCAAAAGAGATAAGATCTGTCCATGTGCATTTTAGTTTAATGTTCTCAACCACTCTGTGATAACGTTTTTTGTGTGTTCCCTGCAAAAACGATTTAAACAGAATATGAGCCATAGGGGAATATAAGTCGCTCTACCGTTCCAGTTCCCATGACGGCTCATTGAAACCAGGCATGGGAGGATATCCTCCATTTTTAAGATCAAACTTCACGCCATATCAGGCCTTCCAAGGCTTAATTTACATCTACAACAACACACTGCTCTGGAATGATCATCAGCTGCGTTATGTACACACACTCTGACAATGTTTTAATCTGTACATTCTAGATACATTGTGTCTTACCAATATAGGATATAAATGTTTGATTGAAATAACAGCAGATTACAGCTCCCCCATTCCTTTGTTTACAGACATGTTTCAGGGTTTCAAGACGTTTTAAAAGGAATGGGCTCCACAGAGCCAAATTGGATCTGGGTATGTAAATACTGCTCTGATGTTTAATGAGAAGCAAAGTTAGCTAATTATAGCAGCTCTGAGAAACACGAGGAGGACAGTGGGAAATGTTTCCATCACTCCCTAGCTCTATAGATTACTGCCTAATTGCCTCAATCGAATCAGGCGGAGACATTAGCCAGAGAGGCAGAGAGTGAGAGAGAGAAACATGGGGATGGGGCTGATTACACATATCCGTCGGTGGCTCTTCAGATAGTCCGGCAGAGGACCAGCAACTCAGGCTCTCTCCCTGACATAGCATGAGCCTGTCTGTCTTCTTTAGTCTGCATGTCTCCCGTGCTCTGCTCCCTTCCCCCAATGCAGTTGTGAAGGTGAGGATAGCAGGGCACTGTATTCTCTCCTGCCACGCCAGCCAGCTGCAGAGGTGATTCATACTCCCATGCGGAAGTTTTTCAACTATAATTACATGTAATTCTGACACATGTTTATGCCTGATTTTACCAGACAGCTTCTCCACTAATGACAAAGTAGTACAAAACATCCTCCCAAACATTTGTTACAACAATATTTTTCTACCTTATTATTGCATGTTGTAATTTTAAGTACTAGGTGAAAAACAGGCCGTGCTAGTTTGGCTGACCTGCTAAGAGAAGAGTAGTTTCTTCCCTTTTACAACAAATGCTGTATTGTGTGCTTTGTCAAATGTCAGGAGTCTAAGAGAGTGACTGGAAATGGCGAGAAGAGAGGAAACTGACTTGTTTATTTTTTCTCCTCTAATTCCTGTTAACAGCGGCGCAGGAAGAAAAAAGGAGACTTTTGCACAGCGCTGTTAAATGCGTGTTCTGCTTATGTTTTGCGGGCGGGGTGGGGGGAATAAGAAGCTCCATTGGATCTGTTTCGTCCTCAGAGCGCAGTGATATTGAGGTCAGCTGTCCAAAATGATCTCATGTTAAGGAATCAGCGAGTCAGCAGGGTCAGAGCAGAACCGCCATGACGACACTTTCTCCACGGTGATAACGCTGCCCTCCTTTCCCTCCCCTTCACTTCCTCTGCATGGGAACGGCAGAGAGGAGTCTCAACTGTGTCCGTGCCCTTCTACTACGGAGCAAAATGGCACTGCCGTTGTTTTCTCACAGAGCCAGGCTCAGGAATCAGATGAAGATGGTCTCAGTTAAGATTAATTGGATCTTTACAGTTCTGATGGTCCAGAGCTGCATGGCTAATCCCTCCATCTTCTTAAAGCCTAAACAAACATCTGAACTGCTGAAAATAGCCAACAGAAAATAGCTGTTTCCTGGATGTCATAGCGGTGTAAACGGGGGCTTGAACAATCCTTCCTTCAGTTTCCCAGGCAGGATGCCATGGAGCACGGCACAGGGACTGCAAGTAGGAGATCTGAGTGGGGGACCCAGACCCCAGCAGAGTCCTTTTTAACAGTTCCGTTGGGAAAGCAGGCACTGTAAACAGATAATAGCGCTCATGCAGAAAGGGCTGGAAGTGGGAGGTCTCACTTGTCCAGACATTTAGAATGGGCACTCTGAGTACAAATCTTTGGGAAGTCATATCGGAGTGAGTGAGCTGGGCATTGTGCATCAGTGTTGCTGCTCATTTGGCTTCAGCGTTGGTAGATTTGGCTGTGTGGATAAAATACCAACAGTTGGCTCATCAGCTGTTGAGCTCAATACTGTTAAAGGGTACTGAGCAGGGCTTCAAAAGTGTGTTTGTATTGCTCCCAGGTTACGCGCAGCACTCTCAAGTGACTCTCTGTAAGTAGGCTACGGCTCATATCTCTTTTCCATCCTAAAATCAGTCACATACGACCTGGCTCTTTCACTTTCTCACTCTGGTACTACTTTCTCACCCTTTCTCTCAGTCTCCCGCTCTCTCTCTCTCTTCCCACACGCATGTTCCCATAATTTATGGCTGCCGGGCCCTTGATCAATTGATAGCAGGGAATCCTTTGGTAAATAGAGTTTTAGACACATTGCCAATAGACCTGGGCTATTGATTGGAGTGTAAATTAAAAACTTAATCAGGTCTCTGAGATAAGATTTATCTCCGCCCCAAGCAATTTACAGGGCTGACTTGGAGACATAAAGGCAGGCCGGTGGGCAGATGAGCACTGCCCCTTCGTGGGTGCCAAGTCTGACCGCAACTCTCTGTCCTGTTCCCGTTTCACTGCCGATGCCACTCTCCACCGTTCCTAGGCTCACTTCCGTCTTGTGGAATAGGCTGTGACTTTTAGTGTTGACATAATGGATGAAGGCTTTTCTTGTAGTCTTTAATTAGAACAAGACTTGCTTAGACGAACACAGTTTAAAGCATCTGGTGGACATATTTATCCAATATGTCTTATTGTTCCATGATGCACTGTTAGTATGGCTGAACCAAGTGGGAAGTAGTTTTATTTCTTTATCGTTTTGTTCTGTTTAGCAGTTTGTCTTGTTCAGTCTTGTCAATATTCCCCCATCCCCCCCCCCCCTTTCTCTCTCTCTCTCTTTCTCACTGTGTTTAATCACTTACTTTCATTGCTGCCTGTGATGAAATATGTAAATCATTACACCCAGCTTTTATTTCTTCAATAATATTCTCATCTTGTTGAGGTCATTTTACGCCACAATAAATTTATGCACATTCATACGCACATGCGGTGTTGTCTATATTTTATATGTATTAAGACAATCCTTGGGATTGCACATTGATCAGTATATGGATTTCCACAGTAATTGCTGAGGGAAATTTTCTCTGTCTCTACTCTTCTTCATTATTAATATTGGGAAATGGGTATACATTCAAAATGTCTCTGAGTATAATTTCATCTTAAAATAACGAGAGCACTTTTAATTTATGCCAGCTAATACAGTGTAGCACTTACACTGAGAACTGGGCTTTCCTCAGGTTTCACAGATAAGAAAGGCACACTCACCAAGGATCCTGGGATAGGCACCTCACAGGTATCTGTCTGGATCTTTTAGTCTGTAATTAAAACATACATTTTTTTTTCTGGTGATTAAGGCCGGTATTAGGCTCCTCTCAGGGATTATAGCACTTCCCATTATCTCTGGTTATAGTCCTCATATATAGAAGCCATAGAAATGACATTGACCCGCAGAGAAAGAGACATACAGCGAGAGAGGAAGATGGAGAGCAGACAGTTGAACAGGTCACAAGTCCATTAGCAGATAACTGTAAATATACATAAATATAATAAAATGTGCAACACCCCTGAGGACTATTATGTCGGTGGTGAATATAAGGACATCATTTTGGGTTTGCGAAGTGCTGGGTAAGTGTTAGAGGTCCCCAAAAGAGCCATGCAACCTAAACCATCTAGTGGCTACATAATGGTGGCCAACCTTTCTCTTTGTCTAGTTGTGGGGGAGGCTGAGACCATCAGTAATAGGCTTTTTGCCTGATAAGCCCGGAAAATACTCGTTTAGTTAGTGAAAGTGCAGAGGGATCCTGGCCTGATAAACCCACTGTTTCCGTCTGTAATACCCAACAGCTAAAATCAATAGTTGGGATAATTCTCCCGCTAGTCGTCCAGTCTCCTTTATCTGCAGCCTTCCTCAACCCATGTACATGGGGGTGGTGATTAGCTGGCGCATGCCCCTGTGTATATTAGAGGTTATATAGTTACACTTACATATAACTTTGCCTATAGTGAATTTTGCTTGGATTTGTCTTGAATGCTATTTTCAGTGCCATCACAGAGGAGATTGAACCACTACCACCAAATGTTTGCTTTAAATCTCTGATATTTTCCAGCTATTCACAATCCAGTGTGCCAGTGTTTGTGCAGAGTTCACTGGAGGGCAGACTCACGGTCATTTTCTTGGTGTTAAGGGTGCTCATGATATGGGTCCAACTCCCGGCAATCAGCTCAGGTGTTGTCTCTGAGTGAGTGCATGTATAAATCTGGTGGGAGGAAGTGGCTGTCAGCGCTAATTCAGCCCTGCTAAGAGCCCTGTGCTCTGTCAACACAAGCTCTATGTTCTGACACAGGTGCTTGATTAGGCTTAAAAATACAGCCCAGGTAGTGCCTCTGACACAGCCACGGAATTCAAAGGTTCTGACAAGAGACAAGAGAGGTCCCTCATAGATTTAGGATGGGAGATGCATGAGCTTGATGACCCCGATGAGGGCTTTAGGCCAAAGCATGTATGTTTTTACAATTCTCTGAATTTTCATCATTCCCTCCCTTTCTCCGTGCACCTTGCTTGGAGGTGAGGCTGTGCCACAGCACCTGATTGGGCATGGTAAAGAACACAGCATCTCCCCCATATCACAACTCCAGTGTCCCACTTTAGCCAGTGTTATCGTTTAGCTGGCAGGCTCTCCCAGAGTTAGTTTCTGTGTAATCTCTCTGGCCATCACAGCGCTGCTGTAAAATACGGCCTCAGGTGTTAGTAGGCTGGGTGGTTAGCCTGCGACACCGTTACCTAAAGTGCAGTGTATTAAAAAGCAGTCAGGGCCCTGGATCACAGTATATCACAAGGGAGAGGCAGCGATAAGGCCTGCCCGCCCGCCCGCAGATCAATGAAGGTTACTGACATCATATCACAAAGTGAAAGCGAGTGCTGCACCCCTAGCTATTTATCAGCAGTGGATCGGACATGAAAGGGGCAGAGGGGGGAGAGGACGAGACAGGACAGCACTTTTCCCCCATGTTGGGGGCTCAAGCCCTGACTCCTTTCCCTACCCCGTCACTGACTCCTCCTCTGGACTGCGGTGGCTCCCATATGGCAGTAGCAAGGAGACTAAGAGGATATATAGAGGCAGTGGACTGCTAAGACTGAATTAGGCTGAGGTCAGGAAGATTGACAGTGACAACTTTCTCTGATATTTCAGCATGGGCAGCAGCGCAAGACTTTTTTCTCTTGTGTTCTGTTAGTTTCTTTCACTTCCTTCCTGTCTATTTCTGTTTTCTGTATTCTTGGGTATGTAGAAGTACTTCCAAGGTCCTTCATTATCAATTGAATTGAGACATTTTTATGTGAGATTATTGTACACCACTGCAGCTCTTGCGCCTTGCCCCTACTCTAATTTTCATCCTGTAATTCTCAGCCACCCGAGACACCACGGGCCCATGGATTTTAGTTGTGTGATAGATCAAAAACACAAAATGTCAACACTGAGACGCAAGGGCAAGATGGCTTCAACCACTGTACACTTATCTTTAGCCCCTTTTCTTCTTCTCTTTACCTTTCTACAGCTTTATCGGTTTATTGCAGAATATATCGTTAAAGCCCCTATTCTCCTCACTTATGTCTGCATTAGTGTTGTAGTATTGAGCTGTGTGCACGCGCAAAAGCACTTTTCCGTGTCCATGCGTAGGAGATCATGCTTACAGGTAGTGTATGAGTTCCATTTATCAGCTGCCTGGGGCACAATGTGGAGGATTTCCCCCAATGGGTTAGTGTGTAACTGCTCTGTCAATACATGCTTGTCAAGGCTGGGAGAGTGTGGGGGAAAAAAGGCCCCTCACTCCAACGCACTGAAGCCACTTATTGAGCAGCCAATAGCTATTTACCTCTCGACGGTGGCAGGCAGAGAGGGGGCCCGGCATGGCAAGCCGGACTCTGTGGCTCATTCCCCACTCCCAGGACTTCACTGCTACTAGCCTGCTATGGACCAAGCCCATCCTGAGCCAGGAAGTAGAACCAGTGGCTCAGACAGGAGACAGGGAGGTCTGTGTTTATGTGGAGCAGGTTGTCCTCTCCTGGCTCCTGGTCTTTGCCGGTCCTGGCTGTGTGTGCAGCTTGCTGCTGTAAAGCCCTGCTTCCTCTCTGGAATCTCGGTGTTGACAGAGAGCATCTGGGCCCTGGGAGAGCTTCCAGCCTGCTGGGTCCTCACATGTATACACATGGAGGGGGAAGGGAGTAAGAGAGGTAGAGGACAGGTTTGGGTTAATACAATGTATTGTATATCTTTTCTATCTCTGCTGTGCCTACAGACCTGCCCATGGACCCATTGCTCAGTCTGTTCCCCTCCTCCCCTCACCACAAGCAAAGGTGGTATGTTTTATGAATGGGTGTTTTGATGGGCATTCTTTTTTCTTTTTTTTTATTCTCGCCTACTTTGATTCAACAAAGAAAAAAATGTTGTCAAGGAGGTGTTCATCTTTTCTCTTCTCCTTTTGTTTTCTTAGACCTTCTTGCTCTGGTGAAAATCCCCCTTTTTTGTGGGCTGTGCAGATCCCTGCACTGTGTGTTGGAGTTTTGGGTCGCCTGTCAGGACATGTCCCATATACCTGAGTCACAGAGGGATTAGTTAACCCTCACAGTACTATTGAGGAAGAGACTGCCAAACAACGCACAGCTGGGGTTTAGCTGAGAGATGGAAGAGGCAGAAGGAAAAGGACGGAGTAAAGTCAGTCCCTGTAGTTAAAAATGTGCCACACATTCCCATCAATTCAGCAGGCTATACCACTGAAAGAAGTCCCACCTCACAGTAAAATGGGATATGTATTTTATGTATATTAAACTCAAATGAGACGTCAATTTTGCACAAAGTAAGCTGTACAAAAGCAGCGCAGCGAGATGTCCTGCTGTTAAAGAACAGCTGTACAAACAAAGAGAGGGGGAAAAAGAACAAGAAAAACACATTATATCAACATTTAACAACAGTTGCTCTGTAATCTGGTATTACTTCCACAAGCAAAGGAGGGGCCTGTGTCAGGCCAAAGTGAACTTGG
The DNA here is from genome assembly GCA_023238725.1 of Scortum barcoo. Lineage (NCBI taxonomy): Eukaryota > Metazoa > Chordata > Actinopteri > Centrarchiformes > Terapontidae > Scortum > Scortum barcoo. The sequence goes on from CM041531.1 coordinate 27,639,213, forward strand.
ATACTGTTGTGGCAGGAGGAAGCCAAGTGCTTTCGAGAGGTTAGCCCAAGATGTGAAGGTCCACAGACTCATCTTAATCCAGGAGGCTTGTACTTAATCGCTTTTGATGTGCATGTGAACATGACCTGCTTCAACATTCCAGCCCTGACCATACCAAGTTCAGAGGACCATGGCAAGGCTGAGCAGAGGGGAGTGGGTGAGGGGAGTGGGGTGGTGGAGGGGGTGGCTTCAGCTTGCACTAATTGGCTGCCGGGCTTGTCTATACCGCCTGGGGGCAAAAGGAATACCCTGCCCTCAACCCCACCACCCCAAAATCTTCCAACTGTCCTCTTCCAAACCCCCTTTCTGTTCTCCAGGCCCTCCTGTGTCCCCACAACTTAGCGTGTGTCTGTGTGAGTGCACATGCATGTACGTGCTACACTGTGTAAGCTGGCACATTGTTAAGGGGAATTCCACTGAAAGCGAGAAGCTGAACAGAGAAGGGTCTGTCCCCTGCATCTGTAGTGGGTGGCATCCTAGCATTCTTCTTTGTGTGTGATTTCTGCCCACAGTGACCCTGTGTATTTCTCTGGTCCTTATATTGCTGGCTGATGGCACATAGGGCTCCTATATGGAGCATGAGAACTCCCATCTGTCTCGATTTCACTGAACTTATTGTGGAAGACGTGGAACTGTTGTCAAGCCAGGCTTCGGGAGACTAAGTTAGAGAGATTTGGCCGAGGCAGGATAGGGCTTTGCAGCCAGGCAGTCATCCAGAGTGACAGAGCACAAAGATGGAAAGGCAAAGACGAGGGTAATAGGAGCAACGGGGTATTAACAAATGAGAAGTCATGACTTGGCATCTGTGAGTGCAGTTGACACACACAGACACTCACAAACGCATGCACGCACACTTCTGCATAGCGAGGAGTAAATGTTGGCACACTGAAGAGAAGTGCAGGCTGTGCGTATGTCTCTTCCTGTTTTGTCCCTGTGTGTGTGTGTGTGTGTGTGTGTGTGCACGCTGTAGAGTGGTTCAGGTGCGGTTAATGTTGGCACCAGATCTTCAGGCCCGCGGCAATAAACAACAGAGCAGGCAGGAGGCCAGATGCAACTCCACAAACTTTTAACCTCTCCCTCAGCTAATCCCTCGCCACACTAGTAACTCTTTCTTTTTTTAACTCATTCTTTCACCTCTCACATTCTCTCTGTTCTTTCTTTCTCCTCCCACTGCCTTCTATTCTTTCTTTCCCTCTCTCTCTCCTTTAGTCCTACTCTCCTTTTAAGTGAAGTCAGTGTGCTGACCTCTAAATAAAGGCTGGAACACTACAGCTGTTACCAACTTCAAACAGCCAATGGCTCAGAGTGAAGCCTGTGCAAGTGTTAGGGGTAGAAATAATGTGCCTATTAAAACTAACTTAGAGCCCTCTTTACTCTCAAGGCTCCCTGGGTCTAAGTTGACCACACCAAACCAGGCTTGATACTTACTTCAGCTCTGTCGAGACACTCACAGTGCGGGCAGCCCTGACCCAGCCCAGCGTGAGATAAAGAATGATCTAAGACAAAGACACTGTTCATTTTGAGTCCACACTATCTGTTTGATTTCACACTCTTTGATATGATCTCTCCATGGTGGAGGGCAGTAACAAAGGGTCACCTGCGCTTCCTCTTATTAGGCGCCAGTTACATCATTTGACTGGACGTCACCTAATGTAGTCTCATGCAAAACGCTTAAGCCCCCAAATCGTACACCAGTGGTTAGTTCTCTGTACAACACTGTGCTTTTATATTTCTTTTTCCTGGCATGTACAAATGGACTACAAAAAAAAGGAATTAAAAAAAAGAAAAAAAACAGTAAGTTCAACAGGGCACAGTAAAATTTTTAAACAAATGATTACGTGCTAGTCATTGTTGTTATTAGTTAGAGCTAGATCAGTGGAAAAAGTTAACCTCTGTATTAATGGAACAAGTTAGGCTGACAAAACCCAGGTCTGGTTCACAGTGAATCATCCACCTCAAGCCCATATTAATAGAACTTGTAAAAATGGAAGCTGCCTTTTATCCAAACACTCACAGAATGTCTGCATGATATAAAGACTGAGCCAGAACCAAAATGGAAAGCATCAGGATTAGTCACCTCACTCCTGTGTTTGTTGTCTCTTGTTAAAAAGGGAAGGATTTCATGATTTATTATCTCTACACATGGTTTTCGTACCTTGACCTATCGCTCTAACCTAAATAACTTTTAAATTTAGATTCTCTGTATTTGTCCTGTTTCTTCAGAGAGCGGAGTTGCCCTATAGGACCGGTTGCCCTTTTACTGGGTTAATGTGTTTCAAATGGATGTTGTGGCCTACTAAAGCTACTTATTTACTAAGGGCATAAGAACAAAACGAGCAATAAAATATCACAGGGCAGTTTATTAAATTTGTTGAAAACCTTGCTTGAAGTGTAATTCAATAATGAAACGACCATGTAGTACTTTTTTTGTAGTAAGCATTAATCTATGTTCAGAACACCAAAATACTGTCCGCTTGATTTAATTATGCTCAAATGTTTCTCTGTAGTAAACCACACTCATTGCCTCAACCTAAATTAGCTGTTATAAGCTAGTTGTTATGACATTTGTATGTCACCCTTGTTGCATATTAGTTACTACACATTTTGAATGCTGGTACTTGTGCTTATGGGCATTATTTTTTCCACTGCCCCCCCCCCCTTTTTTTTCTCCTTCGTGTGTATGTGCTTTGTGCATACGTGTGCCTGTGTCTGTGTTTGTGTTTTTCCCTTGAGTAAAATAATTACAAGTTGTGCGGGTTGTCATTATGAGCCTGGCTGTCCGGCCTTCCCCCTGACTGCATGGCTGCAATAGGTTAATTACATGTCTGATGTTGATGATGTCACCATGCTGGCAACTTTTCCCAGGCTTGTGGACACAGACATACTTAAGCCGAGCAGGACTGGGTCTTGACGGCGTTTTAATTTGTGATAGCATTAGGTTTTTGCCCCTTTTTTTGCTTGTGTTTTTTTTATTTTAAAAACTTGTTTCAAAGAGAAGCTATTATTTCAGGATTGTCTTAGTCATCTTCTCCAGAGAATCACATCTGCTTATATCCTCCTGATGTTTAGTGTAGGCCTTAGATTTAATTTATTAGTACTGTGCATGTGGTTATTTAACTTGCCTGTTGAAAAATAGATAAGGAGCCTTGCAACTCCAACAAGAATGGACTTGTGCCAAAAAAGATATAGGAAAAAGAAACTGTACGTGCATTGCGTTTGTGTGACTCATATTACTTAAAATATCCCACTTGACCTTTTTGGATTGGTTACAGGTGAGACAGGGCAGCATTTCAAACGCAGAAGCGAGTATTAAAAGGTATAAGCTGCTGTTGTTTGGAAAGCAGTAGTGTGGTATTATTAAGGCAGAAGTACACGTAGAATGCATTCCAGGCTGAAGTGGGTGAATGAGCAAGTCTAGGAATGGACATAACATTCCTTCTGGAACACCTGAGAGGTGAGGCGGATGGTGGCTACAAGCTAAGAGAATGCTGAGTGCAAATCTCTGTTGACAAGCTGTGCCTCCTGCTCTGCTCCACCTGGGGAATGTGTTACCTAATGGGCCACAAAACTGCCTGGAGACCACGGCTCTCTTATCGCTGATATTAGATGACCCTGCAAAAAAACAGGAATCCATCATGAAGAATAAGACCCTTGCAGAAAAGTAGGATTGAAGGCTTTTCTCTTTTTTTCTGTGGACAGAAGGAAAGAATGGTAGGTAATGTTATCTTGTTCACAGTTACAAGAATCCTGCTTGCAGAGGCTATGGGTTTCGAGTTTCTAATATGTATATAAAGTTTCACTGCACAATGGATCTTTTGTCTACAGCAAACTGAACACTCCCCCTCCTTCTTTTCCTCCCTTCTCTTGTAAAAAAATGCATTCATGTGCTTGTGGGGCTGTGAGGACTCAGGTTTCTGCTATCTTTGTGTGCCATGTCGTCACTCGCCCCCGCGAGCTGAAATGTGCATCTTGCACAGGCAGGCGCACTGCCAGGGCTGCTTCCAGCCATGGATTAGGGAGAATCCAGGAAACAACGGACTCCTGACAAAACAGCAGCATGACAGGTAACTGAAGTTGCACTAGGGAGAGAGGAGGTAGACGATAATTACAGAGCTTTTTGTTTTCTGGGCACTCTTAGCTGGCTACTTAAGTGCCTGATCTGAAATCTGTGCCTTGTAATTACAGTAGTGGGCCCCATTAGGGCAGAGGTCTTGGTGGGGATTATTCTCCTTCTCTTCTTTCCTCTGTATGTGTGTGTGAGACCTCCCCACCTCCTCCTGCGTCATGTAGAAACCACAGCAGTCAGGGCAGGAGGAGGAGCAGGAATTAGCCTCCCTCTCGTCTGACTGTCCTGTGTGCACAGTCACATTCACACTTGCCGCCTGATCCCACAGCCAGAGATGACAGTACCACGACCTGTACTTAGTGTGTCTGTGTGTCTTTCCCCTCCTCCCTCTCTCCCTTTCCCCAGCTCCTTAATACCTTTGCTCCTTGTGCTGACGCTGAGAGATTTGTGTTGATTATGACAGGGTTGTCACAGTGATGAGTGTGCGGCATGGCGTGTGTCATGTCGAGTTGACAGGGACTCTTGGCATGGCGTCTGTGGAGATGGGTTGTGGCTCTAGGTGAAGCTGGCCTAAACACCACCAGAACTGTGTCACCAGGTTGATGAACCCATGCCAAGAGATTTGCCTGTGGAGTTGAGAGGATAAAGCCTGGCAGTACCTTGAGATGTGAATGTATTATTGCACCTTTGGACAGGGAAATGCAGAAACAGGCTGAAAGAGAAAAGAACCAGGAAGGGAAATGAAGACAGAAACGGCCACGTGACTGGGGCTTAATGTGGGTCGACGTCAAAGGGGTCATGAATGAGTCTCCAACCTCTAGGAACAGCAACACGTATCTAGAAGAAGCGTCAGATACATCCTGCCCCTTTAAGCCGCTAGCCCTCCTAATAGATTCTTAAGCACTGGTTTTAGTGCATGTTAAACCAGGATTACCTAATCAATTACGGTCAGTACAAACAAGGATTACTTAAAACAGTACATTTTTCTTGTTGAGAGGCTAAAAGCAGGATAAATGGAATGTTGATGCGAAGAGCAGTCACGATGGGGTCATCATGACCCCAAACTGAAGCACCATAGGGAGGGGATAAATCGTCATTTTTGGTTTAAGTATTGAAGGGTCTCTGTATGACAGTCTCCTGAAATTTTTGCAAATATTTCTGCTAGGTTTTAATTTTTCATTTCATGAATGTGGCACATTGCCTTATAAAAAGACTGCACCAGAAACAATTTACATCGTAGTCTGCAGGGCGATTGGCAGATTTTTATTTCCCAGCGTGCACTGTGTGTACACAAGTATGCATTTCTGATGTTGCCCAGCCATGTAGGCGACGCGAAGACTAAGAGTTTTTTAGTGGGTGTGGAGGACTGTGCGAGTTGATCAAGCCTCAAACACACATACTCGCCCTTTCTCTGAACTCAACTTTTGTTTACATTTTAATCACAATCAACAGCTGTAACCTCCTTCACAATACCCAGCAAGTAAGGACATATATACTTGCCAAACCAGATCCCTGCGCTCATGTGTGTCTGTGTTTACACATTTGCAAAACCACTACACACCCCTTAGATACCAAAAATATATAACCTTAGAAGTCAATGTTTTATAATACTAGGTTGCATATGATTAGTTGACTAGCTGCCTGTCATCTGTGGACCAGAGCTATTGTCTCAGAGTCCTGAGACAGCAGTAAGTATGTGTCATTAGACAGGATATGCAATGGCTTTGAATGGGCTTATGTGTCATCTTAACCTCTGCACATGTGTCAGTCTGTCTGGAAGCCAGGGATGTGAGGAATTGTGCTGCATCTTATACAGTCAGAACTCTCTGTCTGTCTGTCTGTCTCTCTCTCTCTCTCTCTCTCTCTCTCTCTGCCACACACACACACAGTGCACACACACACACACTACACAGGCACACACATACACAGGCACACACAGGCACACACACACACACACACACACACACACACACACACACGTTGCCTCTCACACACACACAGTTTTACACAGGCACACACACATGTACACACACACACACACACACACACACACACACACACACACACATTCATGTTCATGTCATGGTCAGTTTTCCCTGTGTAAAAGGCATGTTGTCAGTCTTGAAAGAGAGTGCTGAGTGACTGGTGACTAAGAGCCCTCTCCTGTGTAAAAGGTCAGCAGGCTCCTTGGAAAGAAAGAGTCAGCTGTCTTTTGGAGAAAGCAACTGTTCCCGGAGCATTCAGTTTGTCTGTCAGTCAGTCAGTCAGTCAGCCATTTCTAATCACAATACGCTGTTAATGGTGGAGAAGGACTGGGAGACGCTGGGGTCGAGGTAGTGTTTGTGACAGGGGAAACTCGAGGCTTCACAGAATGATTTTTTTTATGACCACAGCCAGACAGGAAAGGTTGTATACTTCCTCAACAGTGCTTATAGCATTACTACCGTTATTGGTAGGTTTAATTATTATAACTTTAGCACAGCGCAGTTCAACTAAGTGTTGTTTCTTCAGTCATATGGAAATGACTCACCAAATTAGCAAATTTAAACACAATTCAAAGGTAAAACAACCTCCCTCCCCTTCCAAAAAAAGTGACTGTCCCCATTTTGAAATGAATCTTACTTAATTAAGAAGCAATGAGAGTCCACAGATAGCATTCCTTAATTAGCTTAAGCTGGCTGCTGTAACCAGATCCACTGCATTAATGACAACACAGCCCCTGTGAAAAGCATCATTGTTCTCAAGATAATTGTCCTTTTAGTTAACGCGGCCTGGGAAGGGCTCTCCTTGTTAGAGGAGCTGGCTGGGACCAAGGACAGCCGGAGGCAGGGAGGGGACCGGGACTGATACTGGCCCAGTGCCCGTTGTGACAAGCCCACTTGTGCCCTCTGCTGAAATCCCCTTAGTATGCAGTGGAATTAGCTGTCCCCAGGGTGTGGCACCAGGGGGTTGGTCATTAATTATATACCCTGAATCTCAACGAATGAGGTGCAATCAATAAAATAAAGCAGATGTATGCAAATAGCATGCTGATTATACTGCCTAATGACATGTCATGTTGTTGGCAGGAGAGAGCTGAGGGGAAAAAAGGAAGGAAGGAGATGGAGAGACAAAACGAGTCAAAATACCAGCCTCAGTAAACACTGTAAAATCTTTTACTACGGTTTTTCTAGCAGTAGATTTGAGCAGTGTTTTAGGCTATGAACCTGCACTGTTTCATTAGCTCGTTAGATTCTATTTCAGATCTTATCATTGTAGTTTTATGTTACTCTGCGAGACAGGGTGCTCTGACTGTCAGCCAGGAAATGGTGTGAGACTTGAGGGTTGGGTCAGCTGGAATTTGAGCAAGATAGGGTAAACTCTGGTGGAGTCTGAACTGTTGGGGTGTTAGTGGCACTGCTGATAAGAGCTATAAGGGAAAGGAGGAGAGGTTAGTTCACCTGCTTGGAACTCTGCCCCAGCACTGAGATCTCCATTGTATCCAGCCAGCTGGAGCTGTTGGAAACTCTATACCTGCCTTTAAGCAGAGAGGGAGTGCAGCCAAGAATTAACTGCTGCCTCATCCTGGCAGCCGCCAAGGATGCTGTCTGCCTCCATTCATGGCGAGCGTGAGAGGGCAAAGAGGAAAGAACAGAAAAGGGAGGGGAGAGAAACAGTGCCGGCGATGTGTGTCACACAAACCTGAAAGAAATTAAAAAGAAAGAGAAGAGAGCAGTATCAAGAATGATGTATTCTGCTTGTGCTCTATACAGTGTATATTGGGGATTCTGTCTGTACAATAGAAGTACAATAGAAAAATGCACGCCTGCACTTCCTCAAAGAGAATACAGCTCATATTGGTGAGTAGTGTCGATTTCATGGCCCAGCTATGTCTCTTTGTTTAGACTGTACTCTGATAAAGGACATTTTATCCACTTTGAAAAGGCTTAACACATTTACCTGCAACGGAAATATTAGATATTAGTCTTTGAAAAAGTCATCCTCAGTGGAACAGACCAGATTTGTAGGAAAATGGATTGTTAACTGACAGCAAAGTTAACTGTATTCGGCTACATTATAGTAATAAAAACTAGAGCAGGCTCTTCCCATTGCCGTCTACGGATAACCTATACATAATGCCTATCATGGTTTATTGCCATAGTGCCTGATTAGACCAAGGGTTTGATTACAGCCCCCCGTGGTCTTCCAGTTTCCCTTCAGGACAGTGAAATCTAAGACCTAAGCACTTCAGGAGGCCAGGACAGTCCAAGGAGAGGCCAGGGAACAGGTGGTGACCCTGTGCAGCCTGAGAGTATATTATTGACCAGGGTCCAGCAGCCAGATTGATTACTTTATTGTATTGCCATGAACCTCAGTGGTCAGAGACATCTGGTTGACCCTGGCCGGACAGAGCGTCGCAGTGACCCTCACCTTAGCTAAAGAGTTATGTGGCTTTGACCTGCTCCCTAATGGGGAGGTCTTGACCTGCTCAGCCTCTGGCCTTAGTGCAGAGCTAAAATGGACCTATGCCTCTCTCTCCCTGGTGTCAGACTAGGTAATTTAGAGGCTGGGGGTAGGCCAGGGTCTTGTGGGGGCTGCCTGGTTTTTGGCCTGTCTGTGTCTTGACTTTAGACCTTCCTCTGACCCACCGCTGTTCATTGTGTCAGCAGCATGGGCAGATCCAGGGAAAATGTTAATTAATCTTCACCAAATTACTTCAAAATGGTGGGAAATCAATACATCTCTATCAGATGTCCTCACTTCCAGCTAATGGTTCAGATAGATGGCTCACGGTGAAGGGGATTGATGTAACATATAAGGGGTTCTCAAATAACTTTGTAATGCTAAAAAGGTTTCAGAAAAGGTATAAAGAATAAGACATTATGTTTTTATCGTCTTCATGTAGGACTTTTACATAGTAAGGGGAACCTATGTGCGGTGTGCAGTGCAGCAGTTTTCTGGGCTGGATGCCACGTTGACTAACCTCGTGCCCTGTATAAACAGGGCGAGACAACGGGCTGCACAAGGGAAACAGCCTTTACTGTGGTAGAGACTGTTTCCCCTACCATCACTTCCTACTTCCACTTAGCTGACAAACAGAATATCTGTCAGGCAGGTTTTTCCTGTGCTCTACATACTTTTTAGTTGTCAGCTGCAGCTTCTCATCAGAACAAAACAACCATGCATTAAAAACGCTGGGTAAACAGTGGATTTCTGTAGTGTCTCTTTTTCCATCCCTCGCACTGTTTCTCTTCCTTCATTTTCTTTATCTAATTTGTTCATTTCTTCAGTGAAATTTTCCCAGGATTCCCATCAAAAGATGCTTGGTGCAAAAAGCTTGCTTAAATGTTTTTAACAATGTATGATACATCATGTCTGAGCTACTCCACCTATGAATAGAAAAAAAAAACATCTCCCCACTTTACAATGCAGATTTATTTTTCATCGCCATCTTTAGCGCTTGTTTCCCACCCCCAATAAATGGGAGGCATGGCTGTGGAGTGGAGATGAGTTGATTTGCTTTCTGTTTGAAGTGGATACTGTAGTCCCATTCAAAGCAGGATGTGAAGGCCACTTTTCTTCAGAGCAAGTATCTCCTCAAGACTGAGCTCAGTGTCTAGGAAACCCTCTTGTTGCATTGTTTTTCAAATACAACATTTATACGCGTGAACAGTCAACACTGGCTATGATCAGCCTTTAATAATTTCAGTCTCATCCACAGTCCACACTTTGTGCCGTCTTGTATCATTCCTACATATTCAAAATGCAGTTTAAAGTTCAGCCTTGTAACAGAACGTGTGAATGGTGAGTTATAGTAGTGTAATAGTGTTTCTAAGTTGGTACATGTTAAGAGAGGCCCACTTGCAAATGAGTGTGTGACTCATGAGGAAGGTAGGGGGCTGGCAGCAGGAGACAAGAGGTAGGACGTGTTTTTATGCGTGCTCCCTACATACCTGCCCAAAGAGGGGAATGCATGGCCGCGCCCACGCAACTGCAGGCGCTGCGGCTAATTACCAATAATCATATGTTGATGGGCAGGACAAACAGATGTTCCTGCAAATTCTCACCCCACCCCCACCACCCATCTCTGTACTACCACCTCACCATCCACTTTGTTTCGTTGTACAAAAACATTTCTTAGCCAAGCGATTAAACAAGCATGCTGTCAACATTAAGCGGCTTTCATTAAGACCCTGCGCAGCGTTTCTGATGCTTCTGCAAAAAGCGCAAAGTACTCCATCACCCACCCCCCTCTTGCTCTGTCCCAATTAACACTCAGCCCCCATTACATTGATTGGGAGAGGTGTAGTATTGGCTAGGTGGGCCATGAGCACATTGATCACATTGACCCACCATGTGAACCATGAGAAAATGTTGAGCTGCAGATTTCTCACTCCCAAAAGCAGATTGAAAAAATTGCCAGTGGACATGAAGCTGTTGTGTACTGTGTGAGCACATATTGTTTGAGTGTGTGCATTTGTAAGTATACTATATGTGCGTATTTACATTGGGCGTGGCTGTGTGTGAAACAGGTTTCAGTAGATGGGCTTTCATGTGGTTTTAAGGACCTCATAGGCACACGCCACACCTAAACTATATTCTTTGTGGGACCTCGCTATACAAGTGTCCCCCCCCCCACCCCCACATCTAATCCTGCCTAGACCCTTGCATGCACACACAGACGCACACAAACACACACACACTCCCTTATAGCCAGTCAAAGGGCAAACCGCTGCCCCACCTCCAGAAGGTGCACCTGGCATCTGCGAGTCCACTCCAATTACATCTCCCCAATTACAGGTTATGAACCAATTAGTCACCCTCTCATTTTACACTGCCCCTATCCCTCTCCCTCCTCACAGCTCAAATATGGGGGCATCTGTTAGTTTCAGGGCAGAGGGTGCTATCATTGACAGCATGAGGGAGGTTGCTGGTCTGGGGCACTTGCTGGTCAGTGTTTCTCAAGGGAGATTATATGATGTTGTTCTTTTTTTTGGGGGGGGAGAGATAATGGTTGACATGTAAATACCTCATCCAGAACAGCTGTCTGGAGGCAGTTGCCTTAGCAAACTCTGACATGCACGTACATTGTAAGAAACACATACTGGGGATAATTTGGGCTGTCAACTTGTAATTTGTAGTGGCACTCAACTTGAACTTTCAGGGTGAGCCAGTTGGCCCTGCTCTAATTCTCACCTCCCTGCTAACATGTTTTTTCTGTGTGTATGTACAAGGAGGTGAGCACAAACATGGATAAGCAAGTTTGCTCATGTACACATGAATGAGTGGGTACTTTTTATTGTCTTCTTTTGTTTTTTTTTTGCATGTTATTATCTGTGGTATGTGGTGGATTTCCAGTGCGTGTGTGTATTGATGTGTACTTTGCAGTGTATATGTCTGTCCTCCCAGCCTTATGGCTTCATTCCCAGTTCTAGTTGGCATGTGTAAAGACTCTTCGCTATGCCCAGTATACTGGCGTAGCAGCCTGAGTGAAAAAATCAGCACTCCATAGCGAGAAATCATTCACAGTATGGCAACGTATCTGGCTGCTATTTAGTCTCACATGCATACATATGACCATATGACCACACACACAGAGTGGTGCAGAGCTAGCAGCTTGGTTCTGCTTGGTGTGTAAAACATTCCCTCATCGTATGGGGGATTGAATGGAGCAGCCTACGGGCCAAGGGTTAAGATTCAAAGTGCTTTGGCTGTGATCTCCCAGCTTTCTGTTTCCTTTAGTATTCCGATAACACTCTTCTTAGAGCTAGATCTTGTTTATCTTGTTTGCTGGCATGCTCTTTCAATGTCAAAACAATGACATCATTAATTAAATGTGTGTTAAATGTGCAGTTCTCAAGGACCACTAGGCAGTGCTGAATCTTCTGCCACTGAGTGAGTTTTATTTCCCTGAAAAAGCATCTAATGGGTTTTATTTTTTTCAGTGAATTTATATTATGTGAATATTGTGCAAATAGTTTTTTCCAATATTTAAATGTGGCAATATGTTTTCTTCTTTCTTAATATCATTTATGTGGTCACTCCTGTCATCTGCCACCAGAGTCCTAAATCATGATGTAATAGTGTGTATGCATATGCATGTGTGTACATGGGTGCACAGACGAAACGTAAACAATGTAGATAATGTTATCCAAATCCAAATAAAGTCTTTGCTCAACACAAGCATCCAACAGATGTCAGTTGCAGAGTCTCATCTTCTTTCCCACATAGAGAATCAGGTCTTCTGTTACTCTATTCACCTCTGCCAACGATAACCTTAGATCCATGAATGGATTTTTCTGTATTCTGTACAGTACACACAGCCGTTTTTATGCCCTTGACACATGCTCCCTCTGACAGACTGAATCAATGAATGTTATGTGTCATAAAAGTACTGCCGTGGTCCTCTTTGCATGCTTGCTTTTTCCCTGCGCGAGGCATCTGTCATTGGCTTGAGCTGCTGATCCTAGAGCTAATTATCCAGCAATGCAAATTACCGTCGGGTCGAGTTGAACCTGGGCTTCTTTCACTGTCCTCTCATCTCCTTGGCTTCATTCTCATCTTATGTACTTTTTTCTCTTGTACTCAACTCTGTGCTCCACTTCAGCTTACCATTGTGACTTCTAACTAAGAAGAGCAAGACAATGCACCATCCCCTTCTGCGGAAGCTCACGACCAAATCCTTAGCAGATGATAATTCTTTATCCTTGCCCTTTAGCCCTCTTCATCCCTTTTCGCTTTGTTTTTCATAGCACCTATCTCTTGGAGTGCTCCGTCTTCCTGCGTTTGTACCTTGTGTATCTATCAGTGGACTCATCTCATATATGTAAAGCGAGAAGAAGAAGAGAAGAGTGAGAATACATTTAATATTCGAGTATAAAGCTCTGGGGTAGACTAATGGAGTGGAGGAAAACTGGAGCATTGGCGAGTTTGATATGCTTACACATGCATGCATCTGAGTCAATGCACATGCTTACACATGCTCACACACTAAAGATGTGTGCCTGTCCTCTCAGGAATGTGTGGGTTCTCTTGCAGTGTTTGACCTTCAGACCTCAGGCTCACGTGACTGAAATTCCTCTCTCTCTAACACACACACACACGCACACAAATACACATGCATGCATGCTACATACAGTATGCGCACGCAACACACATGCACTTAGCTACTTTTATCTCCCCTGCTCAGAAATAGAACCTACACCACTTAAAAAGTGCAATAATACCCACAGGCCCCCGCAGCTCACAGATAAGAAAGCCCAAAGATAAATGGGAACAAACACCGCCCATTTAAATGTTGACTGTGTTGAGTCTGTTGATCCCTGGAAAAAGGGAGTCCTACCATGAATCCATGTAGCGTGGGTGCTCCAGTGTTCCCCTACCTCGCCTCAGTTGTGCTACGCTGTGCTCAGCAGGCTGCCCAGCTGGGGCCCAGATGTGGCAGCCATGTCATGTGGAGCTGGGAGGCAGAAGATAAGAGGCCGATGGTAGGCCTGCTCCTCGGTCTCGGGTCTGTTCCGCAGCGGTTCAACTAGATGTTGCGGTCGGTGCGATCTGAACTTTGACAGCCCATGTCATGCTTGATGCCTCACTTCCCAAATACAGCTCAGTGGGGCTGATTTATATCTACCAGGTGCTACAGTGTGCAAGCAGCTCGAGGATGAGAGGAGGCATGTGGTCATTTCATTAAGGCAGATGAACAAGGGCTGCAGTGTGTGTGTGGAGACGAGGGGCAGGAGGCTGGTCTTTCTCAAATATAGCTCCACAGCACTGTAGCTGTCACAACACTCACACAGGCCAGGAGAGGAGAGGAAGAAGAGGAACTGACGAACACGCTTCGCATTTCTTAAAATATCACACCAGTTTTTGCTTTTCCCTACCTCTGTTTCCTCTGTCTTTTTCCCCTTACCCATAGAGATGCCCATTTTCAAATTCCTTTCCAGCTCATGGGCATCTGCTTTCTCAGATCAAAGTGCTGGGACACTTGTGGGCACCACCGTGCCACGTTTTGGTGCACGCACTGAACTGCCAACACCTTTAATGGTCATATATTTGCTGATTTTCTTTGACTCTTGCTCTCCTACTGTGGGGCTTCTCACAGAGGGCCATGCTTGCCACTCAAGCCTAATCTCTCCATGTGCCACACACACATATATACCATCTAGCTATACAACACACGGGTAGAGGTTATCTAAAAGGAACTGCTTCATTGTTTGCAAATGCGTTGTCGAATTGGCTTTTTCTGCTTCCGTTTTGTAGTTTGATGGCAGCAGCTTTCCCTCATGTTAGACAGGTCTCTCTGGAGGTCGGTGGCTCAGAGCAGAGCTCGGATTTAATGTGTATGAACACTTATGATTAGTACTGCAGGAGGAACTGTTGTCTTTTAGTCACATTTTGCCTCTTTATTTCCTGCCAAACTCTCGTGTTTTTCCTCACACAGGGGTCTCTGAACACTGTGGTCGGCTCTGTCAGTGCTCAGTGTAGCTACAGAAATGCCGTTTGATGTTCCTTGCACACTTCAGAGTCAAGTGCTGAGGTGTCTTTCAGCATTACCCTCCAGGCCACCTTGTTCTACACTTAACAAGTTGTTTTCTTTTTGTTTTTCTTCCCTTTTCCTCTGTTGACAGTTCCTCATCACTGCTCTACTCAGAAGGAATGCACATCACCTTCCAAGGTTTGCCTTGGAATCTGTCCTTGTAAACTGTAGGGCAAGCTCTGCTCTCCTTTTAAGATGACGACTGCATCAAGATCTGATTTACGAGTGTTCTGTTTATAAACTGCCAGTGTAAAGATTAGGCATCCCATTGGCATGTAAACTAGCGCTCAGTGGGCTTGTCTTCCTGAAGACACATTAACGTTTCTTTTTTTGTCTCAATGAAATACTCCAGCAGCATGCGGTGGAATCTAAAACACATTTTGGTGATTGTATTTTCCTTTCGTTGGGAATGAGAGTAATCAGAATGTGATGAATGGAATTCCACCTGTCAGATTCCCTCCTGTTTATTTCCAGTGAACGATCCTGGTTAGCCACACAGCTCACTGTAGAAGTGGCACATGCTGTGACTGAGATGGATGCTACTGTGGCACAAGAATAGCCATGTATAATAAGTCAGTAATGTCCTTTAAGGTAGGGATCCCTGTTAATATTCATGGCAGGCTCACACTCCTTTGTCAAACATAAAACAGTCTTTGTTTTCAGACTCTGAGACTATTGTCTTTCTTTGCTTTGTTCCTGCGTCATTTGACATGCAGTGTCCCAACATTTCTTGCTCACTTCCTCTTTTAAAACACAGGGCACATTATTCTTTTAACTTTATTAACTCTCATAATTCAGCGGGGGAAGGGGGCAATAGAAAACACTTTTCCCCAGGGGTTTATTGTTTAAAACGGGTGCAGTTCTTTCCCAGGATAAGGGCTTCAGCTAAGCAGAGAGGAATTTGGGCCAGGCCTCATAAAAAAAGAGAGTATTTGTGTACCAGAAAGATTTTCGCTCTTTCTTTCTAAATCTTTGTCATTAATGACTTTAGCAAATGTGAAGTGGGGAGTGAATGCTTCGGCTGTGCAGGGTCTTCAAAGAAACCCTCTAATTATTTATCCAGGATATCCTACTCTAGAATTAGAGGCCAGGTCACCATTGGCTTTCATGCCTTTTTTTCTGTAAAGAAATAATTTCCACGGAATGGTTGCACTGGGACACCCTCTAATCCCTGCTCTATGTGCGTAGGTGTGTGTGTGTTCATGTGTGTGCGTGTCTGGATATGTGCTCACACACAAGTGTATGTGCATGGGGCTACACCACTCCTCAGTATGAGGTGCGTAAAAGAGATAGTGAGTCTCCATTTTCCACACATAACACTGCATGACTCTCCACATCTCTGCTCTCACCCCAGACAGCTTTCACCTACATTACTCAGGTTTCCTGGTCATTTGGCCTTCGCATGCCTTCTAAAAGGGATCTTATCACCCTTCTCAGGTTTAGACACTTAACTGAACGCTGGGCCTAACCCTCAGGCTTATGGTAACGTCTCACTGTTGCAGCCTCTGTATGACTGAACTCACCCCCCCATACCACGACATGCACCTCCAAAGGGTGTACCCGCTTAACCACTTGACCACATGATAGATTTGTTTTTTTCTGTTAGCCCTGTAGTCCAGTCCAGTTTTATTTCTTAGAAAATACACAGTTGATTCATATGTTGTGTTTTCTAAAAGTCCCTGTAGCGTTTTGCTAAAGAAGCATGTCCCTTTAAGAATGCTCAGCAGTGGATACTTGTCTAATTCCAGGTGCCAGTGAACCCTGTGTTTTACCAGGTGCAAGACTGGGTCATTACGAAGGTATTTGTTTTCCAGATTACATAGAAAGGTCTAGGATTATAGACATGTTATCCATGTCCTCTATTTGTCTGTCAGGGCATGATCCCTGCATGGAGCCTGGATCCTGCTCCACAGTGAGCTCCTGTTTGCTGTCATGCCTGCTGGAGATCCCTTAGACCACATCCCACCATACTGCTGTGGGGGGCCACATCCCCCTTCTCCCTTCTTTCTGTCAACAGGATCTTGGTATGCTGATCAGTGTCAGCCACCCTTAATGGAGGTAGAAGTAGTGGTAATGACATCTCCCTGTCCACCCCAGTCCCTGAAATTCCTCAGGTTTTGGATGGCAGTGTAAGGGAGCAGAGCTGAGTGGTGACTGGGTTGTGGGAGGTATGTGTGTTTGTTTGTGTTTGTGGTAGGGGGGCGTCAAATATAGCCACGGCCCGTGGCCGTTGAACAGCTGATGGTCTCTCCAAAACATTTACATAAAGCCCCACAATTGTGATAATAAACCGTTTTATCATTGGGCTCCCAATCAATAATGCGGCTTCTTAAGGTTTAATATTTCAATGATATTGATCATTTTAACAGCTGTGTTTGTGGTTGGCTTGCCTTAACTGCAGCGCTGCGGGAAGGTGTGTATGTCTGCATTTGTGTACATATGTGTGTATGGCTCCATGCAGTCTTATTTATGTGTTTACATATCTTCATTCTATATGGCACATTTGGTCACCCTCACAGTCCTCTGTACATGGTGTTCTGCCCTTAACTTTCATTATAGCATTCCCAAATAAGTTGTGGTCATCGGTTTTCTTAACCTCCCTCCACCACCCTCATCCTGTTACGTTAGAGCAAATGAAATGGAATGAGTGCAAACAGAAGCTCCGAAAGCACTGTAGTTAGCAGATTTCACTTCCATCCTCTCTTGAGAGAACGTCTGCTTCCCGCAGATATAAATAGGGGCAGATTTGATAATTAGTAGAAATGAAGGTCCTGGGGCTCAAAGACTTTGATCAGCACATTTCCTTCTTGTCCCTGACCTTTCATTGGACATGTGTCTGTAGCTCCCTCACTTTCTCTCCAGCTCCAGCTTGCTTTCTCTATCTCTCCATCTTCCTTCTCCTTTTCTGCCAATCTGGAAACATCACAGAAACACAGTTAAACATACTGTGCATCAACAAATATCTTTATGGGATTTCTGAATGTTCTATGATAAGAAATCCTCCCCAAGATCACGATCAGTGTGTTGTTTTCTGATTGATTAGTGCCAGACAGACCAGTGCACAAAGTATCAAGTGTTCTCTCAGCCTTTCTGCATTCCACACTATGGGAATGTCAGCGCTGCATGCTAAAGGATGTGAGGTTCCATGTCAGACTGTTGCAAATCATTCAATATCCATGTCTGTCGGTCTAAAATTGAGCAGAAATGGGGGGTGTGTATCTAACTAATCTGATAAGTATTTGGAAGCTTGAAGTTATCTCTCTCTCTCTCTCTCTCTCTCTCTCTCTCTCTCTCTCTCTCAGTCTCTCTCTCTCTGTGTCTGTCTTTCTCTTCTCTTCCTCTCCCTCCCTCCCTGTCTGTCCGTCTGTCAATTTTACGGACAATTTTACAGACACCTACTGAGTACAGTGAGTACGAGTGTATACCGTTTGTGTTCTGTGCACCAAGTTGCCTGCCTGGGGGCGAACGTTAGCTTGTGCCCGATAGCCCCTCTCTGATTATACATCAATACCTTAATTCCAAGGATAATTAATGCTCTTATAAATTACAAAGCTTTCCAAACAAACCACACGGGACATAACAGGAAAATAATACGGTGCAGTCTTTCAGCATGATTTGTAAATGAAGAAAGATAGCTTGTGGCGGCTGTAATAACTAGTTACTTTGGTAGTAATTAAAATGGTTCCTGCTTTTTTTTGTAGTCTGGCATATTGTTGTAGAAACCTGATTGTCACTTTTTGTTTAGTGTCACTCTTTAAAATTTGGCTGTGACTTTTTGGCAAATATTTTTTATCCTTTACAAAGATTAACAGTACAAACAGTAGTTAAAACTGTCTCTAAAAGCATGCATATTTAAGTAGAATGGATTTTGTCTGCGCTCCCTTTATCTCTTCCCCTGTACTGAGGTTTGAGTGAAATCATATGAGCCTTCTCACATTTGTACTCCTACTGTACCACAGAAGCCCCCCCATGCTGGTTGCTAATTGGCGGGAGACTGGGAGCTTCCTGCTGTGTGTTCACTGCTTCCCTTTGCTTTGCCACCCCACCAGGTCTTTCACCAACACTCTGCAGAACCCAGTAATTAACCCACAGCTAATTAACTACTTCTAATTACACCAGCACGCTGTTTCTATCACACCCTCCAAAACTGAGGAAACACTCTAGTGCCATGTGTAAATCCCCTCTGGAGGGTTTTAGAAGTTAGCTGAGCTCCAATCAGATCATTTAATCAGGCTGCCCTGTGTATGAGGAACATACAGTTCTGCACTGTGATTTCACTGTGGCTTTGTCTTAAATCATTTTTCTTCCGTTCTGCAACATGGAATGGATTAGCAGAATTTGATGGTGTTGCGTAAAGGGTAAAATCATTTTCAAGGTTCTATTTCAAGTCTATTAACAAAGGAGGCAATTGATACTACAAACAAATCAATTTAGCTTTTTCTGGCCAGTATTACTAGTGCAAAATGGTTACTAAAATTGAGCGCTGTGAAACTAAAACAATCAGCACACTGCCCCCTGGGTATTTGCGTTTTCTGATATTGTAATCAGCAAAGATTATTTTAGCTATAAGTGATAAATTTGTTCCAGCACTAGTTTGATGCATAAAGTACACATAAAAAACAACATTAATAAAATCTGTGTGCGGTAGTCTTGTCTTTAAACCCCCCCCCCTAATGCTTCTGGGTTTTCACTGGCTGTAAGATGACAGAAGCTGCGTACCTCAGTTCTGCTATCTCTGAGAAATACTCCCAGACATGCCAGTGACCGGCCCCCTCTACTCACACACACTCATGTAAACACACAGTGCTGTTCTTCCCCGGCCTCAGACTTCAACACAGCCATGGCTATTTCTGTTCCACAGACTGATAGCTCCTACTGAAGATCATTGATTTTACGGGAAGCCCTGTTTACAGGCTGAGTGCCATCGACCTGAGGTGACTTTTTGCCTCCTGCAGTTGGAGCAATACTGGAGCACCCTTATGTCTGCATTAGCAGAATAGTAGACAGAATATTTATGGCACACACTAAACAACAATGCTGTACATGGTTAATTGTCTGATTTACAGTGTTGGGGATCAAGGAGAACAAGAACTCCATGTTCCTAATATAATTATAGCTTTGTATTGTCTGTAGCAGTGGTTGACAAAGTTTTTTGGCTCACGACTCCATAACAAAGTGACCCTGTGATACCAGTGTTGGAAGCTGAAAGATGATATTCAGTTTTCCCTTTGAGATTATTTGAATCATTGTCACTATTTAATGTTTCCTAAGTATTGATAAAAAAGCAATTTATTGATATAAAGTGTTTTTATCACAGTATCTTATTGATAATTTTAAGCATTTATATATCTTTGATTCTGTACAGTACATCATTTTGTGACACAAGTCTGCCAGGTTTGGACCACACTTTCACACACACAAGTGGGAGTTTTGGTAGAAAACAGATGGCAGGGAAAGACAGCGTAAGACACTTAACTGTAAGAAATGTAAATTCCCTCACTGTAAGAGCATGGTGTTAAAACCAGAATTTACTAAGCCATGTCGGGCATTAAAATGGACTTATGTTTAAGCAATGCATGCACAGCTTTATTGGTGATTAATTGGAACCAACCTAGGAGATAAACCTGTGCCTTACTCTGCCTGAGGACTACAATGGTTCCCCCATCAATGAGCATGTCCCTAGTGCAACATCAAAGGCCTTCCCCTGCTTTATCAATAAGAACCCTTCCTTCCCACATCTTCCTGTAACTTGCTTAGCGTTCACGCCATTGATTTTCCAATAAGCGCCCCTTACCCTGCGGTGGCTGGCCAGGCTCTGTGATGGCTCAGAGACCAGACACAGACAGGCAACATCACTGAGGGACAATTGAAAATCAGATCTGGTGTATTGCTAGGGGTCCTCTTGGCATATTAAGAAACAGTGTTTTTCCATTTTAAAGAGGTGTTCCCTCACTGCTGACGTGTATGCGGATAGGAGTAAGAGTCAGGGCTGTATCACGCCCAGAGCCCAGCACTATTCACAGTTAGAGCTGAGTCAGAGCTAATTCCCTTAGGAAACCCTGGAGAGCAGGGTCCTCTGGAGGCAAGGCCAGGCCTTCAGGCAGGTGATCAGACATGCTTATAATCAGACGGTTCCTTAGCCTTTAATTCCTCCCTCAGTTGGCCGGTAAATCCCACCTAATGAAAGGACCCATAACTTAAAACTTATCTCATTTTCCATCCCTACCAAATGACATCCAGACCCGCTCTCTGACAGTGTTCATTAGGACTGAGGCCTTTTCACAAGGTTCAACCTTATCTGCTTTGTTACGGTGGCGGGGGGGAGGTGGAGTATAACTTTTATTATTTTGTAAGAAGAGAAAAAAATAGAGAGAGCAGGGGGACCCAGGCATAAAGCCTCTGAATGCAGGTGGCAGCAGGAGTGTGAGTTTTACAGTCAGGATCTGTGCATCGGCATGCTCTCCCTCAGATCAGCTCAGGAATCCAGCCTTTTCTTCCCTCTGATTATCTCTTATTGTCAGCTAAAGTTTGTTTTGGCTGCATGCAGCCTGCTTATTGTCAACTTAGTGGGCCCACATTCGAAAGTACGATACAACACAAGGGCAGAGGCCATGACAGGAGCACTTGTTTTGTGCAATCAGCACTAGTGCCAGTATGCAAAAAGAAAATTACAACTTCTCTATGTATTACAGTATATAACCTAACATAATACCACTCCGCAGTAGTCACCTTTAGTGGGCTGCTCCATCATTTTGATTTGTGGTTATTAACACAGTCAGCACACAGAGACACCGGCTTCCTCCACTTCCCCTCTTCTTCGACCGCGACTCTTTGTCTGTCTCCCGGACTTGTTTAGTGCCTCCCAGAGATTAAAGCTTTTCCTGCTTTAAACAGGTGTCACTGAGCCATGCAGACCTCTGCGAGACAAACAGTGTTATATCAGTTGGCCCATCTGC
Source organism: Scortum barcoo (assembly GCA_023238725.1). NCBI lineage: Eukaryota > Metazoa > Chordata > Actinopteri > Centrarchiformes > Terapontidae > Scortum > Scortum barcoo. Next base: position 27,660,790 of record CM041531.1, read on the forward strand.
GACTTTCCGACTCCAGACAATCCCATTGCTCATCAGTAACCACTGCAGGTTATTGAATTACACCATCTTGATTTTAAAGGACAATCCTGTTTTCTGTAAGCAGTGGACACACCAAGCTGGCTCAGAGCTCCAGCACTGATCAAGAGTCATCGTGTTATCCTGCCTATTGCTAATTGCTTCAGGTATCTTATAGCAGTAATGTGAATGGATGGGTACATACCCTCACTACAGTACACTGTGGCCCCTCTGCTCACATTCAAGTAAACATGAGAGTGGCAGACTTTGGAGGTCATTTTGAACTAACAATCATAACTACTAGTTGTGCATATGGGCCTGGCTTTCTCAGGCAGTGGAATCTGGAGGAGGGGCCGATAAAACAGATTACAGGAACAAGGTGTGAAACCCTCTGAACTCAGACGGCACACATTGAGATTTTTTTCCTATGAAGCAGCCCATTTAGAGAAGTCACTTTTTTTCATTTCATTTTGTGCAGTTTATCCACGTGCTTTTGGTTTGAAGAATCACTGTCTGTTTGACATGTGGCATATTTTTTTTCTTGCATTAGTCTCGCTGCCCTCAGTCCATTTGTGTGAAATGGCCGTTGAGCTCATAGCCTCTTATTAATGGAGCAGATAATAAATACAGACCACTAGGGCTAGTATCCCCTCACTCAATATGGCAGCCATCTCTAAATCATGTCTGACTGTATAAAGCAATCTTGTTAATAAGCCAGCCAGTCTAATATTTTTCATTTTATATGCAAAGCAAGGCAAGGGTCATCGGGGTTAGCTTTTGTAGTGTATAAACAAAACAGTCAGGTGGATCACAGCTTAATGTCTGTATCAAGGTATTTATAACAAAAACATCTGAATCATTCTTGCCATTTTAAAAATATTGTCATATTTTAGATTTACCTCAATCATACTGCTTTATCATTATAGTGCTTCTTTCTATATTGTTACTTTGTCCACAGTTTGCTCCCCTGGCCTTTTGTTATTCATTCTGAAGTCCAAATACAAAAATTCATCTTTAAAATGGATGTCCATTATTTCTGTAGTTTGAATGACTATAGGCTGGAGAGGTCTCAGGTATGTTGTGTAGGAGGCAAGCTTCATCAGACATTCATGAAGAGGCAGACAGACATTATCAATCTCTCCTCTCCCTCAGTGGTTAATATGTTAGGTTGTGGGGGTAGACTCCATTCTGATCACAGCTGAAATTTGCATCCCTAAGTAAATAACTAAATAAATCAAGTGCAAGCAGTGAATGTGCTAATCAACTGGGACATGGCAGTGAGCTTGGTGCCGGGAAACTTTGCTCATGTAATATTCAGTACTGGTGGGTTAAAGGGCAGCCCAGAGTTATTGGTTTCAGCCCGATTGCCCCCTTTAATCAATGTTGGCTGCATCCCTTTAATAAAATTATTAGCTCAGCAGTATCTTGCGCTATCATTTTATCTCTTCTGCGCTCTAAATTGCAGCCTGTGTTGGGCCTCTCAGATGCTCGGGGCATGGCCAGCTCCCGAAAGCTCAGCTCCCATTTATTATTTCAGAGGCGGTGGATGGCTGGAGTGTTTGAAACCAAGCTGAGCGTAGAGGTTATTGGATGCAAGATCTAAACACAGCTGCAGTGGAGTCCCAACCCAGCTTATGTATTTTGGGCTCATAGAAAATACTGCCTTTTATTACTCTTGTTATAGTTCTACACATCTATGTCATATTCTTCTTATGTGATCACAACTTGAAGATGGAGTGATAATGGTGATACTGTTAAGAATTGCTTTTTTTAGATGCAGTTTTCCCTTTTCCTTCCAGTTATGTAAATGTACAATGTGCTGATGGGTGGCTTCTCAGTGTCTAATTATCTCACAAGGAATCTATTTGATCCATTAAGTTAGCCTGTTTCTCCTTTTTTCTGACTGCAAGTTAATTAAAAACGGATGTAGGATTTGCAGAATATAAGATTAGGGGTGTTGTTTGGAAGGTGAAGATAAAAGATGGTACCTTCCTGATATGGCAGGAAGATGAATCATGGACGGCTTATTAGTGCTTGTCTCAGGTATTGTGTTTAAGTACCTAATCTAGCGTAATGAGCATAGTGTCATTTTTCCAATTATATCTCAGACTTTTGTCTCTTACCCAGTGCACTATACGTTTGATTTTATCTTTTATACTTCCTATACATACTGTCTCTTTCATATTTTCTGTATCTGATCTTTTCTTAATAGGCGTAGCTTCTTTTGGAAAATATAGTAATATATAGTATATCTCTCTCTCTCTCTCTCTTTATATATATATATATATATATGTGTGTGTGTGTGTGTGTGTGTGTGTGTGTGTGTGTGTGTGCCTATGTATATGTGTGTATTTTTACATTGAACATCCCAAATACAACAATAACCTCTTATCTCACCCAATTTGTGTCTCTGCAGGCCTGGATGCGATGAACGCCTCATGTAGGCATCAGCATGGACAGCTGTGAGTCTCCTGTGGTTTCTGGGACAGACGATGGGCTCAGCTCCTCCCAGCAACAGCAACCACCACAGCCCTGGAACGATCACTCTAGCTCACAGGTCCCTTGCACCAACCAGGCCCCTTCCCTGGACCCCCTGTCTCTCTCTGCACCCTACCCTTCTCAACCCCAAAACCCCAGTGCATCTCATGACGGGGTGAGAGATCTACAGTCACAGCAGCAGCAGCCAAAACAGACATCACCCCAGGCCCACCGTGACAGCTCTGCCGCAGGCCAGCTGCATCCCAGAAGAGAGGGTCTTGAGGAAGAAGAACAAGAAGGAGTGAGCTGTGGAGAAGAGGAAGAATCTGAGGACTTAGATGAAATGGAGATTGACAGCTGTTTCCCAAGTCTTCAACCCTTTCCTGGGGTGCCGATGGCTTCAGGGGGAGGGGGCATGCCCACTCTTCTGCGACATCAGCCCACACAACAGCAGGGAGCCCCTGAGAGTGGTAGTGAGGAAGGAGAGGAGGAGGAGGAAGAGGAGAGCAGTGATGTGGAGAACCTGGCTGGAGAGATTGTCTACCAGCCAGATGGCTCAGCCTACATCGTAGAGAGCCTCAGTCAGTTGATCCAAAGTGGTGGGGGCATGGTACCCGGCCTGCTTCCCACAAACTCTCTCACCAGTGGGGGAAAACCGGGGGAACCTGCTGGGACTTCATCCTCGGTCTACCCTCACATCATCAACACGTTCCACATAGCCTCGTCCTTCGGGAAGTGGTTTGGCAATTCAGACCAAGGTTTCCCCAATACCTCAACCATGGCAGGCCTCAGCCCTGTCCTGCACAGTTTCCGTGTCTTCGATGTGCGGCACAAAAGCAACAAGGATTACCTGAACAGCGATGGGTCTGCCAAGAAGTCCTGTGTATCCAAAGATGTTCCCAACAACGTGGATTTCTCCAAATTTGATGGACTTGCCCTATATGGCAAGGGTAAGCCCATTCTCATGTGTTTTCTCTGCAAGCTGTCCTTTGGCTATGCGCGTTCCTTTGCCACTCATGCCGTCCATGATCACCGCATGACACTGTGTGAGGACGAGCGGCAGCTGCTAGGGGACAAGCATGCATCTGCTATTATCCAGGGCATTGGGAAGGATAAAGAGCCCCTCATCAGTTTCCTGGAACCAAAAAATAAGAGCACTCCTCTGCCACCTACCCTGCACCCCATTAACTCTGGCCAGAGCTTCTATGGCACATTTAGTGGTGTCCATCTGGAGCCTGGAAGCAGCAGTGGGGGCAGCGAGACCCTCCTGAACAAAGACTCGGACTCTGGCCTCCAGCAACAGCAGCAGCAACAAACCCCACTAAGCTCAGTCCTCTCTCTTGGAGGGCTGAGCATTCCCAAAGCATCCACTCTTACCTCATCCCCAGGCTCTGCCAAAGACTCCAGTACCCTGCCCAAACAGGGAGGGAGAACAGAGGAGCCTGCTGGGAAAGAGTTGGCATGCAAGGGAGAGGATGGGGACACTAAGGGACATGAAAGCAAGGTGCACCTCTCGAGCCAGATGGGGGGCTCGGAAGAAGAAGAGGAACTATTAGGGGAGGAGGAAGATGAGGTGGAGGCAGAAAGCACTGCAGTGGCCTGTGGTGGTAACAGTAGCAGCGGCGGGGGTGAAGCGGGGGAACCAGCTGTCTCAAACCAAAGCATTTCCAAATCTCCTTTATTAATGCCTAGTAGCGCTCTCCAGCCTTCTGCCTGCACCTCTGCAGTCAGTTCCACACTCAACAGCAAAGCCCCTGCTTCCACTTCCTCCTCTGTCAAGAAAGAGGATTCAGCTGCAGACGGTGGGGGGAGGACCTCAGAGCTCCCTCTGAGCTTTAACTGCCAGGGGCCCACTGTTCCCATGGCAATGGCGGCAGCTGCCGTCAGAAGGAGCGAGGATGACACTGCTGGCACTTCCTCCTCACCTCTGTCCTCCAATGCTGCTGCTGATGAAAGTGCCAATCGAGATAGTGCCACAGCTCCAGAACCAAATGATTGCCCGGCAGAGGGAGAGGAGGAAAATGGAGCCCTTCTGCACCATCACCACATGCACCTCCATCATCTTCACCTCCACTCTTCATCTCATGGCCACTCCCACCCCCTCCCAGGGGGATCCTGTGACATGACCGGGATGGGCGAATGTTCACAGAACCATGGGCCTGGTGGCAGCGGAGGAAGTGGGGTAGAATGCCCTAAATGTGACACTGTTCTTGGTTCGTCACGCTCCTTGGGTGGTCACATGACAATGATGCATTCACGCAACTCATGCAAGACACTCAAGTGTCCCAAATGTAATTGGCATTACAAGTACCAGCAGACGTTGGAGGCCCACATGAAAGAGAAGCATCCAGACTCTGGAGGGTCTTGTGTGTACTGCAGCAGTGGTCAGAGCCACCCTCGTCTGGCTCGTGGAGAAAGCTATACCTGTGGATACAAACCCTTCCGGTGTGAGGTATGTAGAAAAGAAATGTGGTGATTCTCATTTTTTTTAAGGGTTTTTTGGTATTGTTGATTTGTTGAGCCATTTAGGCTTATGAATGTAAACTGATATTTAAAAGTAATGTATGTATCAAGAAAAATGTTCTATCTTTTGTAGGTGTGTAACTACTCCACCACCACAAAAGGCAACCTAAGCATCCACATGCAGTCAGACAAGCACCTGAACAACATGCAAACACTGCAGAATGGAGGCTCCATTGGCACTGGGCAGGAGCAGGTGTTTGGACATACCCCAGGGGGAGTGGTGGCTGTCCCCTCAGTGACCCAAGCTAGTAGCCACCACCCTCCCCACCACCATCCTACACAGTCCTCCACCCATATGGCTGGACCGTGTGGGGCTCCCTCCCCGACCAAGCCGAAGAGCAAACCTACTTGGCGGTGTGAGGTGTGTGACTATGAGACCAATGTGGCGCGGAATCTGCGTATCCACATGACCAGCGAGAAGCACATGCACAACATGATGCTTCTCCAGCAGAATGTGACTCAGATGCAGCATGGCCGACTTGGTTTGGGAGCCATGCCTTCACCCTCTGAGGCTGAGCTCTACCAATATTACCTGACCCAGAATATGAGCCTTCCACCAGGCCTCAAAATAGACCCAGCTGGAGCTGAGGCTCAGTTCCTGATGGGGAGCTTTCACCTGGATCCCAACATGGCTGCCCTGGCCCCTGCGCTTGGTAAGCTCCATTTTGCCTCTCTAGCTCTCAGAAATGTCCCAAGTTGCCAAAAAACACGTAAACAACATAGAATGAATCAATTTACAGGAACAACATAATGTCATTTACTTTTTTGAATTAACAAGACACAAAATAATGAGCAGGTATATTCACACATTGCCCCTCTCCACTGCTATGTATAGTCAGTATAGTACCACCTTTTAGTTTTTGCCGCTGCCTTACTTTCTCATGCCCTAAGGTATGCCTGACCTAGTGAACTTGACATAATTCTCTCATTTTACAAGCACTGTGTCACTGAAATATAAAGAGGATGAGGTGAAAGAAAGATGATCCATTTGAGACGAGTTTACTGGGGGGCTTACCCCAGACCATCTCCATATTTTCTTACTGATAGTATGCATGATAGTAGTCTCATGACAGTAGGCCTATGCTCAGTGCCTTAATCTCACATCCATAGAAAAACCTCCTAGTGCACAAGACCAGACTGCCAATTTGTTTCATCTACAAATGTATAGCTATAAATGTGCCATGTGGCGTGCAGAACCCAAAGGTAATTTGTTGTTTCCTTCTATACAGTCCTTAATGGGGCTTCTAAGTGAGACTGTATTGATGTCATTTTGACTGAATTTTGAAGTTCACTTTGTGATACCCAATTTTACTCTCAAAAGGTGAGTTAGAGGGCCAAATTCTGTGTTCTCTTCTCACTGCTCTCTCCCTCAGGCAGCCAGCCTCAGCCTTTTTATGTCATTATTCCCAAACTGCTGCTGAACTTCACCACTGGAGTTCTCCATTTTTTCCAACTTTGTAATTGCAGCTATAAATTTTATCTTGGTCAAAGAAGGGAGGTTAGAGGGCTGAGCATGGGTAATTCAGCAGCATAGCAGAGTGTTTGGCGGGCCAGTTACAACCCCACAGTTTGCACAGACTTGTCTCTAACTGTCGCCAGTTCAAAGACACAAACAAGAATTGATTGCTGTGACTAATTCTTTTTTCCCTCTTCTGCCATCTGGTTAATTTTCCTGTGAGGTGAGTTGTAATAAGCATGTTACATGGGAGGCGATGATCACATAGTCTGGTACCATAAACTACAGTGGTATCATCCTCGGTCACACTTTGAGGAACTTTTTAAGCCATCATACACAAACACTGATCAACTCTACCGAATGATACACAGGGCTCAGTAAATCTCTTGAGAGAATCTGCCATCACAAGAGATCTCAGACCAAGCAGCAAAAGTGAGAGGTGCTCTTTAATGCTCTCACTGTAGATTTTTGACTTTTGAGTATATTGCCAAAGAGCTAGATAACAAATGTTGACCTCGCATGATCCCAGCCTCCTGGTAATCCTCATTCTCAAGACTCAGCTGCTGTAGCGAGAGGAAGATATGAGATGGAGAGCAAGCGAGTTAAAGAGAAGGGAGGGGAATGTGACTTTTAGCTATTTGTACTGGAATTTGTGGTCTATTGTATGCTGTGAAACAGCATAAAAGACAAATCGTACATCTATTCACTTTAAAAATTACTTTTGGAAAGTGAATAAAGCAAAAGATGGTAAAGATGGAAAACAGCTACAAATCAAAGTTTTTAGTCTACAACCAAAATATGAGCGACAAACAGGATCTAGGTCTGAGGTAAATCCCTGAATCTGCATAGCAATGGAGCATGAGAGCCAGGTAGCAACGAGAGATGTAAGATCCAGGAGAGACAAGACTTGATTAGCGATCGGGCATGCGTGTGCATCTGTGTGTTTGTAAGACAGCGAGTGTAAGGAGCCATGACTAGGGAGCCGGGTCTGTGAGTGATTTCAGAGGGCTTCTCAAAGGTCTCCCTCTCCTGGCTATAAAAACTCAGGTAATGGAGAAAAGTCCAAGAGCAGGCTGCATAGTGCAGCAATAAATAAAAAGGAGCTGCTGGAATTAATTTAGTGTAAAGCCAGGCGGGGTCAGGCCTGCATGCTCAGTCTGGGCAGTGAAAGATTAAAGATCAGCAAGCAAAGGCAAAAACTCCGGCTGCTCTTACCTCATTTTTTTAGCATTCATTTTTAAAGCCTTCCCAGACTCTATAGACATCAGTTCTGTGGTTGGTGTCATAGGATATGTGCTTGCTGTGTTTTTTTCCCCCTCTCCATCGTTTAGACTCAGTACCAAGCAGAATTAATCTGTTAGGTGCCCATATTGATTTAGAGGCAATCTGGAGAGAAAGAAGCAGAAAAATCTGAGCAGAGAAGTGGATTTTTTTATATTAATATTCAGTGAACAAGGGCTATGGATTTGATTTACAGTAATGTGTGCATGGGAACTCCTTAGTTCTTCAGTAATGATAAAATAACTTGCTTTTTCTGTGGAGCTCATGGCCTCTGGAGTTGATTTACAGACAGGCCATGAAAGTGCACCAGCCCAAACAGGGCGATGTGTGCGTTCATTCCCTGGCAGTGCAAGGTTTTGGTCCCAGTGGAAAAGTCCAGGCTTTCTTCTTTCTCAGCTCAAAGGAAGGATAGCCATAGGCCCATAAATACATACATGCACATTATCCTCAATGCAATATCATACCAACGGATGGAGCATGGTTTTTCAAAATTGAACAGCTGTTCTTTACCCATTCCTTAGGGAATCACTGAGCTCACTAACTCAAAATAGTAACATAATGATTTACAGGTCCTCAAGTAAATAATTGAGAGATAAAGTGATCTTTGAAAAAAGCAAGGTTTAAATATGTCTGACGTGATGACAAATGTATGTATGCAACCATTTAATATCTTTTTACCCTTTTTCTCTTTCTCTGTCTCTGTGCTCCCTGCTTATTCAAGTAGGTGGGGAGATCCCTATGGACGTGCGGCTGGGCGGTGGCCAGTTGGTGTCCGAAGAACTGATGACCCTGGGAGAAAGTCTGTCACAAACGAGCGACCCGTCCCTCAAGCTCTTTCAGTGTGCCGTGTGCAACCGCTTCACCACTGACAACCTGGATGTGCTTGGCATGCATATGGGAGCTGAACGCAGCCTACCGGAGGAGGAGTGGCGTGCTGTGGTGGGCGACTCTCACCAGTGCAAGTTGTGCCACTACACCACCCAGCTCAAGGCCAACTTCCAGCTGCACTGCAAGACAGACAAGCACGTGCAAAAGTACCAGCTTGTGGCCCACATCAAAGAAGGGGGCAAAGGCAATGAATGGCGTCTGAAATGTGTGGCCATAGGCAATCCGGTGCACCTGAAGTGCAATGCCTGCGACTACTACACTAACAGCCTGGAGAAGCTGAGGATGCACACTGTCAATTCCCGGCACGAGGCTAGCCTCAAACTCTACAAGGTTAGTGGTTCTCAAGCTCCTTTATCACATCCATGGCTCAGCATTGTCATGGCAGTGCTTGTACATTTCGTATCATTACTGAATGCACACATAACTGTGGGGTGGAGCAGGTACATAGGTAGGATATTAGATGCATAGACATTTATAATTAGAAATCAGCTTTTTTTCATGTGGCACAACCTGCAATATCTTAATGCAGTCTATGTTTTTTCACCATTTGAGGTGTTGTAATAGGACCAGGGAAAGTAGACAGTTTGTGTCATATTTGGGAGTATTTATTGTCCAATTGAACTATGATAAGTTTTGCACAAATGGCAAAATGTGTCCCTAATCCTCTCCCTGCTAACTTGATACTGCTCCACAAGACACAGTAAATGTTCTAGTGCTGCCCACACCACTATACTAGCTGCTCTCCCAGGGCATGAATGATAGCTTTGTTGTGTAACTCTTGCCGTCCCAGTAGTCATATAGATGCAGGGCCACACTGCTGCCACGAGAAGAACATGGCAGGGGAAGCCGGTTTGGAGGCTTAGGGGTGAATCACTTGGAGACGAATGAAGAAGTGTGAGGAGACAGAGGTTTGGTGCTAATACTCCTCGGAGCGGGAAAGGCTGAATCGTTCTCGACAGCCGTATTGATTTTTGCTGGACTTGGAGCTTCACCTTCTCCTCTAATCATTCCATAATAGCCAATGGATGAACACTCTCTGAACAAATGGCCATAAATCTAACAGGCCTGATTCCACTTAGGTACCTATCCTGTGTGTCTCAATGGCTTCGGCCACTCTGCGCTTAACCCAAACTGGCATAGCTACAGCATAGCACGCACACACACACACACACACACACACACACCACTGACAAAACATTCTACACTGCATACACACCAACACAGTCTAACATATAACATCATAATGTGTACAGTCTCCCAGAAGATGTTGCCCTTTATTTATAATAAGTCCACTCCATTGTCAAGTGTTTGACTCCCAAGAACTAAACAGGAAAAACTATGTAAACAATTCTGTTGCTTGACACTTTTGTATGGGTGTCTTAGGATCTTCTTTTGGAAAGGCAGTAGTAAAAGGCATGTGAAAATTGTGCCGCTTGAAGCCTTGTGTTTTTAATCACATTAAAAACTAAGGTGAAGTGGTCCATTTAAACCCCCTCAAAAAGGCTGTCTATGTGAAAATCATGCAGCATTATGAGTGGTTCCTCAAAACAGCTGGCCTGGCAGACGTGTTTCCTGTCCACAAGGCTTTTGTGCTGAAATAAAACTTAAAGATAAAAATCACTTTTCAGTGTTTTGTGAAAGAGGAAGGTGGAATGCCATGTTCTGCACTTTTAACATAGAGCCGTTGAAGGGGCAAGGGGACACAGCAAGTGTTGAGGAGAGAACGTGTAATTTGGCTCGCCAGTCTATGCTTTGCACCAGGACAAACGAGAGGATCAGGAACATTTTCAGATGCATGGGGGTATTTATAGATGCACACAAATGCAAATATGCAACATAATCTGCAAATGTGTTGAGTCAGTTGTGAGACAGCAGAAAAGCACAGCGAGATATTCTTTTGTCATCATCCTCTTCTGGCCTTTGCTGCTGGACTTACTGGCCCATATTCCAGTGACAATCTCACATTAGACCAAAATAGACAGGCACTGGTATACTCCCTGTGTCTTCCTTACACCTTGGGAGGGAGAAACTTGTTTTGTAGAAAAGAGTAAATTTGATATTACATTATATTTGTGATTTCCACTTTGCTGTGAGCGCAAAAGGCAGAAGAGAAACAGATTTTTTTTCCTCCCTCTGTCTCTTTTTCTGTGCAAGTTTTTTAAGAGAGAAGAGACATATGTCATACTGCTGCTCAGGCTGTGGGGGATTAAATATGTACAACACATCCAGGCATGATCATTTTTTATGACTTAAGCCTCTTAAGATGGCTCCATATTTCTTAAAACCAATTGATCTTCCGAGTAAGAGTGTGTGCATTTGTCCAGAAATTACCTGCTCTCTCAACCCGAGAACACTGCAGCCCTCATAAGCTGTCCTCATCCCAGACACCACTGAAAAACAGAGATGTTCACGCCTTGACAAGAATTATTACAATATTTTATGACTCACAAATGTAATTAGCAGACAACAAGTACATGGTTGTGAGGCCTCTTGGCAGCACCAGCTCCCCACTTGACAATGTCACAGTCTTCGTACTGCGTTCGATTTACTGTCCTGGTAGAGAAACTGACAGGCAGAAACCCACAGTGGCCCACAAGCCTGTAAACCCAACTTGGTATATTATGCAAAGACGAAAAGAGGAAAATCACCATTCATTTATTCCTCCCCAAAGAAATCTGATGCAAATAGCACCATTTTTAACCTTTTTGGGGAGAAAATAAATCATCAAGTCAGCATAAACAGGCTGTAAGATGTGGGAGATGCTTGGGACACTTCACCCAAATCAAACTGGTTTGCATTAAACAGGCCCTTTGTGTGCACAGCTCCATATAAATTGGAGCCTGTAATTACTGGAATTAAAAAGGAAGGTTTAAACTGAGGGCTAAGCTGGATGGGATAATTTGAGAGTCTGTGGTATGCGGCCCATATTAGGGCTTTCTAAAAATATCACCCCCACTACCCCATGTATTGGAATGTTCCAAAAGACCACAGAAAGATCCAGCAAGTCATCCTGACCGCATGGACCACCACACAGTGGGGGGTGATGGCGTCTTCCCCTGTGTACTTTGTTCTCAGTTAAGAGATACCCACTCTGAGTGCCGTGCAGTTTGCCAGCACACCCCTGCACTCTGCAGCTAACTTTCACCTTCTCTTTTTCCCATGAAGCGAAGGGTTTTTAGTGGCTCTGATGATAGCTTGATGGTCACCCATGTGCTCCTAGAATGGTCACTCCTAAACACAAACAGATGGGTTCTGATGCAGGATCCAGATAACCCAAACATTTGTTCGTGTACTGTATGTTTTTAGAATATGCAGCTCTCCCCTGGGACTTTCTCCTCATCTTGAACAAACCCAGCTTCCGTTCTCATTTTACATTTAGCTACATACATAATATGTGAAAATGATAGCCCTTATACTACCATCAGTAAGCCTTATGGAGTGGCTATGTGCTAAAGTGGAGGTGAGATGAGTGGAACTAATCCAGCTCCCAGGCCCCGGCTGCCCTGGTCAGACAGAATGGGTGGGGCCTAACCAGGCCTAGCCACAGGCCTCAGCTTCCAGTCAGGGGTTGGGGGGAAAGGGGAGGAGCATGAGGGGTTAGCTGGCTACCTTCCTTGTCTCGGGGGCCGGTGCAATCGGCGGTAATTGAGATTGATTGGATGTTATTTTTCCTCTTGCAAATGTAGTCCATTAGCTTGGCACATGCATAATCAGTTTAGAGCGCAGTTAGCCGAATGTAATCATGTTCCTCGGTGTCTGCTAGCACAAAATCCACTCCAGATGCCGCTTGGCCATGGAAAGAAAGGGAGAAAGTGCCGTCGCTATCAGATGGGGAATCTTTAACCAAGAAAGTCCTGACACCCCTCCCTCTGACCTTGTCCCGCTCTGTTGAGCACACACATAACTGTACAAACTTTTTACCCATCTCTGTCCCTGCACAGAGACACACGGTCACATCCACCGTCTGTTCTTTACCGATGAGAAATTAGGCTTTTGATCACATGTTCTGCACTTTTAGCTGCATTAACATAGTGTTAAGTGGAGCCCAGCGGCTGGCCCATTAACGAACACAATACATCTGTATCTTGGATGGAGTTAGTGCTCTTATTTTACACTTCAGTGCAATCCAAAAGAATCAGTGAACACTGAGGAAAGAAAATGTCTACACTGTGTGGAGAACAAATAATCACAGTGAAGCATAATAGAGGAAAAGAGGTAGTAATGTAAATGAAGGGATTAGTGGTTACATGAAAAGGCGTTAAGGTGTTTCACTGATGATCCTACTCAGCAGAAGCTGTGGCTTCTAAGACTTAGGAATGCAAGCCAGGATGACCTTTCCCCATTAATGATCATAACTTCCAGGATTGACTCTTGGACTATCCAAGTAGTTTGAAAAGGAGGTACTTCCACGAATAGGGTATAGTTGTTGTTGTTGTCCATCTCTATGAAAATATTGAAGTTTGCAATCAAATAAAGCTACAAGTGTGTTTTAGACTCATTCAAGCAATCAATCCTGCTGACTTGGACTTAGGCCAAGAGCCCACTATGTGACAAACTGGCTGATTTTGGCATCCCACGTGAGTTTTCAGATTTGTTTTTTCAGACAGGATTATTATGGAATCTTGTTGCCCCTCACTACTGCATGCTCCTAAACTTTTCTGGGATGTCCCAGTCAGGCTTGATGTTATTTGGTAGTCTTCTAGTGTGTGCAGAAAAATGAGGCAGGTATTGCGAGATGTCCTTTGGCGAAATGACGTCTAGCGGGCGCCTGGCCTACCCCACTCACCCGCCAGACATTTATAAGAAGAGGAGGGGTAGGAGGATGGAGAGACAGACAGGAGAGAGGGAATGGGAAAGGGGGGGGGGGGACAGGAGGGTTGGAAGGATAGATACTCTGCTAATTATCATGGCTAGCCTATGATTGTTCAGTAATAGTGCTCAGTGGGAAAGGTTGCAGCAGTTCCAGGAAGAGCTGAGCTCTGATTTACTGGTACTACCGCTCTAATAAAGCGCTCGCTGCACATCCTGGGAGACAGCCCATTCTCTCCTTTCACATGCACAAGCGTGTGAATGCACACACAAACAGACACACACACACACACACACACAGCAATCTTGTAATCTAAAGTGCCAGCAGATGACAACATAGGGCTCATGAAATGTATCATTTTAATTGCTCATAAAGAAGTTCTCATAATATGATTCAAGACAAGTGATGTACATGTGATCAAATGCATAATAGGAAAGTATTTAGATTCTGTGTGGGCCCCTAAAACACCTCCTCAGTCAAAGACAGTCGTGATCCTGAACCTCAATCACACTCTTTGTGTCAATAGTTGCCTGCCGTGTGTTGAAGTCAAGTGTTCTACCTCAGATTTCAGTTACTCTGAGCGGTGGGTGGAAGCAGGAAGGAGTGACATACAACAGAAAATAAGGGTGGATTGGAGAGAGGAGCTGTCAGGCAAGTAAGGGGGGCTAGCAGAGCTTAGTGTTTGGCAGTGTGCAAGAATTTCACAACTCCTCTAGCTCCCACCCCTTGAGAAGGCCGTCAGGCTTTGACCCGTGGCACAGCTGCTGCTGCTGCTGGTTCTGATCATATGTGCAACTGGCCTACTGTGGGTGTTGCAGGGACTTACAAAGTGACAGTGAAAGAGGGCAAAAGAGGGGGAGCAGAAAGTTGCTTAGACGGGGTGGTTGGTCTTTATCAGCTTTTTTTTTTCAATGGCTATTTACCCCAATTGCCATAGTTAAAAAGACCTAGTACATTTAAGACTAGGTTCCTCCATCCTGAGTCTGTGTTGGAAATAGATGCATCCTCTGTGTTTCATCATTCAGAGCCAAAGAGGGATTAGAGGGAGGCCAGAGACGATGATGATGATTGTCATCTGGGAGTTGGAAATCTGCGGTCATTGTGTTAATGATTGTTTGTTTTGATTTGATTCTTTTGTTTTTGGTAAAGAGCAGCAGAGCACGTGTCTGCTAATGTGCAAGGAAGCTGCTGATCTTGTTATCTTCAGCTCCTGATCCACAGAAAACGGCTGTTTGAGGAAGGGAGGGAATAGGAGGCAAGGTTATTATCAGTTTTTGTGACTGGGGTTCATCACAGTGCAAGGCAGAGATAAATTCCACTGGTATATAGTAGGTGGTTTTGTCACTGTAGGTAGTGATGTATGGTGCAGATATACGTTATACCTCCATCCCTGCTTCCCTGGTTTTACAGGCAAGAAATTGCGTTTTAAACATGCACACATCCTAGACTTCACACCGCTCACTCCACTCTGCTTCTATCAATGCTATATTGCTTTTTCTCTTACTTCTCCAACTTTTTCCCCTTCTTTGTGGTCTCCACAAAATTAATAAACATAACAAATACTCCTCATCCACAAAATAAGCCAGTATGGATAGTGAACCAGTGGGTGGTCTAGAATGGGGATCCGCTTAAGGTTAAATATCTTTAATCCAATCACGCTGGAAAACTAAACATTCTCCTCCACTAAATCCACTGACTGCATCCACCATCTGCCTTTCTCTGCTTACTCTTAGTCTTAGTCAGCTTGTTAAAAGTTTCTTGCTCCTCACTTAAGAGCAAAGTACTGTTAATGTTATTGTCAACACCCTGATTCTATTATGTATTAAATCAACAGATATAGCTCTCATAAAAAAGAGGACCCATAAAGCTTTCCAGGTTTAAATTTGTCTTTGAATTTTGTAATTATGACAAATGGTAAAATAAAGTTCTTCCCTTTTAAAAGTGATTGTAGGAGATGGGGGCATTATTGAGAGGACAATTACATTTTGGAGAAACTTCTTCCTGCACCAACCGGAGGGTTTCTATATCTAATCTGTGTTATACTCAGGCTCTGCCTGCCTCTATCTTGTCAAGATGATATTAAAAGCATATCAGTCATGGTCCTGTCTTCTTACCACCCCCACTGCAAAGATGTCAGGGAGATAGTAACCTTATTTGCCTCATCTTCAAAAAAGCCCATTTAGGTTCCTTGTAATCAGTGGCCTCTACAATTTCCTCTGGACTCATTATGGATTTGGTAGTCAAACTACAGTAAAATTAGTTGCCATGTAGGCAGTCATGACAGTCATTACATTTACATGCACACAAATGACTCAATTACAATGAGTACCCAGATTGTTATTGAGTTATTGATAAAGGCCTTTTTGTGTTTTAACAAAACTTCTCCAGTTACCAAGTTTACATGTGTTGTTTTATGGTTGATATGGTTAATATCTGGAATTTTATGTATTTGCCTATATGCTCACAAGAAAAATTAATATTGTATATATACGTTCTTTTTTTGTAGTTTGAGTTGTAAGATGAAAGCTGCTGCATGTGGTTCAAAACACTGAAAGAAACCAGACTTAGCTGCTCATATACTTGGATGTAATGGGTGTATTTTGAGTGCATGCACAAAACACTGTAAGGCTATCATGGCTCGCAGGCCTCCCCAACTGGTCAATACATTTGGTGACCTTAAGCCACTGCACCTGAAAGACTAACACATGGCAATTGGCAGGTAAACACTGCTTTGATGAGGCCAGATGTAGGCTCCTGTGAATCTATGTAGCTCCTAAGCTGAGGGGATGGAGAGAGTGAGGCAGGCAGGCTTACCGGCTCTGTGCCATCAATACATCAGTGGCTAAGCCACCAGATTAATGGCCTCCGAGTGGTCAGGGCCACAAAACTACTCAGCTCTGAGGTCTGTGTTCAGTGGAGCTGTACATGAAAGCAAGGTAGGGTGAAGAGACAGATGAGGAGAGGGGAGGAGGTCTTAGGTACCAGGATGAGCACACAGGGACCTCTCTTCTGTTTGGGTTTGGCCTACAGAGTAGAGTCATGGGACAGATAAGTTTTACAGAATGATGGATATGTGGGTCTGGCTGTTGTTTCACTCCCCGTGCCTTGTAATCTTCCGCTTGGAAGTCCAAAAGGATGTTTGAGTAGCTAAGTACAACATTATAAGCAGTAAGTTATTTCTTATATACGTATCTATAATTCTGTTTCTAAGCACAACATATAGTGCATTCGACAGCTCTTTATGTAATTGCATAACCTGTCAGCTTTGTTGTTTGTTGGAAGGCAGCTAGATTCAAGCCCTTGCTTGATTTACAGTACTGCAGGCATTTAAATTGTTCCTAACCTAAGTGCGCAGAGCATACACTGCCTTTGTTTTACCTAGGTTTTTCTTTGTTTTAACAAATCTGCCCCTAAGGCCTTTCCATTTTGTGGCGCACATCGATTACTGTTGTATTGCAGAACTTCTGCAATTTCTCGCCTGGATTTCATTGGCTGTTTGTTGTTAGTGATGGGTCAGAGACATGCTGATGCCTGCAAGCAGGCTCTCCTCGATGCAGTCTATTTCGGTTGGGTTATGTAGCACAAAATCTGACTTGAAGTGAAGAGTCTGTCTCACCTCTCTGTGGCCACTATTGAGGCTTGAGAAAAAATTAACTATCCGCCAGTTTCCTGAGGACCGTTTTCTGGGTAGAGTTTTTATTTGAAACAGTGAGGCCTTGGAGGCCTTCTCCATAGTGCCAAGAGAGAATTAGCCGTCTCTTCCCGAACTTCATGGCGCTGCTTGTCCATCCATGTTTTGCCTAATTGCTGTGTGCTGGAGTTCAGGGTTAGAACTGGGAGCTGTAAATCTATCAGTGTTATGCAGACAATGTTTTCTCCAGATGTAGAAGAAAAGATTTCATCCTTTTGTAATTAAGCGGTGCAGCCCAGGGTGTCATGGGGTTTTTATAGGGGGCCCTGGAAAAGATCATTTTGCACCTTGTTTTCTCATCATGCCTTTTATTCTTCAGTAACAAAAGATGGATACAATGGAAAGATGAAAATGAAAAAAAAGTAGCAGAGAATAGAATCTCCTGTTTAAATTGTAATATGGAAATTACGAGGTAGTGATGTAAGAGGTAGTGATGGGGAGTGCGGGGTGGAGGCACAAAGGGGACAAAGGCGTAGTTATGGAACCAAGGCAATTACATAGTTCCCCAGATGAAGAATATCAGAAAAAAAGCCCTTCTTTTTTAAACCCAGGAATGTTCCCAAATGTTATCTTTCCCACGGGTGCCGTCTTCTACACCTGTGTTCTACTTTAAACTTACTGCTGGACTAAGAGAGAGGGGGAGTGAGTTGGGAAAAATGATAGTGAGTGAAAGAGAGAGAGACAGCTTTAAGAGTTGGGGACAAGAATGCTCTTCAGCTTCTCAAGGGCACTGATACTTTATGGCCTTCACATTCCTTCATGACAAACTGATGCCCAGAATAGACAGAGTAGCATTAGAAAAAAAAAGTTTAACTACCATGCCTTTAAGTCCCACCCCAGCATATCATCTCTGTTCCTCGCTCACCTTCACCTCACCCTGTTTCGTTTATGTGGCAAACCTCAGGGTCACTCTGTCTGCCGCTTGTCTTTTACTAGCCAAAGCCAGTGAGAGCAAGGGACTGAAGTGCAGGGCTTTAGTTAGTATAAGCAGTTTCACACATTTGTGTTTTATAAAGTCCTATTCAATCCCATGTTGATTTACAGAGGCCTCTTTCCTCTGAGATCTCTTCGCAGACAGCGGAAGAAGTCTCCATAGCTGCCGAAGTCCCAGGCTCATACCCAGATCATGAACTATCATTCCTCACCGACTTCCTTGCCAGCCCCACAAACTCTTTTTTTATGATGTCACCACATTCAATCAACACTAGCCCTAAAATTAAGGACTGCTGAATAATTCAAACTTGGATCCGTCCTTCAGATGGCCCATCTCTGTCAGAAGATAGGAATTTCCTTAATTTATGCTTGTTAGGTTGGAATAGTCATGTTGAAATAATTTGAACCATAAGGACTGTCTGTGCAGCTACTGTTTAAATGAGAACTCTGGGAGCCGTTAAAGTTTGAACATGAAATTGTGAGATCTGGAATGCAAAGTATTATTCAAATGATCAATGTATTAATTTGCATGCTGAGAGGCGAGAGAGAGAGAAAGAGAGACAGGGAGAGAGAGAGAGCGTCTTAATAAGTTCTGTAAAGCAAAATATTTTATTTGTTGGTGTTTCAGGAGTGAGAGCGTATTCATTTTGCTGTTGTGAGTCCCAGTGTGACCTAAATCTCTCCCTCTGCCTCTCTTTATCTCACATACACATACAGTGTGTGACACAGACATCGTCACCACACACAAAAAAACAATGTTTTTGTGCTCATCAGTGTTGAGACACACCTCAACAATTCACAGCTTACATATACGTGATGTGCAATGGCAGCTGAGGAGATGACTTTGTCCATGCTGCCAGATTAATCTGTTTTTACAGGGAGGTTATGGCCTTTTCTCTTCCGTAATTATTTACTCCGTACTGTATTTATAAAAAATACAAAGCCTTTTTAATCTTCCGAATTCAGATAGTCCGTTTTGCACCTTTTGAACTTGAAAGAGGAGATGAACTGTCAAAATGTCTGGAGTTATGGGATATTAAATACACTTAAACCGTAGACTTAAGCCTTAAGCAGTTGGAACTGGTTGAGTCAGGAGCCAAACCCCTCAGAACATAAAATTACTCTGAAAAATCTTTCAGGAAAAGATTTCAGGACCTGCTGTTTGTGCTCTGATTTCCTACCATCTTCTCTCACACATCAAATAGAGCTTATCATTCAATTTTCCTCAATTTACAACTTTTTTCCCTCTTTTCCTAGGCGTAGTTTCTAGTCTGCGCTTTCATTACTTGACTTATTGGGTGAAAAGGAGGAGACGATTTGGTGATGGGCCTTTTGGTATTAAAGATTATCTTTGATCTCAGGGGATTTTTTTTATTCTTGAGTGGTCATATGAGATCAGGAGCTAGTTTGTGACAGAGCAGTCTATAAAATGAGACCTGAGATTGAATGTCTGGATAACAAAAAATAGAGGCAAAACATATGTGTTGTGAATTTCTTATAATTTATCATTGACAGATTGAGTGGCTTAAAGCAGAATACTAACCATGAGTGGTGCGTGTAGTTAAGAGACATCAGTCCCTACATCTGGAAGGGAGGTTAGGGCTTTTTCGATGAGAGATCCAGCATTGGAGTATTCCCAGTATTCAACTTAACTTTTAAATCATTAAACATGATGAAGCCATCTCCACAAAGTCACGGGTTTATATACGAAAATCAAACACCATCTGCCATCTCTGATCAGAAGCAACAGCCATCAGGCCAGGGTTACCAAGGCAGAACAGGAAAAGCCATTAACTGCCAATCACTGCATCGATCGACAAGCCAGTCCACCACTACCACCCCTTCTCTACCCCCACCCACCCGTGCCCACAGACACACACATACAGTTCATCAGCTTTTACTGTACAGTGCGCACACACACATGCACATAGCCTTGCATAAACCACTATCTTTTTTTTCCTCTTTGTGCAACCTCACTACGTGACGGGTAACATTTGGTCGAGTCTGTCTCTTTCCCGCTTGAACCGCGCTATCTTTTAAATTATCTGGAGTCTAGATTGCAGGATCAACATTCTGTTCAGTTTAGATAAAGGTTGTCTGACGTTTTTATATTGGCTCAGTAAACCCAACGTGTTACCTGAAGGACAGTCAAGATGCCGTTCAAAAGATATTTCCTTCTGAGCGTAGGTTTGTAATCTCCTCATTACTGAAATGCATCTCAGTAAAGTCCATTGCCCTGTCAAAATGAGAGTAGACACTCCATTCTGCTCAGTGTTCCTCCACATTTTTTGGAGTCAACCCTGAGATAAAAAGGAAACTAATAGAGTCAGTGAAGGGCAAAAAGGAAAAAAAAACAAGATTGATTTTTTTTTCCCTCCATTTTCAGTGGTGTCGCTAGAACTGAGGGTCATTAGAAGAATATTTACCTACTTCCCAATTTAATAGAGATGCTGTATATCAAAGTGATCTGGATCAGAGGTCAGGGCTGGGGGGAGCAATTAAAGCATATGGATCCCGAAGCTCTGGGCCTGTCCCATTGTGTGTGTTGTGGGCAGAAAAACAGATAGGTGAGGTAAAAGGGAGGCCGAGGCAATATGTATCGAACATGGCTGTATTAATGAATTGATCTTTGTTACTGATGAACTAGTGATGCATTAGCCAGGCGCACGAATGCGTGTGTGTGTGTATGCACGCCACACAAAGGCATACACTCTCATTGACGTGCGTGGTTTTGTTCTTGACCGTCGACTAGTTCACCTACTATACTATACAAGTTAAACCGGTGCCAGTGACATTTTTGCTTTAATCGTGCTAAAGGCGCTGTATTTTCTCTTACTTTATTGGTCAGATCAGCCTTCTCCCGGGCCACACAATAGCCAGAGACAGACCAGATATGATGGATGTGGCCTGGGGCCTATGCACTCGCTCTGCGTCTGCGGTGGCCTCATCCACACATCAGCCACAGGGAGAGGGAGGGAACACAGTGGGCTGGGAGGGAAGGAGGGCAGAGATACAAACCAGACCAGCCATTTTCCTCGTTCCGCTCATAAATATTTGTGTGGCTGATTTATAAACAGTGGAGCAAGAGAAGAGATCAAAGTGAACTGTAACGCTTATATAAAACTGGGGCTTTTTCACAACACTGCCCTACACACCACGCTCGTACCTATTAAAGACAAAGCGATATATCACGAGGCGTATTGGCAAGAGTGCTGAATGGCCACTCGCACTTAAGAGCTCGGTCTTCCCCCAGCTATGAGTCTAGTTCTTAAGGCGCTACCCTCCAAGGTTCTCAAACACTAGTTAAAGACCATCAATATGTGTTATAGCTAAAACTCAAGCTGCTCTCAGCCTGTGTAAACTCCCCCGAGGTCAGTGGCTCCTTAGGTGGATTTTACATGGCTGTAGTAATGCCAGGCAGCCATATTAAAACACAGCGACACATGAAGAGGTGCTGCGTCCTGGTAGTGGCAGAGCGGCGTTCGTCACGGCAGGCAGCTGATTCACATGCTGATTCAGGCAACCAGCTGGCCAGACGCGACACAAAGGCCAAGCCCCCTGTACGGCAGAGAGGAAGGAGTGTGGTGGGCTGAGACCGCGCGCGTGTGTGTGTACAGTACATATGTGTCTGTTTGTCGGAGAAGTGTACTGGCTTCTTATAACTTTGTCTCCGCAAGTGCCTGGACGTGGCACACACACATCCACAGCCTGAGCACAACTACGAGGAGCAGAGCGGACATTCCTCACCTACAAGCAGTGTTTACCTCGTGCCCCCACCCCCCCCACCTCCTCAATCACACACACAGAGACATATATCTCTCGTCCCTACCCACAGCCTCTCTCCACCATTCATTCCCAGCCTGGGTGCAAATGTGGGGGAGCAAGAGGCGCTCCCCTCTGCCTCTGATCTAAGAGCAGTTATAGCCGGCAGATGTAGAGGAGCGGCGCGAAGATGGCTGCTCGCTGACCTCTGTGGGAGGGAGAACAGCACGGGCAACGGGAGAGAAAAGAAGGCCTTTTTCAATGGAGATTCCCACCCACCCCGCCCCACCCCGCCTTTGTCCACCAGCAGGACAGGGTGTGCTCAGTGTGGTGAGGCCTGGGAGAGTTGCTGCTAAACAGCCTGTCTCTCTGTCTGTCAGTCTGTCTGTGTGTGAGTGCCTGGAGACATCTGGTTCTCTTGCTGTGGGAACGCAGTGGCATTATTTTTTCAGGCACCTCACCTAGCGCTTACATAACACACACAAGCTCAGGTTTTTGTATGACTGCATGGTCAATTTTTATAATTGGCCTCTGCATTATACAGCAATGATTTGATGATGATTTTTTTTTTTACTGTACATGTAGCATATCTGAACAGTCAGTGGTAAAAAGAAGCTAGATCTTTCGTCTCCCCCAGTGGTATGAGGGTATACTGCTATCTTAAACAGATGTTAGAAGAAGCAGCCTTTGTCTTATATATATCCTCCCTAAATTCTATTGTGTGTGTGTGTGTGTGTGACTATATGTATATGTAGTGTGAATTTCATCAGGTAGGCAGGCATTGTAGGAGGGTTTGAGAGAGAGTAGACTGCAGATTGTCTTACCTCTGGTGTGTTTCTGTGCGGGGAGTTCAAAGTCCTGCTGAACATCAGAGGACTGATGCTGAGTGAGGCTGACTAGCTGCAGCCTGTGGTCTGGGAAGGGTTACTGAATTATTACTGATGGTTTCAGGGGTAACTGTCCGACCACAGGACTGGGGAATATTAATCATTTATTTGATTGTCCGCATGTGCTGATTAATCAATTTGAGTAGGATCTGCAGGATTAACTACCCTATTATTCCCCTGTAAGAACAGATAAGAGATAAGACTTTAAAATATCATATTCCATTTATCATTTATTTTTAGGTCCCTGCTGATGAGGGTGAAATAAAAACTGAGGTGAGATTAGGCAGAACAGCAACATGGGGAAAGTGTTGGGGGAGGAGGATAAGAGAGGCAGGGATGAAGAGAGAGAGAGAAAAAAATCTCTTAACTGCAGATTTTAGTACTTCAGAAGATGTGGGGGGAAAGATATAGCTTTGTATTTCTTCAAACATGGCACAGAAAACCAAGTTGTGCAGCTGGGAGTGAGAGAGCGGAGAGAAAAAGGGGGGCGGAGAGACAAGAGGAACAGGAAGTTGATGGGAAAGTGATAGCTGTCTCCACCTGGAGTATAGCCTGAGCGGTGTGTTAAGAGGGAAGGCAAAGCAAGAGAAGGGAGGGAGCTGCTGCAGTTGACTCCTATCCTGTACTCTGGCTTAGGTAAGTTTGGCTCTCATACCAAGTATAGCTAGCTAAGCTGATCCAACAATGACACCATTACTGTTTACCCCACTCACTATCTCTTCAGTCTATAAATTCTCAATCTGCCAACTGTTTAATGTGTTATGTCATGTGGTAATGCCTTTGATTCCAACATGCCTCCGTTTGTAAATACAAGAGGCACTCAAAAGGCTGTGGTTTCTTTACAAGCATGGCGCCCCCGGCGCTTTGGTTGGGAATGCATTGAGAGGGAGAAGGATTGAAGGAGTGAGGGAGGGAGTCAGAGGTGGTTAGAAACTGTATACACTTCCCGTTGCTCTTCTGCCAACCCCTCTCCCTGCTGCTTCTGGTTGCGCAGGCAGGCAGTGAGTGAGAAATGTGAGAGGGAGGAGTGTAGCCTCTCTCCTGGCTGAACACAGCACCGTAATTATGCACTTTTCAGCAGGTTTTTACCTTTAACACTTTCCTCCCGGGGTTGAGATTAGTGCTCACCATGCTTGATTTACTGCACAATTACTGAACAAGAGCTCAATGTAATCAATAAACAGGAAGGGGAAAAGTGGTAGGCTTTGAAGTATAGTTTGAGATTTTTTGCACGATTGAGCAGTGTATATGGTGTAGCCAGTAAGGGCAGCTTGGGTGCGATGCCAGCCTGTGAAATATCTATTATATCAGGCACGCCTCTTTGCTTTACCAGCTCTCTAAGCCTCTTTACAGTGCTCAACTACTGGAGTGGAAAATGACATCTTTTTTTTTTTGACCACTGCTTAACACAGGGGTCAGCAACAAATTGTCTAATAAGGACATTCCTCCAAAACATTAGATTAAAATCACAAGTTGTGCTATAAAATTGGGGCTTAATGTGATCTTATAACTTACGTGCACAAGTTACAGGAGAAGGGATACAAAGCACTCTTGTGTGACAGCTTGCTGTGCCCTGTATTAAATGTCCCCAAATGGGCAGCCAGCACAATGACCTCCATGATGACACTTGCTAATGGCATGAGCAGTTATTTTGGGAAGCTCCAGTGACCGGCCATCACAAGTCTTTCTGGGGCATTGTAAAGCTTTTTGCCAGCATGACCAAAGCAATAGGCCTCTTCCAATTAGTCTGGTCTGTGTTTGATTTTTGGTTATGACAACTATATCTCAGCTGCAATTACGCTGCTCTGGGAATGATGAGGGTTTAGGTTATTGATCCTCTATTGATCACCCTGATCAATGAGCACTTTTGTTTCTTTTTTAAGGGAAAGCAGAGTTATGTTTTTTCTTTGGCTAATGAGCAGAGCCAACAGACTGAGCCTGCAGAAAAAATCTGTATTAGCAAGGCCCATATGTATTAGTGATAGTTGCCTATGCTCATGGGAAGGAGGGCAGCACTGCACAGTGTGCCATTTTTCAACGCAAGTGCAGTGTCTCCCTGTGGGCATAGGTCAAAGGCTACAATGGGTCTCATGAAGGGGGGAATACACACACACACACACATATATATATATAAATATATATATATATATATCTTTCCGCAATGCAGTGATTCTTTTTTCATACCACTTTAGTTTAGCTTTGTTCAGCTTTTGATCTCTAGTTTGTAGTCTTCACCAAAAGTGCAATGCCGAGGTTTCACTCATTAAAGTTGCAGCATTTTAGTTGCCCGGTATGGAAGAGTTGATAAGTGAAACTAGTGGGTGTTTGCTGTATGAATTGCTTGAAGAACACTCAACAGCAGTTTCACTCCAACAAGGCACTTCATGTTCCATGCAAATAAGCCCACATATAGACCCACTCTGTATATTCACCTCTACTCAACCCCACTCCACCCCATTAATTTTCATTTTAAGAAGAGGACCTCTCAAAGGCTATGTTGCTCCTTTTGTCAGCGCAATGCTGCTAATAAAGATAGCTGTGTAAGACTGGGTTAAATATTGACACTGGCTGTGCACATCATCACTGTTCTTAATTAGCCGTTGTCTCTAGCGAGCTTGTGTGAGGGCAGTGCATGAACAGCTAAACATTTCCCCTTACGAGAGCTCAAACGCCCTCTCCCCAAAACACATTTTTATAAATTTTACATAAAAAAGGATACAGGATAGTCAGAAAACACACAGTATTGCAGCTATCACAGTCTTATTGCGTAGCCTGAAGCAGCAACCAATTATGTGGTAATGAAATATTTACACTACCAAACTGAGAACGCCAGAGGTGAAAGCTAGATAATACAAGCCCGAGGAGACTGTATTCTGTGTCTCCTCTCTGCCGTTACGTCAGTGAAAAGG
This sequence comes from Scortum barcoo, assembly GCA_023238725.1. Lineage (NCBI taxonomy): Eukaryota > Metazoa > Chordata > Actinopteri > Centrarchiformes > Terapontidae > Scortum > Scortum barcoo. The sequence goes on from CM041531.1 coordinate 27,686,423, forward strand.
TGGAACAGGAGATCAGCTAATGACAATAGGCTTAGAGGTAAGAGTGTGGGCTGACCTGCAGTTCAGTAAGCATGGCTTTTAGTCACCCCTACTGCTGTGGGCACATTTAAGGGGCTTTTCTGGGTCACAGTAGTCAACATGTTGGGAAGGAGAAACATAATCGTAACATTGACTCTCCAGAAGGCCACGTCAGACATGTTTAGTTTTACCACCAGAGTCCTTTTGACTTCTGATGGCTACTCCCTCACGTTGATATGGCAGCGAATCTGCATTCACGGCATAGTATGGTGTTTGTTCTCGGGGACTAATTGTGTTTGAGTAATGTTCCTGCTTTGAATTTAATTCTCACTGACTGCATTAATCATTAAAAGTGGTGTTTGCCTGTATCTTAATCCAACACCCTCCTATCCCCCGGCTCACCGCCCCCCTCACTCTTATAGTGCTCCTTCACCTCCGCCCTCTCCAAACTCTTTTTCATCCTTTCGTCTCTGTCTAACAAGCTCTCTGCTGCCCACATTTTTTTTGCATCACCACAAGGCTATACTGCCATTGTCTGGCTGGCAAGTGACAAATGAGAGGCAGTGAGGTGTTCGAGGCTCTTGTCAGCTGTGTGGGTGCAAGGCTGCCTCTGCCTTTACCCTACTAACACATCAGTGACCCACAGTACAGCTGAGTCCAGATCTGGGTAGTCACTCATCGTGTTCTTATCTAGTATGCACACACACGTCCATTAACCTCATAGTTCTGTTCATAAAACCAGTGCAGTGCCTTTAGTTTTTTCCTGAGATTTTTCTCTTAATCATATGAAAGTCATCGATAAATAAGAGGATTCAGTTTAGCTTCAGGTATTGCTGTGGTTTGCATTGCAAACATCAACCCCTTTTTCAAGCATTTGAAAAAGCTATGTGCTTAAACACACAAGCCATACTGCAAAGCACAGGAGTACAAGACTTGTCACGCCAGATACGATGTCTGCCCAATTTCTTAGCCAGAAGACAGGGAGTGGTTTTTAGAGTAATATTAGTGGCCTCTGGATGCAATTGTCTTTGTCTGCTCATGAAGAATACTCCGACACTGCGGTGCAGTGTTAGGAAGTTAGGTTGCCGGGTTGGGTGCAGAAAGCAGATTTTTTTTTTGTGTGCTTCCTCTCTGTCTCTCTTATGAAAATCTCGTTGTAGCCTTTTACAGTCCTAGAGATTCTTCAAGTAAGTCCTGTTTTTTTTAGTAGTATCTGTTACCAGCACTATCACAGCCAAAAGACTAGAACACAAACCTGTTCCTTTCCTCTCTGATGTCATGATTTATTATCGTAATAAGAGTGCTTGTGAAATACTGATGCAATGACTTATAACTCAAACTCAAAATCTGTGCGTCTCAGCCTGCTGCGTGCCTCCTGTTTTGCTAAAATTAAAATAAAAAAAGGTACTAGTAATTATTGTCACTGCTGTCCAGAATGGAGGGTTTTAATGTTGACATAGTGCTGCGGGTGAAGGAGAGAAGAGCTAGGGCATGTCCTGATTTGCCCCATTCAGCTTCCAGATGGTACCTTGCCAGTACACATGTCATCAAGTGGCTGTAACAGTTGTTTGGGTACCCCATGGCTCCACCCTACTCTCGCCTCCTGCAGGCAGACTTATTGTACTGCAATTTTGGCAAGCTCCTCCCAGCATGGCTTTCATAAAAGCACCAGGAGGTTAAGCTGTTAATTAGCTACTGAAAGAGGAGGCCAACAGCTTGCTGTTAATTTGCTTTACTCCTTTTTTTTTCTTATTTGGGGATTGACATCATTTCCTGCCTGTTTTGGAGTCATTGCTGAGTGTCACAAAAGCAGGCCCGAGCTCATTAAGAAGGGGGGAAATGTGTTTATCTGGCTACGATTAGAAGTGCACATTATGTATGTATAGCCATGCTTATCCAAATGTTCTTAATGAGAGAGACCCTGGACGCCAGTGTGGGGCTCCTGTGGGCATAGGCCCAGGCTCGTTATCACCACACAGGGCATTGATCTCTCTACCGCCCGCTTGCTTATCCTCCTCCTCCTCCCCTTTCAAAGACAGTGACTCGCACATGAATTATGTGGACACATTGATCAGCTGATTGAGAGCCATTGTTTAGAGCCCTGGGTCATTATTGAAGGAGGGATTACCCAACTCTTGTTTTGTGCGTGCGTATAGGAGAGTGTATTACTCAGCTCCTTGTCACAGCCCATACTCACCTTAGCTCACCTTAGATTTGCAACGGCTACACAACTGCGCACTCTCTTACACACACATGCACACAGAGCACATACAGCAGCCTACACAATCAACATGGCCCAAATGACTGCCTGCATTGATTTCCTTCCCTCTGCAATTATGTTCCCATTGTTTACTTTCTAGCATCTTACTCATTCAAATGGAATTCAATAATTATTGCTTTATTTAATGTTAAAGTAAGTGAGAGTGGTGGGTGTGGAGCACCACTAGCTGTATTGTCTTTAAGTGTCTCTATGACCCCTCCCAGGCTACTTTGTTTCATAGGCCTATGTTAAGTCATCCTCTCCAAGGACACCTATGGCGATCCATCTTTACTTCGCTGCCCTCCCTTATGACACAGAGGTCCGTTTTGTTTCTCTCTTCCCTCCCAGAGACAAATACGCAGCCTGTTTTTATTCACCGGTAGTGATGGATCATTTCTACTGTAAAGGCAGCAGAGGAAGCAACTTAGCACATTATGGGCTTTGAGACGGAGGGACAGGATGCGGTGGAGGGGTGGCGAGGATTAGGAAGAGTGAAGGAGAAGAAAGGACCAGGGTGGGGATGAGGTTCAGGAAGCAGTAGGTAGGCAGCTTGGGTCTGGAATACACAGTCCCCTTAAGCCACAACCTAACTTTTAGGCATGTTGCAGCTTGCAGTGGCTAATTCAAAGCAGCCACCGCACTTGGCACCCAGTGGGGCCTCTGTGGTTGGAGCTGTTGTTCGTGCTGCTGGCAGACAGGGAATCACAGGCCAAACTGCAAGCACTCACTGACTCCAGTCACTCTGCTTTGATTTCCTAAATAACCTGCTTACGTTCCAGGGGAATCCCATAGTGCAGATTTATGAGAATCAAGTCCCCAACAAATCCCTGCACATGTACAGATACACTGCTGCTGGGAAGAAAGGGGTCATTACATTGAAAAAAAAATCATTCTCTGGATCCTAACCCCAAACTTGATCCTCCTCATTAAAATAATCTGTTTGTAAATTTAACTTAATCCTGATTTATAACCCTCAGAATGGGTTACAAGTGGGTAGCTACCTTTTCAGATGTTTCACGCTTTGAATTTGAATTTGGACAGACCAAGATGGTAACATATGCTTTACAGCATGTGCATGCTATGGCCACAGTTGTAACTCAGTTAGACTTAAGCCACATGAGGGTGTTTTCTTCTTTCTTTGACCGCGGTGTGTTTTTCAGCCCAACAGGCACATTACATTGTCTCCCTTCAGAGTGTAATACAGTTACCTCATTGGTTATAATTGCTACTATGACATCACTATGTTTGAATAACAAAGGTGCTGGTTGACTTATTCTAACACGTCTCAAGCCAGGAACTAGTTTGTACATTTTCTTCTCAGAGCCTCCAGCTTTTTGTGATTTAAAAGGATAAAATCTTCTCATTCACATAAGGAGACAGGTCTGCTGTATTGCAGTGCATTGCACGGCGTCAAGTGTGAATTGCAGTTTTTTAACCCTTTTTTAAGCCTGCCATGAAGTCCGCATATTGGTGTGTGCACACAAACATACAAACACCAGCTTTTAGTGCCGAGAATCAGGGAGACAGTTACAAAGCAATATCCAGGCACATACTCACTGGCTCTCTCACACAGGGAATTTGGCAGCTCTCTTAGAATTGATAGCTATTTAGCTCACAGATAGTCATCTGTTTTAATGCATTAATTTTGTATTAACAGCACTGCCAAATTTAATGGTGGAAATTAGGGTATGATCATAATGGTATGTGGCTGTGTGTGAGAGAGTCTGTGAGTGTGTACGCGCATGTTTGTGTGTGTGTACATTTCTGATGTTCTTTTTGTATATACTTTTGTATGTGTTTGTTGTGTGTACATGCTGTATTATACGGCTCCATTGGGAGCCATTCTTTGGAATTACCGGCTCTCTGTCTCCCTTCCACCCTTCCAGTAATACCCACCTCTATCTTGTGTTAGTTGGACTCTCTCAGCAACCACACTGTTTTGTGTTAAAGGTGCACTTTTACTTTGCATTTAAGTGGATGGAAATGCAGATGTATGCAGTGCTCTGGGTGGGTGGTGAAACTGATACAGGCATGAATTGCCCACTCAGAGGGCAAGGTGCACTGTAGAGTTGTGAGAGAGAGGATGGGGTGGTGCCCACACCGCCCCTGTCCCTCTTTACCTGAAAAAGCACAGAGCACTGCTTCAGCCTCCACAGAAAGAGATAAGGTGCTCCATGGAAGAGAGAGGCTTGAAATACCATGACTGCATTTTTTAACTTTGAAAACCACCACAGTATAAAACAAAGCGAAGAACTGGACCTTTGAGCAGAAAAAAAAACAAATTGAAAGTGATCTATTGTATTAACTGCAATTCTAAACACTTCTTTAAAGTCTTTAAAAAAACAAAAAAACAAGGGTAGTTAAGTATCATTTAGGGTCCTTTAACCAGCCTCAGTTTTTACAGCAGCAGGCTACAAAGGACTTGTATCTTTATTTTAAAACACTGCAATATAACTACAATATGAGTGAAATATTTTAAGACACCTTTGAGGCACCTACAATCAGTGTATCTTTGTGGTCTTATCTGTTAAATCAGACCACACATGCTGTACATTCACATGCACACGGCATGTCTCCCATGCCCAACTGTGTACATCGCTGCAATCTAAGCGATCCCACATTTGTACTTGCTCAGCTGAATCTGCTATATGACTGCTGTAAATTCCCAGACAGTTCAGCGGTATTGAATCCATGCCACTGACCCAGCCAGCTTCCCCCCATTCTGCTCTACAGCTCCCCTCCTGTTGGGGCCTTGATAGGGCGCTTAGAAACCCCATAGCCGGGCCAACCAGCTCCTCCCTTCTCAACATGACTTTTTCATTAAGCCGCCAAATTCCTGCACTCCAGTTGGAGGTGATTTATCAACCAGGGGCTTCATTGCAGGTTCATAGGAAACAGACATAGGCCCTGTCTCATACATTATTATGTTTCAGGTTTAAAGTGTGTATGCATGCATGCTTGCGTGTGTGAACCAGAGAGGGTGATGGACTGTGAGTTTGCTGTGTTCATACTGTGTTTTGGCTCTTAGATATCATCCTAGGAGTCTCCCACATGGATAAGTGTGAAGAAATCCATGTAAGAGAAAGCTGGTCCCTGTGATGATGATTTTATTTATTTTTTTTAATTAATTTATTTTTTTTTGTTCTCATGGGCCATGCTGTTCTCTTAGGCACTCTGGTATCATTTTACCCCACTCCTCCCTGGAATACTAAATGAGCAGGGGCCACCTCAGTGATCACTCATTGGTTTGATCTCTTACCCCATTTACTGACTCTAAAATACCCCAGACTGAGTAGGGTCACAGCCAGTGCAGAGATGGTGAAAGTGGCGGTTTACAGGTGTAACCGTTTGACATTGTAGACAGAGCTACAAGCACCGGGGCAGGCCAGTTTTGGCCCTGCCGAGGCCATCTTCCTGGCCAGTCAGTTTTATAGTGAATTATGGCCGATTCTGGGGCAGGCGGTCTCAGGTTCACTCCTATATAAACCCTGCGCTTTTTATGGGAAACTATAAAACTCCCAGGATTTTTTTCTACCTCCTGAGACTAGCTTTGAAGTTTCGGTCAGGTGCTGTCATTTTTTTTAAACTTGTCTTCTTGTAGATTTTTGGGGCCGTGAGTCATTTGCGGCAGGAACTCTCGTTTTTAATTCAAAACATCTGCTATGACTAAAAGCAGTTTGCATGATGAATTTGGTGTTATCTATAACTGAATCTGTCTCTCAGGTTTCTCTCTATCTTAGTTCTGATGCAATATTTGTGCACAGAGGAAAAGGAGGAGAGGGAGGAGGGCTCCCACAATATCCAGCAACACCTATTCATGACATCGTGGATGGCTTAAAACGAGGCAAGAAAGGAGAGCACACAGAGACACAGAGCCTTTTACAATCACCTAATAACTCTATTACACCGAGCTGTGGGGCTCACAAAAAGGAAAGGAAAAAAACACTCCTATTCCTTTTCCTGGAAGCGGTGTCTTAATGCACATTTTAGGTGTAGAAGTGAGAAATATGAAACCAAAGAGAATGAAACACAATAGCTCAGAAAACCCCATAGCAATATTACAATATTGCCAGAAAATTAAACATTAGGAGAAAGGGACAAGAGCATTTTAGGGAGGCATAATATTGTTATGACTTTTTTTTCCACTGGCCTGTCAACACCTGATTTAGATGTAATGTGGTTAAATGTCTAATGTTTCCATTGCTTTTACATTTTCCAGCTAGCCAAACAGGCCATCCAGTGCAGGACAGGACTGTTCAGTTTCTTCTTGATTAAAGGCTCAGTTTTCTGCACCTTTGTTTAAGTGTAACCTTGAAGTATAAAGTAAATGAACAGGGGGCAGTTTATACTTTGAATGCATAATTTAAAGTTTATACTTTAAATGCATGAAAACCTGATCAAAAAATAGTTTAATTACAATGACACATTTTTAGGACTGTTAATTATTTGAATGATTTGCTTCTTCTTACTGCAGGTTAATATTGATTAGCCTTAGTGAAGTGGTTGTCATTGCCATGTACATGTATTCATTGAATGTTTTTACAACATCTATATTCAAAATATAACATATTATAATATATATTTTGTTTTCTCTACATGTCTCGCATGAGATGTGTGGGCCAAGAAGATTAGGGGAAAAACAGCAAAACCTTTGGTGATTGACATTGATTGCAGCCACAGAAATCTACAGCGCGACTCCAGAGTTTGATATTAGGAGCAGCACATGACAGGCATGGCACAAGTGGTCATACCGAGTCTGGGGCTTTCATTGTAAACATGCAGAAACAATCAGTGTGATGCTTTAGGATAGTGGTCAATAACTCTGTTGCTCACACCAGGCCCCGCCATATTGTGTTGGCCTTGCATCATTGATTGAGCCATGCAGGAGGTAATTAGACGGGAGCTCTGTGGTGTGACAAGAGGTTGTGGTGGTATGGTGTCACTACGGGGTGTTAGGCATGTTGTAACAGTGTGGAGGGTGGGCAGAAGGCTTGACTAGGCCTGCTGTTGAGTCTTGGAGGAAGTTCTGGGGTTGACAGGTCAATACTGGTGCTGATTTCCTGTCCTCTGACGGTTGTCCTCCTGTTGTGGAATGTTCCAGTTTCTCTCAGAATGCACTAAATCCCCCTCCTGTTTCACCACCGGCTGACTTTGCCTCCCTTTCTCTATGAGAGAGCGAGGATTTAACTCGCCATGATCAATATTGAGTATCCCATGCGTGAAACAAGCAGATGTTTGGAGTTTCCTTTTCAGAGACGGGAGGCTTCTGTTGAGTGAAGGGGATCAATGCTCCCTTCCGTCTGTGAGGCTGCAGACCCACGGCTTCTGAAGGGTGGCTGATGCGATTCCTGCCCGCCCTCGGGCCCCTGAGATTTGTGTGCCTCCCAGGCCTCTCCTGTCCTGTTAGCCCACTGATACAGACACTCACGCAGACAAAGTGCGCAGTCCAAACAGTTGTCCTGAAGTGGAAGAGGTCTGGATGTTAAACAACAGGGCTGTGATTGGGAATTGATTTGTTCATTTGCCAACTGTTTGAGTGAAAGTGAGTCGGTGGTGCCTAGCCAGCTATCTGCCATCTACAATAACCTCTTTCTCTCTCGTTCCCTCTCTCTCCTTCTCTGTGTTCCTTTCTTTCTCCCTCTCTCTATCTCTCTTCCTCTCTCTCCCTCTCTCTCCATCCCCTCCCACAGCACCTGCAGCAGCACGAAAACGCGGTGGAGGGTGATGCCTGCTACTACCATTGTGTGCTGTGTAACTACTCGACCAAGGCCAAGCTCAACCTGATCCAGCATGTGCGCTCCATGAAGCATCAGCGCAGTGAGAGCCTCAGGAAGCTTCAGCGCCTGCAAAAGGGCCTGCCGGAGGAAGACGAGGACCTTAGCTCTATCTTCACCATTCGCAAATGCCCCTCTTCAGACACAGGTCAGAACAAGCCCCTGTGGCCCTGTTTTAGTATCTCTTTATGTTTGTCTGTCTTTATTTCACTCTCTTGATCTCTCTACCTATGCCTCTCTCTCTCTCGTACTCAAAAACACACTTATGGATAGAAAATATCCATTTTGCTATGACAACGAAAAACATTCATTTGGAGTGGGGGTTTGTTTATTTTTGAGTTCTGTATTTTCTTGGGTTGGTTAAAGAAAGGATGATTGAGGTGGTACAGCCATAATTGAAATCATTGGGTACTATTTTTAGATATGAGGAATGGTATATTACTCCACTAAGTATGATTTTTACATTGACAGCGTCAAGTGAAATTCTAACTAAATAGAGGAGGGGGGCTCCCATACAGTGATCAAATTAAAAACAACATTACTGAGAGTTGTGTTGCTTAATTTGATTCAAACAAAGTAACTTTATTTTTCAAATGTATTTTTGATATTGGTATGATTGAAGGTCCATATCATTTAGACTAAATATTCCTGCAAAGCTGGCCTTCAGCAGTGAAAAGCAGAGGGCCCTGTTAATGGGGGCTGTCCCTTTCAGCCATTAAAGACATATTGAAACAGAGCATTAAGGCCAGAGAGGGAGGAGCTGAACAACAGCAGCAGCTGCAGCAACAACAAGAACACCAAAAAAGCAGACACAGCTACAACAACAGTAGCATGACTGAAACAAAGTGCCTTGACTGCTCATTTATTATGGACTGATTAGGAAGAGTGAGCTGTGGTCAATTAACACTCTTTCTTAGCAGAGATTTGGTTTTCCAATCACTTTAACTCCCGTGCCCTGACAAAGAGGCTCTATTGTGTGTCCCTCCAAGAGGGAACCATTACTTCCCTCGCACACATACTCGCTGTCTGTGTTATGCAGGGGAAAAAAAAGGCCAGCCTGTGAAGACGCTTTGTTCCAAGGAGGCAGGGATAATGAAGCCAGCGGCCGGGAAATTGCGCAAAAGGCAGTCACAGATCTGAAGCAAATCATTAGAGAACATATTTAGCTGAGCAATTAGGGACAATTAAGCTTTCTGCTCACTGCACTCCAAATATGTTAATGACTACAGTACAGTGGACAAGCGAACATGCAAAGGCAAGAGGAAGGGCCATTTAGGTTAAAAGGGTTGGGGGGTTGGGAATTTATTTTTTCGGGTGTTCAGACAGGGATGAGTTGTTGTGTTTGCAAATAAATGTGTTTCTCTTTTTTTGGGGAAATGGATGTATGTGTATCAATCTCTTTTTTTCTTTTTTAATATTTGATGTGCTACTGTAGATGCCCATGTTTGTGCCATGGCGAGGGATCTGAGCCTTAGGTTAGGTAATGGGCCCCTGTAGTGGGGCTGTGTGTGGGCAGTATCATACACACACACACACACATAGACAGCGGTTACTCCCCTGCAGAGCTTCATCAAATTACAATGAGCCTCACTCACTTGAACAGACTACTAGTATGTAACAAAATGTCAGAGTCTTTATAGTCTGACTTTGTTTTGAGCTTTCATAGGCAAAAAGATCACTCTGCTCATTGGCTGCAGACAGATACATAAACACAAGGTCAGTGATTATGACCCATTATTATTTAGATTTTAGTCATTGTTTCCAATCCAACACTGCCTCCTTTTGATTCTTTTTAAAGTGTGTTAAATGAAATGAAGTGTGTGTGTGTGAATGGGGGGGGCATCTTGATCAAATTACCTCAGTAATAATCATACCTCTTTGTCTGTAATCATTAACTCTAAAAGTGCTGACTCCACACCTCTCACTTCTACCATTTCACACCCCAAACGCTTTGTTCTAACTGCATCAGCTGTGCCAGTCCACCTCGTAGCCCCACCTCTCCGCAAGGGCTGAACCATTCCCTCCCAGTGTAATATTTAATTTCCTCCTCGCTAGCTCTTCTGTGGCACAGGGCCCTTTTTTGTGGTTGATGCATAGTTGCTGAAGTGGTGGAACGTTCCCTGGCTTGTTAAAACAAAGTTGCCCCTGGATTTCTGGGTCACCTAGACAGTAATTCCCCCGCCTGCTGCTGTTCTGTGATCCTGTGAGTGGTTCTCTGCTGGCGTTAGGTCCTGGGCTTGTAGCCTGCCTGGGATTTTTTCCCAAAACATATGAAGCTTGGTTTTTACCAAAAAAAGGCTCACGGCTATCATCTAACACACAACAACATTACACAGGGAGCTGGTATACAATGGTAGCATGACATAAAAAAAAATCACGTTAAACATGCATGGTCTGGTGTACTCTACACTTCATAACTTTGCATATTAATGCTCCTTATGAGGATGCAGCAAACACGGACTGTAGGGATTTGATGCCACGTATCTCCTCAGGGGTGGGTGTCCGAGGAGAGCAAGGGCAGCAGAAATGAGGTTTCTTTCCAATTAGACTAACGCAGGGATAAAAGCCTTGCATTGTTTTAATTCTGGCTCATACTGAAAATGTGCTGCTTAGGCATGTTGCTCTGTAGCCCCGCCTCCATTTGTCTTCTTTAACCCTTTATCTGTGGGGAAACAAAGGGGGCCTCAGAGGGACCTCAGCCCCACGCAGCTGCCCCGTGTGCAGAGATCCCTGCATAAAGCTCAGCCAGTGTACTGTCTGCACCAGGGCTAGCCTCTAGTTTTAAGGACAGAGGCTCATTATCCAGGTGGCAGGTACACACCACAAAAAAAAAGAAATAGAAAAATTAGACGTGTGTGTGACAGAGAAGGCGAGAGGGAAATGTTAAAACTCCCATAAAGCGTTCACCTGCGAGGACAGTTGGTTTGACAGCATGAGGACATATATTTTAGGTTTAGTGGTTACAGAGAAAAGGTAAAACCGAGTGTCATGTTAATGTCAAGTGTAGGGGTTAATGGTGACTGCTGACAACGTAAAGCATGCATGTGTGTGTATAAGAGTGAATAAGAGAAAATGGTGAGGAATGGATGCAAAAAAAGAGGGGGGGGGGCGAGTTTTGGGAGCTTGCGTGTGAGAGCTCGTGTGACACTTGAGCATATGATGACCCTATTTCGTATGAATGATGTTCACCAGGGCATATAACTCAATGACACATTGAGGTTTCTCATTTCTTAACATTTAATCGACTAAAGTTCTTTTTTGAGCGTAGAAAAGAATGAGATCATGCCTTTTTAAAAAGGGCAAAGTTAAATTGCGCTGAAGGGTTGATGCACCTTCTGAAAGGAGTGTTTGCTTTGTTGCTTGTGTGTGTGAGAGAGAGAGAGAGAGAACGCAAGAGGTGCAGGAGAGCGCATTTCATAAGGGTAAAATATTTGTATTTTTTAGTGGTGGCGTACGTGTGTGTGTGCGTGTGTTTTATATGTATGTGTATGGAGGAGGCAGAGATGGAGAACAAACGTGGCTGACAGTGTGGATTAGCTCCTGCTGTAAATCTGCCTCAGTCACAGATGGCAGGCCCTTGATCGCTGGGCTGTGACGGCTTGGCTCTCATCGCAGGAGGAAATCCCTGTCTGTGAGTCTAGGAGGCTGGGAAGGAGAAGGCTGGGGCTGGGGCCGCCTGGGCAGCCACCAGTCATTGTCTCCCGTCTGTGTAGACATAGAGGCCTCAGTATTCAAGGGTGAAGACTGGTTTGGGGAGGGGTTATCTTACTTTGACTCCGCAGTTGTTTTATCCGCCACACCATGAGAGCTTGTAAGTGGAACTTACGCCTCCAGTTAAGATCAGCGTTACTTTTAATGACCAGTTTGAGAAACTGGGCAGGCGAGCTGTGTGCATTATTAAATGGAAATGAGACGAAAGGATGCATACAAATTACTGCATAATAGTGGTATCCAATATGAGATCCATCGCTTGTTTCGCTAAAAGGGGTGCGCTTTCAGGGTCACACACCTAATACTAAGGCCTGTCCTGACAACAGAGACAACAGAGGCACCCCCCCATCCACCCCTCCTTCTCTGCCTCATGCATAATTCTTGAGATGCTCTGAAAAATCTGGAAAATGGGCAGTGACATGGATAAACGCACTAATAATACCTTACTTACCTGTACATACTGTTCATACTCTACATACTATTTATAATGCACTTGCTGCTTCTTTGCACTTCTGATTAGATGCTAAACTGCATTTCGTTACTCTGTATTTATACATGTGTAATGACAATAAAGTTGAATCTAATCTAATCTAATCTAATAGAGCAAATAGAGAAAAGTCACTCATGTTTTAGGGTTTGCACAACATGGCAGCTCACATTGGCATTCAGCAATGGCAGTCTATCCAAATTGTTATACCAAATATCTAATCTGCATTATAGTGAACCTTGCCTTCATCTTTTTGTCTCATCCTCTGCTTCCAGCCGCTTTCTTGCAACATATTAAAAGGGCTTTACTCTCCCCAGCTATTATACTGTAGCTATCTGCATGTCCAGTTTCTAAGCTAAAGCTGTTAAAGCCAGGTAAAATCAGAGGTGAGCCAGGCCACGCTCTGATGGCATGCAAAGGCCATAGTCTGAGCTTTTGCTCCCCACAGGCAAGAGCAAAACAGACGGTAGCCATTTCTGGAATGTCTTCCTTTATTCATGCTTGTTAAAATGCAAAGTAAACCTTTCCAGAAACAGGATATTGTAGCCCCTAACCACCAGACCCTTTCTACATGCCACATTATGGCCAATCTGAAAGTAAGTTGTATAGGCGGACACTGCTGCAATGCGCTTTTAATAAAGGCTGTTATTGCACTGGTGATGCAGAGTGGATATGAGGATGAGGACTGTGCAGGCCTGGATGAGTAGGGCCCCAGAGGGCCCGCAGCTCAGTCAGGCCTCCGTCAGTCGCCTGCCTTCTAATCCCTGTCCGAAGGGCATCGAGGCAGCATAGGAAATTGTTTGCTGTCCGCAGAACGTGCCAGGAAATTCATAAATACATTACTTTTCATTTTGAAAATATTACAAAAGACTAGACGTTTATTAAAAAGCCAAAATGATGGCTTTATAGATTTTCCAGTTGTGTATCAGCCATTCATATGACCCCACCGCTCTAACTAACACAAGCACATCCTGTCTTTCCCTGTGCCCCCTTCTTTATGGACAAGCTTGGTATGAATTCCTCCACTGGCTCATCCTGTAATAGCAAATTGACCAGAAAGCCACAACGCTATTCTGGGACAGGCTGTGAATAAAAATGTCCTGTGTCCAGATGTTTGCTACCTCTCCTGACTGAACCCTCGTTCTGTAAATACTGGCTAGCTTCGCTCCCAGGCTGGATGGTGGGTAAAGTCTGGGTCCTCGTGTTCCCGCCTGTCCAATAGATACAGTGTACAGGAGAACAGAGGCAACATAAATGTCAAAGATGAGTGTTTATAAACAGTGAGAAAGAGACAATAAGACAAAGTGATGATTTCAATGAGGACAAGTTGAGTCATGCTGAAACGACAAAAGCAATATTCTCTCAAAATTAGGACACAGGCCATTCCATGCAGTATTTGGGGAGATTTACTCATTCTGTGTGTCCTGTATGTTTTATGGCCTAAGGGGGGTGATTTCACTGTCAGTTGTGTCATGTGGGTGCAAATATGCGGCAGATCTCATTTTGCAAACTCGCATACCCATAAATGAGCACACACATAGGTGTCCGTGCTGAGAATCAGGCCGTGCGTGGGTGCGAGAGGCTCTCCCTGTCATCAAGCCCATTTTCAGAGGAGACTGGCAGCACATTATAATATTGGTTTCCCTCTCTCTTGTCATTACCAGACACTCTCCTTGAAAGCTGATCCAAAAGATAGACAGTCCATCAGGAGACAGTCATCTCATTTGTACTTACTAAACGTGTTAATGAGTTCTATTTTCAGGGCTCGAGGCTTTGCTGCTGGATATTGGAGCAGAGGTGGCGATCGGTGGTGTGAGGGGCTGGATCGCAGGCTCAGGAGGAGCTCGAAGGGAGGGGAAGGAAGTAATGCAGTAGCCCCGCCGCCCCTCGTGTCACTCACGCGGAGTGACCACAGCCTCCGCGGGGGCTGTCAGTCAGCGCCGAGGGCGGGAAGTCTGTGGTTACAGGCAGACGCAGACAGTGGAGGAGAGAATAGATTAGGTGACAAAGGCATAATGGTTGTGATGGGTTTAATTATAGCAGCAGTCATGTCACTGCCGTACAGGTTCATGAGATGAAGGAGAAAACAAGTCAATTTAAGACGGAGAGGCATGGGATAGATTCTACTCTTTAAAGATTTGTATGAAATGTGTTTGATAGAGTATAGGACTAATTTATGGTTCAGTTTTCATGTACACAATATTTTCAGCGCAATCAGAGGTTCACGTGAAATGCATAAGTGGCTGACTTTTCTTACTACAGAATATGATGCAGGGTTTTGTCAACATTTACCTTGACAAATTCTTCCCATGTGTAACTAACGTGACTCCACTGACTCCTTTAATATGATTAGGTACAATGAGCCAGCTTTGTCTGTCCCTCACTATCAGACCCAGTTTGGATGATTGTCTTTGTCAAAGAATTCATCACCAGCACGGAACATTATAGAACGTACATGTTGGTAAAATCACTTGTGGTTGCAAAGCAGCGTAGATACATCTTTTTCTTGTTTGGCTTTCCTGGTAATATGTCTTAGTTGGAATATTTCGTTTTTTTCACAAGTTTTCTGCACGCTCCTTACTTGAACTTCCCCCTGAGGCGCATATTATCATCTTACATCCAGCATGTTCTCATCTATGATATCGATTGTAGTGCAAGTGTATGCCAGGTAGTCTTGGAACTAGAACCAATAAATTGTTAAACACTTAGATTGCTTCATTTGTTACTATGTTTTCGTATTGGGTGAACACTGCTGCTCGCTGTCAGAATTAGGCAGCTCAATTTGACCATAGGCAGCACCAGAGAAGAAGCAGGGGTAAAGTTTGGGAACTATTGAGTCGAGGCTAGGAAAGTTTTATTTAGCCATTTTTAATAAGGCTGTTTGTGCCCCCCAGAGAGAGCTGGTGGATCAAAGGGCATGATCTGTGCTATGGATGAGTTCACCCTGGGTCCAGCAGAGACGATCAGCCTCGCTGACAGCAAAACAAAACCAGAGAGTGAAGGATGCCCTATCCAGCAGCATGTTGCCCTCACACTCCGAAGGCTCCATTAGAATAAAGGCAGATGAAACAAAGACTGGCTGAAAGCACAGATGTTGTGATTCATTATCCACTCTGATAGATAGGCATGAGTAGTGAACAGTGTGCGTAAGTGTAGGTGTGTGTCAAAGCGCACATGTGTGTATGTTGCTTAATGCGCGCGACTTCATGTTATGTTTGTTTCATTTGACGAAAACATCCTTACAGAAAAAAAAAAAAAAACATACAGACACCCGCAGGACACACGCAAAACACACTCACACGCACACATGTCCATGTTTTGAGTGCATTAGCAAAAAGAGTCCCCTCCAGTGCCTCAACCACGTCAACTAAAAGCAGCCAGGCAGATGGCAGCAATGAGAGAAGTGCAGAAATAATTCAATAGTGAACCTTTCTAACCTTTACCTGTGGGCGTGAGCACCAGTCATTGATTCACGCTGTGCTTGACAGTACACTACACACCACCTGAGGAGGGTGAGAGGAGGGTGGATGAAGAGAAATGGATGAGTTTGGTGAAAAACACCAAAGGATAATATGAGTGGGAGGAAACCTCTACTGTATGTTGCTGATGGTAGCGTGCGACAAGAGAGGGGAACTTTCCACAGATGGATGTTGGGAATTATTCATAATTTGTCTGGTTTCCCCAAATATTGTCCCCCTTGCCCCCTTGCAGCTGGGTATCAGTGGCAGACAGAAATTCTCACACCACTTTGAGGATGATACCACTACTGTACACCACGGTAGGCTGCCATTGATTAGAAAGCACCTTCAGGTCTGGGGCCTGCTTCTGCCTATTCCCACAGAATTATTCTGTAAACCTGACGCGCAGTAAGACAGCTATCTCTGAATAAGTGTTGTGAAGAACACTGTGGCTGATGAGCAAACACAGGCAGTACATTGTCTCTTGTGTGGTGGCTAATGACTGACTAGCAATGATCCTGTGAAGGCACTATTTGTTAAAGAAAGGAAGTCTAGAGTTTGAGGGAGTCCTGCCCATAGCCACAGACTGTCTGTTTAACCAGATGTGATCGCCTGCCCAGCGACAATCTGAGACAAAATAGTGTTTGTTTTGCGACAATCTTGGACATTCTTACTGTTTGACTTAGGCCAGATTTATGGCGTCCATCCCGGTCCAACTGATGGCCCATCTCTCACAGTCTCTCTTTGTCTGGCTGTGCTGTCGCTGCTGCTTTATAAGTTGGCTGTGGATATGTTCTTCCCACTGTCCATTTAGAGCAAAGGATCTTGGATGAGCACAGTGATGGATGATATTTAAGTAAGGGAAAATGAATGAGGAGCCAGACATTTGTACTGTAAATGCACACTGAAGAGATTAACTTCCACCATGCCCGTGGAGAGGAAAAAGGAGTTTCAGCGCAATAGTATGATTTTGACCAATTACCAAATAAAAAAAAATACTTTTTTGTTAGCAGTATTTGAGGTTTGGACTCATAATCAGCCCCTTTCAAATACCAACAGGAAATGTTTATGTAGTAGCGTTATTGCTTAATTGCTTACTCCCTGTAGAACTGCCTGTGTTTGGCAAGACATGCATCCTCTGACACAGACATGGATAGTAAAGAAATAAAAGTTTGCACATGTGTATCCCTGGTTGACAGATTTCACAGTGCTTATTTTACTAACACTGAGTAAAGGAAAAAGAGCCTGTGTAGTAAGGGCAAAACAGGTTTCCTTTTGTTAATATAAGAAGTAAAAGCTAACTGTTTTAAGAAAAGCATGTCTGTTTTCTAGATTTCCTGTTGCTTCGCACATTGCCTTCAGATGGTTGTTATAAATTTAGTAATTTTATGATGATTTCTAAATCCGTTTTTCATTTACACAAAGAAGTTATGCCTTTTAGTGTTTAACACTTTTTTGCTTGTTCATGTGTGGGTCCCTTAATATTATTTTAAAGATTCCTTTTCACATAAAATCACACTAGCCAACATACTGTATGTAGTAATAAGAGAGAGAAAGCAAATAAGTAAGGAAACAGCCCACCCTGACCAATTTGAAGCATTAAGATGAATAATCCAGTGTTTAGAAAGTAAGCAAAGGTCAATTTTCATGCTACTTGCTCAGTAAGCATACAGGAGAGCATATCGAGTCAATTCAGCTGCGCTGCACAGTCAAGAGGGAGGGACGTGTAATTTCTGGTCTTTTTGCGTTTGTCGGCTGCTGCTATAAAAAGATTTTCCAGCTTCCACTCAGGAGGCAGATGGGTTTTGTTTTTCTAAGTTGTAATATTGTACTGACACTTGAATAGCCAGTTTGAAAGGAGTATAAATATTGATGTTTGTCCAGAAATACTCAGGTGTGTAATCTGAAATTATGAGATGGAGCACCACGCGTTTCAACATGAGCTTCATTATTCTGTTTGTTGCTCGTTGCTGTTTATGAGTCATTAATCTTAAAAGCAGCAACTAAAATCCTCACCCGTGTATGTGACTGAATGAGAAGTGTAAAAAGGTAAGCAGCTACAGATTAATTTAATGTAAAATATATTTGCTTGCTAATTACATTGTGCTGAACCTAGACGGTTTAAACATCCACTGCAGCTGATTTCAGGCAGTGATAGTGTGGTTGTATTATTGATGATATACAAACATGCAGATCAATAATGTTGTGGCATCTGTTATTTTTTGTTACCAACATATGAAATTAATTACCAGTAGTGTTCATTTCAGGCATGTCTTCATGCATCTTAGCTTTACTTATGTGGTTTAACACAAAAAGTTGGATAACTCAATCAGTAATATAAATAATGGTGCAAATATACTTCAGTTCAGCTGTTTATTGTTTTATAAAATTACTTTGGCACATGATCATCAGCTCATTTGTGTTTTTTTCCCTCATTTTTCTCTTCACTTGCCATTATCAGAAGCATATATTTTGAGCTGTGATTGTCTCAAGAGGACCCCGTTTATTGTCATCTACAGTGGAAAGTGTCGCCTTGAAGCAGAAAACACATCAACTCTCTGGTTGCATGGGGACATAAAGTCTGGTAGAAAATCTGTTCCTTAAAAAAAAGAACGAAAAAAAGAAAGAAAGAAAAGAAAATTCCAGGTATTTTTCAGTGAAAATCAGTAAAAAGACAGAAAAGTATTAATCATAGCAGTGCCTGCTGACTGGGAGTTCTCTGGAAATGAGTTCCTCTCATGTATATGCTGAATATTAGAAGCACTTGGGAAAGCTGAGATGGGGCACATATTTGTGTGTGAGAGATGTGTTAGAGCGGAGAACACAGTGGATGTGTTTGAATCCATGTCACAAGTCGCCGTCAGTCTAACAGACAGGCCAGCACTCTGAGGATTACTCGATTTAAGGTGGCACATTGGCCAGTGTGGCAGCCAGAATTAGGAAAAATGGGCTGTGTTTTTGTCATGTTAAACTGGGCAAAAGAATCTAATTGGGTGGGGGAGAGCGGATGGCAATACCTTCTTTGTTTAAGGGCCCTCTGCAGTCACTTTGCAAGACCCATTGTGCATTGACCACAATAGCATTAGTTTGTGCTCTTGTTCTGGCCTCCTCTTTTCTCTGGCTCTCTGCAGTCAGCTCCTGTCCGTTCCACTCTGTCTCCACGCTTCACTTCCACGCTCCACCAGTGCTCAGGAAGGGACTCAGAAACATGCCCCCCATCATGATTACCTCAACCTCGCTCTCCTCCCATCCAGTATTATCCCACCATCGCCATCACCATCCTCAGTCATTCCTGTCCTGCTTTCTTATCCACACTATTAAAAAGATAAAGATAGGGATGGAAAGGCACCCTTTTTTCTGCTTTGTCTGTAGTCCACTTTTGCCCCGAGAAGAGAATCTTTATATTCGTACATTCTTGTTATCAGTTTTAAAGAATCCAATCATTTAATGAGAAATTATTAAAATTGATTGCTCCACGAGTTCACAGACAGTCTCGCCACAAGGTCTTGCAAATGTGCAATAAATGGTTTGTAGTCATGAAAATAAACTTATTTTCTATTGCATCATAAGATAATGGAACAATTATGTTTTAAGTTATTTCTCCTGTCATGTGTCACTATCAACCATTGCAAAACAGCTTCAAGTCTGACTGACTCTGATTATTGAATAAACTTTGCTAGTTGTGAAACAGTGATGGTAAAAATTACTTTCAATGGGCAACCACTGGAGTATACGTCAGTACTCATAATGATTCCTCTCAACCGAGAGTTTTTTCATATTCTTTTATCTAGAGAACCATATTTAAATTAGAGTTTAAGCCACGCTACAAAAAGAAGCACTTACCTTTCATGATGTCCTCTCAGAGTAAGCCAGAGCGGTTCGTAAGTTGCTTGGTGACCAAACTACTTGTGGAGGATTATAATGCAGATGTAGTAAAATACATTTGCAGCCTTGGTGTGATGTAAAAGGTGGATGTAAACCGTCATTACATATTTCTAAATGCATGTCTCTTGAAGAGTACACTATAATCAACAGCAGGTGAATAAATGAGGCCTCTCTGTGACAGGACCTAGCTTACAATCTTTCAATACCTCCAGCAAATCCATGTGCAAATTGTATAACAACTGGCCACAGTATATTTAGTGCACTGTTAATGGCCCCGTGCCTTGTGAAGGGGTAATCATGCATGATAAAAACCGGGCCCAAGTTACTAACCTAGGAGCAATCTTGTGTGCATTAAAGTGTCCTTTTTTTGTTACAAAGGTCATTCATAACTTGGTCGCTTTGTTGATGTACAGTGGGAGATATTGATTGATTAATGCATTAAGTGCTCACAATCCATTAGGTTCTGTGAAAGGGACTGGAGAGAAGACTTGCTCTTTCTCTCACAATGTATTTTCACCTCTCCCCGTTGTTCAAAGGGCATAATTTTTTTGCTGGCAAAGTTTAAGGGACAAAAGCCAGAATATCTGCCAAGTAATGCATTCAAAAGAACGTTGGTTCTCATAAGTGTCAGCTCAATTACTCTGAAAAGCTTAACAAGGAATTGCTCTTACATTAGCCTCCTGCTCATCCTGACCTCAAAAGAGGTGGTATGTTGTTCTTCACCGACTGTAAAACAAGCACACTTCAGCGTCTGAAAGTATGAAAAAAGGTTCACTGTGTAATGTGTAATACAAAGAACATTGAGATGGTTATTTTGAACATTCAGTAGCTTCAACAAAACTGCACACTATCTGCCACTTCTTATTGCTGTCACAGTGACTGCCAGTGACTTGAGGAGCAGCAATAGACTGCTAGTCAGATTCAGTGACGACAAGGAGGATTATTTTCACCCTTGCCACTGTTGCGAGCAGATTTTTTCAACGCAAGAACTAAATTAGAGTAAATCAGAAATAGTAGATGCTTTTTCCCCAAACATTGTATACCTTCTCAGGATGTTTTGTTTTTTTTAGAGCCAATGAGAGCGAGGGCCATGGGGTTACTGCCTTACTACTTCGGGACAAGGGATAGGAGACCTTTATCGTCTGGGCCCTAAGCGGGGAAGCCTG
Organism: Scortum barcoo; assembly: GCA_023238725.1. Lineage (NCBI taxonomy): Eukaryota > Metazoa > Chordata > Actinopteri > Centrarchiformes > Terapontidae > Scortum > Scortum barcoo. The sequence goes on from CM041531.1 coordinate 27,707,182, forward strand.
TGAAAGGGGCCTGAGAGTCAGTCATTACCTTAGAAACATGGGCTGCATTAGAGATTCATAACAGTGTGCCATCTCTGCACCTTTCATCTCCACCAGGGCCAGCTCCATTAGGATCTTTTATCTTTGTGCTGATGGCTGCTCTTGATAATGGGACTGCCGAGAAATCCCAAAAAGTAAAGACTCAACTCTGACACTATTGGCCCTCCCTTTCCTCAAGCAGAGTAGCACATCAGAGTACAGTAGAAGATGTATACACTCTTATTCGTCAGTCTTTAAAACCAGATTTGCTGGGTTTCTTTTTTTATCAATTCCCTTAAGAAGTTGATACCCATTACTGAAGTTTAGTTAATGGTTTCACCACGCCATAGCTGTTGTAGCAGTCCCTCTCATGTCCCACCACCTTTGACACTGCAGTCTGATCACAGTGTTGATGATGCATCCAAAAAATGCGAGAAGAATGAACAACCTTTTTGTATTTTACTTTTCTTTTTTTTCTTTCTTCATTCAGGCTACCAATCACTGTGTCTCTGCTACCCACATGACCGGTGAAGTTTTATAAGGTTAAGGTTTAGTGAAATATTGGCATTCTTCCTGCTGATGCCCCCATGAAAATGCATTAACGATATCCCATGCAAAGCCTCACTGAAGACTTAGCTTTTGGGCAGACAAACATAGCTGCATAATGGTATAGTAATTCATGCAAGCCAATGTTTTTCAAATGTTACAGTAATTATGAAAAATATTCTTACTTTTCCCCTACATAGCCGCAGCAGAGCAAATCTCATTTCCAAGGCAAAGCGGAGAGGGAACACACTGAATAATCATTGTGTTTAATGCTCTGGTCATAATCCCAGGTTTTATGATGGTTTTCTAATGATTTTCTAATGATGTTAAATATTAGTAGAGAGTACAGCCATAATTTGAACACAGCAGTCGTTTTTTCAATGCTCTATCAGCACACCCGATTGCAACTACAATGAATATTGCACTGGGAATGAGATTTAAGAGCCATCCCTTTTGGTGTTTTATTTTGCCGTCTCCCCATCTGCCATAAATCCTCATTGCTGTGCTTTTGAAGCCTCTGCCCTTGCCTGCCTTCCCCAGGTGGGAATACAATTAGGTGCAGGGGCCATTTCATTCAGTGCCACTGTCTGTCCACCGCAGTCATTCGTAAAAAATGCCGGAGCTGTCCCAGTGGAGAAAACAGTGGACTCCTGGGAAATATAAAAAACAAGGGAAGAAGAGGGAGAGAAACAGAGGAAAACAGTGGAGGGATGAGCACAAAGACAGGAAAAAATCTCCAGAATTGCTGTCAGAGGAGATACAAGCTTGGCCTCTGATGAGTGACAATATTGAGCAAAATATGTATTGGAGACAAAGGCTTTGTCTCCTTCCTGTGCCTTTTCAATGAATTACACCTCTCCACCCCCTACCCCCAGCTTTTTAATTAAATGGCTGCAGCTCCATCTCTCTATCCGTAGCTCCCCATTACAGAGGCTAGATAAGGGATTGCTATCTGTAGCATGTTAAGAAAGGCTGCTGGGCAGCCAAGCCTCATGAAATTTGTCACAAGATCTCATTTTCCTCATTGCCAGACGTGATGCTTATAATTGATGTGGAGGCAGCAGTAATTTATTGGCCGTCTGCAATTATCATCCCCTTCTAGCAGGGGGATGTGACTGCAATTTATAAGTGTGTGTGTGCGTGTGTGTGTTGTTGGTGTGTCTGGGGTTTGGGGTGTGACATTGTATCGTATAAATTAACGCAAAAACATGTTTCTCCTTATCGTATGATAAGTGTGTATGTGTGTGTGTGTGTGCCACTTAAGAATGCAAATTAATGACAGGCTCCATATCATAAACAACATGGGGCCTGTAATGCAGCCATGTTCAGTTGAGGTGTCGAGGCTGTCAGTGCGCCAGCTGGACTTTCACACACAGCCGGGGAGTGGAAGGGCAACCAGAAGCCTGGGGGGTGGGGGGGTCAGAGAGGGCGGGCCAGAGGGACAGAGGGGGCTGGTGCCGCAACCCTTTGTCCACAGCTCCTCCTTATGTCTTTAGGGTTTGTTTTCACATAGTAAAAACAATCACAATGGGGGATTGTTAATAATGTGGCCGTCTGAATGCAGAGACTGTGAGACTTAATGCAGTCAGTCATTTGCTGGTGTGCTTTAATCAAAACATTTCTCCTCTTAACTTTTCACTTGCAATATTGCAATATGGAAATGCACATTGTGTCCAGGGGCCATTCTCCACCATGAAGATAGTGACAAAGTGAGCTGAAGTAATAGTGGGTAATAGAAGGCTTCTTGCTGTATAATACACACCTGACACCTGAGTGTATAGAGTATATGAATTTCTCTGTGCTGTTTGTACCATTACAGAGTAAAAAAAAAAAAACACTATATACATTGCCAGTGTGATCTGGAAAGACACTGCATTAATAAAATCTGCATTCATTAACCCAGGAACATCATTAGTGGTATCAAGGCAGCACTTCAGCTCAAAAATCACGGGATTCGTGGCTTCTTTGTACTATATGGGTAATGTGAATTCACCAGACTGAGGACAGTGAGGTACAGTCCACACATGGTAATGGTGGCTGGGGTTGTCTTTAAGTGGGGGTCTGTTCATTTGCCTTTATGCAGAATGCATTTTATTTTCGAACGACAATGCAAAATACTAATTCTCTAAAAATACACTAAATGCCTTTGTCAATACCAGATCATTTTGTTATTTGCTAGACAAATAGATATTAACAATTGTCAAATAAAGGTAATCAGAGTCACCATTTTAGCTTCACACACACACACACACACACACACACACACTCGCCTAACTATTAATGTAATTGAAGGTGAAGGGGAATGTCTCATGTTTTGTGTCAGGGTCTTGCAGTGTTTTGCAGTATTTTACCTGCTCTGCTCTGTAGATGAATAACAGTTTTAGTGGTGCACAGATTTTCCTGTTGCACAGCGGTGAGCTCCATGGTCAGAGTGGATTGCTGTCATGCCATGGTGGGGAAGAGAATGAGGAAGATGAGGGCTGTCACCGGCAGCCACTCTGAGCATGCTCCCTTTGTCTGGGAAACCTGTTTGTTTTGTCTACCTGCACGCCTGTTGTGTGCAGTTGCCAAATTAGACTTTCAAATCAAGAAGCCAGTGGGAGACCAAGACTCTAGTTTTCTCCTTCCCTTTAATAATCATCCCTGTTTACTCTTCAGGGAGTCATCTTTATATATTTTTTTTTCTTAAATGCGCCCTCTAAGCAGGGAGAGTGTCTTTAATAAAGCAAGCAGGCAGAGCGCCATTCCAACATGTGAATTGCACAGGAGAGAATTGAGAGATGGAAGCAATAGAGGAACACCAGAGGAGGGAGGCGGTGGGGGGGGGCTGCTGCTGCCGCTGCACCCTTCATGCTATTATCTTTATGGCATAGCAAAACATGCTTCAGGCAATCAGCATGAAATTGTTAATTGCTCAGCCCACTTGTGCGTTGCTCAGGGGACAGGGGCCTTCAGGAGGTCCCGCATCGAGCGAGTAAGGGGTGTCCGACTAACTGCCTGCACGTCTGGTCTCTCACACGACACACAACACTGTCCGACAAACATGTTGTCTCCTCTCACTCTCAGTGACCTTCACAGAATTGCGGTGGCAACCACCAGAGACATGCTCCACATAGTGTGTTTAAGAATTAATTGAAGCTACAGTAGAATATGTGCTTGTTAAACAAATTATGTTCACAATAGAGTGGGCACAGACTTAGCTTAGATTGTCACAATGATGTTTGGTCCTGCGTGTGCAACCATGATCATCATGCCTGTCTGAGAATTTTTTTTTATTTTTCGTTTTGGAGGATTGAGGTGGGCTGTTTTTATGTCTGCTTATGTCAGGTTATTGATGTCTGTTTTCTCTGAAATGTAATGTGTGTTGCCTTTGGGTCAGAAAGCCACAGATGGAATGAAGGTTGAGATGGGAGTCAGAAGTGAGTGAACTCAAACCCTATGCAAAAAAGAGGCATGAGGGCACCTCTTTATCCTGTGGGAGGATCATTGCAGAGAGCAATATTGGCTCTAACATGATTCCACACAAATGCACAAACAAACGCACCCACAACCACCATCCCGTCCATGTGCTGCTTTCACCTCCTAAGAAGTGGCTGCAGGTGGCTCAGAAGAAGATATGTAAGACATCTTTTCAAAATGAACACCACCCCTCCCGTTACATGCTCAGTCAGAACATAATGCCACTCCTTCTTGGCTATCAGTTTTGTTCCTGTTGGAAGAGAGGGAGAAAGAGCAAGGTTACACGGGGCGTCATATTAATGGGGCCTGTCATGCGCGTTGATCGTCTTAGGCGTGGAGGAGGATGAGCGCTCAAAAGGTGTTGTCTTCAAATAGGATTTCTGCAAGTGAGACATCCTCGTTGGGTGATATCCCCCTCAGAGCAGCCACTTTCTTATAGAATGATCTGTTATTAAGCAAATGAAGTGCTGCGGGCCCAACGGTAAATCCCTCCACTTTGTCATGGTGTGCTCTCAGTTATCACACCCTGCTCCCTCATTCATTCCTGATGTTCTACCCATTTCACCATGTTATGCCAGGGCACCCCAGCCTTGTGTTTGAAGTCAGTCGCCCCTTTGGAGCACACATGACACAAGGAGGATTCCATGTTGTAATCAATGACTCCTTAAAAAGGCCCATTGATCCCTTATATAAAAAAAGGAAGTTTGTAACCGAGCCAGCTTTTTCTCCTGAGCAGAATGAAGTTAACGGAGCAATTTGAGAAACAAACGTAAATGAAAGGGTGGACCCACTACTGCATATAAAATCTTGGGATTGGGCTCTGCTGTCGCTTTAATTTCAGTTCCCATAATCCCTTGGACTACTCTTACTAGTGACAAATCGGAGAAATGCCTTACCTCCAAACACTAACATCAGCTCAATCAGTCAGTGACAGTGACAGACAGTGCAGCGACTTCAACTTAAGGTACAATTAGGAAATCTCTTAATAAACTTTGGTTTGACGTGGGCCTTTTGTCCCGGCCATCCAGATACATGATAGAAGAGAAAGAAGGGGCAATCGGAAGGGGGCGGGGTAGATAGGGGGAATGGCAACTAGACAGGAATTGATTGCATTAATTGATATGCCAATATGTAAGCTTGTTACATCCACCATTGCTTAGGATGATGGCTAACAGGTCCTGCTGATCAATGGAACCAATAAAGGCTTCATCCATTAATGAGCAATGTGGTAATTAATGTTATCCCTAAACCAATTACCTCAGGCAGTGCATCTACAGGAAAGCGCAGCAAATAGTCCAACCAGGTTATCTCTTTTATACTCCAAGCAATTTTCTCATGCTGCCTCTTTACTGCTCTGTGCGTTACCATGGCTTTAAGGCTAAACTCTGGCACAGTCTATTCACAGTGCATAGAAAAAAAAAAAAAAAAAAAAAATATATATATATATATATATATATATATTAGTGATTGCACAGGTTATCAAGCAAATTGAAAGTAAATTTTGAAAAGAGTCACATTTAATATTGTACTGTACTACTACACTACATTATTTGTTGCCTCAGCCTTGAAGTTATAGAACCAGCATAAGTAGTCATAGCTTCATATTAACATAATACAATTCATCTTGTTCCTTTTTATGTGGGGATTCAAGCTTGTAGAGCTGAAACTTTATTGTTTTCCTAAGAATCCTTGTTCTTTCACTCAGTTGTCTAACTCTCCACTCTACTTTCTCTTATTCTCCAAAACTTTCTGTACTGAATTTAGTGAGGTTTCAAATGTTCTTCACTGTTCAGACAACAAAAAAAGATTAACAGATAGGACAGATGACACTACTGTAACAAACAGGTTTGTCAGCCAGTGACTCTGTGTAATTACTTCACCTCTAATTATACATGTTATGTGCAGTTTAGTTTATGCGGTGAAGAGTATGACTGCGTTGCATGTCTGTTCGCCACAAAAGCCTGATTGTCTTGAAGGTTGCAACAAAGACCAAGCCACAGAGTCACAACCAAGTAACAAACCACAGCTCTCTCTGATAGACACACTGTCTGCACTTGAATAATAGCATTGCATTGCTCAACAGTTTCATTAATCTCATCTTCATATGATGTCAATGAAACAGGGTTTTCTGCATTTTAGTAATAGGTTATTCTTCAGGAACCACGTAGAGAGTACAGTTTGACAGGTCGTACCTCACTGTAAGCCTGACTTTGGACAGAGTGTCAAGTAAATGACAGTCATGCTGCTTGTTGGGCCCTACCCACCATGCCTTCCTCTAGCTATTTACAGTAAATGTTTTTCACTCATTGAGCATTACATGGCAGCTGCAGTTGGTTTCAATTAATCATGGAGGCTCGTCTGAAACATGTGTTTGTTTGGCTTTATGACACACAAGCATGTCTAAAATGTAGTCATTGTGTTCTATATTTAGTAAGTAACACCTAAATGTGGGAACAATACTGTGTTTGTATGAAGGCATGTGTGCGTTCTACTCCTCATATAGTTATTGTTTATACTTTAAGTATCCCTACTTAAACAGACTTAATAAAAAACAAAACAGTACTAAGTGTGAGATGATGACTTATTAGTTGGGACAAGCCCTTTAGACCAAAATCCAGTTTATGTAATGGGTGTTGCAGAAGTGCAGAAAGGCCCATCTGTCTCTCTGCCTATTATCCGGAGCCTTAATCGGGACTTACAGCAGGGCAGGCTAAATAAACAGTAAGTAAGTTGTCTTGGGTAGAGGAACGTCAATGCCTGCAACTTGCTCAAGCCTTTGCTCTGAATGGTTCTGTATTGACCCCTCAGGACCCCCCGAGAATTCCCTAATTGAAAATTAATATTGAATCAATGCCGCGGGCCATTTGCATATTGATTATAAACATCCAGGAAGGCACCAAGTATGTCTTGGATCAATAGGGCCCTTCTGCAGCAGGCCGAGTGCACTACATCACATGGCAGCTGCCTGCTCCTGAGGTTAATGACTGCTGCTTGTTAAGGAGCTCTTGTCAGGTAGAATCCTGCCGCAGGGTCTTTCTGCCAAAGCTGGCAGCAGGTGAACTGTTGAGGGTGGAAAAAGAGGTAAAGATGAAGTGAATGTAGGGGAAATATGGGATTCGGCCGGCCTTATGTTTTAAGCAAGTTTATCTCTACATTAGGTGATCAGGTGTGTTAGCGACGTGTAAGCATCTCTGTTGCTCTTCATCAGTTAATACTCTGCTCTGTTATCTATGTTTTTTGGCCTTGGCAGCCTAGCACTGAACCCTGACCAGTCCATAACACAGACCATAAAGTTCAACAGCCATGTATGTTTATATTATATATGTGTGTGCATGTGCATAAGAGAGGATAAGGAAGGGAAGCTGCTCAAAGATAAAGGCAAACATTTCCAGCCCCTGAAGGGAGAGAAAACAATATTAGGAAGATCAAAAATGGCTTTTTTAATTTTGGAAAGAAACTTTCACAGCATTACAAGACAAAGGCAAACAAGAATCCTCTGCTTTAAGTGACATTAAGATTCAACACATACATTCCTCCCATAATAGTTTCCACATGGTGAAGAGATGTAAGAGGTGGAGGCAGGAGAGCAGAGATGGCAGTGGAGACAATGGAGCGAAAAGGTTGGATGCAGATAGAGGGAGATAAAGCAAGAGAACCCCATCAAACCACAGTAGCTGGTAACCTGAGTATCGAATCCCACAGAAGCCTGACTGGCTGGTTTAGTGGCGATGCTGAAGCCTGGTTAAACTAATGGGGCTCTCTAAAACTGGATGATTCTCTGAACCCACAGGAGACAGCAGACCTGGTGTGAAGCACATGTGAGAGCAGCTTATCCTCCAGTCTATGAAAGGCAAGGTCTTGAATTAATGCCTCTGTGCAGACTGTGTCCATTCTCCCCTCGCCGCCACCGCCCACCCCCCACCCCAACGCACACCCTGCACTGGGAGCTGGGGTCTGGGAGCCGAGAATGGAGTGCCGGGCCCAGAGAACCAGGCTGCATCTGATTGCTTCATTACAGGCCCTTTCATTGACTTGGTTGCACCGAACTGATGAACTGAGGCAGTGGACAAGAGCACATAATAGGAAGAAATGAATTCTTATCACAGCCTTCTCAGGAGGCCACTGGTCCTGGCTGGAGCCAACATAGGCCATGGCTGAATGGAGAGGAGGGGGCTGAATCTGGGCCTATTCATGAGCCAGAAGCAGACTGCGAACATGATGGAGCTTTAGGATGTTGGATCAGTACACAGGGGAGGAACCGTGAATCCACAGAGAGCCATATTATAGTAGGCAGCTTGTTTTAATGATTAGTTTGGTGATTAGTGTTTGCTTTCTCCTGGTAACTGACACCCACAGCATAACATTTTTTCAATTGTTTATTCCAGCAGTCCTCCAGAGGCAGACTTCTGCTAGTTAGAGTCCCTGCTTTAGGCCCCACAGCAGCACCCAAACACCAACCACTGAGATGAATAATTAATTTTGTACCTTATTGGGCTCTCGCCCCCAACTCGCCAACCTCTGGCTAATGAGTGAGAAGAGTCTTCTGCAGCAAGGACAATAACGGCAGCCATTATAAAAACAACAGCAACACTAACAACCACAGCCATGCATACGATAGAAACGCAAGGTGTGGTATAGCACAGCATCAATTTAGCAGCAGGCTCGGTCTCCATAGGGCAAGGGTTGTTAATCCCTGACCATGCCTAACAGAGACTAGGGAGTCCACAACTCTGACCAACCCGCTCATTTCCATGCCTGTATGCACAGTCAGCACTAAACTGAGCAGGAGGAGGAGGAGGAGGTGGGTAGAAAAACCCTGTGCGTCACAAATGGTGCAAATGTGATTCTTAGACTATTAACATAACAGTTTCCTGCAAAGATAAACATTGAATTATGTGATGTGATGTAATGTGTGTAAATTAAAAATCTATTTAGCGGAGTCTGCCGATGGGCCGATCAGGTACCACACCTACCTGCCAGTGCGCTCTCCCCTCTTCCTCTCTGCTGCCATCACATATTTCCCCTCCCCCTCCTGCTCATACCTGTTCACTTGGCACAAAATGGATGCTGCAAAGCCATTTAATTGGCCTTCACTTCAGAATCCAAGGGCATTTGAAATGTCTCTTTAATAATATCCCTTCCCTTACAGAGCTTCTTGACAGTGTTTGGGAAGAATGCACTTAGTTTTGAACAGTTGCCTTGTAGCCAGTGGATATCAGACTCTCCCTGTGTTCATCCTACAGATCTTTTGGCCTCAGTGATTGCTACTGGGCTGTCATGTTTTTTTTTTTTTTGTTCTTCTTTGTTTTTGAGCATGGGATTAATGTTACAACTAAAAGGCTTACTGCTAATTTTGGTCATTTTTTGAACAGCTGGCCCATGTTTTAGCCACATCATCAGTTCCATTTTTTCTCTCCTGCCTGTCTCTTCCTCTCCCTCTCCTGTGGCTGAGCCAAAGATAACTGAGCAGCAGTGTTTGACTGTAATCACTCCAAGTCTCTTCCTCTGGAGAGCAACACAGCGGGCAGCGCGGTTCCACCCCTCTAGGAGCTTTCAGCCCACTTTCACAGTATTATGACATGTTCATGAACAATCAGACAAGCCAAGTTTGCTTACATATATGTAATGTACAAGCACATGTCTTTAAACTGTGTAGCTTTTATTCCGTGTATAGACTGATCCTCCAATCATCAACAATAATCACTCTGTAGTTAGAAAGAGAGAAAGGGTGACCTGTTCTGAGAGGGTAGGGACAACAGAACAAGTGGAAGAAACATTATTTTAATAAACTTCAAGGCAAAAAAGGAGCCCTAATGCAGGGTGAACTGAGTGGGCATGCTCTGTCAAGTGTCATTATGAGGTATTTTTGAATCTCAGGTAAAATTGAAAGCCTAAAGCAATTTGGCATACTGATTGGGCCCAGATTAATAGAGGCTGGATATACCACTGAGATTAGATAGATAGCTAGTTTAAATGATGGTTGAGTTGGTCCATTGCATCCCATCATCTGGCTCTGAGTATATTTTGTAATTAAGGCTGTAAGGTGTGTGCATAATCAAATAAATAAATAATGCTGCCAGAATTATGTGATAATAAATTAATACATTACAAGAAGTGAATAAAGGAGCAGCTAATTGCATGAGATGAGTCTTTTTCATTAGCCTTTTGAGAGGAAATTTCATTATATGCATCGCAAGCCATAGAGCCAGATGAAATCCAGTTTTCAGAGTATGCAAATATGAATAAAGCATTGTGTCAGGAAGGCCATAAGATTCATAACACTGCATTTCAATAAACATCTCATTGTGATTTTTGTCATCTAATTTTGATATAGTTTTCATTTAAGCTCTCTTCACTCTGAGGAGAGACAAGCAGAAGTCACACGAAAAACAGGACAAATTTGCGTCTTTAAAGAGAAATGCCTCATAACCCAGAGAAAGCATCTGCCTTTTTTGGAGAATATGTGAATTTTGAATATGTGACTCTGAGTAAATGTTTTTTTTTTTTTTAGATTTCAGTTGGGATTGAAACATAACCTCACTCAAATATTGACATAACTTCTTTGTCAATCACATATGGATATATAGGTTTATTTCAAACTAGCAATAACTGTGATCTGTGGTACTATTTTTGCTCACAAAAAAAAATAATATTAAGGATTTTTTTTTACATACTTGCAATATTGATATTCAGTTTTGTTCGCTTTCTCTATACCTATTGTTGCCAGCAAAACATAAACTTGGTTAAATGCATCTCCAATAATTGCACTGCAAAGTTGGTTGATTATTTTGTACATAATTACAGTGGAAAACAACCTGCCTATTAAGCCTTTAATGGCAGTAATACTGAAAGCAATTACCATTACTTTGCTGCTCACACTGAAAATAAAGATTTCTCTAAATTAAAAGGATCCTCTGACTACTGCTAAGGCTAATTGTGTGGGGTCTTATACAGACATCTGGTTGTACATCATTTGTAAGGGCTAAATGCTGATCAGTTAGGAAGGCCTTTACAAGCTGTGTCCTAAGTGTGTGTTTTTGGGACTGCTCTGCTGCCAGGGAGTCTGATAGCTCTTGAATTATTTATCTATCAGGCTGCTGGACGGTAGTCACGGCGACCTAGGCCCCGTAGTGGTTGTCTGGCGACATCTCGCTCCAACAGTAGCCATTAGCAGACAGGGGTACGGGTGCTAATGAGAAGGTTGCAGCGTGCGTGGGACAAGAGTTTTCTAACCCTCCAACCCCTCCTCACGTATAGGCACTCCACGCTGAATAAAGACGCACAAAAGATTTACAAAGATCTGAGTGCAGAACTTTTTAATTAGGGAAAAAATTAGGTTAGAAAAAGAAAAAAGATTGAAAAGGAAAGATAGAAACAACCACCCGTTTTCCTATTAAGGAGAAATGTCAAGCGCAGTGGTGAAGCAATAGTCTGTGTGCATCCCTTTGTTGTCCTCCCTGACATTGAAGGCTAATTTTTCATGGTTATTTGAACTGGAAAATGAAAGAGAGGTTTGCGATTATTTCCTATAAATGACAACACAATCGCATTACGCTTCAGTACAAACACAGAGAGGATATTGCCTTTTCATATTTCATGTGAAAGTAATGGATGGGCTATGCAAAGAGGAACGGAAAGAAAGACAAATGGTGAACGAAAGCTCCCTGTGTTTGATTTGTATTAGAAACTGAATGGATAGAGGTAGCAAGAGTTTTTTCTTTTTTTCAATAAGTGGTAGCACTCTCATGGATGTTTTAAAGTGCCTGTGCAGTGTAATCATTGGATTTCTTTAGCAATTAGCTATGAGCAACCAGCCGGGGTGGTTGTTAGAAGAAAAGTTGCCCAGTGTATCCACTGCAGTCTCTACATAAGGACCTCACACACACTGTGTCCATGTGTGTCTGTACGGCAGTGTGATGAAATAAATAAAAATAAGTGTAATAAATAAATGAGATAAAACCCCACCCAGCCATCCTCCACCTCTCCACTCGACTATCCTGAAATATCTGAAACAACTTAGCAGGCCTCAAACTTTTGAGCACAAACACACGTCAATGATACCCTATATTTTATATTTTAAATAAAATTGATTAGCAAAATTGGTATTCATAACCTTGTTGGATTCTGTTTTATCTGTGCGTACGCTTTCATAAACAAACAGCCGGTCAGGCCCTAGGCTCTGGATGGAAACAGGGAGGCAGAATGACCATCGAGGAGGATGGCAAATCAGCCCACTCTGGAGGGGCATGTTGAGAAATGTGTTTGTGTACTTTTAAGTTTACAGAGATTGAAGGACTGGCAGGGAAGCCTCTGCCGGCAGGACTCATGTAAATAGGACCCATGTGGGAGCTGTGAGTCGGACTCCTGACACGCGCCGAGGTAGGCGCTACATACATCCAACCATGGCAACATTGATTTTCTGAGCTAATACCTCCACAGAACAGTCCACAGGCAGATGGATGCACTACAAAGATATGCAAATGGTGCATTCGATAAATCGACAGGCAGAGATCTTTTTCAGACAGTCCACTGTACTGGTCTGCAGTGCCTAAAAGGAGAGATAAACAGATAAGTACCTGTTAATGGACACACACATACACAAGTGTGCACACTCCAACAAACATACAAGCACCTGCCTGTTACCTGGGGAAACTGAGATCGATAATAGAATTTCATGTTAAGCAGAACCGCTTCAGAAAAGCACATCAAATAAATACTGGGGCTAACCAGCAGTAAGTTTTAACATGAGTGTACTATTTTTAATGGGGAATACTATATTTTTAATTTTCAAGGTTTTCTTCAAGAAAGCTTTTTGCACTATATCGTGTGTATAATAACAAAACAAACTGTGGGTATAGTCAGATTCAGTGCGCTTATTAGTCAGATATGAAACAAAAGCTGCTGGGTGTATGTCATATATAATAGATGTGGGCTGTCTTGTTAAGCCCAGCAGGCTGTATGTGGCTGTGTCTCTGTGGAGAAAGGCTCTGAAGCTCGCTGTACCTGGTAATTAAAGAGAGTTTGTGGCAAAAGCCAAACATCAGGAGAGATGAGCTATGAACAAAAGAGCTGTGACAGTTTCAGGTTATGTGATTTTTGTGTCCCTTTTTTGCCAAATGAAAAATCAATACATTTTCCGGGTTATACATATTCAGTGTCCACCATGCTTCCGCCCTGATGGAGAGAGGGGCGGGGGACCGTGGGCTAGAGTGGGGGGAGTCGCCTGTTCGTCTGTCATAACTGTACCATCGCATTTTCCAACCCACTGGTGAATATTTCAGAGCTGATGTGATTGCCCTTCATGACAGCGGTGATGCTTTCTTTTTTTTTTTTTTTTTTTCTTTTTTCAGACACCCCTTCAGCCACCCCCACACTCCGTCAACCCACCCCAGTTCTGTTTGGTCCCTTTGAATAGCTGCAAATAGGTGAAGGCATTGTAGTGTTGGAGCTGGAGGAAAAAGAAAAAAAAGATACATTAATAAAAAGGAGGTTGATTTAAGAGGAGGCAGCAGCGAAAGACGACAAGCATAAATGCATGGTGAGGGTGGGGGGGGGGGCAGCAGAGAGGCAGAGTGACTCTTTGTGCAGGACAATGTCCCTCAGGCAGAGTAGATGGAAGAGCACTGCCCAGTGATGCTTTTGCCCCCTATCCAGGCTTTTAGCCCACCATCCTAGCAGAGAAAAGTACAGCCTGCATCTTCTATTGTGGACATAATATGTGTTAGTGAGTGGCCATCATCTTGGACATTCAAGGAAGTCACAGCGTGGTGTTTGTGTGTATGTGTGTGTGTGTGTGTGTCAGCTGGGGCAGAAGAGTGTGAGCAGTCCCTGAATGTTCACTCCCTGTGCAACCACATTAACCTAGATCCTCCTCTCTTTCATCACTCAAGTAAAACACAAAGAGAAAAGAACTGGAGCAGCACTCACTTTATCCACTTTATTTGTAATGTATCTAAACATGCCTATTATCAGGAGAAGTATTTCTAATTAGTATAATTTCCCACGAGAGAACACTTTGGGGAAAGTATTTAATACATTATATGGTGATCAGTGACAGTTTCTATCTTACTAAGTATCAAGAGCACATTAAAAATTGTTATTATCCACATTTACTGTGTTTTTTTCTGTTGAAAGAAAAACATGACGTCTATGTGTGACTTTTTGTGACCTGACTGCGCAGAGTGTCCTTTAAAATGGCAATTGACTTTGAAAGGCAAGGGGGATCAAATTAAGTGTTGTGTAGAAGACCCACGGAGCTGGGTTGATGAGCCGGCACCACCGGGAGAGCAGTGGAGCGGTGGAGGAGGGGTTGCTTCTATATTGTTCTAAGGCAGTGTGAGCTATCACTGCTGTTTGTGATTAACTTGCCGTTTTAAAGTTTTTTTAGTTATTAGCTGCCCTAACCCCGTACCCCTCCTCCATCCCCTCCTCCTCCTCTGCTTACCCCTGCCTCCCATCCTCTCCCCTCCTGCCCTGCAGCCCCATGGAGACACAAAGTATTCATTCACATTTAGATCCTGAGGTCACAGCAGGGCCAGCAGGGAGAGGCCAGCGAGTCCCCCCATAGACAGGTCAGGAATCTAACACGTAACTCCGACCAGCAGCGCTGAGGTAGCTTACTCTTCTTTCCTTTCAAAATGTGAAAGTGTGTGGGAGAGAGGGGGGGAGGGAAAGCACGAGTGAGAAAAGGAGAGTTCAGAGAGAAATACACTCTCATTTTGTGTTTGTCTGTGTGGCAGGACATTTTACAACATTGATTCTGATGTACAATTATATATTTTATTATGTTCATTCATTTGAGTATTACTCTTACTCTCATATTTAAAGTTGAAGACCATATAAATGAAGTGAAATATGCTACATTTATCACCATCCATATTAGTATGATTTTTTTTTTTTGCACAGCATAACACATGTCCACATTTTAACTCATCTTGATGCTTTGCAGTGCCGTGGCCCTTATGGTTGCTGATAGTACAATGTTGTGGTTTATTGCTTGTTCATAAGCAAGGCCCCTCTTGTCTCTGGCTAGATTGTGGGCATGTTTTACTCTGTTGTGGTTTTATGAGAGGTAGCTTGTGAGGACGCAAGGAGGGAGCATCTGTGTGTGTGTGCGCGTGTCTGTGTGTGTTTGTATCGGAGGGGGGTGGCGTTGACTAGGGGTGGGAGTGTTTTCCTGTGTGTTGTGCTCTAAAAGGGGGGTCTTGTGTATGGGGCGCAGAGGTGCTGATATGAGGAGAGGACAATGCATGAAAGCCCTCAGCATGGGTCCTGTGTCTCATTGTCCCATGGTACCCTCCTGTCACTTTCATTTTGCACCCTCTAGTCCAGAGTCAGGCCAACTTTGATATAAGGAAGGGGTGCAAGGGATGATGGGGGGAGCTAGAGGGGGATTTTTAAAAGAAAAAGTAGGGGAGAAAGATAGAGTCTCTGAAGTGTGAAATAAGATTGCTTTTTATCCGACAGTGCAGCGTTAAAGAAAAGGAAGCTGTCCGGCCCTGGATAAAGCAGCGAGGGGGGGCGCACCTCTCTGATTTACAGTGCCGTCCTGTGACACCTGGTTAAAATGATAACAACAGCCTCAATAATCATAATGAGAGTAATGAGAGCTTAGACACACAGCTCCACACAAGAGCCCAGAGAGGAGCAGAGCTCTGCCCTCGCTCCCAGCACTCGAGAGCCGGGGAGAGGGAGAAACTCGGCTCAGCCCCCGCGCTGGTTCTCCAGGACTTACGAAAGCCAGGAGAGATAGACAAGACAGTGCTGTTGACTGAGATACTGTATATGCAACAAAAAAGAGCAGAGCGCCACTGCTATTTGAGGAACACTGGAGCCATTCTCAGGTAGGACTGGAATTCTGTACTTTAAGAAAGGCAGTTATCATCATAGCAGTGTTTTTCGCTGAGGCCGGGGATGGAGGAGGAGCCTGACCTAGTGAAAGATATCTAGAGTGACTATTATTACTTGCTGCTGCTCTTCTCTACAGTCTGGGAAGGAATACTGGAAAGTGCAGTGGTTACCATCAATTATTTATTAGGCCGTTTGTGCTTGTCAGTCTGATTAGCATTAGTGTAATCACTGCTCTTCAGGGGAAAGGAAGGCTGCTCTCTCTCATCTGAAGGTAATCTTGCCGTTTTCAGCGTCTCATCTTCACTGGACGCCTCTTGCATAGCATCTGCTTTTGTCATCTCCACATATTTCTTTCCCTTTTCCCCTTCCCCGTGTGTTTCTGTCTGTTGCTGCTCGGCCCCTTCCCCCTCGCTCCCCCACCCGCACCTCATTAATGTGTGTGAGCGAGTTGCTCTCTCCCAGCTTGTATAGAGTGACACCTATGGGCCTGATTAAGCCTCTGCATTCGCTGGCAAAACACAAGAGGGGGAAGACTGCTGAAAGCGCCTGTGTGGTGTGTGTGTGTGTGTGTGTGTGAGAGAGAGTGAGTGTGTGCGGGTTCGTTCATCTGCGTGTGTCTGTCTGCGAGATGCTGGAACAGAGAGCCCATGGACTGTCCCCACTGAGTGACTGGCAGAGCAAAGCTGATATTTATATGCTCAGAACAAATGAGTGTAATCTCTGTGTCGGCAATGGGCTTATTCAGCTTGCATGATTAGATTAATGGAACTGTTTCATATCATTGTATTAGGATGGTTAATGAAGACAATTAATTAGAAGACAACCTTCAGGCTATTGTCCTTTACATCTCTCAGATTTGGGTTAGAAATGGCCTGCTGCCATAGCTTTGAGTGTTTCTCCTCATTTATTTTCAGAGTTAATCTATGGCTACAGTTTTAGTGTCTCTTCCATTTGCATCCTACTCTTAGGCCACTCATGACCTTTCATTAATTATGGTCAGCCCTGGCTTTAATCATTCTGTAATACCGTTGAAGATGAGACAAGGAATAGGCAAAGCCATTTGCCACTTAAAGATGTAACGCTACTCCTGGAATTAAATGTCTGCATTTCTGCATAAATTATGGACGGGGCTCTGTGTTGTGTGTGCTCAAAGTGTCATATACGTTGATTAAACATCTAAATAAAGAAGTATTGAAAACATGAGGAAGAAAATATATCAGTGCTCATGTGAGCATGGACAGTACGTGTACAGGAAGTTGGGGGTGGGCACAGGGAAGCTGAATAGCATTAGAGTGTTGGCTGCCTATCACAGTAATGTTTAAGCGCAAAGTGTGTATTAATGTGTAGGTGGGGAATTAGTCTCACTACAAGTGTCACATAGCTAAGAAAATGACACGTTGCCCCGTTTTTAAAGGTGAAAAAATTTACCTGGGGATTTTTTTGTAATCTGAGCACCTATGCAGCTGTACAGTATCCTAATTCTCGCGGAGTTGTGGAGATTTATGCAGGCAGGAGTTAGATGGGATTTTGAGACTCGGCAGGAGATTTCTGGTTTTCTGGTAATGTTTCAAGAACCGCCTCACCAGCATGGGATGGGCTGCGCTGGATGGAATTCATGGGTTGCCTTGGAAACATAATAGAAACAATGGTTAAAAATGAAAGAATAAAATGTATTCGTGTGTGTGTGATCCAGAGAACACTTAAATATGCTTTTTACTAGCAACCAGTCACCGCTTTTAAATATCTTTATTTAAACACGGGATCATCAGATCACAAGATCGGCTTTTAGCAATAATGTGTAACAACACAATCCATACAGCAATCACTCTGCTCAGACAGCTGTTTCCTACAGCATTTGTATCAGCGAGCAGGAAATGGAAGATATTGCTCCTGTCCTGCCAGTAATACAACAGTATTTTCCATTGACTTTGATTTTTTTTAACCGAACAACCCCATATGTAAAACCATGCAGTTCTGTCTAGAATAATACAGTTATTGTTGTTGTTGTAGATACTATTAATATCCTTTTTTTAAGCCTTTAGAGAAAAAGACAGTCGATGTTCTGTCACCAACACAGCAGAGAGTGAAATGACAAATTAAAAACAATAGGTTACTTTAATATATTTTTCATTTATAAACATGCCTCTATCTACCCTGTCAGGAAAAAAATTTAGATGTTTTCGAAATCTTTTGTGTATGAGCAAGATGTGTCATCGGGAAAGGGACTGTGAGAATAGCCATGTGGTTCAGAGGTGTGCTCAAAGTGTGTCTGTGATAACAGCACATACCAGACTTTGAGAACACAATGTCAACTCTATATACGGTGTATGCAATGTTTTATAACTGACAGGATAAACAGCGAGTGTTGAGGATAATGTAACATCATAAAAGTGGTTTTGGCTGTGGGTAGTCATGTGGTGAGCTAAGATTGGATGTGTGATGACTGCGGGGCTGAATGCTTGAACAGGATATTTCAGTAGCTGTTGTAGCATTGTCAATATATCAATAGCTCATAGAGTAGAGACCTGAGCATGAAAGCATTTTCAAAAGAGCATTTAAGTACATTTGCTGAGAATTAGCTGACTTGTGTAATAACTGATAGGGCCTATTGACTGCGGCCTAGTTTACTGTTGTCAAATCAATGCTATTGCATGCAAGTCCCACTACTTTTAAACAAACTTAACAGGCAAAAGGGATGTTCAGGGGGCACTGGAGGGAAATAAACAAGATTGATGCCCTTTTTATTATCTGTTTTTGTTATCTTTTCCTCTGTGCGTTACTTACAAATGGCGTTATCGGATATCCATTGTTTGGACTTCGATGCTCCTAAATGGCCTGATATATTGAGCTGAGGCTTTTAAGGTGGTTACAGGGGATTTCTGCCTTTGACTTGGCATAAAAATAAAATGAATTGTGGCTCTTTTTTTTTTTATAGTATGATAGAAGAAGTGACATGAGGCTTGGTAAGTAACCTAGCAGATTGCAGCAGGGGACATTAATGTATGTGTGTGTATGTTTGTGTTCGAGTGTGTGAGAAAGAGAATTGGGTCTTGACTAGTATATGGTCTTTCTTTGAAGGATACTGCTCACACAATTATTTTTCCATCTGTCCACTTCGGACCACGTGTGCTTTTTTCCGCAGTTTTATGTCCACATTAAACAGAGGAAACCATTTTTGTGTCATGGTCTTGAATACATGGAGAAATACAATAAATTTATTCTCAAATATACAGTACAATACAATACAATTTTTAGAATTCTAACAATACTACTACTACTACTACTAATGACTATAGCAATAATAAATATTTAATTTTACTCTTATGCTGTAATTTAACTGATTTTATAAATCCTGTTGAAATAAATTTCACAGTGATGATCAGGACAGGACAGAAAGCAGATTCTGCCCTCTTTGTCTGCTAGCCTTGCAACTGTGTGTCAGCATATGTAATTGTTGCAAGCTCCTATAGAAAAAAATGCTGCCGTCCCTTTAAGTGCTTCCACCAATTCTGATGGCGTGGTAATTTACATATCCCGTCCTCCCTCCCCCTTCAGGAGAGCTGAGTGAGGATGTGGAGGCTGCTAGTGAGACCACCACAGACCAGGAGGACCAAACCAAAGACAGAGAAAGTGGGGGGGAGAAGGAGCTCACCAAAGGGGCAGGTAAGGCCAATATTTACACCACTACTATTCACAGGGAACATGTGGCCCTCCACCTGAATGGTGCTGAACAACAGGCCTTTTGTCTACTTAAATTAAACATATTTTAACAAAAATATTGAGGGCCTTTTTAGGCATTAAACACACTCTCTCAAAACTCCCTAAATCCACTTCTAGTTTTCAAAGATTGCACTTTTATGCTGCAGGTTTCCTGGCATTAAATCCCATCAGATGCAGTTAGGATAAACTGTCAATTTAGGTAATATGTTCAGGGGACATGTGACCCATGTTTTGTCTTTGCTCAATAGGTGATGTGAAGAGAGGGGCCTGTATGCGTAATTCCAGCTGAGCCATGTGTGTGCACACATGTGATAGCACTGCCCTGTTCTCAACTTTGCTGCACACACACACACACACACACACATGCTCACTCGCACACTTTACAGGAACACAGGCAACACTTACCTGTGTTTATGTTATCAGATCAGGATGGTTTTATCTGTGGGCCGCTTTGTTGACAGGTGGAGGTGGTGAATCCTACACGAGGGGGTGGGGGGTGGAGGGTTGGGCTTAGGGGGAGAGGGAGGGGCTTTAGGCCTAAACACCTCCTGGTCAAGGGCAGGCTGCATTTCCTGAAAAAGTGTTTTGAGTGTTTTTGGAAGCATTTTCATGGATGTATCCAGTCCAAATGATTTAGCAGTGATACACTGTCAAGCCTGCATGTATGGTTTTTCTTTTTCTGTTTGTTGGACTGTCACCACACCACGTGGTGAAAGATGAACCGTTCTAAACATCAAATCCTAAACTTGAGTGACACTCTGTTTGAAGCCAGTGATTAAAAAAATGATTTTTTTTTCTGTATATTGTCAAATGTGTGAAGAAACGTTAACACTTACAGCACTTTTAACACAGACACTGTATGGCCACCTTTCAGATGTTGCTATCCAGCTTTATCTGCGCAACAGAAATGAAAAATGGTCTCAAAGACAAGTTTAATCAGACACAACTTAAAAGCAAGTCAAAATCTCCAGATTGTGTCCCACATAGTATACACTGTATGTGCATCACTGCGTCTAATTATATACAAAGCTTTTGTTTACTGATTGTGCTCAAACTTCTGAAACATCAGTGTAAATGAAATATAGCTTCATTTTTCTTTTTATGCACAATTTACTTTGTACGCCTGTGTTAGAAAAACAGTGTTGGCAGTTAAGACATGTCTTATTCAATAGAGGAGATTTCTGATAATGATGACACTGAACAGTAACAGGCCTGGATAGATGCTTCTCACTTGTCTAACTTCTTGTGTTACTGCAGGATGTTTTGATTTACACTAGTCAGGTTAAAAGCTGGAAAACAATTCAGACCTTTTGCATACCTAAGTTTTTTTATAAAGTGTAGCAAAAAAAAAAAACTTCATCACAGTGTTTGAAGCCCAGCCTTTGTAAAATGTCTTTGATATACGAACTTCTATTTTAAATGAGGCTGAGTTGTTTGTGCTCTTTGAAAGGGCGACACTCTTCTTTGATGGAAGAAATAATGATATGCATGCCTGACTGAATATGGCTAAAAGTATGTTTTAGCACATCAAAATAAAGCACTTTAAAAAGCATTAAAATGAGCTGGCCGATTAATAATTCACTCATACCTGTGGTGCACAGGAAGACGACTCCTCGCATTAGGATTCCTCCTTTTTGAAAGGCATGCAATTTGATACAAGCATATTCAGTTCCTTTCCTCCCCTCTGTCAGTCGCTAATCACCAAATAAGTGTGTTTCTGTGTTTTCACAAAGGAAATATGTGCTTGCATATGAAAAATTTACAGCTTCCCAGCAGCTTATTAGAAACGCTTAGTTAAAAATAGCATGTGCATTAGGGAACCAGGTCTGAGGTTCTGTTTGATGTCAGTGAAAAGGTAGGTGGGTAGGGTGGGGTGGTGGGTTCAAGGCTGTGTTGTCAGCGAAAGGTAGACAGCTGTAGTTTAATGGAGGAGTCCCTTTTTGTGCTTCAAAGTTTTTGTGATTGATGAATATAATGCCCATTCAAAGCAAGTGCAGAAAACGCGTCTTGTAGGGGAAAAAAGCGAGATAGACCTCACAATGCATTCGGCAAACAGACGAGCACTTGTTTGGGCTGGTGATTGTCTGAAGATGTTTGTACAGTAGGCACAGAGATGCTGTGTATGTTAAGAATATGGCGTATGAGCATCTTGGCCAACCTGTTATTTATCTGAAAGGTGCTCAGCCTCCCACTGTCTGAGGCTGAGCTGTTTCTAAGGTCCATCATTAGAACTACTGAAGTATTTCTTCTCATCGTTGTCATGTAGCTGTTGGAACAGAGCACAACATTGTTCCTTTACAAATGACAGTCACTGTCAGACAGACAGCATTAGCGAACACAGAAAAAAGGCTTCCTTCCTTTTTAAAGCCACTGTCAATCTTATTTTCTCTTTCGTGTTCCACAGCTCCTCAGTATTCATTAAAATCATTTAGAGGTACATCAGAATCCTTTGTAAAATGCATATGTATTCAGCATGTCATCTCTTGAAAGATGCCTTCATTATTCTGTTGTTTTTTATTTATCTCAAAGATAATACATATATGCACATGTACAGGCCTTCAGACATATGTAAATGTCATACGCTGACAATATGTGGTGCAACTCTTTGAGGTTATTCAGTATATTATCATAAGTATATATCCTAAGAGAAGAAAATAAAAATTAACAGTAAAAGTAATTATAAGTGGAATACTAAAACATTAATGTATTTGGACAATGATGTTCATGTTGGCGGTAGCTGCTATTTAATCATCCTGCGTGATTAGTAATTCAAAGGGTCATTTTTAATGCTAGATATGAAATATGTATAAATGGATAGCCATGAACTTCTTTCCTCTCCCCTCACACCTTCTTCACCTAGCTGAGACAGCACTGGAAAAAGGGAAGAGCTTCTGCATAGGAACGGGATCCTTACCTTCATTAAAGCAGGTGGTGTATTTATGCAGCAGCTGAATGTATGGGGATGCAGCGAGGAGAAAGGCAGGGTGGGCAAGTGTAGGGGAGATAGGAAGGGGAAGAGAGCAGGAGGAGGAGGAAGGAGGGGAATTGTTAAGACACGGGCAGACCTGGACACGATGTGATTTCACATATTTAACATAAATGTATGGGAAAGGTTGTACTGAGAGCTGGGGGGCTATGTAAGGGGAAGAGGAAGAACGAAATGGTCTTTTCATTCTGAGGCTGGGAAGACTTTAGTCCTCTGAAATTGAGCTTGATGATAATTCTAACAAATAATTATTTTCATACATCTTTCTTTACATTCAGTTTATGGGAGCTGGAGCAAGGGGGCAGGGGTAAGAACAAAACTGTTTTCCAGCCCGGATCATCCACTTTCTGAGACGAGTACAAACTACAGCGATCAGATTTATAAGTAGACAAAAACAAATTCACACCACTTGCTGAAAACAGAGAATATGTAACATAGAATTATATTCTGTACATTTAATGTCAGTGATTCTGTAACCCATTGTCATTTAGAAAGTCTGTATTTAATGAGTAAATTAAGTTGTGTCTCACTTTTTTTTTTTCCAACCATCCGCAAAGTCCCAATTAATCAAACAATACAAGATGTGTAAAACTATTCAGAATAACACAACACAAGATTATGGTTTGATACGGCAAAATAACTTGAGCAGAATGGAGAATTATTTTGATATAACTATTGCATGTTTTGGGGAGACATATTTATTATTGTAAATTATAATGTGTTTTAAATGTCATCATCGCAGTCACGTCACATTTTTTCCTTATTCAAACTGACTGAAATGTTTAGTGTT
The DNA here is from genome assembly GCA_023238725.1 of Scortum barcoo. Lineage (NCBI taxonomy): Eukaryota > Metazoa > Chordata > Actinopteri > Centrarchiformes > Terapontidae > Scortum > Scortum barcoo. The sequence goes on from CM041531.1 coordinate 27,730,551, forward strand.
TACTTGTAGTAAATCCCTTTTTAGTATCACTCACCGTGGTGGACTTGTGACCGTGTGTTAGCTTGGTGCTTAAATGTTACTGTTGTTAAGGTACAAGTGTGTAGGAGTATTGTGACATAGTTTTGTGGAGCACCAATTAAAGGTGATGTGCAGGTTCCAATTTAGCATTTGATTAACTGCAGCACACTGTTTTTTTTTTTCACTGTATGTGTAAAAAAAAAAAAGTGCATAATGTGGTATTTTCCTACTTCATTATGCCCCAAAACATTGCTTTTACCTCTCTCACACTGGGCTAGGTAAATATAATAAAAACAGGTGAAATCTATATTTATGCACAATTAAGCCTCCATGCTTTTTAGACTGCACACCTGCAGCAGAAGTGTTGTTTTGATTATTGTGGTAAGCATGTGCTATAGATTTGTAAGAACAACTGCAAATAGTTTTAATGAGATAGTAACAGATTATGATGTGTTAAATGTGTTAAAACTAGACATCTCCCCACAGATGTTGTAACACATTTACTCGACTGTACTAGAACCAGACCTGTTTCTCTTACTTATGAGGCTTCTACGGTAGGCTTTCACGCAGAGCAGATAAAAAACAACTTTCCATTAAATGTTGACACTGTTTAGATAGCTTTAGAAGACTGAGCAGCTGGGTGTATTTATACAGTTCTACGTGTGTGCCTGTGTGTGTGTGTGTGTGTGTGTTTTTCTGGCTCCACATCCACCTGTGTGTTTGTATAAATGTGCCTCAGCCTGCACATGTGCACATTCAGGTGTGCTGCGAGCGGGAGAAGCAGATGTCGGGCCGTACGCTGCAGATTCTGCATTTAGTCTGTATAATGAACATGATGATTAGCATCCCCTAGACCCAGCACGGTGGCATTGCAGTCTGCTCATTTTTTATTGTGCTCTGCATTGTGCTGTTAGTCTTCTGCTGTTGCTCATTCAGGAGCAGACGCACCGACTGTTATGGATTGTTCTCCATATAACAGTGCAAATATGTGGATTTAATATGAGCTGTGGCTGAAGTTGAAATTGCATGCTTATGGTTAGTTACAATCAAATTATTCAAGTTTATGTTATTGTTACTCTAAACCGGGAGACATTCAGCGCAGTGGTGATTTGTTATTGCTTTTAAACCCTAAGTATTTCGAGAAATGAGGCAGAGCAGTGAAAATGTTTACATATTCATATCACGTCCTTTGAGTGCTTGTCATCCCTCAAATTGTAATTCCTTTTGTCTTTGAAGATAATAGGCCATAAATTGTCCTTGTTTGTGAGCCAACTCCCTGAAAGCTCAGTGTTTATGAGTTTTACCACGGGATGTCTAATGGCCAAGCACCAGCGCTGTCTCTCTGAGCGTCCTGTAAAGGTGAACGGCATGTCGTCCTGTTGTTCGGTGGCCTGAAGATTAATAACACTTTTGCTAATTAATATCTCCTCTCAATTGCTTCATCTTGCATTTTCCTTTCTTGCAATCGTGTCATTAGGCGGCATAACACTATGTCACTATACAGTGAAGTGTGTGGTTCTCTGAATGCAGGTTATGCATAGTAGTAAAACATTTCATACGTAGCTTCATTACCAGGTTTTTAGTTCAAGGTTTGAATTTTCTTGCATTTTTTTTTTTTTTTTTTTTTTAATGATACAGAATAATTGTCTGATAAATATAAGATGAAATGGAACACTGCCCTTTATTGCTCTGGGCTTTGACACAGACTGTAGATTAAAAACCTTGATAGAAATGGGAAAAAGAAAAGACAATATTCAGGTATTGTTAGCATAGCATTAAAAGAGAATGACTTGTAGCACTGGGGGAGTTGAATCATCTCCATATTAATGGACAACTTGCAGAGGGAATAGAGGTTAACATTTTCTATATTGCAATGAGCAGAGGGGCGCCAGAAGCCCTCTGCAAGGTGAAGGTGAAAGGTTTTAGGAAGTCGGGGATCAGAGGACGCACTTTTCAGAGAGTGTGCACCACTCAGAATTCCTGAGTTTCACCATGCAGACAAACTATGGGCTGAGCTCAAGTTTAAAGTGATTGGCAGACTGTGGCTGTTCCGGGCAAAGTGACAGTCAAGTTATGCAGCCTCGGCGGCGTGGACGGACTGGATGATAGGTTATGTTTTTTACAACCGGAGGCCTGAAGCTGCCACGGCGAGACAGGAACTGTGGTAATGAGGGGGCAGAGGCTTCGGAGATGATGAGGACCCCGTGTCAGTCAGTAGGAGGGGAATTCCCCTCCAAAAACACCAGGAATCTTTTTCCCCATATTCCGCCTACTTACATGTTGTTTGCTGTAAATGGCATTTTTAGAATATGGATAACCCCTCCCAAGGACAGAGCAGATTAATGGCAGCTGTTATTGCACTCCTGGAAAATTTCAATGGCAGATGACCTGTTGTGGTTACTTCAGTCTGTGCTGTGTCAGTCACTCTGTCCAGCAGCCATCTTTTTTTTCTCCTTAAAAGCACAACAAGCCTGTGATTGCTCCAGAGACCGGAGCAGTGTGCTGACAGCCCCTTTGCAGTTTGAATAATACAGTCCAGCTATGGGAGGTGAGACAAGGTGCCAAAGTCCAATTCACTTACGGGACTCGCAAAAGCCTCTGGTTTTACGGAAAAGGGGCATGAATTAATAATCACCTAATTGACTCTTAGGTGTTTTTTTGTTTTTTTCCACTCCTGCTCTGCCTTTTGTGCTTTCAAACAAAAGCCCACCCTGTGTATCTGTCAGAGGAGGTTTGGTGTGGATGAGGGGCTCTGTGTCTAATGACCAGGCATAAGAGGTCAGCTAACAGACAGACTCCTGACAGACATTAAGGTCACTGACACAGGGGCTCTCTGTGGAGGACTGCTTCTGATGGGGACAGGCATTGTTAATCTAACAGCCACAGAGGATAAATACAGAAATATGCTGTAGTTTTAGGTCTCTTTAAATAACTAAGACTACATGACACAACTGCAACAGTAACTTGGCCAAAGTGCATGCAAAATGATATATTAAAGAGGTATATTTTGTACTTATTTTCACTACTTTTTATAATTATATTTTGACAGTGTTGTGTTTTGGTCTCTCAGTTCTCCTGCTGGTGTGACATCAGAAAGTAAAACTATACCTATCTCATCAGGGAAGGTCCTTTTCTGTTCTCTCTTGACAGTACACTGTTCCTGTAATAGTCTCACACCCAGTGTTTTGGTCTTTGGTTCTGATCCCCTGCCCACGTTGTGTCTCACATGTGCACATCTGTGCTCGGACACCAGTGTCCAATCTGCCGTGTTGTGTGCAGTTCGTAATTAAAAAAAAAAAAAAAAAAAAACGGTTATCTCTTTTTCATTCCCAGCTTTCCAATGTTTCGGTCATTTTTTTCATAGCCCTTGACAAGGAAAAACAGGATACAGTAGTTGGATGTTAGTCATGGTGTCGGGTGTAGGATTCTTAAGAGAGGGCGATTGATCAGATTTATGGAGTCCTAATTGGCCGTGACGAGAGAGACTGCGTCTGAGTAAGCCTCCCCAGCCCTCCATCTGTCCCCCTTCTCTCTCAGTCTCTCTCCCTCACACACACATAAACATAAAACACCCTGAGCTCGAAAGCCAGTTTAGGCCCCTCCACAGCAGCTCTCCATTGCCCTAGCGTAAACAGCCACTTGTTTCACTTCCCTGGTGCTTATTGAGTAATTGTGAAAGTGGAATATACTTATAATCAATTATGTTTATCCTCTTAATCATGAGGCTGAGAGGATACTTGTGTCTACTTAATCCATGCTTACTTTCTCTACTGTATGTTTGTGCTTAATAGCTGCAGCATAAGCCCTGTGTTACCTGCTCTTACTCTCTCATGAAAATTTGTCTTAGAATATCTTTTTACACGTAACCTTTTGTAACAGAGAGACTTCAAGTGACTCCAAGTGAATGCCAGTTATACATATTTAAGTTGTGTTAGCGGCTTCTCTGTGTGTTCTTTCTCTCTGTCCACAAAGAGTTGCAATGCAGCTGACATGTTGTTGTTATTAGTTTCGTATGTTTTTTACAGTAGTGCAGAGCAGGTGCTTAAAAATGTTGCAATCTTGAATAATCATTTTAATAGATATTGTTTGGCTAAATTCTCCTCTCATTGCTTGTCCCATGACAGCAGCTAGCTTTCTTTCCCTACCTCCTATCAAAGAGGCTTCTGGTGAAAAACGTGGGATTGAGCCACACACACACACACACACACACACACACACACACACACACACACACACACACACACACACACACACACACACACACACACACATACATATATATGTATGTATATGTTATTAGCATGACTGTCCTTATAAATGTCAGTAATCAAAAGGACAACCTGATTGTTGAAATATGAAGGTGAGAGATGACGGTCCTTGTTTTTCGTGGGATGACTTGAGGGGGAGTAGGAGTGGACTGAAGTGGAGCTGAGAAGGAGGAGGAATTGGTGAATACAGTGCCATGACTGAGAGGTTAATGTCAGGGAATGGGAGGTTCCTTTTGTTTAACATTCCCTTTGTTTATTGGCGGATGTGTTTAATAGGATTGTCTGTGACTGGACCCTAATAGGGCCTCCCTGGCTGATCCCGGTGTCTCTGGGAGATCTTGCAGGCTGCTCTGTCCAAAGCCAGGTCCCCCACTGGGTAATCAGCTCAACTGCCCTCGTCGTGATTGGAGCTGACATTTTAATGTCTGGAGCAGGAGCGTGGTCAGCCCTGCTTAACCTGACCCCCCGCCAAACCACTCCTCCCCTCCCAATGCCCTCTGTTCTCAATTTGCCCTTCTAGGACTGTACAAATCAGGCCAAATTTAACTCTTTATGGGTTTGTTAGGGGTTGGCAAGACACCTCCTTAAGTTTCACAGTGAACTCTTTCCACTTGTGACAAAGCGTGCTGCTACTGCAGCTCCCCCATGCTGGCTCCATGTGGATTTAGCTCCTCTGTGACCTTGTGCTCTCTGTGTGCCACCCCTAGTTTCTTCTTTTGCTTGGAGAATTTGAGTAGTTTTAAAGTAGTTTGCAGGGCCTCTCATATGAGGACAAAAAATATTTATAATGTAGTTTGCATTAAAATGATTAGTCGTGTGATTCGGTTTGTGACGTTATCAAACACTTGAAGTAACGATATAGGTGACTATAATGGAAATTCTTTCAAAGATTTGCAGACAACAATGATTGTTTGAGGGATTTTTTTTTTTTTTTTTTTTACATTTTGACTGACTGAGAACCAAAGCGTGGTCTTTGTCCTGTGAATATACTTGGGTATGACTAATCATCAGTCTGATTCCATCTTTGAGCCCAATGGCATGTTTTCATGTCTTGAAAATCTTCTATTTAAGTGAAAGCTTGTTGTTGTATGCAACCTTGCCTTGAAGAAATATAGAGGTTAGCTCAGGGGTTTGAAAAAAGAAAAGGTTTTCTAATCTGCTGTGCTCTTTTTCTCTTTGTCACAGTCCTCTTGCACAGAATTGCAGTACAACACACTAGAGAAGGCTTAGCTGGTTACAGAAATGCCAGTGAAAGAGAGCATTTCACTGGCATTCCCCTGCTTATGAAAACAAAGAGCAGAAGAATTTCCATGCTGGGTTAAACTGTAGGCGTCGCTCAATTTCTTAAACCATCAAAATGACCTGATCACTAATTTTGAAAAGAACAGAATCTGTGGCAAGGTGGTACAGTGATTGTTGGTCATATCAAAAATCTGAATTTTACTGTCTTCTTCAACTCTTCCTTCTGTGACAACAAGGGCAAAATGTGGTTAAGTGAAAAAGATGTAGCTGAAGAAGTTTTTAATTGCGTTAGCCTTGTCAAATAGGTTTGTGCTACAATATCAGGATCACTGAACTAGTAAAACAAAGTGTCACTATAGAATTTGTTGTAGCTTGAAGATGCTGTACATTAGCAGACATTATCATAGTTTTTACCCCTCTTACGGTATGATGAGACCGGAAGACGTTTGTGGACCTTGTCTCAAGTTTAGAAACTCATGTGGACTGAAAATATGTGGTGGTGTGAAAGTTGCACCCTGTGGCAAATGAATATTTTTGTTAGCTGTTTATGGTGTTGTACGATATCCTAACAAGCTATCATTGAAAGAGACAGCTCATCAGTGAGGCAGTACAGGAAGACAAGTAAAAAGTGTGTGGTAATTTTTATGGGGAGACATGAGTTGGATAACAACACTTACTCTGCCCAATTCCGATTAAATGCAGTTATATCACATTTAAGAAAGACATTCCAAAGCCCTTTATCCACAGTGATATTGATTGACCTGCTCCCAGGATGCCAAGTCCTCACCTTGCCTTGACATGTCTGCTCTCCTCTCTTTATCCCTCCGTGTTTGTGTGTGTCTGTGTATGTTCAGCAGTGTCCGGCCACTTGGAACGGCACCAGTCAGATTCTCCTGTCCCCTCCAAAAGGCCCTCTTCCCGGTCAGAGACCTCAGAGAGCCCGCTCTCCTCAAAGCGTCCCAGGACGGCTGAGAAGAGTGCTGCGGAGCAGGTGAAGGTTACACAACATACCATTTTGACGACATTGATGTCTTCAGATGTTCATAAAAGTCTCTCTTTTTGAATCTCTTTGAATTAGGGGATTCATGCTAAAGGTTATCTCAATTACCAAGCCCTCATTATAAGCTTGGAACTTACACATCAATTAAAAGAAGACATGTAAAATATACTTCTAATAATTTCTTGTTATTTAGTTAGTTAGCCATCTCAGTGAAGTTTTTTATATTATGCAGCTTCTTTTTCAAATCTACTCAAAATTATTTTAACCTTTCTGCTGCAGTTGCACTGCTAATTGTGTATAAGGTGGAAAATCAATATAGTATTTGACAGATGAGAGCACTTTGAAGTGGGTGCCAAGACTCAGTGGTGCTCGGTATTACACAGTTGTCTGTGATCAGAGGGATCTGCCTGCTTGAGGGAAGGGGGCCCCAATCTTCCGCCTGATCTACAGCTCCTCTTCAAGCAGGCCCGCCGTGCTCGACGCACCCATTTCACCCTATTAACCCTCTGTGGATCTGTCCCCACCCCCTCCCTTCTCTTTCTTTCTCTGTCCTTCTCACCACTTTCCCACCCAGATGTACCAGTGCCCCTACTGCAAGTTTACCAACACGGACCTGAATCGTCTCAGAATGCACGTGATGACGCAGCACTCTGTCCAGCCCATGTTACGTTGCCCATTATGCCAGGACATGCTCAACAACAAGATCCACCTGCAGTTCCACCTCACACACCTCCACAGTGTGGCTCCTGACTGTGTTGATAAGCTGATTGCCACAGTAAGTGCTGTGTTATGTTTTTATTTTGTGTGTGATTAGAATACTGGGAATATTAGGGAAAATTGAAGCATTAACTCCATTTTCATATTTCTCAGCCAGCATTGCTTTTGAATGGTTTTCTTTACCAGACTGCGTTTTTCAAGGTAACCTGAAGCCTGCACTTTGTTAGATTGGTATGTATTAACTTGTACACATTGTTTATTCTGGTCATCCAGCAGCATTGCAAATAGAATGCATAAGTACTTTAGGTTATGCATTATCCTAAATTTGGAGAATGCAGTGGAGGAAAAGCACAATAGATGAACAAATGTATGGCCTTGCTGCCAGGGTAAGCTGCATTGTATGCATAGAAAAAATCAAAGCTTTGATTGCAATTTCTCTATCAACTCTGTCCCATATTGTGCCTGCCACTGCCTTCACTGGCATTTCTGTTTTATGTAAGAGACAAGGAAACCACAGTCAGTCAAAGCTGTGCTGTAGAGGCCCAACATATTGCTATTTATACATATTATGGCCATTGCAGGCAGTGGGTCAGGTCAAGGACCAGTGTAAGGATTCAGCCAAGGAGATGAGTCACTCGCTCTTAATCAATCCCTTACCCTGGAGTGGCTGCCGGGCTGTAAGGACAATTGTCATTCCTGTCTTCCCTCCTCTAAATTGACAACATTCAGTCTTTTATCAAACACAAAGAATGCTGTTAATTGTGAAATGGCTGCAGGCAGTCCCATTGGCTCATTGGAAATGATTGGGCCTTTTTGAGATGCATATTTTTTTTCCCTCTTTCATTGTCTTAATGCGCCAATCATCAGAGAGCCATTTTTCCAGCTCTCTTCTAATCACAGTCATTTGGGGAGGGGAACTGATAATCTGTTTTTGTATTTTTTTTAATGATTTCAAGATGAGCAGGTCTCGTTGCTCCCAGTCCATTTATTACTATACTGACATTCTTGCCATGTCTGTGATCACCTGTGTGCTAGTCATAACAAAGCCTTTCATTATGAATATGTTAAAATAATTGTGACACAAATTAATCAAAATTTAATGAACAGTTTCACCACTTTGTGAAATTCAAGTACAGGTAATGGAAATGTTAAATGTTATTATTCACAAATCAGGCCAAAATCAAGTGGCATATAAAACATGCATATTTCAGCTGTAGAAAATACAAGAAATAAGATGCAAAATGTGTAGTGTTTGAAGCTTTGGTCCAGTGATCTGAAGTTAGATTTATATCAGCTGCAATGCACTGGTGCACCCTTTTCTACCTAGAGGGACTACTTTCTTGCTTCCTTTAATGCTCATCAAGGGGAAATAAAATTTTATTTGCCCTGTTTTCTTGTAAATCACTGAGCAAATCTTTGTTCTGTTCTGTTCTGTGAAGCAAAATAGTGTGCTGGACAATCACCAAGTAAAATATCGCTCTGTCTGCTGCCTCGCCATCTTCATCCCCCATCTAGAAAGTAAATGGCAAGCACATTAGTATGGTAGATGGCAATATTTATTTCTTTTATAGAGGTAGTAATGTAGTGAACCACTACAAGAGGACCATCATAGAACAGAGGTAATATAACACGCATTAAAGCTAGCACCAATGCAGATGGAAAGGTACTTTATCCTTTTCACATGTCTAAGGAGAGGAGTCTAATTAATTCTGAAATAGGTGACTTATTTCATGTCAGGCATGCATAATGATGCGTTCACTCTCCCACCCTTCATCCACCTATCTGCTTTGCACTCCCTCCTCCCACCTTTCGTTTCCACCCCATGTCTCCCATGCCTGTCTGTCTCATATACAGTACATGTATGCAGTGCAGGATATATATGATATGCACACACTCCTCCAGTCCTCCCTCTCTTACTCTATGTCTAATTTTCTGTCTGTGTAAGATAGGGGTAATGAAAATAATTGTGCTTCATTAATTCTGAGTCTGGCTGGATGATAGCCATTTTGAACTATGTTTGCCAATTAGGCGGTCCAAATTAAAAGTGACCTTGGGATACTCTGCTCTTTCCACTTATCGCCTAATGAAGCAGTTGTCTAGAAACAGTCCACTTTGTAATGTAAATTATTGCCTTTTTTGTTTTGTGACTTTCCATGCTGGTTGCATTTATTTCTCCTTCTTATTCTGAAGCAATACAGGGGTAACAAATACAGAGAAGGAAATGTCTGGATGTTTTCTGGTAAAGTGGTGACCACACCAACCACATAGTGCTGTACCTTGTAATGGAAAGTGTTGACTGTTCTTCTTAACCTTGAAACTCCTGTTGCTAGAGGATGATTCTGCTCCATTTGCATCCGGCCTACAGGCTATATGACATGCTACAGTATGTTCAGCTGTGCTCTCACTGTGCCTATTAGAGAAGTCATTAAAAAGCATATGGCACAGATGGTAAATTAACCAAAGTATCAACTATACAGATCTGACACTGCACTCTCTTACTGTTCAATACTACTTTTATCAGATGTTTATTCCAGAAACTGAAACAGTAATTTTGATCAACAGTATTTTATCATTACTGATCATTATAAATCTATTATGTTTCCATACTGCATGTACAATAACTCTTATTTTCAAGCTTAGATTGATTAAATGATTTCCTGTCAACTGACCAGAAGCATAGAGAGAGAGCCTGGGGAGAAGTATAGTAAAGATGAAAATAAAAGAGTGAAGATGTGAAAAAGGTTCTGCAGTTACAGTAGAAGTGACTTAGACTCTGAGCTCACCAGGATGCATTCTTTTTAAAATGAAATTCCTTTTTATCTCGCTTATGTGAAACATATTTATTTGATAATATTTGAAAGGACTATCTATATGTATTTAGAAAGGTGAAATGTGTCTTAAAATTGAGGTTGAAATGGGGGAAAATGAGGGATGCGGTGGTAAGGTGGGAATTGAAATGCAGCATGTAGAGTGAAGCTGATTACTCTTTTGTGAAGTTAATTGAAGGAAGGTGAAGAACACGGGGTCTCATCTTCCAACTTCACCCAGTTTTGGCTGGTGATTATTGTTAAAAAGGGAACTGTTAATTACCCATTTTGATTTATTATTATTATTATTATTATTATTATTATTATTAGAGGCGAAAACTCGCAATCAGTAGTAAATAGTGGAAGAAAGTTGGGGGCGACCCGCAGGAATAAACAGAGGTTTGTGTCATTCATGCATGATTGACTTCAACTTTCTGAACTACTTTTTCAATCAATACCTTTTTGTCCTTGAAATGTTCCACATAGAAAAGTAAAATGGAAAAAAACTTGCATGCAAAATGCATGCCTTCTTATCTGCTATAAAATTGTCTTTCTTTTGATTTTACGGTTTTATTAAGGAACATACAGTCTAATTTAGTAATTCTTATTAAATGGAATCCATTTTAATTGAATTGGCCCTTAGAACTGTACCCCTGAGACTTTTGAAGTTAGCTTTAAAAGTGTAAGATGACTGGACATAGTTTACTGACTTTTCTCCCTTAATTACAGTAGTCATTTTTCAAGAGTTTTTTTTCATTAGTTCTCTTTTATTAGTCCTCCTAATAAAGCTTTTAGCTGGCTGTGATACTGTATGACATGAAGTCCATCATCCTAATTGGCTGCAGCAGAATTTAAATAGGCACATGTCAAAGCACAGGACTGCAAAACTTAACATTCTGTGAATGGCAAACAAGGTTAAGAGTTTGGTTATGATTATTTGTGTGTATATTCACATGTGCACTTATACACATTTTTTCATTTGTGAGGATCCTTGCATTGACTGAGGGGTTTTTATGTTTGGGGTCAATATTCCTCAGTGCAATATAAAAATGTAAAAGTTACAGTATATTATCTGTCTAATACCTCTCTTGGTAACTAATATGTGTATCATCTTGATTGTGTCTGCAGCTGTCCTTTAATAATTTGAACAAAAATATAAAATGTCATTATCACCCAGCAAGATTATTCACATTACAACTCCTTTGTGTTTTGTTTTTCCAGGTAACAGCAAGTGAAGTACTGCCAGCAAGCATGTTCATACCTGTACCTAGTCCAGAAAGAGAGTCTCAGAGCACCCCTCTTGCCACTGCAAACTCTAACTCTGAAGATACAAAGAAGCAAGCCGGTTAGTATCTTACTCTGACTGTACAGCAGTTTTATTTATTCTGTAGGCCTTCGTTCGAAACATGACAATATGAATGACGGCTGGTATTCACAGGCATTCCTAAAATACTAACAATCTGTGCTTTTGTGTCCTTGTTGACTCTAACTTAGCAAATGTAGGCACCTAATATATTTCTCTCTTCTTTTGGCCTCAGATGCATCAGATGCTGATCCAGAGAAAGGGGCCTCACTCCCTACAGACATGTCCGAAGCTCGCAAGTCACCTCTGGAAGATCAACAATCAGAGAGGGATGATGCCACAGGATTCCTGTGCTGGAAGAAAGGCTGTAATCAAGTGTTCAAGTCCTCTAACTCTCTCCAGATGCACTTCAATGAAGTTCACAACAAAAGGCCCCAGTTGCCTGTTTCAGATCGCCATGTATACAAGTACCGCTGTAACCAATGCAGCCTGGCCTTCAAGACTGTGGAGAAACTACAGCTCCATTCACAGTACCATGTGATCAGGGCAGCCACCATGTGCTGCCTCTGCCAGCGTAGCTTCAGAACACTACAGGCCTTGAAGAAACATTTAGAAACCAGCCACCTAGAGTTGAGTGAAGCTGATATCCAGCAACTTTATGGGGGTCTATTGATGAATGGCGACATCATGGTAATGGGTGATCCATCCCTTGGTGAGGAGCATGGAAGCCTTGGAGAAGATGACAAAGAGGGGGATGAAAGTGACCCAGAGGAAAAACAAAGCCCAACAGGCAGTGACTCTGGCTCACTGCAGGAAGATTCTGGATCTGAACCTAAACGTGCATTGCCATTCAGAAAGGGCCCCAACTTCACTATGGAGAAGTTCTTAGATCCATCTCGTCCTTTCAAGTGCACTGTATGCAAAGAGTCTTTTACACAAAAGAATATTCTTCTAGTTCACTATAACTCTGTATCCCACCTGCACAAGGTGAAGAGGGCTCTTCAGGAGTCCACTACTGGCCAGCCTGAGCCTACCAGCAGCCCTGACAACAAGCCATTCAAGTGTAGTACTTGTAATGTGGCATATAGCCAGAGTTCTACTCTGGAGATCCACATGCGCTCTGTTCTACACCAGACCAAAGCTAGGGCAGCCAAACTTGAAGCAGCAGGAGGGATTACTAGCTCAGCAAGTGCTACTGGTTTAAGTGGCGGGGGCTCTAGCAACAACACCTCAACATCTAGTCCAAGCCCAGCCAGCAACTCAACTACTATCTCTACCAACCACAGTTCTTCTGGGTCTCAAACAACTCAGAGTATTCTTGGGGGTAACCATATGAGCCAGTCTCATGGCATTGAAAGCCTGGGGAATTCTTCAGTGAGCAGCCACTCTTCACCATCTGAGAACCACGATGTAAAAAAGTCTAAATTTGCAGACATGCTGTCAGCAAGGGGGCAACAACAACAGCTTCAGCAGCAGCAACAATTAGCACAGGCTCAGGCCCAAGCTCAGGCTCAGCTTCAACAAGAGCTCCAGCAGCAGGCTGCTCTTTTACAATCACAGCTATTCAACCCAGCACTTCTGCAGCACTTCCCAATGACAACTGATGCACTTCTTCCCCTGCAGCAGCAGCAGTTGCTGTTTCCCTTCTACATCCCTGGAGCAGAATTTCAGCTGAATCCTGAGATCAACATCAGTAACTCAGCACTTGGCCTAGCAGGATCCTCCACCTCCTCACTGCTGGAAGATCTAAAAAACTCAGCCCAGCAGGCTCAGCAGAGTTGCTTGCAGCAGCAGTTGATGCACCACCACCTTCAGCAGCAACATCAACAACAGCAGCAGCAACAGCAACAACAGCAGCAGCAACAACAGCAGCAGCAGGCTCACTCACAAGCTCATGGGCAGATGGCATTGCTTCAGCAGAGTGCATCTCTCATCCAGCAGGCTGAAAAAAAGCAGAGACCTCCTTCCTCTCAGAATGAGAAAGACAGAGAAATACAAAGAGAGAAGGACGCAACTGAAAAAAATGAGGAATACATTAACAAAGATTCTACAGACAAGTCAAAAGAAAAGAAGGACATTCAGCATATTTCAATAAACATAAACCACGATAGTGGCTTGCTTCCACCAAGGATTGCTTCAGATGCTCGAGGAAATGCAACTAAAGCCCTGCTGGAAAATTTTGGGTTTGAGTTAGTAATTCAGTACAATGAAAATAAACAGAAAGCTCAGAAAAAGACAGCTGGACCTACAGGATCAAGTGGTCCAGGTGGGATAACAAGAGTGGTGGACCCCATTGAGGGATTAGAGAAACTGGAATGTGAAGCCTGTGGCAAGCTGTTTTCAAACATACTGATTCTAAAGAGTCACCAGGAGCATATCCACCAGGCTTTCTTTCCATTTCGATCCCTTGAGAGATTTGCCAAGGAATACAGAGAGCATTATGATAAACTCTATCCACTGAGACCCCCTACACCAGAGGCTGCTCAGGCTCCTCCACCGCCTCCTCCTCCACCTCCACCTCCACCCCAAAGAGCTCCCACACCAAATATTCCTGTCTCTGCTGCCTCACTCACACCTCCAACTGTACCTCCCCCACAGCCGCAAGTTCAAATGGCACAAATTCCCATGCCAATGGATTTGCCCCTCTTCTCGCCACTCATGATGCAGCCCATGTCTCTCCAGTCCTTGCCCACTCAGTTGCCTCCCCAGTTGCCATCTGTTGAGCCAAACCTGGCCTCAGATCTGGCCCAGCTCTACCAACAACAGCTTACACCAGCCATGTTACAGCAACAGCAGAACAAGAGGCCACGGACGCGCATCACAGATGACCAGCTTAGGGTCTTGCGACAGTACTTTGATATCAACAATTCACCAAATGAGGAGCAGATTAAAGAGATGGCAGACAAGTCTGGACTGCCACAAAAAGTAATAAAGCACTGGTTCAGAAACACCCTTTTTAAAGAGCGACAGCGCAACAAAGACTCGCCATACAATTTCAATAATCCACCAACAACAACTCTGGAAGACACAAAAATTGACTCTAAACCCCCTTCCCCTGAACCTCAGAAACAAGAATTATATGGAAGTAAGAGATCATCCAGGACTAGGTTTACTGACTACCAGCTAAGAGTGCTACAAGACTTCTTTGATGCTAATGCTTATCCTAAAGATGATGAATTTGAACAGCTCTCCAACCTTCTGAGCCTCCCCACTCGTGTTATTGTTGTGTGGTTCCAAAATGCTCGTCAGAAGGCAAGGAAGAATTACGAAAACCAGGGAGAGGGGGGGAAAGACGGTGAAAGACGGGAATTGTCAAATGACCGCTATATCCGCACCTCAAATCTGAACTACCAGTGCAAGAAATGCAGTCTGGTTTTCCAGCGTATTTTTGATCTAATAAAACACCAAAAGAAGCTGTGTTACAAAGATGAAGATGAGGATGGACAGTATGACAGCCAAAATGAGGATTCACTGGATCTTTCCCATGAATGCTATACTCCCTCTGGGTCTTCCTGTCACACCCCAATGCCCTCCTCCTCAAGTCTCTGCCCACTTCCACCCTCCACTTCAGCATTCTCACACCTCTCATCCTCTGAGAAAGACGAGGCGTCACCAGCAACCACCTCAAACCTCTATGATGACAAACCCAAGCAGTTACCAGAAATGTCTGCTGATCCACGGGAAAACCAAACCTCTATTAAGCAGGAAATTGTGCATCAACCCCAGTCTGAGGCACAACATCATAGACCTCAAAGAGAAGAGAAGATTCAAACTATTTCCAAGTCCACCAAACACTCATCTCCTTCCTTCTCTCAGCAACCACAGCAGTGTGGCCCCTCAGCTTCTCAGACAAGTCAGGCCTCATCGCAAAGCTCTCATTTGAGCCTCAATGCACACCTGACCTCTGCCACACAACAAATGGCACAACAGATGATCCCGTACCAGTGTGAGCAATGCAAGATTGGCTTCCCCTCCTTTGAGCACTGGCAGGAACACCAGCAATTACACTTCCTCTCTGTGCAAAATCAATTCATCCACCCTCAATTCCTCGACCGTCCAATTGACATGCCTTTCATGCTATTTGATCCCAGCAATCCTCTCCTGGCAAGTCAGCTTCTCTCTGGGGCAATGCCACAGATTCCCAGCAGCTCTGCCACCTCTCCGTCCACCCCCACCTCCACCATGAACTCCCTGAAGAGGAAGTTAGAGGAGAAAGCTGGTACTAGCCCAGGAGAGAATGACAGCACAAATAGCGGAGAAGAGCCACAGAGAGACAAACGACTCAGAACCACCATCACACCTGAGCAGCTAGAGATTCTCTATCAGAAGTATCTATTAGATTCAAATCCTACACGTAAAATGCTTGACCACATTGCTCATGAGGTGGGATTAAAGAAGAGAGTAGTACAAGTCTGGTTCCAAAATACCAGAGCTAGAGAGAGAAAAGGCCAGTTTAGAGCAGTAGGGCCAGCTCAAGCTCATCGTAGGTGCCCTTTTTGTCGAGCTCTTTTTAAAGCAAAAACTGCCCTTGAGGCACACATTCGCTCACGTCACTGGCATGAAGCCAAACGTGCTGGATATAATTTAGCTCTTACTGGTATGTTACCTGAACACGAGGGTATGCAAATAAAAATGGATTCTCTAGAGACTTCAAGTTACTCCCAACTGCCCCCATCTAACAGTGATGGACAAAGCTCCTCCATGTCACCAGTAAACAAAAACATGGATTTGTCCCCCAGGGCTCTGCTGAGTCCTTCATCCATAAAAGTTGAGGGAATGGAAGATTTTGAAAGTGCAACCATGTCATCTGTGAACCTCAGCTTTGAACAGAGCAAATTGGATAATGATGACTGCTCTTCTGTGAATACAGCCATCACAGACACAACCACAGGTGATGAGGCCAATGCTGATAATGACAGTGCTGATGCAAAGCACAGCCACAATAGTGGTGATTACCTGTCTAAGTCTGGGGGCTCAGTCCCCATCCTTGAAAATGATGACCAGATGTCCTCAGGGCTGGTAAGCCCTGCAACAAGCTATTATGCTAAGGACTATGAAAATGAAAATATGATTGACCACAGTGAGACGTCCAGCCTGGCTGACCCCTGCTCACCAAGTCCTGGAGCTTCAGGTAGCAGGAGCATTGACAGTGGGGATCGACCTGGCCAAAAGCGCTTCCGAACCCAGATGACTAACCTTCAGCTGAAAGTGTTGAAATCCTGTTTTAATGACTACAGGACTCCCACTATGCTGGAATGTGAGGTACTTGGCAATGACATTGGACTTCCAAAGAGAGTGGTTCAGGTGTGGTTTCAAAATGCCCGTGCCAAGGAGAAAAAGGCAAAACTCAATATGGCCAAGCACTTCGGAATAAATCAGACATCCTACGAGGGGCCGAAGACTGAATGCACTTTGTGTGGTGTCAAATACAGTGCTCGCCTCTCTGTTCGTGATCATATTTTCTCCCAGCAACACATCTCTAAGGTGAAGGATACCATTGGCAGCCAGATCGATAAAGAAAAAGAATACTTTGACCCAGCCACTGTCCGCCAACTTATGGCCCAGCAAGAGATGGACCGCATTAAGAAGGCCAATGAAGTTTTAGGACTGGCACAGCAGCAGGCCATGCAGCAGCAGGGGATGTTTGATAACCCTGCCATGCAGGCTCTGAATCTCCAGTCAGCCTATCCAAATTTGCAAGGCATCCCACCTGTCCTTTTGCCAGGGGTTGGCAGCCCCTCTCTTTCCAGCTTTAATTCATCTAATTCAGGTATGTCATCATTTGGCATTCATTCACTGATATACAGCTAAAATCTGAGGCGCAGAATTGCAGATAGGATTTTTCAACTGAGCTGTAACTACTTACAATAATCACGTTATAGTTAACTGTTAAACCAAACAATAACAGTACAGCACAAGAACACAACATTTACATTCCTTGTAAAATAATTTAGCCTTTTCCCAGCAATCACTCCTTGGCCCTAACTCTAACAAGGTTTTCATTAGCATATCATCATTCACATATTGACTTTTATTTACCTCTTCTGTGTGCACTGTTTTATAGTTTAACAGTCTTTAAGAAGTAATTGTACATCAGAGAAATATACATACTAATCTTTAAATGTTTGTCTGTATTTGAAATATTTCCAGCTTTAACTCCACCAAAACCTTCAAACCTCCTGAACATGCCTGGTGCCAGTGTTCCCTCACCTAGCCTCCCCACATCCGGATTGCCCAACAAGCCTCCCTCTTCATCGTCTCTTGCCGCATCCAGCCCAGCTCAGACCAACACATCAGCTTCCCACTCAAGCCCCACCTCCACATCCAACTCCACTCCCTCAACCACCCAGTCTGGCTCCCGGTCTGAACCCCCCAAAGAACGTGATGCTGAGAGGGTAAGAGAGAAGGAGAAGCCCAAGGAAAAGACAGAGAAGCCCCCAACTCCATCGTCAACTGGAAGCACTCCTGCCCCTTCCACTTCTGCTGCCAGTGCTAAGAAGGAGAAACCAGATGCAGCTGTACCTGCCACCTCCATGCCCACCCCTGGCATGGAGTATGTGGTAGACCCTGCCCAGCTTCAGGCCCTGCAGGCTGCTTTAGCATCAGACCCCACAGCTCTCCTCACAAACCAGTTCCTACCCTACTTCATGCCTGGCTTTTCCCCGTACTACACCCCACAGATCCCTGGGGCTCTCCAAGGGGGCTACCTGCAACCAATGTATGGTATGGAAAGTCTGTTCCCTTACAACCCAGCATTGTCACAAGCACTGATGGGCCTGTCTCCCGGGTCCCTGCTGCAGCATTACCAGCAATATCAGCAGAGCTTGCAGGAGGCACTACAGCAGCAGCAGCGGCAGCTTCAGCAGATCCAGCAACCTAAGGTGAGCCAAACTCAAGTTCCTCCTCAACCCTTGGGGGATCGCAAAGAACCTGCCAAAGATCAAGTGAAAACAGAGGAGCAAAAGGGCAACCCCCATAGTGAACCCCCCACTTCTTCTTCCTCCTCCTCCTCCTCTTCGTCCTCCTCTTCCTCTCATAATATAATAAAGTACCCCCTGAGCAGAATGAGATGGATGGCAAAGCTGTGGATCCCCTTCTAGACCAGTACACATCGTCCCCAAGGTGCAGTATAAACTGGCATGCCGCAAGTGTCAAGCAGTTTTCAGCAAGGAAGAAGCGGCTATTACCCACCTTAAATCAAACTGTTTTTTTGGTCAGTCTGTGGCAAACCTGCAAGAGATGTTGCTGCGTGTCCCCGGTGGCGTAGGTGCAGGGGCTGGAAGTCTCTATGACTGCCTGGCTTGTAACACTACGTTGGATGGGGAGAAAGCACTCAGTCAACACCTGGAATCGGCATTGCACAAACACAGAACAATCAAGCGATCAGCCAGAAATGCCAAAGAGCACGCTACTAGTTTATTACCTCACTCTTCAGCCTGCTTCCCCAATCCTAACACCGCATCTACCTCGCAGTCTGCCACTCATCCCATCAGCAGCCCCCCTCCCCCGCCAACAACATCAGCCACCATGTCATCTTCTGCTGTCTCCTCTTCCCTATGCTCCTCTTCGACTACCCCACTCAACACCACAGCTGCCGGCAAACCATGGCCCCAGGCCCCTTTCTCCAGAGCTTTAGCTGGGAAGCCCAATGCCAGTCCCTCCTCTTCTTCCTCCTCTTTTCCTCCAATGTCCTCACCTTCAACGGTTACCTCAAGTTCATTGAGCACCTCAGGAGTTCAGACCTCGATACCAACAGACGTCTTTACCGACGAGTCTGACTCTGACAGCAGTCAGAAGTCAGCAGACAGGCTGGGCAGGACGGCGGAGGAGCCGCAGCAGCCTGGCTTTGTCAAAGACAGTAGTAGTTGTAGTAGTAATCTTGCTAGTGTAGGAACAGACTCCATCAGATTGTAAAAGAGCTTTCAGTGATGGACAATATTTAAAAAACACAAAAAAAGACAAAAAAAATTACAAATGGAAAAAACATAAAAAGCAGCAATGTTAAAAATACATTAAAAGTATACAAACCAATTTCAGAAAAAGATGTGTAAAGACTAACTGCAATTCCAAAGCTTGTAACCAAAAATTTAAATGTTAGTGGATTGTTTTCCCATATCAACATGCTGGTTTTAGTTTTGTTTTGTTTTTTTGTTTTTGTTTTACTCAACTGAAACACATGCATACTAATATATGAGAATAGAAAAGATCGCTGCAGTTATGTTTTGGGTAATGGTAGAGGAATGCTGTACTGTATGGCAATGGACTGCCTCAAAGTTGACAAATGGCCCAAGAACCCTTTTGAAGAAATAAGAGTCAACAAGCTGTCCCTTTGTTTTGTAATAATTTCTACTTAATAGCACAGTCACAAAAAGCCAGTATGTACTGTATGGGAGAATAGTCTATCAGTTTTCTTGCTATTTAAGCATTCAGATACCAATGGCTTGCAAAAGTAAAAGAATAATGTAATGTCTATTTTATTCTCAGGTCAACAGCTCACAGATGTTTTTCTGTTACAGAAATCCATGTTTTACACCTTTTGTTTCCAACAGGAGATGAGCATTTTTTTTCTTTTAAAACTTGATTTAATAGCAGAAAGTTTTAAGTTGAAATTTTAATAAGGCATTGTTTCTGGGCATTCAAAAATGGTAAATGATTTGCTGATTTTGACATTAGAAATCCTTTAAAAGGGGGGGAATCACAATCCCATTATACCGAGACAAGGGGAGCATTGCAGACATAATAACAGGCGATAAAAAGAGTTTTGATTAAAAAAAAAAAAAAACAACCTTCTGTATTTATGATAGATATGAACATTTTTGGTGTTAAGTAGATTGTTGCATTGGAAATGAATTTAAACAGTATGGTAGGTTGAAAAAAACTTTGTGTACATTTAGCTTTTGTATTGTCCAACTTTAAGACGCTTCATTTGATGTTGTCTTGGTCATTCCGATAGACTAGATTATGGACAGGTAATTTATCTCAGCTTTATTTCTGTCTTATTCTCAACTTCTTGGGAAACATTCACCCAAATGCCCCTCCTGACAAGGCAGGATCTTCTTTTAGAATTATTTAAATGTTATGGTATGGTTGGTATGGCACTAACCAAAACAAAAAAAGATCCTGGGTGAAATATTGAAAGTTTTATTTTATTTAATTTTTGTGTTACCTTTGTGCACTTATCACTGTCTAACTCCTATTTCTCACTCTACTTGTTCCTCTCTTCGCACTTATTTTTCTCTGCTCTCCTGTGTTTGTAGATATGTACACTACAAAGCAGGTCTTTTGTTCTTCATGTAGTGTGGCTACAGTCTTTATTTTCATTTTGACATTTTTGTTGTCATAAATGAAAATGAAAAAAGAATACTAATAATAATTCTCACGCTTTAAGACAAAAAGAAAATCCAAAGACTAAACACTTTCACCATTGGTGCATAAATATGAGAAAAGAGGCTTCTTTATACTTGAGAATTTGTTGCTGTTTTTAGAGGAAAGAAAACAAAGTTTTAAAAGATAAAGGAGTACGCATCAGAGTTGCCGTTTTTGCTTCTTTGCAAGCAAACAGGTGGCTTTTTTACGTAAATACCAAAAACCAAAAAGGGCCCTTGTCCTTGCATTGTGGAGTAGCACCGTTACAGAGCCATTGCAGTTTGTAAGATAGAGGTTATTAATCTTTGTTTGACTTTTTTGTCACATTCAAATGTCCATTTTTTTAAGAAAATGTATAAGGTCTGGTCTTCAAGGACATACGTTTTGCTGCTAATGTAGAATTTTGAAAGAAAAAAAAAAGTACCTAGATGCATGCTCATTTTGCTTTTGGCTAAGCTTTAACTAAAACAAACAATAAACCAATTTCTTGCCTCTGCAACATCTTTTTTTTTTTCTTGTTGCAAAAACGGAACTTTGAAGACTGTGAATATATGTTCCAAAGGACATTTTGCCGATTTTCTTTTTGAACAGACCAATGTTTAAAGCCAATGATCTATAACGTTTGTAAAGAACAGTGCATTCCAAATATCACAATGGATTTTTCTTAAGCAAGGACTGATCCTATTTCATTTAATTGCTTTTAATTGTCACAATCTATTTTTTTCTCATTTTTCAAGTGACTGTAAACTGTTGTGTAAATTTTTGCATCATTGGTTGCTGAACAAAGTGACCTCCATATGTCATTTTGTGCTGGTATGGAACATTGCTGAGAATCCCTCCATCCAGTCATGGTTGTTGCTCACTTGTTAAGCAAGTAATAGTGGTTACCAAAAAATGTATATAATACATCTGGTACTGATGCGTCTCATAGGTTTAGTAACATTTATGCCAGTCAACTGACATACAAATAGTCTCAGAGGGAAATGACGGCTGTTTTGGTGAGGTGTTGTTGTCCCCTTCCTGGGAAATCCACCAGTGACTTGTCCCACGTGTCTGCAGGGTGCCACTTCCACGCTTAGATTACAGGTTTTTGAGGGACATCTTCATTCCAAAGCATTATTTCTGGAAAAAGTAGGAGGTTTTTTGAAGATGTCCCTTGATTTCAAATAGCTAGGATGCTTTCATGTCCAAAGAAGTCACCTACTTCATTTTATTGCAATGGAAATGGATGTGCATAGGTACCCCAACCCTCTCACTCATGATCCGATTAACTACATTTTTTTGTTTTTAAACCAAAACCAAGACATATTTAAATTTGTGAAGAACTACTTTTTGGCCACTATTGTATAGCCAATATAGTCACCCTTATGAATACACGGCACAATCTCAGAAGTGTGTTTAAAGTGCTTCGTCTTGCAGAGCAATGTGTTTTGGTGTTAATACTACAGCATGCTGTTGAAAGTCAGGAGATTTGGTCTGCAAGCTTGTTATTTCTCTCAAGTCCAGTTCCCTGAAATACTGTTCATATGTTCTTTCTTATTTTGAAAAATTCTTAAGTTGTACAGTTTTTCTCAAATATGTTTGTTTTATTTTAATTTTCAGACAATGTCAGACATGTATTGTTATTTTCTTATAAGTATTTGTATTTTATTTTAGTTTCTGTATATTACTTTTTATCATAAATTAACACTAGCTTTAATTTGAATTGCTGAAAGTAAGAAACAAAAACAAAAAATATGACCTGGCCACTTTATGGTGTGATATTGTTCCTTATATTCATTGTCTCAATGATACTGTTGCTCTCTTATTTCCAAAGTGTAATCTTTTGGGCTCTTTTGTGGAAGACAAAGTCGAGGTCTCTACATCAGAATCAGCCAGCATGGAAAGTGTGAGCTTGTATGTGTGTGTGTGTGTGTGTGTGTGTATGTTTCATAAGAGCCAGCATCAATTCAACTTTTTCTTGTTTGCCTTTTGTTTTGTTTTTCTATGTTACACACCAAAACAAACTGAACCACAACGCTGGATTATGAATAACTGAAATTTAGAAAATCCAATTTTAAAGATAATGATCAGAAATGAGGATGATGATAACGAAGCACTGAGCAGTTTTTACTTTGATTGAATATATGAATGTGGCCAAAGCTTTATGCAGTTGAAACAAAAAGAAAAAAAATACAAGTTGTGCCCCAGATAACTGTATATTTTATTGTGGCACAAAATGCTATTGTGGATAATTAGATCCACCGACTTACATTGGGATACTTGATTTTAATGGACATTTACAAAGAGAGAGATAAAGACAAGGTTTTGCTGTAGAGGTCATCTTTTGCCCACTGTGAAAACAAACGTGTACCTGTATACAGATATAGATATATTTAAAACAAGACATCAATTTTTTTTTGTTTTTGGGATGAAGAAGGAATGAAAAGAAAAGAAAAAGGACTCTGGGAAGCTTTGGAGATCTCATTAGGAGGACATGAGAGGCTGTGGGCACACCAAAACTGGGCATGGGAGCCAAAGGCAGGCTCAAAACAGCTTTAAAACCACCTCCTTATTTGATTACTGACAACTCTGTAATGGGAATGGACTCTGGAACCAATGGACATGTGTGACACAGAGAGGAAAGTCTTTAGATGAAACTGAACTTAAGTGGCTCCAGCTGCCTCTTTCTCCTTTCTGTCTGTCTCTTTCTTTCTCCAGCTCTGCCTCTGCTTCTGCTCTTTGATGGACATTTTCCAAATTTCAGGACAGGATGGACAGAGATGCTTGCTTCATTTCTCCCAGTTCATGTTGCTACCCGTTTCATTTCCTCGTGCTTGTCTCTGGTTGACAAGTAAAGCTCTCCAGTCAAATGGCGGCTCACCCCTCTCTCTGTTGATTACATAATCTACAAAGAGAAATGAATAACAGAGAGAGGGGACGGGTTCTCAAAGCTGTCATTCTTAAAGAGGCAGTTACACTAAAAAAGCGTATTAACCAAAATTAACAACCAAACTAACAACCAAACAACCATTTGCTCCAACTTCAAAGATGAACTGTTACTTGGAGCTCTCTGTTCCTTTTGTGACTTCTGGTGCCACAATGTTTTTTTATGCTTTTAGTTTTTCTTTTTGTTTCCTTGAATTACTCCTCCTTCGAGCCTCATAAGCATGGCTCTGTGGCTCCAGGCAGCCCATCCGAGGGTAGAAAAAAACAGCCTTGCAATGTACAAAAAAGAGCAAGTTAAACCAAAAATGTTGTTCTTGATGTCTTTTCTATACTGTAGTCTTGTTAGCTTTTTTGTTACTGTAATTATATGATGAAGATTTCCAAACTGTACCAAATTACATGGAAACTAACATACATACAACCACATGGAACTTCAGACTTTTAAAGAAACTTTTGTCACAAAACCTTGTTGTCCTAGTTAAGTTGATTGTAGATGGTAATTGAATATACTCCTTTGAAAATATTTCATCAAGTATGTTTCTTGCTCATTGTGATACATTAAAAAAGTATGAGCATAAATTGCACTGGTTTGGACTCGTCTTTGAGTGTTGTGGGATTCGATCACTTGCTGTCAACAGGCTACTGCTGTACGTGGAAGGATGTGTGCGTGTGTGTGTATGTTCAAACACAGCTTAAGAGACCTGTCATTCAGTTTTAAAATGATGAGTTTTTTACTTAATTACAACAGTGAACAAGTTAATGTCATTTCAGTTGTTTAAATAATTCCATAATGTCTCGTTTTAGTCATTTTTGCCCTGCATTTATAATTTATTTTCACTCATGTTTACATCAGGATTCCTGATTGTGCCTTCACCTGGTAAAACACAAGAAAACAGATAACTTGCAACAAAACTGTGCTTTACAGATTAGTTTTATATTTTCAGTGACATAATTATTATTATTAAATACATGTTTTATATTCATATTTTCTGCTATTAATTTAAAGTGCTATGACTACAAAAACGAGCTAAAAAATCCTCTAGTAAGTAGTTACTGGCAGGCTTACGAAGCTGCACCATCTCCAGTGTTTATCATTGTTGTTTTAGAAAATTCACAGAGAAATTTTCAGCCTGCCACTGGTAAGCTAAGCTAAGAAATATCACTAATATGTAACAGCATCTAATTAATTTACCTCCTAAGTCACTTCATTTGACATTGCATCTGTTTGCACCTTCTCCCAGCTGACAGACGTGGAGCACTGTTCTTGCTGTGAGTAAAAGATAAATTTACCATGTCTCACATTCAGTGTTTATTAAAATGCAGTATAATCTAGCAAACAACTTGCATGACAAGTGTCCAATGAGAGTACCCCTGGATCTTTGTATGACATTAGCATATGAATCTGACAAAATCAGTGCCATGTCTATTTTACAGTCTGAATCTCCCACCACCTTTCAAATGCTGCGCCGATGTTCACTCTGGAAAAACGATACAAAGTGCACAGTAAGCACTGGGTAGTTCAGGGGGCTGGGAAGTTTGGACCATTCCCAATGAAAACAGAGCTGGTCCAGCTCTGCCTGTTAAGCAAAACTGAATTCTCAGCAGACACTGAGCTACAGTAACAGAAGAACTCGCATTGTTCAGCAACACTTGTAAGCCCCCACTGATATGTTATGGTCAATTTGTACCGAGAGCCAGAGAGATATTACTGATTGTACCTTTAAATGTTCTGTGCCGTTAAAATTACAATGGCTTAACACTGTTTTAATTAATATGTAGAGCGATCATGTCAGGTCCCTTCAGCCTCTGAAATTCTATCTGCCCTCTGTTATATTTAGACCGCTGCTAGTGACTGTAAGTGCCCCAGACTAATTGATACATATTAAGCAACAACTGCGAGCTTCTTCTTAATTAGATGTGGCTGTATGCAACTGATGTAATCAGAAGCACTGACAATGAAGCTTGGAAAAATTTAACTTTAAATGAGATACATTGCAAGGAGTAAGTTAGTAACAGGAACTAACAGGAATTAACTAATATTCTTCCACTGTGACCATTTTTGAACATCTATATTGCCCATAGGATATAACTGAATTGCTTCTTATTTTTTGTACATTAAACACATTTTCGTAAACTTTGTTAAAACATTGCAGTTTTGTAGACAAAATATGAAAATAAAAAAATCTGAGGAGCTTCAAACCTCCAAAGAGAGTTTAAGGAAGCGGCCGTCCTGTGTCAAGCAACAGGCGAGATTCATTGGCCATGTTGAGCCAATTAACACGCAAGGGCACATCCCGAATGAATTAAAAACACCCTAATCCGATCAGTGTGAAAAGCAAGGCCATTTCCTTCACAGGCCTGGACCAGATGGCACTCACACTCAGATGCTGCATTGAAACAGGCCAGGCCCAGTCACACAGTGTGAAATTGGGTTAGAGCCTGAGTTTAACATTGGCCCTGGGCAATGTGAGCTCCCAAACCCATTCTCCCCTGCCCTAAAGGTACAGGGCCCACCTTGCCAATCTTCGGCCCCATATTTAATTATCATTCTCAATGCACCCCACTAACTCAGTCATTTCAGTCAGAGGTGGAGCTGACAGCTTCCTAGAGTCATTTGTCTCTTTAGACCAGTCAACCTTTTACATATCCCAAATAACCCCTCGCATACCGCAAAATGTTCTCTTCTTTAGTGCAGAAGACAAGCACAGCTCTGTTGGATAGAATATCACAGACTCTGCTTGTACACTCTGACCCGAGCTGGGTGGTGTAACCATGCTGAGGCCTAAGTTCTTTCTTTGTTGGAGTAATGGCTTGTTGGGATTTCCAAAGCTCTTCAGTATCAGCTTTCAGACATTGCAGAGAATAAATGGTACACATGTTGGATGATTCTCATCAAAATGACTACAAACGCCGTGGTTGAGCTATGTCATCCTGGTCTCTGTCTTGAATAAAAAACATAGATCTCTAATGGTTGTTTGGCTTAAGGTTGGTACTGCCACTTGACACCACAAAGGCAGAAAATGAGGAGCAGAAGCTGTAAGTGAAACCAAGTCACCACCACACATCCCAGCATCCAATTCCACACTGCTATGGTCAGAGCATCCTGCCTCAGACTTAGAGAGGTGTGTCAACCCTGCCAATGTGCCCTGGTTGACGGAGTTCACCACCACCCAGAAATACTATGCAATGAAACTGCCTTGAATTGTCATGACGTAAAGTCATTTCTAAAGCCCTTGAAGGTTTTAGGAAAAAGTTAAAAATAGAGAGATGTGTGTGTAAACTGTTCTGAACTGCACTTAAGTAACAAATTGGAGTGTGTCAGCAGCAGATCCATACTGGATACAATTGCGACCAGGCCAATGAAAGACCTAGCTAAGCCGCGCTGCTTTACACATGGGCAGCTAGCACTGCCACTGACAGGGGGGTTAACCCCCCGACAGACATTCGACATAGATGGCTGTGAAGAATTTCACCACTGAGCCTGAGAGCCACACGGTCCTTCTTTCCACATCACATACCTACCGCTCCTTCCCTGTTTTTCAACCCACACGTATACCTCCTTGCCTCATCACAATGTCAAAGGCACATTACGCTACAGCCTTGAGGACAGGTCAAACTAATTCAATCTAATCCGCCACATAAAATGATAGGTGGGTGAGGATCAAAGAGAAATTGAATGGGATGAACAAATTAAAAGGGAGGATTCAGTTTCTTTTGAATTATAACTTCTTCTTGATTCAAAACGGGCTGACCCATCGTCACATCAATTCATACTGTATGCCCACAAAGAGGAAAAACCTCTACAATATGCATAGCTTTGTTATCCCCCACCTGTGCTGGTTAAGTGAGTGACCCATAAACCTCTCTGCCTAAACGCCACTTTGCTGGCTTCCCACCCGCATGGGATTCATGCTGGAGAAGGTGTGGAGGGCGTCTTGGCAGGCTCTGGGCCTTGCCGAAGCATTTCCCGTCTCCTGAACACAGGATCAGGTGTCGCCATTTTCACAGCACCTTCTGGTTCTGTTTAACAGGAAATGAGGTCCATCAGAAGAACTCTGACCAAAACTGAGCCAGAATGGGCCCTGACAGGCAGGAATATTAGCCTGTGACGGCAGTCAGTAATTGAATGATCGCCCCCTCTCCCCCCCACTCGTAATGAAGAGAATATGTGCTAGGAATGTGTTTGTCCTTCTCTATCCTTCGTCTGCCCTTTTCCTTTCCTCTTTTTCTCCCCCTTTTTTTCCCCCTTAATAAATCATTTGTGGGGGCAGAAATAAGGGATAATTTTACTTCACTTCAAAGTGCTTCTCATGGTGTCATTTCTGTAACCTCAAAGTGATGATGCATTAAAAAGGCTTCGGGTGAGCTCTGCCTGAGAGTGTTTTTCGCCTTTAAACAATGCTGTGCTGATAGTGTCGTGAGAGAGCGCGCCGAAGTACATGAGAGATCAATTATCACACCTCATTTTCTTCTCATATGCAAAATGATAATGGGTGGACCATGTCAGACCTGAACCATCAGGTGGTGTATCCTTTCTCCATAAATGTGTTTCACAGATTGTCTGAAGGGGTCTGTTAAATCCCTTTAACAGTTAAAAAAGCTCAGGGGAAAGAATTTGGCTTCTCCTTGATCTGTCTTCAAATGTCCCTCTGCGGACAGGATTTAAGAGTGATAAACCAACAGAATAAACCTAACACTCAGCATGGTATCACCGCACACTTGTAAACACTATTTTCACATAGGAGGGTTTATTAAAAAAAAACAATGTTATCTTGAAGGCATGAAGGCATTCCTGTGTGTTTGTCAGCAAAACAGTAAGAACAAGTGTGTGTGTGTGTGTGTGTGTCCCAGTGAGAGCGAGTTTATGTGCCACAAAGGAGGCTTGGGTTTGAGGCATGGGTGAGGGATTGTGAGGGAAGGTGATGCTGTTGAGGAAGCGGGAGGCACAGCTTTGAGGTGCAGCGTCACATTTCATATCGCTTTGGGGGGAACGTCAACTCCGAGAAGAATTCTTAATACAATAATTGCTTTGAGACTTGTTCTTATTAATATTTCTCTGACTTTGGTTTTGTATTTTTCAAACCTTAACCAATATCACTTGTAGTGTATTGCTGCTGGAATGCCTGTCAGACTGGGCCCTGACCCTGGGCTGGCTGCTATAATGATGGGAAGATGAAAGAGCCAGGCCCATTCCCAGGCTGCCCTGTTAGGGGGTGCAAGCCTGTGAAATGGAGAGATAATGGAGACCAGGTGTGCTGCGGATGCCTGAGACACTCCTCAGTCAGTCTGAGAGCTCCTCTCAGTGAGAGGGAGGGCACACTACCACTGCTGAAAACAGACTGGGCCACAGTCCAACTCCTCACTCTGTATCATGCACACACACACATATATAATGTATATAATAATATATATGTAAAACTATATAGTAATTACTTGATGGAGTTGGGCACCTACCAAGTGGTGCACCTGTATTTAAACTGCTGCTGTGCTGTCTTTTTTGTCCTCATAAAAACGACATTATGGCTTGTATTTATAAAGTGAGAATGTGGGCTGAAAAATCAATATTTTGCTTGAATTACGCTCGCGTGTGTGTCTCCTTGGTATTGATAAACATGACGATTTGTCCATTCAGAACAGCTATTTTTTGAGCATTTATCCCTTGTATCTGTCACTGATTTAAAGTAGAGAAGTTTTAAAAGAAAGGTCAGGTAGACTGGCCGCAAAAGTGTTTCTAATTGGAACAGACAGGCTGGCAAAGCTCTGCTGTAATTACAATCTAATTAGCAGGCAGCAAGCAGAATCCAACATTCCATTTGAGATCAACAATTTAACCCTTTACGGGAACCCTCCAGAACATACTTCCAAGATTCAAGCAGATCCTGTGGGAGAAACAATCTGCCCCACTTCTGTCGTCTACAGGAGGTCAGTAAATGTCAATTGGAGAGAGAGAGCTGAAAATGTTGAAGAGGGACTCAAGTGAACATAAGCCCTCATTAAAGCCTTCTCCATAAGAGCTTGTTGAATGATAAATATTAAACATTGATTACACACAAATAGGAACGACTCTCTTATCATCACAGGCCATTGTCTTCCTGAGATTATCGCATAATTAAATCTAACAGGGTCCTGCTGAGGCCTTTTTTGTCAAGTGAGTGAATTACTAATTATTCCCACATGAATAAGGGCCAATCTGTGTGTCTGCCATGTGAACAAGCATTCAAAGGTAGTCAATCCACAAGAATATGAGACGACCGCAAGAAGGCAGATTCCTATTTGATTTACTCTGTCTGGCTATTAAAAGGCCTGTCACTCAGGATGGCTTATCTTGTGAGCCAAAATGTGGTTTTGCATTTTGGAATATGGCTTTTCATATTGTGTAAATCAAACAGTCATTATGTTTACCAGATAATTTTAGCGGAAGCACAAAAGGCCCGCTACAAGTGATTGAAAACTTCAAATACAAATACAAAAAGGCATGTTTCAAGCATATATTTTGAGTGAAAGACAACAAAAACACTTTTTAGTCATTTCTCCTGTCAGGTTGAACACAGTCAAATGGGATCTTATAGACCGAGCTGTGTGAATAGGCTGTTTTCAGATGAAAATTGAGCCGTTCTATTTACCGGTTAAGTTGCTGATATTTCATTGGAGCTAATTCCTCCAAAGTTGCCACTGCACCTGAGCTGTCTGGAAAGAATGTGTATTAAAAGTCTGTGGATGTGAATGAATATGCATGAGTTTGTTTTAGGGGAGGCTGGAGTCGTGCATCTGGCCTAAACTGTGTCCTTTGGTCTGGTCTGGACTGGTACAAGCCTCAGCTGGTTTTGAAAAAAAAAACAAAAATTAAGCACACTGTAATGAGAAACAAACTCACTCTTACTTTTCTCTCCTCTTCATTCTCCAAAGCATGCTGTTGAGTTCACACACCGCAACCTACACAGTGACAGGAGTCGGTCAAACACTGCACAGAAGTCTGAGCCGACTTGGTATCTGTTGTGCTACAGTTCCTGCGATTGTGAACGATTGTGAATCATATGCAATTAATCTGCAGCGTACTGCCTCGAGCCCAGCCCTGCCCCCAACACACACTCACTCACGCTAACGCACACACACTCTATCCTTTGGTCTGCCTCTTTATCCTTCTCGCTGTCTTCCCCGCGCAGACATGATACTCTCAACGTATCAAGCCAAGGTCACTGAACATCCATTTCAAATTGTTGCCCACTGCTGCAGCTTGAAATTAATAAGGCCACCATTTAAATGCTACAGTTATCAAACTCATATAACAAATGCTGGGCAATCTTCCCACAGCGCACTCCTTCCCTCTCCCCCTCCCTTGATATATTAATTTTTGACCAAACGTCCCCGCTTGACTACTGTAACGAGGTATGATGTATTGAGCCTTGGCTGTTGCCATAGAGACAGCAGTCCCCTCTTACTTGTCATTAGAGCACAAACAAGCACTGGCATCTAATGTCATTCCAGTCAACATGAGGGAGAGCGATGAGAAAAGGAGAGACTGTGTTGGATCCCTGACTCCCTTTCCTCAGTTTGAATTGGTTTTTGTGTGGATTATTTGGATTGTACTGGATGTTATGGGCCAGCATACTCTGTGCAGGGGCATTGTTAGGTCATATACCTGGGGAGAGGCACATTTACTGTTGTCTTTGTATGTTTCTCGCATCCCAGTCCTTTGATGTTGGCCTGCAAATGGAAACTGGTGTCTGGGTGTCACGGAATAATTACCTGTCCAAAGCATTCCTTCTACTTGTTTTGTCCTGTCCCTTGCCTCGCCTCTCAAATAATTAGAAATTCATTTTCCATAGTTTGGATTCATTTGGCACTTTGGAATGCAGAAATGAGATATGTTGTTCATTTTTTTAGCGAGGTGTTTATAGTAAATATCCATCTGAAAGGAAGTTAATTAGGATAGTTTTGATGGAAAGTAAGATAACATCCTGTGTTTCTCATTTTCTGCACAACTGTGATGAAATTACAGGCTGATTGGATTTGAGGAAAAGAGAGCAGACAAATGCACAACATCTTCAATACAGAGCAGAGGGGAAAAAAGAAATGCAACAAATGAGTCATCAAAATTGGGAAAATGCGACGCGGTTTTCTCTCAGCTAGTATCATTTTAAACTGTGGTAAGATAATGACATTGTAACTGAGTAATAGTACTGCAGGAGCTTTGGAATATTCCAGTCTATTTTATTTCCATTTAAGATAAAGCTTTCTACTTGTTGTCTCGGCTTGAAAGCGCGCTTCATTTTCAGATGTTCTTTTTCCCCTTGTTTCAGTTTTAATCAGTTGCTGCTCTCCAGTCCCATTGTTTGAGGTGAAAGTGTAGCCGCATGCCTCACTGTCTTTTCTCTGAACATAATCTCTTCCTCACACAGAACAATAATCCTACCTTATTTTCTCTCTCAGTGTTGGTCTTTTATTACTTCCAGGTGTTAAGGCCTGTCCCCCTCGCAAGCAGATGTGCTGGAGGGGTGGGGGGGTTGCCCTTTGTTTGGAGTTGCCCTATTTCAAACTGAATATTAAGTTGGCAATGCTCTCTGAGGGTAGACGACAGGAGGAGAAAAAAAAAGACCAAAATAAAAACTAGGCGAATGAGTATTTGCATTAAAGAGAAACAGGGAAAGATGTGGGAGATTGAAAAAATAAATGGGATACAGATCAAACCTGTATGCTGTGTGCACAGAAAATAGTCACAAAGGAGATTGCTACTCAGGAAGAGGAAAAAAAAACAGTCGCACAAACCAAGGTAAAAAAGAAAGGAGTAAAACATGTTTTTGTTAAAGCTACAGTAGGTTTAGTGATTCATGGGGACTGCTGAACACCACATCTGTTAGTGAGCTGTCTGACTGGGCAGTTTCTGTATGGAGATACACGAGTTTCATCTGGTATGATCGGCTGTAAGAAGTTTTTAGTATGTTTTTACTTTTATTGTATCCACTCTCCCAAAGTGAACATTTTTTTGCTGGTTACACAATAATATTTTTACACTGGTTGTTTTATAAACCCATTGTCCACTAAATGATACTAACTTGTTGCTTAATACCTATTTTTCTTGATATACACCTGCCAGGAGTAATATTAGATTTGCAGACTAGAAACGCAGAGCCTGTAGCAGTTGTGTTATAGACTCTAAAATATCCATTTTGGACTTTCTCCTTTTTCCTGCAAGCGGCTAAACTGAGATCACATGTACTTGCAATGAAAAGTGACAGGAAATTGACTAAAGCATTGGAAATCAATGGAAAGTAAATGTGCTCCCTAAGTACAAGTGAACAGCTGATAGCTGCCTTCTGTCTACCTCTCCCTCTCTTTGCCTTTCTTCTCTCTGTCTCTCTCTCCTTTCTTTTCTGCTCTACTTTTTCCTTTTCCTTTTCACCTTCCGCCTCTTCTTTCACCGACTGTCGTATTCTCCACATCTGCTGAGTCAATATGTATGTATGCACTCAACAAAGAATACATGATTTAATATGTTTGTGAATGCGAACAAGTGTGTCTGTGTACATCCAAATGAAGGTGTGCACACAATGTATTAGTTTAGTCTGTTCTTAGAGTTGGTGCCAGGTCAGTGTAAAGAATACAGATGAAGGCGTAAGCAAACATTTCAAGGGGTGTTGCACTTCTCTTGGTGTGACATGGGCTTCATTTAATCAAGAGGATTAATTCTTATAATTTTTAATGAAAAGACAGAGAGGCAGCTCACCTCATGAACAATTATTATTTTGACCTGCAATTACAGTATTCCCGTTTGGCCAATTGGTACAAGACAGAAAATGCTGAAAAAGATGGTGCAATGCATCATTTGTCACAGGTAAGTCAAAGTATATTAGATCTGCCTGAGATATTGTTTGGAACACATGGACACACACTGGAAAAGTCGATTAAGTGCTCTCCTGAGCCAGTGTTAAAGACATGGGAATGCACTTGTGAGATGTAGCATTTTCCCCAAGATTCAACAAAATCTCACCAGCTGGAGATATTTTGAACAATGGACAGAATAATTAACAAAGTAATGGAAGTAGACCAATCTACAATCACTCAGCAGTGAGATTTTAATTATCAATGATCATACACAGTATGAAGTAAAAGGAAATGTGCTTAAAGGTACTTAGAATAAAGGAATGTATATATTCAATGGATGATTGAATACTTTGGCTATTAAGCAGGAACAAAAGCCTTATGAAGCTCTCCTTGTACACTGTAGGTCTCAGCTATTTAAAAACTGAATTTACGCTTGAAAATATAGGCAGAAAATACTGATTTTTTGCATCCCATACCCAAATCAATATTCTAGATTGATAAAATTCAAATCAGCCAGTATGCCTTATTTTTTAATACCTCTTTCAGATTGCTCTCTTTTTTAATAAAAAAAAATCTTTAAATCCTTGTAATCAATATATGTACAGAGTAGGACACACATGCTAGACATAGTTCTAGCATTTATGTAATTGAATTCTTGTTACTGATTAATACATAAGCCAATGCTGAAAAATATGATAAAAAGTGATACTGGTCAGATATATTTGTCAGGCACTAATAGATGGACAGATGATTGATGTCAAAATTTGGAGGGTTTACACAGACAGACAAAGACAATTTTCTTAAACAGAGCTGACCCTATATGCAAGAAAAAACAGTTAAATCATTTCTAAATGTTCTTCACTTTCTTATGTTGCCACTAATGATGCTATAAAACAAATGTGAAGGAGACTATATGTAGTAGCAGCATTTCTGAGAGACAAAAAAAACTCTTTTTTAGGCTATGTGTACAGATAACCCATTGTTAAATCCTGAAAAAAAATTCATTCATATTCTCTCTGTGGGACCTTTTCCATCAGAATAACATCCTGCAATTCTGTCAGCTAAAGAGAAAATGTGTTTTAGGCAATGCAAAACTTGAAACAACTCCTGATTGCATTTAATAGTTTGGGATTTTAAAGATATGGTTTTCATTGTTGTTTACTCTGTAATCCTTTAATATCAAAAGCTCTCAGTGCTCCCCTGGCTCTCATTTTCAACTCACTGAGAACTCTGAGAAAATAAATTTGCATGCTGATGTTTAGTTTTCACAATTATGTTTCTGTCATGAATCAATTCTCTCCAAGTCAATTTACCAAATCTGAAGACAGACAAAAAGCAGGCTTCTGCAATTATTTCATGATGGCAGGTCCCCAACAGGTTTATAGGACATTAATCCTAATCCAGACCTCTTGTCCCACAAGAGATCAATGAAGTGTCAAATCAATAGAATTTCATGAAAGTCTCTATCAGTTTTCCCACTGTTCACCAAACTGTGCTGTCCCATGATCTGCCTCTCTGTCTAACATTCAACCGTATTATAAAGCCAAGTAAGTTAAAAAAAAAAAAAACTACTAAACTCAACACTTGTATATTAAGAATGAGGTAGTTTTTAAAGAGAAGAAGTGTTTTTGCTATAAGGTACATCATAATTTACGTGAGAAAGAAATATGTCAGTTTTTTTTATTTCCCTTTTTAAAGAGCAGCAGAGCCTATATGCTAATACCAGCTGTTATGCATGAGAGAATTTACTGTGGTGAATATATTATGAATGAGGAGGAGTTACATGTCCAAATATGTGGATTGCATAAAGAGAGCAAGGGGATTATGGGTAAAAGAGCCCTGTGGAATTGTTTTTTTTTTTTTTTTTTTTATGGTTTTGTTGGTGAAGCTCTTGACTGTGTTCCTTGTATGTTCCCTAAGTAATGCTTTTTTTGTGTTAGATGGAGTCATCACCTGGGGAAATCAAAGTGTGGGTAAAATATGAATTTATCAAAACAAACTAAAGGCAAAAAAATGGAAACAAAGAAATATAAAACCAAAAGGTTCCTCTGTCTTTCTCTCTCCGCCCACACCACCCACCCACCGTCTTTCTTCCCGCACAGCCTGGTGTGAGTGTGACCAGGCAGGGGTTAAATCCATTGCACCATAAAAAGGAGCTGTTCATAAAATGGAGGAATAAGAAGCAGAAATAATATTTCAAGTATGATTAGTTCATCCGCAGGGCACCTTGTGCGATTGAGAAAGGGGGTGAGAGTGGGAGGGGGTATTGTGCACGGCAAGCAGTAAATTATATCTAGCCTTTGAATGATTCCTGCAGATCCTATTACGACAGTGAGGGGGACTGGGGAATGGTGGGGGGAATGGGGCAGTTGGGAGAGAGAAAAGCAGCAGAACGAATCGGATGAATTCTGTTTCCAGCTGTCCGAATGATGGGGGAGATGAGGAGGGGTGGGGGGTTTGTTGGGGTGTGAGGGGAGGGGGGGTTGCAGAGAAAGGACAATAAGACAATAATTCGTTCTCCGCTCTCAAACATGTAGATGCATGTCATGTAGACATGCAAACGTACAGACTCCAAACACTGCATTTTTCAATTTCACTCGAGCCATCTCTCTCCCAAAATTTTACACCAAGTCCTCCTGTCAAATGGAGAAAAACATTATCACCCATTACCACCCCTGCACTACTCCACCCTCCCTGAATATTTGAGAGGCGCTTGTCTGCCATTTGTCACTTTGACTGGTGATATAGTAGCTGATAGTGGCATTAATGTGCTGCTGCAGCAGATAGTCCTCACAGGGAAACAGAGATGCTGAATTTATTCACCCACCGCCTCAATTTTGACAATGGTTACCAAATATTGTACGTAGATAATACACCATCATACACCAATTAACCTTGTTGTTAAAAAAATCATTCACATTATACATTTTAAAACATATCTATATTATAAATAATATTTCAAAATACAAATTTTTCAAATCCAACTAATGCTAGACTCCATGTTTTTTTAATTATTGTATTTATTCTCACTTAATATCAACTTTGCTCCTATGTCTTATTGTTTATACAGCTTCATGTGTATTCCACATAGTTTTTCATCCTATCACTACTTGGTGTTGCATCTTCTTTTATTCTAATCTTGCCATCCAAATCTGTTATATTTTGAAGGGTTTTAATTATATTTTTAGAAAACTGGTTAATAATTTAGAAAACAATGAAAAGAAATTGAGACAAAGAGACAAGCTTCATCTTTAGTGTTGACAAAAACATTTGTTTGCTAAGGTTAACTTAACTTAAGATAATATCAAAAACTTCTAAATCTTTATGAAGGTGTTGTGAATAAATCAACAAGATTATCAATTACTGTGATTTCTCAGCAGTGTCTAAAGTCAAAGTTGTGCATAAGATATAACATCTTCAAGTGTACATTAAATAATTTGAATTGGAAATGTAATTTGCAGAGACGAATCAGAGGCGCTACGGGATGTGTACACACTATTTAGTCTGTGGCATGTGGTAAAGGTTTGACATTAGAAATTTATTGACACAAGTGTTGACATACACCTCCTAAAGCTCAGAATTCCTTGGAACAGGTGAAGTGTTGCTTAAAGATCATCACCAGTGGTCAAGTGCTTGTCAGCGTCGCATTACAGTCTCTGTCCTTTACCAGTGGAATCTGTCTTGTGAAAGTCAAATAAAAGACAAGTAAATATCACATTTCAAAAAGTTCTCAACACAGGAAATAAAAAGAAGAAATTAAGTAGTGATCACAATTCTGAGGCCAGATATGTTGAAGCTTGAACATTTTTTCAGTTGTTTTTCTTAACATAAGGAGGTGTATATTTTCAATTACGTTGTTAAATGTCCCTCTACTCTGGCCTCTGTATTCTAAAAAAAAAAAAAAACAGTTTGATTTACTGTATGTATGAGTTCATTAATTAAGCCTCATTTTGGCAAACTGTGCTGGATGGTGGGTGAGTGCCAAAGCAGAGAACAGAGGGCCTGGACATTTAATGCAGAACATTAATAATAACAGGGGAGGAAGCAAGGGGGAATTAAAATGAAAGAATTCTGCACCCAACCTCCCACTTTAATTGCAAATTTAAATTTCCTATAATGGATTCTGACATCTCAAGTCACCAAAATCCATCATTCTGAAGGGTATTATTCCTCAATTAACCTGTCACCCCCACCACCACCACCCTGCGTCTTTCTGCAGGGCTTCAAAGAGAAATGAAGAATTCTAATTACTTTCAAATATAAAGCAGATTGATAATCCACCCTTCTTTCACACACACACACACACACACACACAGTACACACAGTCCCACAATCTTTAAATTCTAGCTAACTCCGAGCAGATGGAGATGATAGCCTACACAAGTCAGCAGAAGGATCTCCGTTATCCTCATCTGACTTAGCATTGCTCCATTTAGCATTATTAGCCTCAAATAACTGAAATATTGTGACTGTCCAGTGAAAACATTTTGGAAGCCAAGAAAAGGGTCCTCATGGATTGGGGCATTTTATAGAGAATATGCAAACTTGTAGTAGCGCGGTATCTTTATGCATGCACTGACGTAGGCATTTCTAAATCAATCACTTCCTAATCAAACTGTCCACAAAGTGGACGTCCCAATCATAAACACTCAGATCCATGACTGTGACAGTTGCAGCCACATTCACACTTGCAACAGCTGAAGCCACATCTACCACAGCTGCTGCTCATGTCACACTCTTCACAGCTGTGACTAATGCCATGCCCACCTCTCTGCTCACCACAACCAGATCTTTCTCATGAGCAGCCCTGCAGAGCCCTGCTGGTTCCAGAGTGTGCACAGCCCAGGCAGCAACCAGCGCAGCGCAAAGCTAAAGCCAGTGCCTGAATGCCTTAAGATGCAGTTCCTCTTATGGCAGCTAGATGCTTTCTCAAAATGAGTCAGTGTTTTAAAGTCAAGGGGGGGGGGGGGCGTTATTTTCTCTGTTCAAAGAAATCAGAAGCTAAGGTCTTAAATATGTCATTTTACTCCTGCAGTTGTCCATCAGCTGTTGCCTGGCTGCTCATCTAACATTAGCTCTACTCAGGTTTCGCCCTCTTTGCCCCCCCTTTTTTACAGCTACAGTAACAGACAAGGTAGATCTAAATGCTACAAGTGCCTCCAGACAACTATAGTTGATGTGACCAATCTATGTTTTCTTAGGTTTTTGCTTTAACATATGAATGCTTAAATTTTGTCAAATTTACAATCACTTTCACCCATGTTCTCCTGTCATGACATGCAAACAAGCACAGAGTATAGATAAGTATGCATCGAACAGATTTGATTTCTTCAAAACACATATTTAAACTCTCAGCCCTATGTTGTTTTTTCCTTTTCTCCACATGACTCAGGTGTCTGCAAC
The DNA here is from genome assembly GCA_023238725.1 of Scortum barcoo. Classification (NCBI taxonomy): domain Eukaryota; kingdom Metazoa; phylum Chordata; class Actinopteri; order Centrarchiformes; family Terapontidae; genus Scortum; species Scortum barcoo. The sequence goes on from CM041531.1 coordinate 27,769,425, forward strand.
AGTTCAAGCCTTGCCACTGTACAGTTATTCTAAACTGCAATGACTCAAACCCATACTAAACCTCAACTGCTGTGTTCACTACAAGACTGCTGGCACCCATATATATTTGAGTTTGCTGTGCTTTATCTTTTTTTTCACCTGACACTATCCACCTCCCCTCAGACCAGGGAGACTGTATTTAAAAAATATTGTGGACTGAAGAGAGATGTTCAAATCAATCTTTAAACCAATAAATTACCATGTAAACAAAGGGAGCACCGTTTCAACAGAGGGCACCAACAGAGGGCAGTTAGGAGTTGTGTGAACAAATTAGGTACAAAACGAGAGCTTAGGCTTCACACATCTTGTTATCAAGCATGACTCACAAAGTCACCTGTCTTATCCTTCCATCCTATTTGTTGTTGGCCAAACCAAGACAAAAACCATTTGTCTCCTCATCACCACCATCAATGACACAAACCTTTGATGCGTTTTCACCTGCTGATCCCTGAAACATTGTTGTTGGCTTTGGCATTCACACTTTCATCAATAAATAGGAACCAGAATCAGAATCAAGTTTAATGGCCATGTTTACACATACAAGCAATTTCACTCTATTTGAGAGTTTCTCTATTTACTTACATGCGGTGCCAGAACAAATATACTATGACAATAAAACACAGTCTGTATGTGACAGTGATTTTACATTTGAAGAGTAAATGCATTTTATGTACAAGTGACAATAAGAAGAGGTGTTCCATAAATCATGACATAGTAGTAATGACAGGGTTTTGAAAACAATTCAGACTTTATATTGTCGAATAAGTGCTTGTAATTTGACGGCCTGTGAGAACAAACTATGTGCTGTATCATAAGCTGTAGCGCCTGACTGTTGCTGCACCAGAGGGATGTCCAACCTCATGTCGGTGTGCATATTTTTTGTGTCTCTGATGAAGCCAATGACCACTGTGTCCTCTGCAAACCTCAGGGGGCATGCATGTTACCATGTAAAACCACTGTATGTGATGTATGTTGTGTTTCTTGAGTGTAGGCATCGTTTATTTGTCCAATCCCAGGCAGGTACTTGGAGGCGCTGCTCTTTTTGGAGCACACACCTAGCGAGAGCCACGCTGACTGCATCGGTGCTGGATGTAAGTTTCCCCCGAGCCTCTCCTGTCACTTCCTCGGCTCTGGTGCAGATCTGCGTGTGACAGGAACCATTTGGTCAGCACAGAGTTTCAGACAAGTTTTGGGGACTTTTCTTGGACTTTAGTCTGCAGACAGTATGTCAGCTTTACAGATCCTTGTGCAGGATGAGGGAAGAGTGGCCATGCGTGGCTGCTGCTGGTCTTGCTGGCCGTGCAGTGAGACAGAGCAAGGGCAAGGTGTAAGACTATCATTTGCTGCTCAAACAAGCAGTATATGATCATCAGCCAGTTTGTTAGTTCTCCCCATGCAGGCAGAAGGTTCCTGTAGCAGGCTGTGACTTTGAGGCCTTTTACACTACTGCAAGGCCCTTGTCTTTGGAGGTACATTCTCTTGACTACTTTGATTTTCTTTGTCAACGAATGAATGGTTGCTTTGCCTGCACAGGGTTTTAATCCCCGTTACTGGTGTGTGGCTCTTAAATTCTGTATCACTACTTTTCCTGTGACAAGCTGCGCACTGTACTTCAGCGCTGTGTATGCCCCAATGCTTTAATTCTCTCAAAAGCACAAGATAATTAAACAATAACTATTCAAACGTTACCTTGACATTACTTCCTTTCAGCATGCCTATCCACTAATGACACAATTAACACATTTTTCAGCATAGAGATCCATTAAGAAGAAGCTGGTGGCAGGAACAAAGCAGCATCATGTCTAACTGTGCACATTTCACATTTCAATGCTTGCTTGGGCAGTGGAGTTGACACGTAGAAGTTTAATATGATTCAGACTAAACTTTGGAATGTGCTAATAAAAATAAAAGTAACCATTTACACCAAAGACAGAAAGAAAGAAGATTTTCAAAGAACTCCCCAAAAAATGTTGAATAAAACCTGATTAATTTTGTTGTGATTTTACTTGAAAACCCTGATCCAAAGCATGGGGTTTGAGGATGTTCTTAATATTGCATAGTTAATGTACGTTCTCGCAAGAGCACATTGTGTGGTTGTATTGTATGTCACATAAAGTGCACCATTCTAGTGTGCTGTTTGTACCTTGTCCTTTAATTTCCAGCTCTCACAAGCACAAAAGATGGAACAACCATTCAAACATTACCTTGACATTACTGGCTTTTAGCATGTCTACCCACCTAACTAATACCACAATTACTGAATACTTCTGCAAAACAACCCATTAAGAGAAAGTCAGACGAAAGACCAGATAATCTATATCTCTAACTTTGTGCTTTGTGACATTCCTCTCCTGACTGGGCCAGTGGAGTTCATCAAGTGATTTCTCTTCTAATTAGACTCATAGCTAAGTGTTATGCGTTAATATATCAACCAGATGCAAGCAGGCTTGGTTGAATTGTTTGGCACAGATCTATTGCTCTACACCATAATATTTTTCAGAAGAAAGAAGACCTCACAAGACCTCATAAATGTCTCCACAAAATATTTTGGACAATCTGACTTATAAACCCATCCCAAGAAAAACAGATAAATGGTGGAATACAGAGACAATAAGGGGAATGCAGACCGTAATAAATGTCAGCATTGTGAAAACCAAGAAGCATGCCAGGGAGCTGTGAGCATGTAGAAAAAGAAATAAAGAAATATAATAAGTCATCTGCCCGTTGGCATAATGCAGTTCTAGCTGGCAGCCATGTAGCTTTTGACTGTTCTGTACTTTTGTAATCATTCAAATTTAATTAAAGGCTTAAGGAGAAAATGGCCTGGGCTGATGGTATAATGAGTTGCCAAGGGACATCTTTTTAATAATCTTAGTTTGTAACAAAGATGTTGCCAAGTCATAGTCGCATTATGAGCCTTGCATAGCCACTTTTACTGGCCAGATAATTCACACCGGCCCCAAGGAGTGCAGCCCTTTCTGTAACATCTTCTGACTAAACTGATGATTTCATTTTACCCATCAGTATTAATTAATATCAAGAAACACAATAATTTTAAAATCAAACTATCATTATCACTGTTCTATGGTATTATAATGTTCTCCTTTCTTCTCAAACTATATTTATTCTTTGGTTTCTCTCAGATCACAGTCCGCTGTTAAGGCTTTAGAAGTTCCAGTGTCTATTTAATATGTCAAAAACGGGCTGATTGACCAGCAGCAACCCAAAAAAAGCTGTTTAGGTAGTCTTAGCAAAAATAGCCATGAGATAAAATAGCCACAAGAAATCATTTAAAATGTATTAAATTACGATAGAAATTAGAAAATATCTGATAAAAAAAAAACGTACACAAGGCTACAAATCTGTTCAAGCATTAGGTGTCCTCTTTAGGTACTTGACAGTTTTGATACTGAAAAAGTATTAAAGCTCAATACTCCATTAAAGTGCTGCCTAGTGTGTCTCCTTCTCCTTCAGCTATAAATACTGTGTTGTCCATGCTGCCAGGCCCACTGACCACCTATCTAATGATATAAGCATTGAAAGAACTTCCTGACAATATGTTGCTGCTTTGTCTATGTTCAGATTCTCTTATCAGACTTTTGGATGAAAAGCTTGATGTCAAAATTACCTACATTTACTCAAAATCATGCATTTTAAACCATGTTAACATGCCAAAAAACAGATCTGCTGTATCTGCTGGGCTAAAATATGAGATCGGTGCCAGTCAATTCTCTCATGATATGATGGACCAAATTGCCCAAATCTCTGTCAGGCATTGCTTGGTGCCAGGGGCGAAGGAAAGGCCAGCAGGGTTGCTGCCAAACGGGCATATGCAGAAAACCATCTGTTCCAAAAACTGTCCTCTGAGTGGTGATCACAATCCATAGTGACCCGGACCAACTGTCAGCTCAACAAATTCCCCCCGTAAAACTTTGCTATCCACCCACGTCGTCTTTCTCACTTCTGCTACAAACATCAACTATCAAGCGTGAATGCTAAATGGACTTTACTTATTAAGTGCCTACTCTTCAGACCACTCAAGGCGCTTTACACTGCATGCCATTCACCCATTCATATACACAACCATACGCTGACGGTAGTGGCTTCTGTGCAAGGTGCCATTCTAATCTAATCACTGACACCTACGACACAGCCTTTAGGAGCATTTTGGGGTTGAGTAGCTTGCCCAGGCCCATGTTGACGTACGGACTGGACAATCGAACTGCTGACCATTGATTGGTGAACAACCTGCTCTACCCTCAGAGCCACAACAATAACCATAAATGCTGAATAATTATTACCTCTTACGCAGCCAAGTCTTTGTACTGCATATAGTAAACAGGATTTCTTGGGATTATCATTGCAAATCTTAGATGTTGCCAAGATGGATTTATGTAACAGGAGCAATCTTAAATAATATATGAAAGTTGTCCAAAACCTCTTTAGTGGCACACTACACACAGTATTAACATTTTCCTTCACAATAACAAAAAAAGCTGTTATTCACAATAAAATAAAATCTTGAAAGCATCTGTTAAATGTGATCAGTGGATGTAAGGCTATCAGACCAAACAGTGGGTGGGACACCATTAAAAGTAAATTCAAGGATACCAAGACAGTGAGAAATGTTTTTTTTTTTCGGCATTATCATACCTAAGCATAACTTGAAAGAAAGGATGCATCCAACTTAACTAAATGACTGACTACTTTAAGGCACCGCCTAGCAAGCTCAGCTGTGACACAAATCAAACACACCCTCAAATGTGACTAATTATCCAATAGGTGCGCGTCCTGCTCCAGGTAGGAAGTTTGTGCAGGTTTTGATAAGCGGTGTAGTAGCTATAGTTGTTAAGCGGTCATATCCCCCCTTTATTTAAAATGAACTGCGTTGAATATTATTAAACGACGTGCAGGTTTGTGCGTAATTTCCCTTTGCTTTTTGTGGCTAAAATAGGTAGTGCGCCAATGGGTACACCTGTGATATACGTCCGCTGCTGGTCGATGCTAAGTCATGAGTTAACTATTGATAAAGGCTGGTGCGCCATCTTTGACATCATGGAGACTTAACAAGAACCGCAGAGGTACTCCAGCTGGGAGCAGAGAGGGGTGTAAGCTGGGCAAGATCACAGACTGTAAAGATACCTACAGTATATACAGTACATACAGTCTATGGACTGGAGCCTGTAAAAGCATTAGAGCAACAATAGGAGCTTCAGACAAGGTTAGTTCACATCAGGTTGTTCACACTTCAATGGTAGGAGATTTAGCTTCCTCCCTCACTGTCAACTGCAGTAACTTCTTCACCTCCAGCAAGCTTGTATATTTTAGTGTTTTGCATGATACTGTGTTTGCAATGCAAATGAGGGATTTTATAATTATCACTTGAGAGACTGTTTTATTGCGACGTGCATCGTTATTTATGATTGATTTAACTTGCAGCGTGCAATTTTAAGTTTGAGAGACATTTCCACATGTAAAAAGCCAGTATATAAAACAGTTTTCTACAGTGCAGTACCTTAAATCCCATGTGGTTCCTCACCAATTACCATTTAGATATTGTTCAGGCGTCAACATTTTGGAGTACATCCACGCAGGCTTTTTTTTTTTTACAGCAGACATTTAAATTTGCAGCAGAATAATTAATAATGTTAAAAGTCGCTAAATTCAACTCAGCTGTGCCTTGACAGTAAGCCAGCTTGCACAATACTTATTTTTTTTCTACTGATGATTTTGGCATGTCATTGCAGGAAAAGCACAGGTGTAATTAATGATATAAATAAGGAGTGTATTCCATTCAGGAGATCCAGGTTCAGGGCTTTGGTATTGTGGATGCTGAGCCATTACCATGACGTAGTTGGAAACTGAAAGAAACTGTTAACGAAAGTTTTTTTTCCCCTGTGCCTTTCCTGCTACAAGAAGTCAACACATCTGCTGTGAGAAAGGCCTGCCAAATCTCTACATTACAGTACAGTCTACAGTGGCTCTTTGAAATTTAAACGGAAGTGATGTAGACGGTAACAAAGTGTCTTTGCTTTGTATGTGAGGTAAAACAAATATTTTATTTCGCTCATATATGTAGTCATATTTGTGCATTTATTTGCTACACCAGCAATGTCATTACATACACAGTTCAATGCATTATTCTTTTCACAACATTAGAAATGCACACAGTAAGTTTGCTGAACTTATAGGCTTCTTTTATAAATTTCTAGACTTTTCAAGGTTAAACGCTGATGAGCTGTTGGCAGCACCAGTTCTGTTGGTCTGCACACCTTCTTGTCTATCTGTCAGTCCTATCCTCCCTTTCTCAGTGGGGATCACTCTAATCCAATCCCAAATATATTACTTGGTCCTCGCTGAGATAAGGCATACTGGGGGATGTTAGTGTATCCATATGAATTAAATGGACAGCAGCTCTATCAAGATCATCCAGCAGGTCAAGGCTACTCTGCAAGAGGATATGATGTAGCCAGACTGATTTTTTTCCCCATACAGCCTCTCATTTACCACACCCTGAGTTATCACCACCCACCCACACTGAAGGGATAAAACCATCCCCACCTTTTTCGTCTACATATTATCATCTGCAGGTTGTTTTTTTGGTGGGTTTGAGCCTGTTGTTTTCCTGAGGAGCGATCAGTGATGCAGATTTTTGCAGCTGAAGACCCCTCTGAATCTGTCTTTTACCGTTGTCCTAAAAGTTAAGAGTATTTTAACTTTAGCACAATTCACCACATATCTAAGCAGATTATGGCTGACCAAGGTGCTTAAAAAAGGAGTACATATCTCTGAGCTTTTTTCTTTCTTTTTTTTTTTTTAACAGCAGTTGTTTATATATTGTATAATGATGCATCGCTGATCCTGTGTTTAACCTAGCAGCCAGTGCAGATCAAAATGGTTATCATGTGTAGACAGCCTAATACTCACACAGTCAGAAATGCCCATAAGCAGACCTTAATTCACTGCCTGAATTTGATTTTGTACATTTATGGAATGGTTTATGGTTTTGTGCCTATTTAAGATTAATTGTTGCAAGTAAGGAGGACACACCAGGGCCTGCATCTTGGAGTAGGCAGCTCTTGGTGGGTCCCAGCACATAATTAAAAACAATGACATGTATGGACCAAAGGCTGAGAAGTATTCAGGTGTTTTATTAAAGCCATTTATTGCAGTGGATTCAGCTTCCTGCTCACATTCAAGAGTCCCACAGAGAGATTCTTAAGCATTACATGGCCATCTGAGTTTGACAGTATTGCTTCCATTTACATTTGTATAGAATATAGAGATGCATGTTACTTGCGTGATTTATTTGCATGGTGTTTCACTTCTGGGCTATTATTTGTCCATCCAGATGTTTAGATGTGTAGGGTATTAATGGACTTTTATTTGTATTGATAGGACATAATTAAGGACTAAGTAATAAATAACTACTCCGTGTACTTTTTGTTGTGTTTGCAACGCTGTACATGCCCACATTACTGTTTAACGTCACTGTAACACTGTTTTTATAGTAGAGTTGTTTTGCCAGTGTAGTTGAAACAGCTTGGTTTTGTTTTTGGGGTATTGCTACCTGACTTCACCAGGGTATGATTGGGAAAAGAAATGCTTCCTTTTAGATGGACACTTTATTAACCTAGCACATGGTTACTAAAAGGTAGTGTGTCTTGAAAACAGGAGAGTTTCATCAGTGTTGTTTCAAGAATTTGCATTTCTACATCAAAAACCTTTTTGCCATTAAGGAGAATTCATTAAATATTTTTAGCTGTGAGGAAAATGTCCCTTTTAGCAAGTGCTTATCTGAAAAAAAGCTAGAAATATTAAATGTTAGTGATGGCATAAAAAGTAATTTCATTTTCCTGTGTGTGCTCTTAGTCTGTCTAAGTTTATTACTAATTCATTTTTTTCTCTTCAACATTTCACAATATGATGTTTTATCATAATCATCTCCACTAGAGAATAACAGAAATGATGAGGATGAGCAGATCTTGAGCCTTTCTCAGGCTGCATATGATATCAGTGGCTTTTAGGTTTATGTTGACTGTGACCTCAACCAGGAGGCTGCTTTTTTTATTTGACTATATCCTTCCCCTAGTCAGTGCTTTTGTCACTAAACTTGTGACAGCTGCTTGGAGTGTTTCTTTGTGGCTAAATTGATTGACCCACAATTGGGCAAATACAAGTATACTTAACCTAAACACTTGACTACACCTTGATTACTGATGTCATTTTCCTGAAAGTTATAATGAATCTTCTGAAAACATCACTGGTTGCATCACTGGCGATTTAGGTATCTCAATAGAGGCGGCAAGTACTTGAACAATCATTTACTGTATTTTTTGTTATTTGTGCTTGTAAATTTGTCACTTTTTTGACTCACTGGTAGAGCCATGGAAATATCTCATGCATGTGCATGTATACACACAGGTGCGCATAGATGACGTAGTCCTATTCCTGTCAATGGTTTCATGCTATTCCACTGATCTAGAGGTGGTTGTGGTGGTGGTGTTAATGCTCCAAGAAACGCAGCATTGTGGCAGTGAAAGGCAGGAAAGAAGACTGTGAGTAAAACAACACATAAGATAATAGACGTCAAAAAGATGCTCATGTTTTCTGAGGAAAGAAAAACATTTAACACGGTTGTTTGAAGGATAAGACCTAGCTAATATAGACATATATAGTATAGTGCTTTATTACCAACTCTTACCACAAAGGGGTAGTGAATAGTAAAATTTCTTTAGATAATTTATGATCCTAAGCTTAGTGTGAACCTACTCTCATCATTTGTATTTTGATCTTAAGGGCGAATGTCTGAGATCTTTGCATCCGTACAAAAAATATGTCCTGTGTTTTTGCTCTGTGTGTATTAGCCAGTTGTAGGAGATGGACTGGATGAGTGAGAGATTGCTAAGATGAGAAGCTGCCTGTTTGTGGTCAGAGGATGCGGTAGCCTGCCTGTGTTGGGTGATACTTGATCTGATGTTAATGTGCTGCTGTGTGTGTGGGAGGGAGTGAGTTGAAAGAGGCAGAGGGGAAGATGGGCAGATAATCCCGTCTGCCTGATGAGATTGAATGCTGGGATTGATTGATCGCCTAATCATAGGAGGAAATGGGCCTGAAAATGAATGGGACTCTGCCCTTGGCTTGCTGTGGAGCTGGGTGGTTGGGTTGGAGGGGATGTTAGCTGCAGAAAGACATGGCCTTAATGTGCATGGGACCTGATTTCATTTGTGTCTGATATACAGTTATATGATCCTGGCTAAATGATCAAATAAAAAAGGAAGAGGGGGAACAGCGAAGGGGATGTAAATCAAGCTTTATTGCTGGAATATTACTTTTTCATCTCATCCGAAATGGATGCTTTGAGAAAAGAGCAAGAATAAAAATTCATCATGAATTTAGAATTGATAGAACTGTGTGTAGGTACTGATATCCACTGTCCTGGATCTAGTTGGATGGCTAGTAATAGGGATTGGGTTATGATTATTATGTGTTAATATTTGGTTTGCAGATTTTTTTGTCTTTGTCAGAAAAGTTCTTCACAGCTGGATTAGAGGATTAACAAATAATATACTCCTGCTGTCACTTTGTCCCTGTTCTTACTGCCCCTTTCTCAAATGGTGGTAAGGCTTCTGAAAAAAAGGGCCGACCATGGTGTCATTCCTGGGAAGCCCAACATGCACTATCCCATCTCTGAGGCACAAACCACCAGCATATTAGAATGGGAAAATAAGCTCCATGTTTGAGGCGCCTTGCTTTTTATGTAGGGTCCACAGTTCAGAGTGAATGCTGCCAAAACATATCACCCTGTACAATGATTGAAGTGGTGGACTCGAGGCAAAATCAAACCAATAGGTTTGCCTTGTTGTTTAAGTTAGGTGTGCCATCTGTCACATTGTGTTTGTCTCTATTTCCTCGCCACTGGAAGATGCTTTGAAAAGCAAAAAACACTTATACCTGGAGCATCTATCACAATTTTCTACCTCATTGTTGACAGAGAGGAAATAATTTCTATCACCCTAAAATGCAACTTAATCTAAATGAGAAATAATGGATATTTTCTTTAGATAAGCCCTAACCCTGCATAATCAGTGTTAGAAAGATTACCCAGGTAAGGTAGGGGCAGCACATGACTCTATTTAACATCACTAAAGCTATAAATGTTTTTATTCTTTTGTATGGCATCATAATCATGTGTATCTTTTTAGATAATGTATCTTTTAGTTATTTATTAATGTATGTCTCACTACCAGTTCCAGAAATAGACTGTAGCTTTTGAATTTGAGTTTTTTGCAAATATTTCTTATAATTCTATATGTCTGACTGGGTGAGAAGCTGCTACATGCAATTGTCCTCATATTTATACAAGTTGCTATGACTTTTTATTGCTCTGTTTTGGTCTCCGCCAACTCCTGAGACGTAACAGGGTTTTTAAAGTGAAGAAACTTCCATTTGTGTGAGTGTCAATTTAACCCTAACATGAAAGGGGGTAAAATAGGTAGTCTGTTTCTAATACTATTGAACAAGCAATTGGTAGATATGTATGTGTTTATAATGCTCTATTTTAATATAGCTTACACAGAATATATTACGTAGTCGTAATTTTTCTTGTGGCCCCACTCTCTGTCTCCCTCTAGTGCACAGGCTGCATGTTTTGGTGACTGAGTAGAAGATTGTTGTGATCCAGAGCCTGAAGCCTGAGAGTAGGATGACTGAGGGGAAAATGAGCAGCCCATGCAAAGAAGTGGAAGCACTGTGGGCTAAATGATCAATGGCATTGATCAGCCAGTCAATCCTGGAGTCTATATTCTTCTCTGTTTACACTCTCCCATTGCCACTGTGTTAAACTGAGCGTGGTCTAAGCAGCCACCTTAGGGACCCTCTAAAAGCTGGCCTCACACCCATCATTGATTGACATGTCGATTGTCTTGGAAGCTGTTGACAGCACAGTTGTTAGCCACCTTAAACATTAATGATGATCGGAAGCCGTTGCCTCGAGTTACTATTCTGACTAGGAAAAAGAGACATTCATTTTCAAGAATAGTACCACTTTAGATAAAGTGAAATACATAAAAAAAAATGGCCAAACAGCTATCCATGGTGCATCAGTACAACCGCTGTACAGTACCTGAAGATAGTTTAGGAATTTGCCAACTCTCTCTTGACTGCCTGTCTACTGTCTATTTCTTACTTTCATCACCAGTTTAGGAACACAGCTGAAATATTAATAAATGAAGTGTATAATAAATAAAACTAAAATTATTAATTTTAGCAGAGGGCTGACTGTGTAGAAAAACTCCCACCCAAGAAATATAGTTATTTACAAAGCTGACAATAGAAGTGATTTTCTATCAATTTTAGTAAGCATTAGGGTTTTAGAATTGTATGACTTTTTTGTAAGCAAATTTCTTCTTTCTCTGTCCATGATATTAAAAATCAAGAACTCAGAGGGATTTCATTTCATCAGCCTTATTCAACTTAATGAGGCTGACCTTTTTTTATTATGAAATCCAAACCTCACCAGTCTGCTCCTTCATTACACCTCTGCTCAAAGGACAAGTGCAAACACTCTAGAGTTATGTCATTGGGAGGCACATCCCTACAATAATACAATGCTGAAAGGATGACACATGCATTAGCTTGTTGAATTTTAACATTGTTTTAATAGCAGATAAGTTGTTTATGTGTAAACAAAATGTTTGTGGTACTGTTGACATCTTTGAGTGATGTGGTGTGTCATGTCGGCATTATCATTTGGAGGATTTTTGAAGCGTGCATGTCTAGTCATCCCCTTGCTAAGTGTAATCAACACCAGATCATGTTGTGTGTGTGTCTGTGTCTGTGTAAAGATAATTGCATTAAGTGTGCAGACTCTACCACATGCCCCGAGCTCCCAGCACCAACCTCAAACCTGTTTCTTCTTTTATGCGTCATTTACTGCCTGTAAACTGTTTGTGTAAAGCAGTTTATAGATAATTTCTGCAAGTTCCTTGAGCTCTCCTAAATATGTGCTTAAGTTAAACAAACTCACTTCACTTTAATAGACACCCAGTAATGGGCTGACACCGGCCTGGCTGCAGGGACCAGTGACTCTGAAAGTGGTCACTCCTCAGAATGATCAACCTTCTGCGTGATGCTCTCTAAGCTGAAAAAGTAGCAAAAATCTTTGTCTGGGTTTCCTCTTCTTTAAGTTGTCCCTCTCTTTTCCCTTTAAGCTCCTTCTTGCTGCTGCCAGCTTCCACAGGCCTCTTTTGGTTGGCCAACACATTAAAAATTGTGCTGCCTCTTTACAAGATTGTCTTTAATCTTTTGCCTCTTTCATGTCACCTCGAAACGTGTGGAGGCTGATATGATAATGATGTGGACCTGTCCAGGGTATTAGAGTTAAGCTGGCTGATTAGGCTGCACATCGATTAGTCTATCACTCAGCACTGGCCAAGTCTGAGCATCTGGGAGGGAGGTGGGCTGGGTAGTGGTGGTGGGGGCAAGGGAAGCTTGACAGCCATTCTGCGGAAATTACCTCAAGTAAAGTGAATCACAAACATACAACAGAAAATTTAAACACTTACAGTGGGTACACAAACATTGTTGCAGTAATTTTTCACTAAAATAGCCCCTTTTTAGACAGATATTTTTTTTGTGTTTTGGAAATATAACTACTATTAAGTAACTTTGATAACTTGTGTCAATTCTCAAGAACCTCTTTAGGCATTTTTAGGCCTGTGTTACATTTCACTCGTGACAAAATTAAACTAAATTATTGAATAAATCACGAAATTAGTCAAATTATACAAATGATACAAAGGCCTTTTCACGTCATGTTTAACAGTGAGTTATATTGTACTTGCAGGATTACTGTGATCAAACTCTTCATGACTGCACCTTTTTATTTAATGAAAGTGATCATAACAGATAATGTGATTATAAAGGCAAAGTAGAAGAGATCTGTCAATGTTGGAGAATGGAGTAATATGAGAAAACTATCAAAAATAATGCATGCTAAAAGACTAAATTAAAACAATGAAATTATTATAATCTTGGATAAATAGTAAAGTGATTTAAATCAATGATGTCAAGTGACTTTGGATGGTAGATTGGCAGATCTGTGACACATACATGCAACCTATACATAACACATTAATATAAAAAAAAGATAGTGGAAAGGTGGAAAGAGACATGGGTGTAATGTTGAAAGAATAAGAAGGTGAAAGAAATCTAAGGAAAGGAAGTGGTGTAGCAGGAGAGACAGAGCAGCCAAGGAAAGGTTAGGACCCTTGCCTTGCCTGAACACTGAGGCTTTTAATCCCGGAACAAAGTCATTAAGGTTCACAGCTACAGAAAAGGCCAATTAAAAGCAGAGTGTAGGCATAAGTCTGGAGAAAGGCATCATTTGCTGCAGAAACCCAGGCCTTTTATCGGACCAGTGGGAGCCCTCTCTTAGGCACCCAGGGAATCAGAAGGCCAGACATCTCTAGGAGATGGTTTTACTTCAAATAATTCACTTTCACTCAGAAATGGGCCAGCTGTGAATAGCAAGGAGAAGACTGAGATTGGCCAAAACCCAGTGAAAATGATATTTTTTCACAGCTGAAAATTGTTTGTCCTATACAAGACTATATATTGAAAAAGCACTTTTAAACAAATATTAAAAACTATCAAACTCTCCCTTAACATGTTACATTACATGTTACATGACTACACTGGAACACACACAGGTGGGCTAAACTGAAATTATGTACATTTTGTTCTTCACATATGTTTAAAACAATATTACTTGACTGTTAATCATGATGTTATTGTTCATTTGACTTTCTGAAAAGTAATCTCCAATTATTAGCTGTTTCATCCAAACCCCATGCCTCTTGTACTTTGAAAACTACACACTGTATAGAAATCCTCAATTATCCCTCACAAAGCTCCATTTTACTCCAATTAGCTGCTAAATCTATCTGTCTGGTGATTTAATGCAGGGATTGAGTGAGGGGCAAGGGCTTGATCTAGACTTCCTTGTTTACTGAAATAATTGATATTATCAGATTCTTGGTGATTAATGGGCTTACGAAAGAATATCAGGGCTCAGCAGCTTTGTCTGAATGCAAAGCTCAAGAACCATATTACGTGTTTCCCTGGAGTCAACTAATTACTGCGTTGAGTTAGGCTTGCTGTGTAGTAGAGACTAGAGAGAGAGACACAAGAAAACACGAGAAGTGTTAATCTTGTAGCAAAGTAAAATATCACTAACTTCCGTGGTTTTAAAGTTTTTATTTTCAGAGGTATCTAAAATATTTGCACCGCACGGCTCAAGTGCCATATGTCAGGTGATACTACAGACAGAGAATACCAGACTAACAAAGCAAATAATAGCGAAGTATATTACTAAATGGCATTTAAGTAACCTGTGAACTATTTTGCTAAATTTTAAAGGCTTGAGACAAATTAATAATCAGTATAGGTTGGTATGATGTTTACTGCAGTGAAATTGCTTGTGAATAAATAATGATGATAAAAATAGATATTGGGGTTGCCCTCTAAATGTCAGTGACTTAAAATCATCACATGAGAAGTCAAGAAGTCAAATATGCCCCTTTTTTAAGCTGTGTTATTGTAAATTGTAAACTTCTACAACTCAAGTCTTGTTTAACAGTTACCTACCCACAAAAGTGCAATGGAAACAGAGATGGGTGGTGGAAACAAAGAGCAGTGCGACTCCTTTCTGCTTGCTGCTTTTTCAGCTCGGCGCTGGTTCAACGTCTTCTACTGTTAACCAGTGTGACTGACTCTTCAACATGCAAAGAGTTGTCTTGGAAAATTGGCTATTGTTCTGATACAGTACAAGCAATAAATGTGCATCTCTGTATTTACTGTTTTAAAAGTCAGATCCAATTACCTGATTAATCTTCTGAAGATGAGTGATCATGATGAGTCCATGAACCCTTGATCTATTTAAATTAAACAGAAACAGCAATCATCCGGGCCTTCCCCAGTCTTCAGACTACACAAACCCATATACACACATATTGTACAATACATACATAAACTCATTTGCTCAGGATGACAGAGGTCTGGTTGATGGGAGAACAGGTCATCGGAGTTGAATGAATAGACTAAACACTGTGTAAATTCAGCAGACCAACATGGGAGATGCAGTTTCTCAACTAGCAGAGCCTCTTGAGAATTATTAATAATAAAACAACATGCTGGGTTGTACAGATTCACATATCATGGAAGTGGCTTTTTAGTTGATGTTATAGACCTTTTACCTTACTCTAGAGCAGGAGTTTATGAAAGGCACAGTGGGAGCACTCCCTGCACTCTTGGAGGGCTTTTTAGCTACTGGTGGAAACAGATGTTTGGTTTGTTGAGTTCAGGATGTGTGGGGCTAAAGAGATGATCTGTTAGAAGTTCTACCACAGCCGGAGTGGCACTCCAATGCCCAGCTTGCTGACTTGCAACACTGAGCTGGCTGAATTTTTTCTCAGAGAGAGGCTGTTTTAGAAACTTAGCATTCAGTTACAGTTTACGGTTTAGCATGGCACATGCCTGGTCTTTTTAGTCACAATGTCAGAATATATGATTTTCTCAACTGTATTACAAGTTAGAGAAGACGGAAAAGGCTGAAATGGCTAAATAATTCATCTAAGGACTGTAGAATGGTAGAGGTGAGAATGTTTTTACTTTATTTCTGAACACAACAGGTACCACTGTGTCCGTATCATGCTAACCCTCAGAGGGAGCTGAACCATCATCCACTGCCTGTCTGACTGTCTGCCATTATTTGCAATGCTGATTGATAGCTCTTTCTCTCAACCCCTCTATCCCACACTGCAACTGTGGTTCGCTGCCTCTTTATTTCTGTCTCTTTTTGGGTCCTTTTCCTCTTTTGCTCAGCTTCTATCGCTTTCTTTGTGTCTCTCTGCAGACTGTGAGCTGATATCATCCTTTGAAAGGGTAATGATCCCACTGTGTTGAGATTATGTATGTGTGCTGCACAGTGTAATGGCCTGGCTTTTTATTGCCTGCCGCATACTAATCCCACAACTGAAGGAATGAGATGACACCTGCAGGGAGCTGTGTGCGAGCTGCAGCCTCACATGAAAGAATGGCCATTAAAAATGATCAAAGAAATTACTGCACTCGGCTGCACAACACTGCTCTCACGCCTGGCTAGGTGTACATCTCTCTGCCCCAACACGCATATGCACAGGCATGCACACACATACACATCCACACATGCATACATGGACTCGCACTAATTAGTATCTCCCTCTGATAGATATTTTCCAAGTGATCCTCTGTGGAAATGTCCTGCGCATCGTTGCCTTAGGCTCTCTGCAGATGATGCACCCACGCTTGCAGATAGGAAATGGAGGACATGCATGAGCTCAAAATGATAGTCTGTTCTCCATATCCCAACCACAAATTATTCATAGACATATTACCACCAGTGTTTTCCAACTGAATTTTTATCAGACCTTTTCTTCGGGGGTCTTTTGTTGTATTAAGTAATGATTTCAAAGTTTATTCATTTTACATGTTTGCTGTTTTAATGGCAAAAGGAGTTTTCTCTTCAGGAATACAATCACTGGAAGATTTTACAATCTCTGTCTGCTTGAAACACATTTTTACAATTAGCACAGTGGTGAACATTTGCGATATCTTCAGCCTGCATCCAACTATGCTGAACTGTCTGAGTCTTCTACTCCCTGCTTCTTTTCATGTCGCTGTTCTTTTGCCCCCTGTTTCTGTTTGTGCATCTGTCTGTCTCTGCCCTCTTCACCAGGTGCAGCTCCTCGGCTGCATGTCTGTTCTGGGAGGTGACACAGTGTGAGCCAAGCGGTTGTTCTTATCAGTGGGTCCTCTGTGCTGGCCAGAAGATGACATTTTTCTGCAGTCAGTCCACTGCCCCTCATAACAAATTCACTCTGTGAGCTGAGACACACTGATAAATGCAATTTATTTCATATAGAGTCTGGCATAATAACTCTTTCACTTTGTTAAATGTCTGGTCTGAAATGGCAACCAGTACTTAGCATGCTATTGTAATCAACACCTTCAGAAATTATATTATAGGAGGTATAGGAGGGGTCTCATTTATGGGAAAGGTAAGTGGAGGAGTTGAGAAATAGCCCCTGGAGACTTGCAAAAAGAACCAAATTCAAATGGTTATTGCAATATTTCTTGTTTTTTTTTCTTGGCATTGAAGATAAGCTCACCAACGCAGAGACAATGTGGTTATCACAGGGATCCATTTTACTAAGATATTCCTTTTTTCAGTACTCCTCCTATCTTCCCCTTAGCCCCTCCCTCTCACTCCCTCAGCGGTCCATTTTAGAGCCATGCGGCTGCATGGTTTGGTGGGTAATTTCAGTGCCTTTTCATGTGTCGGAGGGCGAGGAATCCTCCTCCATTAGGTAGTGTCATCTTGTGATGTATGATGTATGCACAGAAAGGCAATCTGATGTTTATTCATGACTTTCAAGGCAATGCCTCAGCTAAGCCCTCTGATTTCCTTTTAAGGAACAAAACTACGTGAGATTGAGACTTCAGTTTAAAGGCTCACAGACCATCCTGCAGCAGTTGTTCTATGTTTTTCTTCCTCTCTCTCTCTCTCTCTCTCCTCTCAGAGATACATGTTCTCTCTCTCATCTCTCACCCACAGCTTTTTTTTATCTCTTTTAAATTCTCCCTCGATATTTTTTCTGTCAGATTTAATTTATTTGACCCTTAGAAAAAAGATCACATGCAGTTATTTCCTTCTGATTTTGCCTGGCTGTCTCCCCATCTTGCCTCTGTACTCAACTAAGGACTTTGATGAAGAGATGAATTTAGATCGTTTTCATAGTAGGCTGGCACGTTAATGAGACACCACCACTGTGAGACTAAAAGGCCCTCTGGTCACACACACGCACACACACACGCAGTCTTACTTCCAATATACATAAATATATTGTGTATGTAAAACAGAGCTATGGTCATATTGAATTCAGCCCACTTATGTCCACCACTCTTGGTCGGTTCACTTGCGCTGCTGATTGTTTAAACAATCCAGTGCTGGATGAAATCTGCAGCAGTCAGTCGTCACAACAGCGAACCAACAGCTTGTTTGTAATTTGGACTCCAGATCCAGTGTGTTATAAAGTAACCATAATTCAAAAAGCGTCTCCCTATTTGTCTTGTAAATGACTTTTTAATGGTAATAAAGCCACATCTATCCATCATACCAGCACAAGTCCGTGCAGGCTTTTGATGGGACTCCTCCTATGAACAAATGGTATCTATTAATATTCTCAATGACCAACCTTCCAACAGCACATGCATCATAATGTATGAGGGACCTACTGCTGGAGTAGCCTTTAACATGTACATTTATGATAGCCAGTCATGTAGTGTAGGTGTGTGTTTGTGTTTGAATGTTTTTAGGCTGAAAACCTATCAAGGCTTGAGACTGTGGGTACCACCTGTCAAGTATAGTATGGTGCCTGTTTTTTTGTTTGTTTTTTTTTTTTGTAAATTGATGCTTGGGTGCCTGGTGTCAGGACTCAACACACAGAGGGAGGGGATGCAATATGTAAACCAGGAAAACTCTTGTACTGAATACTGTTTACTGGCCTTGCATTTGTATTTTTTGAATAGCCAAAGTGCAGTGTGCCTGTTATATTTTGGTGATGCATTGGAGCATGATTGAGCCAAATGACTGCGTTTTGTATTTAGCATTTGTAATACTGCGCTAATAACAATATTCTTTTGCCTTGAGTGGTGCATATTCTAACCTTATACGATAAATAATGCAAATGTGGCAACCTCTGCAAATGCCAGAGAAAATGAGGTAGAAGAGAGGGAGAGGGCAAGGGAGCGAAGGAGTAGAGAGGGGAGAATGAGAGAGCAGGAGCTAGCATAACTAACTGATTGTTGTGCTGTCAAATTGATTTGCATGAAAAAGGCCGGCCTAATTGCAACACTTAGCTGCAACATACTGATAATACAGAGCAGGATTATAAAAGGACATGGAGGAGCTTTTATTAAGAAGGATTCCCTGGGTGTCTTTGAGAGATGCACCACCACCTTCTGTTTCTGTGGGTGCCATTCAAAGCTGAATGCCCGTCACCTTGTCCTGCCTGACATGACATATCCATCATGCAGATGCATATACATTGCTGTGTCAGCATCCATTACCATATAAATCATTCTACTTTTTTCTTCAAACGTATCATTTGAACCTAATAAGTTTGGAGGAAAAAAAAGCTCTTTTTCCTCAAAGAGGCAAGTTCCTTAGAAGAATACACAAACTCCCTGCAAGGATGAAATAGCCCTTACAAATAGATGCTGGCTGTTGGCACTGAGGTATATAAAGTTTTGGAATACAGAGTACTCTCAGTCAAAAGGCAAATTTTCTTCCAGGTCTGATTTTACTGTAGATTTTCCTACAGAATATACTCAAAACATTGGCAAAGCTGTTAAAGTTGTTAGATCAGTCAAAGAACTCGAATGAACTGAATATTACATCCTGTTAGTGCATGAATTTCAATATGTAAATGCAGCCTTAAAATTGTGTCAATACAGTAAGAAGATTTCAGTTTCAACAAAAAGGCATCCATGGCACCATTGTATTATTATATTGTTTTTATTTTCTATTTTTTTTCCTCCTTCCCTCCTGCAACATGACATCAATGATGTTAAACAAAAATGAATGCACTGACAATCATTGAAAGGCAACCTCAAAGTAACAGGACACCTACATGTATAATTTAAAACATTTAAAAGCCTAATAACTAAATAACTGTCTGAATTTTTAGTAGAGAAAAGAACAAAAAATAGCCAGCCTGCCATCACATTGACCTGTTCTGAATCAGTATAAGATGTTACCTGCTTTGAAAGGGTAAGGATGTGGAAAAGCACAAAGTTGTGGGTGGTGTTTTAGCACAGGGTTTTCTGATGCTGCCAAAGGCATCGCTTCCCTTCCTTCCCTTTACTTGTTTTCTTTAATAATAAATGATGGATGTTTCAAATTACAAAACAGTGCTCGGAAAATCTAATTTAGTCCGGGGCCTTGTATGGAGGGTATAAAGAAGAGTTCTGCTATCAAAGGCCCTTGTTTTGCTTTAATATTTGCAGTGGGGCCACTATTAAATGATGTAATGTGCCATGTGATAATGGGTCTGATGTGATTTTAACAAGTCATCTAATTCCTACCTGCAACTGGTAATCGCATCTTGCAAGGAGTTGCTGGTGGGCTTTCCACTTAGACCCTATTCATAATAGAGTATGTTTTTTTTTTTTTTGCATCTAATTATTTATTTGTATGTGTTTTGCACTTGTGGATAAAGACAAGAACAGAAAGTGCTCGCTCAAACTTGATGAATGCAACTGCTTCATGAGTAGGTGTTCATGAGATGAGATCATCAGCGTTATCATTGCCCCTAAATTACTATATAAGGCAGGCAGTTCTGCTGTGATTGCAGTTTTTCTTGGCAAAAATGTTCCTGTAATTTAGATTTACTGGTATGACATTCCACCGAGCCAGCATAAACAATAGCTAGGCCCTGAAATTGGCACAACTAAATTAAATGAAGCCATAAGCAATATAATTAGCTCTCTTGTTTAGTAAGTCAACGTGTCCTATATTGATATGTTGTGACATCACCCATTTGTATAATCAGAATTACTTAATGTATTGATATTGTCTAATAATTGATCAATGATACATATTATGGTTAATCTGGTTACTAGAAAATATCTAGGGTTTTCAAGTCATGAAACACTATACGCTGTCTTGCTGCCATAATGGAGGTCTGCAGCTTTTGAGAACAGCTTATTGACTCTGCTGCTGCAGCATTATCAAATAAAGTATTACATACTGCATTTAAATGGAACTTGCAAGCATAACACATTATTCTTGCTGTTCAGGTACTTTAAGTAAACGTAAAGTGAGAACACTGTTAAATGCTGTCAGACAACAAAAAAAGGATGTTTAGGAATGACATGTTTAGGAAGGCACTGACAAATTTAAGAACTAGAGAAAGTTGTCAGTGTGATGTGACAAATCAGTATTCTTTCCATTCACCTTTGTTTTTAAAGATATATCCCATCATCAGGCCTGATTTGTTGCAGTTATTTGTGTGCAGCCTACAAAAGGCATCAATGGCTGACCAATCTACAGCTGCTACAGCATATGTGGTGCACCTGAAAAGCCTCCGTTTTCTTTCATGAATGGTTGTTTTTCATTTTGTATTGAGATGAAACTGTTTTGATTAAGCCATGGGCTTGGATGATTTTGAAGGTTTAAGAGAATTTCACCGATGTGCTTGGTGCTTCCAACTCCATGAAGAGCATTCCTACAATTTGAAGTTCCATTTGTTTTAAAGATATTTCTATGACAAATGTTTTATATCTGTCGAAAGTAATGGTTATTAGTCATGGTTATTGTAGGAATGCATTTTTGGTCTAAAACTTTTCCAGGCTTTAGAAATCTTTAGGTATTTGTTCTACCCCTTCATTAGATATAGCTTATTATGTTTAATACGATATATGACATGTATGTATATACAGGGGTATATATACTACATATACAGTGTCACAGTTATATGTTGTAACTCAAATGCTTGTTCAGATTAACCAGTTTTTGGCCTCCAGGGACATTTCCTGTCACTGCTGTACATCAGAGAGCTGTTTTACCCCAACTAAAAGACAGCTAGTTTATTTCAAGAGCGTTTAGATGTATTTGTTTACTCTTTCTTATCTCAGTTCCTATTCTCTCATTCTTTCCTCACCACAACTTCAATTACAGTAGATCCTGGTGTACATGTCTCTGAGGTGTCCCAGGCTACATCAGTCTTATATGCCATCATTTGTAATGCTTCTAAGCCCTTGACTTTTTTTTTTTTTTTTTTCAGTCCCCTCTTGCAACTGTCTCTGCAACACCACTGCTGTATTCTGCTCCTGTTAAAGTATCCTTCAAGTAGGCAAGTCATCACCGCAGTATGAGGATCATTCTGGTGCCATTTTTAAGCAACAAAGGCTCAAATAATCTTGCCTATTTTTAATTTTCCTTCGTTTGGTATATTACTTTTAAATGTGATTATATTAAGTTAGATAACATAATTTAAAGAGTTTCACATTCAGCCTGTCCTCATTTTTACTTACAGTAATTCTGCCTGTGTTAGTCTGCAAAAGTTACAGCTTTTCTCCTGCATTGTACTTCAGGTCTTTGCAAAAGTTATGTTGGCTAAATGCTGCTTACATGATCATGGGTGGTGTATTCAAAGTGGCTCCCTCATTAAATGGGTTCACAGTCTGCTAGGCTATCACCTAGTCTTACATAATTTTATCTTTAACCTGTTTTACGTCTTTCATGTAGCTTACTCTATATAGTCCCATTTAACTTTCTCCCAACCTTTTTAGTTTTACTTTGTTGTACCCCTCTCATACCTTTGTCCATAATCTCTCTCACTATTGTCCCTTGGTATTCTATTTTCTTCCCTGTCTGATCCTGCACATCTTTTTCACTGTGACTAGTATGATGGCAGGCAGGTAAGAGCATAGCGCTCTAACAGAGCCAACATTACCAAAGAGCTTTGGCCATTGGAAGTCTGGCTTTTTAGTTCCTGCGGAGATTGGCTAATATTGCTGTCCACCACATTGAAGAATATAAGCAGAAATAGGCATTTCATCTTAATGAACCTTTCTCAGTCTCGACACACAAGAAGGCAAATCTATAAAAAGTTCTAAGAAGTAAAAGGCATAAAGCTGTTAGCTCTAAAAGACACATTTCCTCCTTTTGTTCCGGCTGTGATCGAAGTAATTCTCCAGATTTCCACTGAAAACACTGCTTAATGTATTTGACTTGTGGGAATAAAAATGAAAATGGGTCTCAAGGTCCTTATTACAAGCCTCTCATGTCAATCATTTTCAAACAAGGCCTTCCTCTACAGTATTTCTATTCCATTCGTTTCGTCCTACCTTTTGAACCTTTCTTTTAGACTGGACATGTGAGGAGCAGGCACTGAGGCTGAAGTCCTCTGACCAGTTCTAGTTACTTACATGGACAGAACAGACTTTAGATATTGTGTTAGTTAAACATAGATAAACAAACTTCCATCCTTTAGCCAACTTGTTAACAAAAAGACTAACTGTGTGTCTGTTGACATAATCGATAAACAGCTGCACAGGATGCTGCAGTAGTGCAGTGCAAATGTGCCGTCTACTCGCGCACCTGGCAGCAGACTTGAAACATTTTTTTTAAATTAAGGGAGCAGGATGTTTCATTGTGCTGTCATAGCCAGCTTGAAGATGACCACTGTCGTGAGGATTGCATTTTGGTATTGGCTTATTGAATTTTTCTTTGTAAGTTATTATTTATTCATTTAAATAGCATATTATGAAACAAAATAAATGTGCTGCAGACAGCTACATGCAGAGTTTGCTTTATTTATACCAAGATTTATATCAGTATATCAATGAGTTGACTAGTGCCTACAGTACTTAAACAGCCGCATTTCCTTTTGCCTCACTAATCCAAAGTTGGCTCCTTCTTTTGAGCAGTTCTCATAACCCTAGTAGGAGAATTTGCCAAAAAGTCTTGAAGAAATGTCTTTTTCAGTCCAATTAAGTCTGTCATTGCCCTTTAGCAGTAAAGTGTGGAGGCAGCAGAATTTTTCCACAGCCAGCAGAGGTCATGTTCATGTGTGCTTGCCTAGCTCTATTCTTATGAGTGCCTTTTTCTCCTCACACTCACAGCCTCAGCTCTGTTTGAGTGGGTGGGACAGGGGGAGATTTCAGCCAGACAGGTTGTCTCCTGACAGCACTGTAAATTGTGAGTAACACGTATTTTCTAGAGATTCTCAGTGTCACAGGCTCATAGTGTTTCAGCAGGACTTTAGTATTATTAGATAAGTATGGCATATGTGACAGGGAACATCCCGTTCTAGGTAGTTCTGTAGCTGTCTATCCAACATGCTGAGCTCTGGGAGATCATCTTGGCAGCCATAGTGCATCAGGGTGATGCTATCAAAGCAGGGAGAGCCAGGGGAGTAATGGGGCTGAGCCAAGTAAAATCAGCATCCTATTACAGACAGATTAATGGATAGAGGAGAAGACAACTGGAGTTAAAGATGTAGGAAAGGTGGAAGGAGGGAGGGGCCACTAATGACAAGGCGATGAAAAGTACAGGAGAAGTGGACTCCAAGGATCGCTTTACTCCAAACTAAATAAACCTAACCATGTATGCAGATTCAGAAAGGCAGTTTTATGACCAAAACAAAGTGCAGCATTTGGCACTGGTCAGTGTACATATAAACACACGCACAATGCGTTAGGGTTAGCCAAACATTTCAAATTCTTTCCCACGCTCTCATTCACAGTACCTCCTGCTACCCACTGCATCTGGTTAATAGTATCATGTGACTGGTTGTGTCTTTTATGTCTTTCATTCGGGCTGTGTTATTTGTTTTCATGTTTCTGAACTGCAAAGTTTTCCCTCTGTTAGTTAGTTGGCTTTCAGCACCTTATGTAACAGCAGTTCTGCAAATGGACACACCAAATAGGATTTATGTAAAGATGCAGTAGATTTTTCTGCAGTTTGTATGTAAGTTGAGCAGTACTAGTTTTCTTTTTATATTTGATTGTTTTGGTTGAATATGTGTCATTAACATGCTAATATACACACACTTTGATGAACAAAATGTATTTGTGTCACAATAAAGCTTATTTTCTTCATATAAGATTCAGTGTAAAAGAAATAATTTGAAATTGCTTGTTGGAACTCTGAGCAGTGCCAGCCTACAAGTTTGTCTATCAAAAGAAGTCATTGCATCACTTTACCAAAACAAAAACATCAATTTTGTTCCAGGTTTGAAGTGGCTCTGCAGCGCTCAAATGTAAAGTAGCATGTGTTATAATTTCCTTCAGTGACGCATGGTGTATCAAAGCGGCCACTAGAGCTATAAATGTGTGTGTGGTGGGTAATGCTATAGCTTGCATTACGAAGCTGGGGGTAAGAGTGGTGGTGTTAACTGTCTGCTGGTGTAATGAGAGAGTGAGCTGTCAGAGACACGCATGTAATGGCTCCCTTGCCAGCCGCCCAGTTCAGGCCCTGTGGGACACAGCACAGACATACAAATTTTTTCACACTGTCATATCTCTCTCTCTCTCTCTCTCTCTGTCTCTCTCTCTCTGTCTCTCTCTCTCTGTCTGTCTGTCTCCTCCTCCCTGAGTTCTTTTCTCTTTCTCCTTTGTTAAACTCTGACCCGGATAGGGACTGTGGCAGGCCTCTCATATCTTTTGTCTTTTTCTATTGCACAGATAATAAATTGTACACATGCCAACAATCACATACACACATACAGAAACTCACCAAGCATGCAGGACTCCAGAGGAGTATTTAGCGACTGTATCCCATAGGATGGCCTACTCTATTTAGTATACAGTGGGATTCTCATGGGCAGTCATGTCTACCCTCACTGAAACAGGCAAACAGGCAGCAGCTTCTCAATAGTCCAGGCAGAATAGTCACACTCTGATGAGACATCTTTATCTCTCTGACAGCCATAGTATGCTGTTAGTGAAGTGAATTCTCAGTCAACTTTCTACTGGACATGTCCTTAAAGTGCAAGGTCGTTTAACTCTTGTAGTTTCACAGAAAATATGACTTTGCACATTGCTTTGACATTAAATTGTCATGTTAGGAAATGCAGAAAAAGAGGGTTACTACAAGCTTGTTTTGTAATATTTTTGGCTAACAGGTGTTACTGATATGCGGTGCCACAGTTGCCCCTGTAGTCTCAAATACAGGATTTGCACATTCACTCTATGGCTGAGGTTCCTCTGTCACTTCTTTTCCTCTGCTTTCAGGTAATCTATAAGCATTCATCCCTGGAGGCTTGCCGTTATGACAGTTCTTTCATCAGCCATTACTGCTGGTGTTAATGGCATCCTCATGCTGACTTTAAAGACTGATTATCATATTGTGGAGGTTGATTGACAGTTGACCTTCACACACGTTTATGAAGAGCCGGCTAGATACAGTGGGTCACCTCGATTGCCTCAGTGACAGCGTATTAATACTAATCTGATAGAATTACCAGGAACCAATTAATCTGCAGACCCCAGACAAGACCGTAGTTAAAGAGATAGTGCTGCTTCACAGCTTGGCTGGTCCATTTACTAAATGCCCCATACACCATGCTCAGTGACATTGTGTATGGGGCTGTTGACATGTGTGCATCATGGCTCCACTACAGGAGAGGTTCATGTGTTCATGTGTGGCTGTGCAAATGCATGGATGATGTTACACTGTCCCAGCATGGTATATAGAGGACTTAGCGCAAGAAATGAGGAGGGGCAGGAGGGACTGATATTGTCTAAAGGAGAATAGTTATGAATTGATTCCCTAAGAATCTGTCCCTTAGCTATTTTAGTCATGTTTTGTAAGAAAATAATAATTTTACTGATCGCCCTGAAGAAGGAATTACAGTTATTATGAAAAGTTTCTCAGAAGATATTGTACTCTATGTACTGTATCAAGGAAACTTTGAAACTGAATGTAACCAATTAAACTCTCACTGACAGACTCAGAAATGGTCATCCACTTTTAGAGACTTGTCGTTATTTTAAATTCTAGTGAAGAAAGTTTCACACTCTCAGGTTGGTATTTGGTATAAGCATACAAGCATATAAGATATTTTTCGTCTTTGGTTTCCATTGTCATTTAACTTTGGTTAAATATTGCAAAAAACAGCTACAGAATGTACGCGACGTTGTGATTAAAGTATAGACATTTCCACAAATGGAAAAGATGTGTCTACTGTTGAATATATGCATTGATGATGGTTTGGGTAAAAGTAGCCATGAAATAACATAATGTATGCACTATGTCATCCTACATATATCATCCTACTGACATATTTACTGCTGTCTTTCTTTCAGTCAATGGTGGAGCTTGTTACTTCTGTGTTTCTTTTTTAAACTGACCTCTGTGGTTATGATTGATAATTAAACATTTTGATAGGAGGGTGTGGAAATGAGGGCTGTGTTTGTTCAAAGAGAGAGAATATTCTCAGACAGTAACCAAAGCGTGGCAGAACAGCCTGGCAATATTACCTCATGCTGAGCTGCATAATAAAGAGGGCCCGCATGCATATTAATATCAGCACTCTGCGTAATATCTACATCTTATGACAGGCCCAGAAACACACAGACACCTCACTGGTGTTGCTTAACCTTTGCTATGCTTCACCATGGATATTTGCATCCACATTCCCTCATACAGGGAGGGATCTCCCCTCACCTTGGTCTCACCCACATCAGCTCCCCTCCCCTCGCCCTGTCTGCCAGCCTCGTTCCCACACTCCACCAGTCTTGCACACTCCTCCTTAGAAACGCATGGTGGAGGTGTGTGATGCCAAACGAGTTCCTCGTTACCTCCTCCCACTCGGGTGGTAGAAGCTTTTGGAAGAACTACAGCGACATCTGCATGTGCCATGGTTACAAAGCGCCAGGCTCATACCCACCCACTTCACTGGGCTTCCCCTGCCAGCTCGCTCCCCGTCTGTACTGCCCCCCCTCCTGGCACCTGCGGCAATCATTTCTCAAATTACTAAACATGGCTAATTGTGTGAGGCGTGAAGCTCACTTCATTTGAATATTCTGGCTTGGGGGGGATTTTCCTCGCATAGGGGAAGAATTAAGCAAGGATGTCTGGAAAAGGGAGGATCTGCAATTAGATACACAGGTCTCTGTGGATTAAAATTTCACCATGGAATTGTTGTTTTCTGTACTGTTAATGTCGTATCTCAACAGAGAGTTTTGTATGAGAGCTGATTTCGTTCAATTAAAAATTGAATTATAAATTTGTGTAAGTCTCAGTAATTAGTAATAGTAATAAGAATATTTATTAAAGCTTTATGCATTTTCCTTTTTAATGCTTTTAAGATGTTTCAAACTTGAAATTTGATTTTTTTTTTTTAATTAAGTGCTATTGTGGGTCACAGTGTATTTTTCTTAACTCTATGTTTTTTGTTTTCCTTTGCAAGTCATAAAATTGGCACACATGTTTTTGCGTGTGGGTGGGATTAATTTATCACTAATTAATTAATTCAAATATAATGGGCCTAGTTCTAAAGCGAACTCAGATGTGGGTTTTGTTGTGGGTGTCTTTTAAGATTATGTTTATGTGAGCAATAACTTGAAGCAGTTTTTGTTGTCTTGTGTGAGAAGATCAGGAGAAAGCAGTTATACCCATCAAGTCAGAAGTTTTTTTTTTTTTCTCTCAGTCACTTAGCCTGCATCCTGCCTGGCTCACACCTACTGCCAACGGTCACTTGCAATGCTCTGTCCTCATTTGTATAATATAAACCCTTACAAGAACTCTCACAAAATTAAGTGTTTCGTATTCACGATTTAGCCGGTCACATGCAAATATTTAATGAAGACTGAAATCGTAACAATAATCTAATTTCTCTTCCATTCACAAATGCACAAACATCCATTAGTTCTACGTGAACAGACATTCACTGTATGTCAGATGGCTCCTTGCACAGATTGTAAGGTGCTCAATTAATCCGTGTCGGAAAGGTTGAGCGCACTGACTTTTTTAATTAATGTTGAATTAAATGAATTGGCGGGTTGCCAGACACCAGGCACACAGCTTTGAAGATTGTCATCGCATAATGAGTCGCGTTTTTTTTCTCTTTATATTTTATGCTTTTCTGTTTCCAGTCCCTCGCTCTTCGCTGCTATTTGCCCGTATGCCTTAGCGATTTAATGATATGCAAATGAAATATGCATAAAACCATCCTGCTGTAGGATGATTAAGCACAGAGGACATTAGCAAGTGCCCGCCACAGTGTCTCTTGTCTCCTCTGCATTCCGCTTCAGCCGGGCACCAACAACACCACTCTAATAAAGATCAATGCTGCTAATGTACTAATCATTTCAGTAATACAAATAATATCCAATTTGAGGAAAGTAGATTCCAGGAAGGTTTCTTCTCGCTCCAGTTTTTCGTAAGATCCAGAGCCAGGAAAGGCAGATGTCTTCATCTGTGAGAGTTGGTGCTCTAGAGAGCAGGCAGAGAGCAAAGAGACCAGATTTTCCGAGAGGGAGCACTTGAACATCACTGGCAAAGCAGGAGCTTTTCTCTGCTTGTTTGTGAGTACTGTGGCATTATTTGACTACTGGCATATAACGAAGGAAGAAAAATATCCCCGTTCTTGCTTTCCCTCTCTCTCTCTCTCTTATACACACACACACACACACACACACACACACACACACTTACGCTGCACACCTTATCTCCACCCCATTCCATTCTGCTCTCTCGTGCAAGCCCTTTTTTTTTTTTTTGTAATCCATTTGTGTAATGAAGACGCTGCACAATTAACATCCCCCATGGAATTAAATAAAAGGGTGATTATCCAAAGTTCATTAGCTCCGAAAGATTAGAATATCCACGTTTCCCCGTGATGAATATGGAAAAAATACAGCACCAATTACCAATTAAACTGCTAATCGTATTTGTTGCGATCATGGTTATCACATTTGGGATGCCCAAAAAGATGCCATCTTTCAAGCGGTCCTTCCTCAGTGGTGGTGCAACCAGATTCAGACATCTTGGTAATGCCATGGTTGGGTAGCAAACACAAAGATGTTATAATCCCTCCCTTTGGATGACTTCCTTAATTTTTCATATTGCACAACCATGCCTCTTGTCCATAAGAATCCAGAGGAAAAAAAAAATCAAAACAATAATTGTTGGATGGCAGTGGATGAATATCCTTACGTTGCTAATTACTGTTTTAATTCCGTCTGTGCATATTAACAAAGAAAACGAACTTAATGGAAGCCTCCGTTGTGTGTCGTTGCAGCGATGCCCATCCTTGGCTCCGTGCCCGATGCCAGCAGACCTCGCGGGAACCACAGAAACGTTGCTCCGGACTCAGAGAGTACCCCGAACTGCAACTCAACCAGTTGGTAAGTCTGCGTTGCATCTGTTTATGATAGTTTAGCGCAGG
Organism: Scortum barcoo; assembly: GCA_023238725.1. NCBI lineage: Eukaryota > Metazoa > Chordata > Actinopteri > Centrarchiformes > Terapontidae > Scortum > Scortum barcoo. Next base: position 27,799,466 of record CM041531.1, read on the forward strand.
AGGGAAAATCCTGAAAGGGTGGAGTTTGTTCATTTCTTTTGGATGGTTGGCAAGAAGGGGGCAAAAAAGTCGTGGAGATGTGGGGTGTGGGTGTGGAGGATGTAATGAGTTCCCACGGCCTCACTACCCCCAGTTTGGTTGCAGGCAGGCCAGCACCTCCCCCTCAGTGTCTGTTGAACTCAGGTTGCCTCCTTGTTCCTGTGCCTTTTCTACCCATTCCACTGAGTTTTTGTTGTGTCTGTGCCACCTCTCTCACTTGGCTCTCATGCTACTGGATACAGCATTATAATACTGCGATACTACAAGTCCATTACGATTGCAGTGAATATAGATCACTACACAAATGCCTGAATTCCTCTCTGCAATTGCTTGACTTGCTGCAGATGTAGAAATTCATAATCTTTTTTGTTAAAAATGTTTCTTCACCAAGAAGTTCCGCTTGTCACAAAAAAATGCCCTAGAGAAAAACAGGATGTGTGGTTAATTTTGATCAGCCGTAGTTCAAATAGTGGAAAAAAGTTAATTAATTCCTGTCTGTCTGTTGATTATAATTTGTTTTGGCAGTTCATTAGTATGCATCCTCATGTTTTGCATTTGTCTCTCTTTTGTGTCTGTGACTTTGTAAACAGCTGCTATTGAGCTTCAGGCACAGTCCCTCAGGTCCATTCTTCCTCCCTCCTCCTCTTGTAGGCAGGCACACAAGTGATTGGCAGATTGGCAGTCTCTGTTGCAGCAGTTCCTATGGTAGACACCCAGTGTGGCTGCCAGCCAGTGCAATAAGAAATGGCAGTTTACACAGGGGAAAACATGGGGTAAAGGGGGAAGGGAGTTGGCACAAAAAGAGGCACTCGCTTCACACCCTTTACTAATAGTTTGCCGCTTTTGTCTTGCTTCATTTTGTTTTTTGTTGTTCTTGGATCCCCATTGTGGATTCTTTTGTTGATCAATCAAGTCGTTCCTTTGATTGAGTTTGTCACCCTCATAAACAAAGCAAATTTTGCTCTAATTAGTCATATCAGGAGCTGTAATGTCTCGGTTTGTTCTTTTCTCTTTTGTTTTTTTGGCAACTGATACGGGAAGAGCATCCGATTGTGTCGATTTGGCATAATTCTGGTATATCTCCCTCGTCCTTCGCCAGTTTTCATGCCAGATGCCATCACATTCCTGCTGGCACACCACTTGAGACCCGCAAGTGCCAAATTATTGCTCCTTGGGCATCCTCCAAACCACTGACTTTTACCCAAGTCCATAAATGCCAACTGTGAGTCAGAAATGGGGTTTGCCATCGCCCGCATCTTCCAGGGGTATGTCCGGTACTGCTAACGACTGAGTTGGCATTGCGTCTCCTGCCCAGATGGCTGGCTGGCTGGCTGCCTGCCTGGCACAGAGAGCTGTGCCTCAGATGGTTAGAGAGAGAGCAAGAAGGAGCGAGTGGGAGGAGCTTCCTTTTGTGCCACCGCCACACCCCCAAGTCATCTCTAGAACATCAAAACAGCCCCAAGTTTACGCTGTTTTTGTTTTAGAATTCCCATCTCTTCAATTAGTCCCATGTGACGCCACCTCCATTTCCCGCTCGTATGCATGTGGCACTTATCAAAGTAGATTCACTTCCTGTCTGGCATCTTCTGTGATATACTGTTTTTTTCCTGTAGTTCACAGTGCTGGATATCCACCTTTGTACCTCCATCATGGTGCCATGCAGCAAAAGCTGATTCATCTAAATGGTGTCTCCCAAAAATCGTGCAGGTGTAGGTCACATCTTGAAGTCTTCATCAGCAGATGTTAACTTGTCTAAGGTGGTGCTGAAGTAAGGATTAAGGTGTATCTAAAGACCTGTATCTTCACTCCGACTTTTGATATTTATAAAACAGCTCCCCGTCCATTAAAAAGGGGAAAAAAACCCAAGAAAAAATAAAAACTAAAAGCTTGTGACGCGACCAAAATGACGACAAGAACCTTCTGTCTCCCAGGCTACATCTAACCACCTACCCTAGAGAGCGAACAGAAGTCCGCCTTGGTGCTACCACTGAATGGATGGCACTGTGCCAACTTCTCTCTGCCATCAACCGCATTCGCTCCTTGTTTCCCTTATTTGCCCATCCCCTTTCTCTCTCAGTCCCTCTCTTACCCACCCTCCTCCTCCTCTCTAGCTTTCCTTCCACATGCCCAGTACACCCGCCTTCCATCACCCTTTTTTCTTCTATGGGCTTGACATTAATTAACATTCGGGTTAATTGATTTTAAAAGCTCATGATTTCCTCTAACAGTTGTCGTAAGCCGGCCGACTAGTTGTTTTATGCCCGGCCGTGGAACCTCGGTGCCTGGCATTTGCTGTGCCTCTGCTTTGCCCTTCCTCTTCATTGGTCCTGGATGGAGAAAGAGAGAGCCTAGACCCACAGCCAGCAGCCCTGGTGGAGTGCAACAAAACCAGAGTGAGCTCTGCCTGTACGTGCCACAGTACACAGTGATGAATCTCAAGCTGCTTATCTGGCTGTAGCTGATTGAAGTTGACGTTTTGCCGGCTAGTCCCACCGCACAGTGTTGTCCTGGCATTTTATAATCAAAGTTCTTATTCTCGCATTTTTTTTTCCTTGTATACGTCTCCCATTTTACTCCCTCCTTCTCTTCCAGCTCTACACACCCCTCCTTTCTCTCTCTCTCACTGTGTCTATTTGTAATTGTCTTTAATTATGTCACAATCACATCCTATTCTTTTAAGCTGCATTTGTGACCATCTGTTTTGCTGTACTTTGTGGGACATGGATAAGAAGCGTAACGATCGTGCTGTAAACAAATGACTGTGTATCCGGACGTTTTTGATAAAGCTGTGTCTATGTATGTGTGGTAATTATCTCTTCTCCCGTCATTAGCCGTTTCGTTGTTAGCTGCTTTGTCTGTAGCGCATATTTGATTAAATAATTATCTTGGCCACATCTGCTTTTTCTCTTTCGCCGATTTTTTTTCTGTTCGTTTGGTACGGAGCTGATGAGGTTAAAAGCGGGAGACAAAAATAGTTTAATTATTTAATATAATCCCCCTCCCTCTAAAGGGGGTATGCACACTGCTGTTAATTAGCAGTGCTGCAGCTTGCTTTAATAGTCGGGGTAAAATAGACTAATTAAGAGAGAAATTTCCGAACGCTTGCAAATACTGTGTGATGTACCTCATGCGATTGCTGCATGCTATATATATATAGTCTTACTTACTTTCTCTCTTTTGTCTGTAAATTTACTGTCCACATTTTCTGTTACACAGTATTATGGCTGTATAATTAAAGATGATCTGAACACGTAAACGGTCCTCTTCTCAGTTTATCTCAGCCCAGTGGTTCTGGGAAGCGGAGGCAAAGGGCTTCATAGAGCTCAAACGTGATATTCTTTCTTGTTTCACACTCTTGTTTTGTTTCATTATTAAATAAAAAGCAGCAACTGGGCAATTGAGGCAACAAGAGGAATCCATTATGCAAATTACACAGTATTTGCATAATGTCTTATGCCAGGGATATGCAAATGAGCCGTATAATTTATGAGAGCCTGTGTCTGTCTCGTAGTGTTCCCATAACTTACAAAGAGTTTTTTTCCTCCTCCTCTCTCCTCCTATCCAAGCTGGCACAACATGCACCACACTCACAGACCAGACCCATACTAAACAAGCACACCCACAAAAAGGGGTAGCAGACTGGGTACTATGACTGGGTGGGAAAAACTTGTCTGGCAGACTGATGGGGGATAAGGAGGCAGGCAATGGGCGGGGACGGGTGGTATGGGAGAAATGTTTAGGGGGGCACATAAATCCCTCTACAAAGGCTCAGTAGCAGATGCTAATTCTTTAAAACAACTGCGAAACTAAATAAAATGAGAGACAAAAAACAAAGGGGCAAGATTTCGACTGGGCGGAGCGACAGCGATTTCTGACTTTTCTTTTTGTCTTGTTACGAGAGCGTTGGTTCTATGCTCTTTCCCTTTTTCTTTGATGCCCGTTTTTGAGATTTTTTTTTTCCTGTCATTGGAGCTGGCAGCTTTTTCCTCTTGTGGAGGATTTCCTCATGATTCAGTTGGATGAAGGCAGCTGAGAGCTGGGTGAGATGGAGAAGAGAGAGAAACACAGAAGGAGAGAGAGGCTGTATCTCAAGGCATGCGTGTGTGGGCTCCAGTCAGTCTCCACCAGTACCCCGGGATGCCACCACTCAGCCCAGCAAACCCGGCACGAAGCATCCAGCCTGTATCCAGGGAGACTAGGACAAGATACATCCTGATGTGTGATATAAATTGCACACCAGTTGTTTGGGCTTCTCATTCCCCAGCAGGATTCTGTTTGCTGCAATTATTCTATTACGACTCGTTTGTGGTGATTGGCCTCCTTTGCATACTTGATGTGAGGCTAATGGCTAAAGAGACAATTCTGCATTGTTCCGGAGGAAAAAAAGCCACAGGGGACTGCGATGGAGAAAAGACTTCCACCACTGCACTCCAATTCATTGTGGAAATGAATGTTGACCAAAAAAAAGTTGTTTTTTTTTTCTTTTTTTAAAAATTTGTCCTCAGGGCCTGTTCTCACAGAAATTTCAGATTTCAGGTCGTCATATTTTTGCTTAAACTGCCTCTATACTGGAAGGTGGAATGCACTCTTTCTATATTTCCTCACACTTTGACACTGCCGAGCTTGTTATTACAGAAAGGTGTTTATGCTAAGACCACACCATTGCACACAAACACAGTGTGAGTGTGCCCGCCTCCCCCTGAGCCTGAAGGGGCATCTGTTCTCTCCTTGTTGGACAGTGATTGTGTAGCAGCAGACGCGAGCGGTACACATGGCTATGCGTAAGGGCACATGTGGGCTTATGAGAGGCAGAAAGAGACAAAGAGAAGATTGCATTATGTAAGTCAGCATGTGTTTCTCCTTTCTTCAACACATGCACAAAAGCACACATGCGTAAAGAAGTGGAGTGTGTCACCTTCTCTGTTGCTATATCAGGACTTTGGACTGGAAGACGGAAAGTGGACCATGTCAAGGAAATACCGACCCTTCATCAGTGTTGTGTAATTTTACCTTTTGGCTGTGGTTCTTTGTCCCTTGCACTTTACTGTGGTTGGTGTCGCTAATTCCAACTCGGACCTGTCTTAATTAGAATGTCACGATAATTATCAAACTCTATTTTATGTTGTCATGGTTCTCAGGTTGCATTTTTTATTCACGTGTTTTTCCTTGTGTATAATAATGCAGTGAAATAGCCAAGATTAATTTTCTGAATACATGGTATGCGAGCAGTTATTGCCTGGAATTAGCAATTCAACTCGCAGCTTATTATACTGCATAGACCTTTCATTATCTTTAATGAATGACTCATTTGAATGTGGAATATTTGTGCTTTAATGCTGTGTCTGAATATGCATTGGAAATTTCACATTCAGGTTTTTCTGTTTGCACAAATTGGTTCTCCTAATATACATTTTTGTATGTGAACTGAAGTTTCATTTTACACTGTATTTCCTCTGGTAAGAATGAGTTAAAACATTGCTATCACTTCATCACATGCTTGGATAAACCAGCGATGCACATTAATTGCTTTTACATTTTACTAAATAATATCAGTAATGATGACAATAAGAAAAAGCAACAAAATAAAATAATACTTAAATAAAATGCAAACACATTCAAGAATAAGTCTGTGTTCCCTGAACACTTTAGTGTTTAAGATGATTCTAGCAATGATATGGGCCCAAGTTAAGAGGTGAAACAAGGGGCAAGGATACTGACACAGAACAAGCAGAAGACACCTGCAGAACAAGCAGGATCTGTTTATTATACAGTCAAGCCTGTTATAAATAAGTAAAGTGCTAAATACAAAATATATAAATATACAAAAGGAGAAATCTAAATTAATCAAAACCCTCCAGGCCATAGTTATTCCTTCAACATATAACTGTAGTTGTCATGTTAATTAAGTATTACATTTATATTTACACATTTACATATTTAATTCAGACCTTTTTGAAGTGGTAGAAGAAAAAGCTAAATAGGTCTCACACCTTTAGGTTCATCAGAGGATTTAATGTTATTCTTGAAATTTTATCCTCAACTTGAATTAAATTTAACTTCAATTTGAAGTACGCCATTCTTCCAATTGATATTCCTTCATTCTGTGATAAGGGTGGTTGAGAGCGCTATGTCCATATGTTGCTCCAAAATCTCCTATAAGTGATCAGTTGGGTTGAGTTCTTATGATAGATAGAAATATTTCATCATAGGATAAAGGTGGTCACTAGTGATCCTTTGCTCTAAGGGGACTAGTGGACCCAAACCATGCCCCCCACCGCATAACAGAGCCCTCAGAACACCTCACTGTAGGGGGTCAAGCATTGAAGTTTTTTTCTTATAATTTGTCACCCATCCGTATTTTTTGTTTTTGTTCTATGATATCATGTACTTTATGCTTGGTCAAAGTAGAAATGACAGCCATTTGGCAATAAGATTAGCCTAAAACAGCTAGTTTCCAAAGATAGACCTAACCAACAGTTTGATGGTCAATGTTGATGATTTATTTTCTTAATTAAAAAATCAAAAGATACATCTCACAAAAAAACAAATGTCTGTGTGCCTATAAAACAGCAATTAGAGTACCATCTCAAACTACAACATTAAACTCATGATACTTATGTTGTTAAGTTGTTTTAAGTAAGACCACAGTTTCTTATGACAGGTCAAAACTGTATTTCACAGCAGCACTCTGCTTTCGTGTCATACAGGACTGGGATATAATCAAAGCATGCTCTTCATTTCAGTGCCTGTGACTTCTGTAAACACATAAGAAGATATTGATGTGACTAATGTTGGCTAATGCTATGATACATGTGCAGGTATCACTGAAAAAGTTTCACACTGCTCTCCCTGTGCAGTCAATGATGTGGTAGTCATACTGCAGGACTGGACTGCATCCATAGCAACGAGTGTCACTGTGGAAGTTGAGTGCTTATGTCCCATCTCTACTAAATTATACAATATCTATGGTTTACAGTAATCATCAGGCTTTATCGTGATGATTTTTGAAGTTTCCGGTCCAAGCCAACCTGTGGGTATATTTATGGCCTGGAGGGTTGAGCTAAAGAGCAGCTTATTGACTAAACAGCTTTTTGGAAGATGTGTAGGGCTACTGTACTTTTTCACTCGATTCAGTGCAGTTTACCGCTAAAATTCATTTTTATTCATCTTACAAACATCATGGTTAACAATACAAAAACAACCTTTTTTCAAAGTTTTTGATCTTGCATTGTATTTAAGTGCCCTTTTTACCTGATAGTGTCCTTGGTTGAATAAAATCAAAAGGATTGTTGATATTAAATGTGTTCTTGTTTTTCTTTTCATTTTTTTCCCCTCATTTCCCCAAAGTTTTAATGTCAGAATTCACAATACACCTCTTCAGTAACTTGCTGAGACAGTAAGCAATAATGGGCAGGAGCTGTTAGTGAAAGAAGTGTCTTTTGTTGCCTCTGAAAGGATCAAGTAAAGTACGCACTTGAATGAATGAACAAGGACAGGACAAGGCACACAATTATTTATCAAGGTATGACAGGTAAGTGTTCTTTGGAAAGAGTTAGAATATTGCTGTATGTTCACATTACTTTTCATACTATGTTACCTGGAATCACCTCCAGTTTTATGAGTAATATGCATAACCCTCTAACAGGCTTCGCAATTTGTTTACCCCATTGAGCCTTTGCCTCAGCACTCAGACAGAACTTTGTACTGAATGCCCAATCAGGTGGTAGCAGCATGTACGCCCTATAAAACTTAGCTCTCTTTTGAGCTTTGCAGCTGATGACGGGGGCCAGCTGGGAAAGCAGTTAGAGGGCTACACAGGTTACTTCCAGAACTGGAGTTACATTCAGGTGACTACTAATTTCTATTTTGTATGTGCTTCACCCTCTTTGCTTTGCTATTGGTAAATACTAAGGGGGATGCATCAGGAATGTGATTTACTCTCAGCTGAGACTGAATACATGCAAACAGCAACTTGGAACCAACTACTTACTGGGCAAATAAGAATCAGCTAGGCCACTGAGCACTGCCCACATAGGATCCCACAGCTTAACCTCAGCCTTCAAGCTCAAAACCAAATGTAACGTGTGTTTAACCCAAACTGGATGGTGCCCCCACAGACAGTACATGAACCGCTTAGTGAAACATACAACCAGACAACATATTCCTGAGATATGACGTCATGAAGATGGAGATGGGAGTTAAGAAGCTAATGTCCTCCAATGATACACCCCTGCAGAGGTCTGTTGAAGAGGCACTGCTCCTGGTCCCACCTGGGTAGCACAACCCCCCCCTTTTTTTTTAGTGACAGTGATAGTGACATCACAGTGACAGTGAAAGGTGACAAAGGTTTTGCCAAGTGCTGTATCTTTACTTAAAGTGGCTGAGTGGAAAAAGAAGCTAAGAAACGTCTATTCCACTGTTTTTATAGGGTATGCAGGCTACCAGTAAATCTGGCAAAGAGTGCAAAGAGCTGTCTCAGGATGCCAAGGTGGAGCGTCGATTGGGTAAACATATAGAAAACATTATTACTGGATGAAGCAATATATAAACAACAGACTTTATGTTTAATAGTTTACTAATACATCTTAGCTTTCAAATAATTATTAGCATCATGATAGATGATAAAAGTTTCAGACAGCAATGTGGTGGTGCTAATAAAGCATCATAATGAGCCTGAATGAGCTGGGTGAAACATTTTAGCAGGCCTGTTGTATACTATTGTACATATGATGGTACAAAATTGTGTTTCAAAGGAGGGCATAAATGAGAAGCAAGGCTAGATTGCTACCGTCAGTGAAAGCTCCCTTCACATTCATTCCACCCCTTGACCCCTCAGCACACATTAGTTGGTGAGGATTTATTTCAGCACAAGATGTTCCCATAAAAGTGGCAATCTTGTTCCACCAGCATGAAGGTTTTAGCATTCTGGATAACAGCATCTGAAATCACAGAGACGCAAATGGGTCTGTCCATAAATACAGTCCATACATGAATGATGGAGACAGCCTGTGTAAAAGCACACAATGTTAAAAAGCCTGTGCTCTCTATATAATGATATAATTGCTCTTCTTCCATTTTGGGTTAACTTTCCATTTTTGTAGTGAGAAGATTTTAGGATCTGATGGGAATTGAAAAGGTATCTCTGTATAACAGTGAATATTGTTTGAGCAAGGTGTGAGTATGTAGTCACCTCATAGTGTGTATATGAATGTTTCTAGGTTTGTTTGCTGAATCTGGCCTTTCCCAGCTTTAATAGAGCCAACACTTTGCATAAATGCACTTATGTTTCTTCATGTTAACTTGGTGTAGGCACACACACATACACAAGAAAACAAATTTTTTAGATTGTTGGAGAATTAGCATTTTAGCCATAATTGGGCAACCCTAGGACAAGCAAAAGAAAAATCAAAATAAAAACAAGACACTGGAATGTATCTACCAGATCATTCAGCTGGCACTTTTTCTTGAGAAAGGAGGCTGTTGGAGAGCAAGAGAATACATTACATTGACTGACCCTCTTTTAATTGCTCTCCACAATCCTCTTTACTTTTTCTTTTAAGATTATACTGAAACTCCAACTGTGTAACACTAACATGCTGTGCTAAAAATGTAGTAATAGTGTTATTCACGTTGAATTAGTTTTAGTTATTTCCTTATAAAAATTTAACCACATAAAATTAAAAATAAACTCAAAGTCTGATAGAACTTTGTTGGACCTAAAAAGCTTTATGTGAGTATACCTCTGGAATTCTTGCAGACACAAGGAATATAATATAATAATAATTTTTACTGCTAAGAGTCTTAGCCAGAAATAATAACAATAAAGAACAATGACAATAAGGAAACAGGATTATGCATAGCATAATAGTAATAATAACAAAGGAATATAACCATTTTTTGGACTGATGAAGCAATGAAAAGAAACATTTGGACCATTGCAGCCTTGGTCTGTTAACTCACCTGAGAATGTAGAAAGTTCAGAGGTCTTTAAACCTACCTGAATACTCATTTTTAAATTCTGTTTGGTTTATATAGTATTACACATTTATTAAATATACCTACAGTGCTTTTATAATCCTTTTCAAGGCACTCTTGCTGTGTAGAAGGAAATCACTCTTCCTCCTTAAACCATAGACTCTACAAAGCCAATAGTTTGCCAGCAGAATGGTGCAATGGTAATGCTGCATGGTCTCAGGAGACAGGGTCATCTTTTGTGTTCACTTTTCTGTCATGACCTTAAACTCAGCGTGGTCATGCCCCTTTCAGAGTTTGTCTGTGGTAGCTTTAAGGAGGTGCGCAGAATTTCTCAAACCACCAAAAAGCACTTTCCCAGGCGAGGCAAAGTGCTGTTCAAGGATTTAAGAAGAAGCTGCCGGTTAACATCAGCAGAACTAAGGACCCCACATTGATGGAGCTGTGTGAATATGAACAAGATGTTTCAAATGTGTAGTCAACTTCAATTTCTCATCTTATCGCTGCTCACTACTGCTTTGATTTCAGTGTTTGGCAAGCTGTACACCAAACAGATCTCTGTCTGCCTGTGCATGAACCATCAGCTCAGAAAGACTATGTCAACACGAAGGCCGAGCTCTGTGTATCAATCATTATCTTGTCTGTCATTGCATAGCAAACTCACTGTTCAGGCAGCATAACTATGTTTTCACATTCACAATGGCAATTGTTGCTGTGCAAGTATGTGTCTGCGTGCATGTGTCCATGTATTTGTGTAGGTCTTTTTGCCTCACTGCACTCTTCTCTACCCTTACCAGCAGATGCTTCCAAAGCCCCCTGCCTTCTCACGCCTGATGAACCAGAGACCAGTGCCAGAGGGTAAACCTGTCTACTGCCACATGTCTCTTTCCTGAATGGCTGCATTTAGCATGCGCCACATGCCATAGTCAGTGGAAGTGTACACATCTGTGTACTCACACACACAGACACATCACTAATGAGTTTAATCCTGAAATGCACACCAGTCCATCGGAGCCCAGGGCTGTGTTAGGCAGTTATGTTAACTATTGCATGCAATGTGCACTAACATGGTTGTAAGTAGAGTCCTGCATTATTCAAACTGGGTGGATGTGGTAATTAAGAGTCTTGTAGTCACTTCATAATTCATCTGCGTTAAAGGCCCAGCAGTTTTTCTGGGATAAACAGAGCTGGCAGATGATGTGATGTAAGATGAGACAACATGGCACTTGTGCATAGAATTTCTGTCTTTTCTTATTTAGCCTGCGGCTAGTTAGGGTTGAGGTGGAATAGTGGTAAATAGAAAGCCATCTTTCTTCATATACTCTGCCAACTTAACTTCCAACTCTTATGTTAACACCAGTTAGAGACTGTGATAAACCCTGGATCCTGTGTATACATTTTATGAGAACTTATGAGAATTTGCTGCCATATAGTGAAGCTTTAGTTGTAAAACAATATAAACATATTTGTCTTTGCAATTACCACAGTCTAGACAAAAAAAAAAGATCTGTTGCTTAATATGATTTTAAAAGTTTTCACAACATGGTGCAGAAATCTATTTTTTTCTTATTGTCACACAGCAGTCAAGTTAGAAGATATTAAGTTATCTGTATCTATTGTCTTACTGTTTATCTAGAAATGTACAAGACAGTACTGTTGTATTTAATGCTTCTGCCATTCCTTATGCTTTTTTTGTTTTTGATAGTGCCAGGTGAATACATTTAGATTATGTTGTTGACTACTTGAAATGGCCAACTGTTCACTAAATGTTTGAGATATCACTGCTATTTTGTGGTTCCAGACTCTGTGAATAAGCAGCTTAAAGAATGACTTTAGTAGGCGGTGTAACTGTTAATCATGGCTTTTCTGTATTACCTATGATAAGTTCATAGTAATGTTCTCCAAAAAATGTATAATGTGTTCTTTGTGGTTTCGGTAAAAATATTAATCATGTATGATGGCGTAACTAGTCCAACAGTTTGAACAGACAGCAACAGATGATAGCTGGGCATTAGACAGAGTATTGATCATGCATGTTTAATACTCTTCCCACTGCAGCTGAAGGAAAATCTTACAGGCCCACGGCTAATTAGTCACTTGTCGATAACTGACACTAAGATGTATTCCAGGGGATTGGCAGCTTCAGCTCAAGGCTGCTAAAATAAGAGAAAAAAACTGAAAGACAGAGAAGGCACGTGTCCATGTAAATACATCAGAAAAGCATCCTTCTAATACTATATTAATATTTTTTAAGGCAAGTGTTACTGGATAAATAAGAGAATACTTTAAATCGGTTAAATCTTTCTAATGATTATGTTAACATGAACTGTAGATCATGAGTTGAACAATAAATGGTATTGTTTATCACATTTGCAGTTTGTAGTATTAAGCGTATATTCCTCCAATTATGAAACTTTGAATGTGAAGTTCATAAGTTAGAATGCTTACTGTATGAGGGAAAAATATAGATATGAAATACAAAGAAAGTAATTTTATCCTGAAATCACAGGGACTATTAATTGTGAAGAAATATGATCTGAATCACCTTGGCAGCCTTGATCAATAAGAAACACTTTGTTACAGAGACCCATTTACTGTATGACACATGAAATACCTGCATGGCTCTGGCAAGGGGTTGTGAGAAGCAGCTTAACAGGTTTAGGTGGTAACTTCATAATGAGCAGCACACAATGCTAAAAATTACGATATGTATGACCTTTTCTAGGATAATCCAACAGTCCTAGCTATAGGACTTTGGTGTGTGTATGTGTGCTCTTCCCACTCCTGCTCAGGCATATCTCAGCTTTCAGAAACACAGGAAGTAATCCCAAAGCTCTTTAAAAGGTCAGAACCGCTCTGCTTTTTCCAGCCGTGACAGTTGATTGGCAAAGGTAGAAATGTGAGTGTGGTAAGGATGAGCCAAAGCTTCTGCTACATGCTTCAAAAAAGCAATCTGAATGGAAGAGGTCAAGGGTTGCCTTCCCCGAGGCAGCCACCCACTTTGAGTCCTTCTCTGTGCACTTTAACATTTACAGTGTGGCCTCCTTTTGTGCTTTAATTGCATATTGGCACCATTTAAATTGTTTGCCTTGGACAGCAGGTAGTTATAATGTGCATGACAACTAAGCCGGTTGAGGTTTTTGTCGTGTTTATGTGCAGATGTGGTACACGCCAATAAGGCATCGTGAGAATAGAGATTGAATGCTTTTTAATACCTTTCTGGTGAAAGCTGCATTCTGATCCCACTGAAGACAGTGAGCTACTTGTTTTGGATCATCAGCGTCATACATTCAGATTGCCAGTCCCTCCTCCCTTAGCCCTTAGACCACCTCTTCTGCCTGCTGTCTTGTGTGCAGCGTGCTCTGGTGGCTAAAGGCGCTCGTTAAAGTCCATAACTTATCTCACGTTTGAAGCTAATGGGAAGAATACTGGCTGCAGTGAAAAATAAATTACATTTTTCCCCCCTCTCTCTTCCTGCCCTCCTAACCTGCAGCGTAATATAGCAGCGGTGAGAGTATGCATTACAGATCTTAAGCATTAGAATTTATCTGTGCTGCACGACGCTGACTGATGCATTTGGAAATAATGTACTGGAGCTGGGCATTACAGGAACCCCTGTAACTAATGGACAGCTCTTGCCTGTGGCCGGCGATGTATATCATTCAGCTGGACTACCTCATCAACTCCAACAGTTCTTTGCAAGGCTTCATAGCCCGACCAGCCACTCAGGGTTTACATTAAAGACTCTGGCAGTAAAAGCCCCTCCCCTCCTATTCTGTCCATCTCCCCCTCTCTTGCAAGCTTTTTATTTTGTCAGTAAATCCTTCAATTAGACATTCACTCACTCACTCACACTATTCTTCAGAGAATATGCAACTCAACAGATTTCGTCCCTCATCGTTAATTGCCTGATGAAAAGTCCTGAAATTAAAAGATCAAATCAAATCAATATCTCAACACTGTCATGAGTGAAGCTGGGGATCTTAAATGTAATTTTGGTCCTCAGATCATTTTTGAAAAATGTATAGGTTTGTTTCTTTTTGAGGACCATAGTAGTTGGCCAACTATTGCAAACTCTCAAACACCGATCGAACACTGATATGCTTTGATATTCAGAATGAAATCCAAATCAGTGCACATCTAGATATCCTTGATAGTCCTACTAGACATGTACCTGTGTGGATAAATCATTGCTTTTACTATAAGCTGGTGAAAGTGAAAAAAAGGTTCATCTCCCTCCTGTGTGTACTAGCTGAAATTATAAAAAGAGACCCTCTATTCAATAACATAGGTTTTTTTAAAACATTATTTTAAAGGTATTCAAAATATTTTTATTCCAAAGTAAATACTGGTGTCTGTTTCATCACATATTAGTTCCAGATTGATTCAAACTACACATATTATAGATAGGAAACAATTCAATTACAGTACATAGGACTATCAGCACAATAGAAAGTCTTTTTTGTTCTCTGGCTTTCCATGGCTTTTTTTCTACATGCCTCACTGCTGCACATTTTTATTTAATGGTGTTTATGTTTTAATAGCTGCACCAGACAGTAGCTGCTGGTCTCCGAAGTAATGTAAAGAACAAGGGATAGGCCAGATGAATTCCATCCACACAGAGGTCAGAGAGACAGAAAATGAATAACAATGCGGATCCCCCAGCAGGCAGCAGGAGAGACAGACTAATAAGAGCATAACAGAAGAGGAGAAGGGGGCCCTTGGGAACCAGCATAAAGGTTTTCAGTACATTTTTAAAAGAAAGTAGTCTGAAAATATAATGATGCCTGCTTTGAAATGCATCAGTAATCAGGGAAGGAATTTGTTCTAGGATATGAAGTAGGATTGAAATTCCCCAGTTGTGCTGAAGAATGGGGTTTGTAGGTGGAGGGTTGGGTTAGTAAGGGCAAGAGGGGAGAATATTGAATGAAAAATGTGAAAAAGTGTGCAAGATGGAGCCCTTTTTTGCTATCTTCTCTTTGTGCAGGTACACAGGGCAGGGGATGGAGGAGGAAGCTCTTGTTATTCTGGTTTCATTATCTCATACAGTTTTTACAATTTGTCACGAGTAAGTTTTACAAAACTCCTCATGCAGTGCAAAACCTCTACTAGGTCATATTGTTTATTTCATGCAGAAAATGTAATCAGACTGACAAATCCAATGTTATACAGTATCACTGACAGTAAGTTGACCCAACATTCATGTGAAAAAAGTCTAGACATGCAACTGATGTATTGATCATAATTGTCAAGTATGTAATTTTAGGTATTAATGATGAATGATGCAGTTGCTTAAGAGGTAGTCTGAGCAAGCTGAAAAGTAAGCACAATTTCATGTCAAAACAAGTGGCAAAATTACAATGTGATCTGATCTTCATAACCACATCAAAAGCTGCAGAACCCAGCCATCTAGTACACAGGTTCATTTAGAAAAAAAAGTAATTGCTTAACTCTAAGAAGGATAGTACTTTGTCCTCTCTCTTCTGTTTTATAATCAGCGGGTTATAGAAAACCTACTTATATGACACTTAAAGTATTCACTTCTGTGTTACCCATCAGAGCATTTTTAGTGTTTGCTGAGTTCACAGTATACAGTAATGATGTCAAATCTATGTGTGGATGAAATCTCAGTTGTTACAGTGTAATATAATTATATCAGTCCATAATTGGAAAATGCATGGTTTTGTGTAATGAATGGAGAGACTGGGAGATATGTGGTGGCCAAGTGCAGTCTTAAGCAAATTCTCTGCCTCTGTGGATGTAAGAAAATCAGAAGTCAGCAGTAGTGCTGCCTAATCTTTTGGTGTACACCGTGTGAGCAATACCATTGGGATTATCCTAAAGATCTAGAGCTGGTAATGACTGTCATGGAAAATATTAGACCGCCCTTACTCATCATCAAAAAATAAAAGCAAAAAATAGTTTAATTATGTGTAATACATTTTAAATTTTCCCAGATGTCGGCATATTCAGTTATTGGTAGTGGTAGATTTATTCCTGTGCTAATCATTATGTTAATTTTTGTTTTTAATTAAGTCCACTTAACTGAACTTTTTCCACCTACTTGAAAAATTGCTTATCCACTTCTGTAATGATGAGTTGGAGTTGGAGTTGAAGTTGGAGTTGGAGTTGGAGTTGGAGTTGGAGTTGCACAAACTGTGCTATAATGTTGTCTCACTGCACAGTTTCTGTAGTTTGGGGGGTTTCACTCCATGCTGAAAGACAGGTGAGCTGATCAGTGAAGGTGGTCAAACTATTTTCGGAGTGTCTTCATGTGTGAGTTGTACTGTAAGTGGGCCATACACTGGACTGTCTATGGATGAGATACGGTTGTCAGGATGGGAAAGCAGGATAGATAAGGAGACCTAAGAGAGGGAGGTCAGGTCTCTGCCGCTGACCTCTACCTCCGGGGTACAGACACTGTGAACTCCAACAATCTCTGGACACAGTGATGGGTTTGTCAGACCCCCCTTTAAACAGGCCGCTCTCAGGTAGCTGTGAACCAGCACTGCCACTCTGTAATGGGCCTGTGTGAAAAGGATTTGTTGGGAACTCAAACTGGAGGCCAACAGACGGATACGGTAGCTATTACCTAACAGCCTACCATTAAAAGGTTGACTGTGCCAGTGCCGGAATAGAAATGCTCCATAGCCAGCCCAATTTCATATAATTGACATTGGCTGATTGTTTACTGAAGTGCACATTTCCAGTGTACGTTCATCATGGCTCCACTAGATGTTTTATTTTATTATTTCCTTTATGTCATTTTACTGTGGGGCTATCATTTATAATTTACCAAACTACATCATCCCATTTGCACTGGCTTGCCTTCAACTGGGCTCATCAGCCCCAAAAAAGTGCCTTTTCCTTTTGGGAATGGTACCAATAATACATTTCAATTTCAGAGGAGTGAATTATCCCAATTGTAGATTGAGAATTTCTGTCTCGCTGTATTTATTTTTACAGCACATGTGTTACAGTCCTAGTTCCCTGATGGATGTCCCTCACCCTCGGCCTCTGCTTTGATGTGGATTATCACCAAGCCTCATCGATGCCCCCAGTCACCCTGTCAGCACCTTTTGATGTTTCCTGTATGCACTTCCAGATAGAATTTCTAATAAGGAGTCATTATCATTTTGATTTCTTGCTGAATGAGAAGAGTGACCTCTGGCATTTAGCCTAGATTATCTGGTTGGAGGAAGAACTAATTGAGGTGGCGATGATGTGTGCGAGGTGTTGAGGGTTTGGTGAGTTTGTAGGCAGAGTTGGCTGACTGGCATTTAGCCAAAAATGCTCACTATGTACAAATTGGTGATAAATGAAAGGAAAATACCAATATGAAGTATCTTAGTGTCAAGTCAGGGCAACACAAGCCTCAATTACAGCTACAGTGCTCCTTGCCAAGTCTGTGGAACTCTACTGGGGCAATGAATACCAAGATATTCCCTTAATTATATATACAATCTTTATTTAATTAATTAATATAATTGAGATCAAGATTTCTTTTGCAAGAGAGATCTGAGTATTGCAGATAGAACGAAGAAAAACAAACATACCCAGACATAATAAAAGGACATATGCCATCAGAGACATAATTAAAGATATCTGAAGATAAAAGTTTATATTATGTCATTGGGTGTTGGTGATGGAGAGTATTGTCTTGCATATTGGTCTTAAATCTGCCATTGGTGTCAAACTGGTTTGAAATCTGGTGACTGTGAAAGCCCCACAAATGTATTCACATCATATTCATACACATCAAGCTATTCAGTGAGTCCTGGTTCAAGAAAGCACCTGCATTTGTTATGCTTCTCCTCTCTTTTATTAAGGTTTTTCCTTTAATTTGCCCCCTGTCTGTACCTGGTGGAACAGATAGATTGACTTGTACTAATTAAATACCAGCCTGTATTAAGCAAGAAATACAACACACCAATTCAGCTCTGTGCCATTTTCTTTTAGTTGCTTTTGGCTTATTGTTTGAGTTTTCCATACCAAATATATTCTTTTATTATAAAATATTACGCACTGATTATGGTACTAGACATTTTCAAATATGTTGTAAACATTATTGTGATTTGACTGAGATTCAATACAATTGCTACTGTTAAAACCTGTTTTGTGAATGAGATTTTCTGTGCATGCCACAATAAGGCACACAGGAGCGCGAAGAAGAGAGAAAGTTAATGAGACATGTGCTTCCTGTAATACTCTGTACGCTCTTTCAAATCAGCAGTGTAATTTTTTGTCTAATCATTTGAGATTTCATTTAAAAAAAATTTTCCTCAGCTATAGCATTCATCAAACAGTGCATATGCTCCACCAAACATTGTTTGTGTAAAGTTAATGTCTCATTTTTTGAGTTATCGTTGAGTTGTAAGGTTTACCTGCTTAGAAACAGGAAAGAACAAAAACAACATTTTACAGCAGAAGTGCTAAATTCAACTCCATGTCTGTAATTGGAGGGCTTATTACAAGGTTGTTGCAATGAATTATGGCATCACAAAACAGACCTTTGGGCTTGATTCTCCTGCGTGAATCCAGGAAGCACCTGCACTACTTCAAGATGCTTTTTGCAGGCCTTATTTGGAGGATGTATTGTAATTCAGTTCAAAAAGGTTATACACCAATGGAGAGATCTTTCAAAACCCTGCAATGACAAAGACTCTCTGCGTGCCTCTTTCTTCATTGTAGGTCTGGAAAATCATCTGTGATTAGCATGCTAATGATTGGCACTGAAACCTGTGAAGATCAAGACAATTGAAGTACTTTCTGGGTGCCTAGAGATAACAAATAACCTTTAACAGATGAAATGTTCTGTTCTATAGAGTAAACTCCTAATTTTCAGAGCAATTTGTGAAAAATACTGGCAGTAATCTTTTCTTTTATGTTTTGGAGTCACACATCTGCCTCCAGCTCATTGTGGTTAATTATACTGAGGGCTCTGTATTCTCATCTTTTTCTTTCTTTTTTTTTTTTTTTGGTGTGTTCCTAGTGGATCTGCATATTTTCTCCCCAGCTCTACTTGATGTTGTTGCCCGCTGCTTGAGTTCTGAGTGGTTCATTTAGGAGGCCTGGTGGTGCTGCTTTGTCACAGTGGAGAGAGATCAAAGAGGCTACTTAATGCTGAGGTTTAGGAAGAACTAGAACACCCAGTTCAAGCAGTGTGCCGGGCCTGCTGCGGCTACTATCAGGTCAGAAATAATGAGCCAAGCATAATAGCCCTTTTAGAAACACAAAACTCCTCAAATTTGGACATTATTCAGTGGAAGCAGAGCTTTCCAAGTTCTCCTCAGGGAAGCTAGAAATAAAGAGAAGCGCAGGTATACATGCAGCCAGGTCACAGTGCTACACAAGTCAACAATGAGCAAATAAAAAGTGTAGGTGGGAGGCCTTGGCAGAGGGCAGACACAGAGACTGCCTTCATAGGCAAAAACAGTGCTGTGTGTTCAAAGAGCCTGTGTTGAAGATACTGGGGGGGCTGCCCTTAGGTGAAGACATCTGCTCTACAGTTCACAGTGAAGGGATCCTAGGAACACACGCACTCAGCATTGGCAAAGGTGCTGATAAATGTTTCATTCAAAACCTCAGGTCTGTTTCATTTCTTCCTCGAGACGTCCTCTTGTTTCATTTCTCTATCCATTGTCTCACATTTCTTCACTATTTTTTTTTAAATGTGTCATTCAAACACACACACGAACACGGCAGACACTAGTAGGTTGTGACCCACTGTGCTACAGACCGAGCCTCAGTAGTTGTTAGAGGAGCCCAGCCATTCTCAGACGATACCCTGCAGTGCGCACACCAGCTCATCTCTCTCCGTGCACTGCCCCAGGCCACGGGCTCCAGACAACTCCTGCCTCGTTACGCTCCCCTCATCCACCTCACTTTTGCACTCTTGTTTCTATTTTTTCCCATCTCTCCATATGTCTTTTTCCCCTCTCTACATTGAATCAAATCGGTTCTGTCTATGTGCATTCATTCAGGATGTATCCATTTATTTAGAAGAGTGGTCTCGTGCGGTAGAGTAAACATATCTTTAAACAAATACTCCAATAAAACATCATACTGTAAAATAACTAAATAAGTATCAGCTAACAATGTGTGTAGGCATACACAATGCATATAGCAGTAAATATTGGACATTTTTAAGCTATTAAACAACAATACTTCATCAAGATTTCAATTTTGTTTTATGGAACTATGCTGCATGGTATCTGTATGTTTAATAAACAATAGATGACAGTCCATGATAGAGACTTTTACAGTGTATGGTCCATTTATAAAGAACATTGTTATTTTTCATTGTCTGGGCTACTTCCTTGCACTTTGATCCTGCTAACCACAAATGCATGTGTTAAAAGTCTGTGAAGAAATGTTATTTATTTGTCAAGCTCTTGTCCACAGAAAACTACATTTTCAATGTCATGGCCTCACTAAAGTTTTCAGTGCTACACACCAGTGCAGTCATAAAGTCACTAAGAAGTTGTGGAAGTATTGAGGATTTGAACTTTAAATATATATGGGCAACGCTTTGCATGCTTGTTTTGAAAATAAAATTACTTTTGGACAATAATACTGAAACAAGTTTAAAGATTATTGTGCAAGTCTAAATAACAATTTACTTAGATATGTATTAGTATGCATATGAGTTGATATAAATATCACCATTTAGACGAAGGAAATGCTTACTGTAAGTGTGTTTTCTAAAAGTATCTGTGATGATTGTAAAATCCAATTTACAGACATACTGTAACTGCCAAGATGTTTCTAAAAGGCATCTTGACTCAAGATGACCTTAGAATGGTCGAATGGTAGTGATAGTAGATTAACAAGTGCCTCCTACTGACTCATTGCAGGTTAAGAGCCAAAATACTTAAAAACATGAAGGAGGAACCATAAGCTTCATCTTTAATTTCAAGTGACTGTCTTTGTTCAGTCAGTTTTATCGTTTATGTGCTTATCATGGTCACTGATTCTCTTGGTGAGAAGTGGTATGACAAGTGCTGATTCTTATTCAACGAAATAGGCCCTAACCTGCAGTAATACAAAATTTAAGCTCTGTATTCACTGTCTACTTCAGCGCCATGGGCAACCGGCAGTAAGAAACTCTTAACATCCGTGTCTGTATTCATTCTGAAAACACCTTTAACCTCAAAGACGGAGTGTCAGTGAAAAGCGAGAGCTTAAATGTGTTAATATAGGACAGCATCTTTTTAACGAAATTATCATTTTTATTTTTGTAGCCATATATCCTGAGATTTAAATGTGTATTTACATTTTATTGTTGCATAACCTCATTAAATGTAACTTAATTTCCAAAGAAATATACACAAGAAGACAAAACTGTAGTCTTACCTGTACATTAATGTAAGCACCTCACTGCTTTAATGAGTTTGGGTTCTGCACAAGTTTCTTAAACTGTTAACATGATTACTACTTATCCATACTTTTATGTACAAGTCACACAGTTATGTTATTACTGGCCAGAGCTGTAATTGCCCTGGCTCAGCACAGGGGCTTTTTGAAAGGCTGCCTGTTAAATGAGTTTCTAATGATGGCACATGTTAGACTCAATGGTCGGAGCCAAGGCCAAGCAGAATAGCAGTCTGTCCCTCTATAACAAACCCCAGCCCTTAGGCTTCACAGAAGACCCACTATCTCTCGTCATTCCACACAACTGGCAGTCAGCCTAAAGACCATGGCATTCAATTAGCTCTAATGAAATGTAATATTGTGCAATTTAAATCAGCTTCTAATTCTGCATAATTATGGTGTAATTTCTAGATGGGTTTGATTGGAATCACATCTGTAACTGAAAGAAGGCCAAGAGGTCGACTAGAGGTATGCAGGTCTGCAGATAGATCAGCTTTCTTTGCCTTTTTTTGTGTTAATATGGAAATTGTGAAAAATAAGTGTGTAGAAATGATGAGGCAACTTCTTATTCTCTGCTTATTAAATTTGCAAGGTCAGGCACAATGAACAACACCATAATAGCTGCTGAGATAGTAGATTGCCCAATTAGATGAGGTCCTTCGAGTGATAAGCTGCTCTCTCTTTCTCTCTGTACTAAAGCACTGTGACCTTGAAATCATTGTAAAGATTATTAAGGGCTGTCCTGACTAACTGAGCCAACTTTTGCTTATGCAGCCTTTCCTGGTAGGCTGCATTCCTTAGTAGCATCCCGTCTGGTTGGTAAGAGTTGGGCAACTGCACAAATGTGTTCCGATTACAGAAACATCCCTGACATGTCTTTGTTTGTTTAGAAGTTAATGAAATCGAATGTTAACTGTGAAGGATTCTGTCTTTCCCTGTGTAGACCTATCCTTCCTCCCGCATTCTTCACAGTTTGACTGTCTTCTTACCATCCCCTTCTTACTCACTATGGTGGTAATGCATTGGAAAGGAGAACCAAAGTCACACTACATTAGTTTGGTGGTGGCTGTTGCTGCAGAGAGCCATTACTCTTCCCTGACAGTATCAAAGAGAGCAGCAGTCGGGTTGCGCCGTGCCTCCCCGCTCTCTCTCACCATGCACCACTCGCAGGAAATTGCCTCATACTTCAGCAGGCAGGAGGTGAAACGGCAGCGACACCCATGCATGTGTCACTTTCTGGGCTCAGGGCTTGGGTGGGAGTGGGCTTTGGTGTCACACACAAATGCTGCCTGGGGAGCAGTAGAGGAGCGTTGCCCAGGGGAGCAGAGGCCAGGCAGTGCTAGAGAATCTGAACTGAATGCAGTGAGGATGATTTTTGAGCTTTGGAGGCTGTGCAGACTGGACTCGACTGAATGTAGCACTGCTGTGGAGCCTAAGTCATTCTCTTCCGGGTTGTAGTGACTTATCTGTGCATAGGCTAATAGTCTTTCCTACTTTCTGTCAATGTACATGGAATAATTGGCAAATCGCCTTTGTAGCCTTGTAGTCTCTGTAGCCTTTCACATCCATCTTTTTACATAGTCTGCGTACCCAAAGAAGTTTTGTAATGAGTAATGGAAACAGGTGGGGTGTTCAGGTATTTTAAAAGGTATATCTTAATTTTAAGATTTTTGAAATGATGATTTTCATTGGGCTTAATAAAATATTTGATAGCTGATATTAGAAGGAGAACAATCTTCTACTGTACTACTGTAAAAAAAATAGAGAGAAAAAATCCTAATATCTGAATTTAGTGTTAGAAATAAAAACAGGTATAAGATAAATGAAGAAGTAAGGAATGGAAAGGAGGGTGAATTGTTTTGGCTTGCTACCTGGGACTTTTTGTGTGAGAGCACCAGTGTGATGAAATGTAAAAGATGGATAGATGTGCCCTATATCACATTAAATCCCATTTCATAAAGGGTCTTACTGAATTTCGCCCTTAATACACATAAGTTGTCTTTTAAGCTAGCTACTGACAACACATGTACGATGCTTATTAAAAGCTTTTGTGCCTTTTTCCAGCCTGTAAAAGAGGACATGCAAATGCCTGTTTTCTCACCTGAAGAGCAATTCATAGTTGTGGAAGGGGATGTTATAAATTTAACAGAAGAACACTAAGCACCTCAGCTTCTCTGAAGCATATGTTAATTAGATTTATGCACATAAGGTAATGCTGCTCTTGAGCATCTTGCTGAGCATCATATTAGACATTTTATCACAACCCTGCAAGGTAACTTGTGGGTTTTTTTGTTAGTGTTTGCAGATGAAACGCATGTACCATAGTTGTAAAGATAGGAGGTGAACCTTTTTCAGGGTTGGGTGGGGGGTAAAAATGTGTTGATGCCATTCCATCTTCTCTCACATCTTACCACACCGCACCCATCATTCTGTGCAGATGTCTCAAGAGGACAAATGTTTATTGCTATTATAAAGCAGCCTTTGTTGTGATCGTGTGTGCTCTCTGTCCCCTTCTCCTTATTCCTGCTCTCCTTTCATTTTGCGTTGGGCTGGGGGGATTGGTGCAGCCTGCCGCCTCTGCGGCTCTGTGATTAGAAAGGGAGGGAGGGAGAGTGCTTCTCAGCAGGACTCTCTGTTTTATATTCATCAAAAGAGCTGCCTTTGATTTGCTCCCTCTTTGACGTGTGACAGCATGGGCTGCAGCACCACACTGCTGCTAAGGAAATCGTGCACTTACCACCCCCTCTTCCACACCACCATAAACCCCCCCACCCTTTTTCCCCTCTCTCCTTCCTGCCATCCTCCAGCCCCCCCCAACCTGACGATTACAGCCCGCCACTGTCCCCCCACCACCTCCACCTCCTGTAGTCTAACCCTCAGGCCAATGCACCAGCTTATTAATTTCTCCATTATTATTGATATTGCTGCTCGCCTCAAATCATCAGACTTTTGCCAAGGTCATCCTTGCCAAGAGAGTGCCCCGCCTTTTCCTTGCACCTCCCATCTTGAGAAACAGACAGATAGGCAGGCTGAAAAAAATAGTAAGCTCACAGGCAGACCAACTGGCTGATTGTAACAAAGTAACAAAGGGAATAAAGACAGATACAACACAAGGGAACGAAAACCTGGAATAGGGCAGGATGATGATGATATGATGTTGATGATGACAACAATGATGATAATGCACTCATTCAGTCTCTTCCTTAGTAGGACTCTAATTGCCGAGATTGTTCTTTATAGTCAGCCATTGATTGCACTAGAAATTTTAACTGTGTGTTCCACTCTTGATTGCTGTATTTGAATTTTGCCTTTTGCTGATGAATGGTATGTTTTTGTGTGAATATTGTTAGTCTGAGGGTGTGTGTGTGTGTGAGAGAGAGAGCGAGAGAGAGCGTTGTTACATTTGTACAGTAGTTATGATGTTGTAGTGCAACAAAACTAAGCTTTGACGTAGCATTTAGCTATAATATTCTTTAATGTTCACTTTACCTTGTGCTTACTAGGACACCTCTGTATGTGACCTTGAGCTGCTACACTGTTGGACGAAATCTGTGGTTTCCCATGTGTTGACACAGGAGGCCACCCTATAACCACCCTCAACTATCACATCAGTCAATTCTGCCTCAGTCTGTGATAACTCACAGAGCAATCACATACACATTCATACATACACCTTCACCTCACTGCTCAAACACTGTCCCATTTTCACTATGCTCTGCAGACACACACACACACACACACAACACACACACTCACTCATCCATAGCTATGTTTGAACAGGTCTGCTCTGTACCACAGAGACTGAGCTGGTTATTAACAGCATAAATTATTCAAGAAATTTCCAACTCTGCAAACAGCAGTAGGAAGAGACAAGATGCAGGAAAGAGAGAGAGAGAGAGAGAGAGAGTGTGTGTGTGTGTGTGTGTGTGTGTGTGTGTGTGTGCATGCATGTGTATGTGTTTGATCTATGAGGGACAAACTAAGGCCATTTGCTGCCTGATTCTTTATCCCTGCACTGGTGCAGCTAACAAGGTTACACATGCCCAAGGTTAGCTTCTTGAGAAGGGAACATGCTTGAGCAATATTTCACCTCTTCTGCAATTTATTTCAGAAGCTGTAGACAAACACTGCAGAAAAAGTACACCTGACATTAAAATTATACACAACACAGGTTGTATAGTTGTTGTGTTTTAGTAGTATAGAGTGCAGAAGCAAAACAACTTTTTGATCAACTATTTCTATGTTCAATCTGTATTTTCCAATTCTGTAAAACAGAGCAGTACATACCTATAGGAGGGAAATTTATCTTTCAACAGGCCTGGCTTTGGCATACACAACAACCCCAATATTAATGTATAGACTAATGTCCAAGACAAACGCACATAATGTTGTAGTGGCTCAGTCCTCCAGAATGAAACAAATAATGCTCCAGCTGTGAGTTTGAGCTGTAAAGCTGTGATCTTTACATTATCTCATTGCTATGTGCCTCCTCTCTCACGCCTCTTCACCTAAACTGTCTTCTCGACAAGAAGCCTTCAATTCATCAATCTTACTGTAGCTCTTGAAAGCTTTTTGCTTAGTTGACCAATACAGGAATGCCAACTGAAGTGAGAAGGCATCAAAGTAATAGCTAGTCACTGTGCATGAATAATAACAGGGTGTGGGGGTCACGGCACCTTTTGGCGTGTGTGTAGGCATCAGTTTGATTTTGCTGTCAGCAGCGATGGAGTTTGATTAGAGTTTGATGCTGTGCTCTCACTGTGTGATAGCCCTCCTCAGCAGATGACACCAGACTGTTCAAGGTGAACACTCTGTAGCCCTGTCTACATGCATGCATCTTATCACCGTCTCCCTAATGGTCCTTCACTTAGCTCTGAGGCATCTTCTCTAGCACTCAAGCCAACGTCACCCTCTGTCATTTCAAATGTTCACTTGCCCCAGTAAGCAGACACAGACGTTCGGCTCTTTCTCCTCTGTGCCACTTGACAGGAAGGGACGGCAAAGGAGACAAGAGTAGATGAGAGGAAAAGAAATGAAGAGAAAGAGGGGTGTTAAAGTCTGCAACACTGCACTTTGTGTCAGAAATGGCACATCTAGCCCCCTGTAATCTCTGAAGCCATGGTGTGGTGCGTCAGTGTTAAGTTGATACCACGCTTTGGGCCTCTGTCTGTGGACTTACATCTACAGCTCCACTGTAGCACCTAAACCCTGTAATCCTACTCAAAAGGACAGCTGAGTGTGTATGCACTAAAGATTCACTGTTCTTTTCTCTGAAGAAAATATTCTTGCTTCTGTCCTCTCTCCTCCCATTCCCATGTGTTGCCAGTCTGCTCTTTGGCCCCACAGGACCCCCTAAAGCCTATGGGTGATTCCAGCATTTATCCTTTCCTTGAGAGTGACTTTTGCCGAGAAGGAAGTACAGAGCTCATTCTCTTAACTTGGCAGATTGCCTGCTCCGAAGGCCCGGTGTCATACTGAAGACCTGTTAGTAATGTTGATTAGAAACCTATACTTTTAGCTGACCTTTATGTGCCTGGCAGACACCATATTAATGAATGGGCCAATGCTTTGGCTCTAACCCTGTTTTTAGAAGCAAACATTTGGTCAGTGAAACATTTCCAGTGTTATCTCATGTCTCATTGATATGTAATCCATCTGCAATAGTGCCAAACTCCTAACACCCTACACAAACCTCCCACAAGATGTCTGTGTTTTTGTAACTGGGTTGACTTTTCTTCACTATCTGACAGATCCACTTATCAGTATAACTACAGCAATGTAAATCATGTCGAGAGGAAGAAGCGGAGGAGGGTGCTTTCTTTTTTTTAAGGGCATACTGTGTTCTGTTTTATTTATGGTGTTTCTGTATTATAAAGTCAAGTTTGTTGTGCATCACTATCATGCCATCAGTTTATCTTTAGTGTGCTTCTCCATTGTCTGCTCTCCTGCTGCTGAAGTCAAGAGTATTTGATAGGGCTCTTGACACAGCTGAACCTCAGCAGCTCACCGCCTTTGTTCTCTCAGGAAAGGGTGCCAAATTCAATGGAAGGTAGTAAATAGGAAAATGCTTCAAAGTCAGTACTTCTTACTTGATGATGCCGGCATATTTGTGCACTTGGCACACAGTAAGGTTCTTTGGCTCCAGGATAGGTTAGAAAAATAAACATTCAATATTCGTGTTAAAGCTGGTGCATTATCACAAATACTGCACCGGCCATAACAGACCTAATCTTATCGGTGACATCTACTCAGGAGAATCTTTTAGTTTAGCAGAACTGAACAAATCACAAGGGAAGAAAAAACTCTTTGTACATCCAGACACCTGTTCCCACATTAAAGTGGCTTTCGTAGAGCCAGCTGCAAGCAATTATTTGCTAGTGGTCAGCATTTGGCCTATCTGTGTGGATTAACGGTGAGAATGCTGACCTGGGAGCTGGTCAGCCGTGATGCCGTCACACCTGAGTGAGTGGACTCTAGGCTCGACTAGGGCTGCAGATAGACTGCCCAGGGGGCTCGGGCATTATGGAGAACGGCTAAACTCAGTGGGAGAAGCATTTGGGCTGATCCCTATATGCAACTACAGTTCCTTTCTGTGTCTTCCATACCAATAAACTCCAACAGAGGTGAAGCTTTTGAAATGAACCACTGCATAATGGAGATAAACTCAAGTCATAGGTCATAGTGAGAGATAAGAACCTGTATTTAACTGGGCAGATTTATACATCATCTCTCCGCCTTGGAGCAGTGGATAGTTTGAAATAGGCTGAAGTGTGATTGCATGGGACAGAATGTGTTTGCCCATGTGTGACTGCCAGTTAATGTTTTTCTGTGAGTGTGTGCATGATTATGTGTACATTTGTTTAACAGTGTTTGTGTGGGAAAAAGAGAGGGAGTGACTAGGAGTTTGCCTGGGTGTGAATGTGAGTGGAGAGAAAGAGTGTATGGGTGCGGGCCTGTGTGCGTCTGTTCTGGCAGTGAACGTGATTGTGTTTTGATTAGGTCTCAGTGGTGCGCCAAGTTCAGGCCTTGTTGAGATTCTTGCCGCTCTCACATCCCCATCGCTTTCCCAATTTGACAGCTGATGGGATCTCAGATGGAATGTGCGTGTTTGAATTGCCAGCAATATACATAACAACCTAATTTCTCTTTACCATCCCTCACCCCTTTTTCCCCTCCCTCTCGCTTTCATTCCACTCCTCTACCTCCTCTCTATTTTGCTGCAGTCATTGCTCTCTCTTTTCTTTTATTCTGTCTCTCTATACACCTTTCATGCACCTCTCATACAATTCACAGGGTTCAGGAGCAGTGCCAAACCCTGCCTTTTGGGCTGTAGTTTTTCATCCTGATGGTTCCATGCTGTCTCTGTGCGACAAGTTCCTTGATCCAAAGTAATTCTGGGATAGCAGGTTAGCCAGTGAGCAATGCCAGCAGCACAACGTTCTCTCATTACACAGTTCCTTATTGCTGTAAATGGCAACTGCGTCCAGAGCTCAACTCCAACACAGATTGCTGATCTCCTCATGTACGCTTGATTGTGGATACTAACTGTGTCTGGGAGTTTCGCTATGTACCTTATTATTGTCTAAGGTTACTACTGTGTGAAAAGCATTGCTGTTTTAAAGACTACTGAAATCTATGTATTCATGATTTCTAAATAACCTTTTGGTTGTGGCTATACTCATTCATGGTTCCAAAATTCTTGCAGTAACAAACACTTATTTTAGAACATGTTAATGGTATTTGATTATTGTTGATGTGATCTTGATATTATATGTAGCGGGCAAAACAGTGGCTAATGGCTAGAACTGACTGACCTCTTCTGATTGCACTGGTTTCAGTTTCCTCAGGCCGTCCAAAAACAGGCAGTTAAGCTAAAGTTTAAGTTGATGGATATAAGTGTTCACAGCTGGTGTGAAGGGGAATTTAGTGATAACAGAACTTTCTACAAGTGTTATGAACCAAACTGAGAGAAAAATTTCTGAAGTAAGGTATCCACTTTAGAACTTCAAAAACGTGTACTGAAATCTTAAAAAGCTGTTTGATTTAGGTGACATGTTACATGGTACATCATGCTGCATGCTGTCTATTTATGACTGTTTAGCTTTATGTCCTTGTTGGCAACAGTATTTGGGTTGTCTCATTGTTCTTTAGACATTTGAACCGACCCTTTCTCTGGTCACTGATTGGCTCAGGATGTTTTTTTATTTTGTATGTGTCATACCAGGGTTTTCTTCTTCTTCTACATTATTCAACTGTGTCTCAGTCGGTATTTCATTTTCATTTGCACATGTTGCTTTTTCAGTACATGGCATTCCTCAAATGGGAAAAACTGTGCATTATGCATACTGTTAACATCATGAGGAAAGTAAATGCACCTGGAGGACATGTTGTTATTTCAATGCATCTGTGCATGCCTACATAACTGTACTAACATACAATATTTCATAACATGTTAGTGTTAATGTCAGTCAGAATATTTCCCCCCAAATAAGTTTTTGCTCTCACTTAAAATGTCCATCACAATGAAAGGCTTAAAAATGTGTCAGCAAAAAACTAAAAAAAAAACTTGACTTTTAGTGATCCATTAACAACTCTTTACAAACGTGGAGGATTCCAAACACACTAAATGAGAAATAACCATGTCATGGGGCATCCTGGGGTCCAACAGTTTTGGCTCATTGTGTAATCAGGGAGTCCCCAGTTGATAGAAAAAAAATTAAACAAAAATTACCTTGCCAATGGCGTCCCTGTGTAATCTCCCCCCCGTGACAAATTGTTTAGGCCTTTTAAAGCTGGCTGTTACTGGTTGTTGTGGTGAACTTCTCGTTAAGTGCATTCTTGAGGATTCAGTTCCTGGGCCTTTTGTTCTCAAATGTTGCATGTTTCCCAGAACTGACAGCTATTGATATGCTAAAACATCCTCCTGGAGTCTACATATATATAAATAGAAAAATAAAAAAACACAAAAATACTAGATATTGTTACAGATCACAGAAATTGCAATTTTGACCCGGTCTTGTGGTTCATGGCAGCCGTACAGGCTTAGTTGGACATCACCAAGCAAAATACCAAATGTGAATATTAACTTGTTCAATTGCATATTTCCCCCTAAAACTGGAGCACTGCATAAAAGAGTTACTCTCGCCACAACTCTTAAACACCCTCAAGTTAAACCTGAGTCAGCAATTCAACCTCATAGTCATTGTTTCATCTCAAATTGAATTTACTGGAAATTATTAATAAAAACTGTCTGACTGAGGTGAATAAAGGTCCTGAAAACTGTTTAAGAATTCACATCACAATTTTACTTTTAATTTACAATTTTATTTTACAAAATGATGGCTCTGTTATTTGTCAGTGGAAAAAAACACAACACGCTAATTCTAATGCAGCAGGTACACATAGAAAGTACAACAGCTACGACATACAGCTGCAGCTCAAGGAATACTTGAACCACTTTTCATCAGGCTTGTCAAGTAATGCAATACATTTTTAAATGGCTAGAATATATTATAATGTGTTTCTGTACCTGTGCATATGTGCGTTTGCCTAGCATATACTGGGTAAGTCTGTGTGCATATGAGAACATAGGACGTTCAAGTCCATGTAAAGTGTGTTAGTTGATGGGTGTATGTATGTGGTGATGCTTTGGGACAGGGCTGTGGTAATGAGCCTTGGCAGCAGCTTGCTTTAGTATTAAATGCACATCTCCCTCCCTTTTAAAGGCAGTAAAGCATGTTGAGATGCAGTGAAATGTTTACAGTGCTGCGGTCGGCTCCTGCAGCATGCCCAGCTTTATAGGGTATTATTGCAGCTCTAATCGCTCATCCTTGGCCATCAATCGAGGCCTCCTCCTTCGTCTTCCTCTCACCCCCACTGAAGTCTGCATTACAAGGACACTTTTAATAGCCTCCCAGAATACTTATAATAATCAACCACAGTTAAATAGTTTTCTCATTATTCTTGTTGTAAGTAAGGAGGAATTCTATAAACGTGTAGGTTCTGGTGTTTTGTGGCTGTTTGTAACCTCAAGGTTGCTGAGAAGTATGTATGGTGAGAAGTTTTACTGCAGGCTTTTGAGAGACAAGCGCTTGGTATGGAAACACAGCAATAAAGATGAGCTCAAAGAAAGATGGGAGATAACAGCAGAACAATGACAGCACTGAGAACCCGCAGTGTTTTTCTTTTACCACTAAATGTCTATCATTTAGTGAGTGACTTCTTGTGTCATCCTGCTTGTAATTCAGGCTTATATATATTTAAATATATTTAATATTTAACTCCAGCTTAATGTATATTTAAGTATACTTAATATTGATTTGATTTTAAAATATTTAATTATTAGACAGTTGACAGTGTAGAGTGATGGGAATATTGGAGAAAAAAAGGAAGGATATGCAATAAGGGTCTTTGGCTTATTCTAGGACAAGGATCACAATCTCAGCCACCAGGATGCCCCTTGCACTTTAACTTACAGGAAAAAAGTATTTAGTCAAAGTCCATATTGATATAGGGTCACTGTGCTTCATGGGTACAATTTGGAGCTGCTGTCATTTATAGTCATGCCTTTAGAATAAATGTTGTTGAGATGTTGAGATTTTCAGTACAGCACTCAACTTTCTTGCCAAAATCAGTACAGTCAGTCAGTTGTTGTGGTACTGCTGCATACTTGCTCCTAGGGATGACACGATCAAATTTTTTTTAACCCCAATCCGAGTCCTTAAATATAGGATATCTGCCATACCGAGTCTGATGCAATACTTACATTTTCCTGCATGTTGATCAAATATGATCTAATATAATGTTTATAAGCTTAATTACTGGTATGATATAATTGAAAGTTAAAAAAGGTTAGAAATGAGAATGACAAGACAAGATGTGTTATTCTGTTCGAGCTGTGGGAACTACAAAAACAGTTGGGATTGTACTGTACTGATTGTACAGAGAGTGGGCGGCCCTTTCCCCACAAATTATGTTTGTCACTGGCTGTAAAGCGCGCACAAACAACAGACAAATTTAACTTTGGCCTGTCATCAAGTTACCCTTGGAATCAACATCGCCGGCTGGTAGAGTGGATCGTCCACTAATCTGAAGGTCAGTGGTTTGATCCCTGGCTCCTCTGGCAAGCTACCTAAATTGCTCCTAAGGTGTGTGTGAATGGTATGTAGTGTAAAGGGCTCTGAGTGGTCAGAAGACCAGGAAGGCGCTACATAAGTGCAGGTGCGGTCCTTATACCATTAATTAGTTACAGCTTATATGACCTACTGACCTATCGTTTTAACCAGAGAAAGGAAGAGTCGTGCAGGCTAAAAATGACATGGTGCTACCTGCATGGTTTGGACGCTTTTCTTTGCTAATAAGAACGAGAGAGGAAAAATAATAGACTTGTGAGAAAATCTGTGTATTTTTCTAATCTCAGTCTCTGAACTCCAAGTCACCGGTGTCCCTAAAAAACTTTATTTATTCTCACACTCTAACTGCAGAAGAGTGCAGCGCTGCACCACCTTAGGCTGAGATGGACAAAACCAAGTAGAGTCCACTAATAGAGTCCAACTATTAGAATTCAGTCTGCTTTATATTAGCCAATACTGATCCATTAAAATATGCCTACATACCCATCCTTGACTATGGTGATCTCTAGTTACACATCTCATCACACAAATCTCACTCTAATCAAAATGATTTTAGCATTTTACTTAGAAAACTTGCAAACATGTTATTGTATATTGTAACTTCACATCACTTCCTGTTTTATGCAATGCTGGATGCAAGGATGTCAGAAGATTTAAACATGTGGTATGATAAATAGCTTTTTCTGTCACTAGCAAGAACAATATATCAGTATATTAAATAAATCAAGTGACTCTTACCTATGTAATCTCAACAGGAACATCTTTTTGAATTCACTAACTGGAAAGAGAACTACTATGTGACATCTAGGTGTAAACTTATCTTTAAATAGAGGGCAGAAAAGGTTATGTTTTTTTTTTTCATTCAGGCCAGGTCTTGAAATCTGTCACAGATTTAATTTCCGCTTCTCCACAACATTTCTTTTATCATTCCACGCAAGACAAGATGCAGGAGATGAAACTAAGCAGAGTAGTTGTTCCTATCAGCACCAGCTATGTGTTTTAGTTCATGATGAAAAGAAGTCTGGCTTTGTTTATTAGTAAGAAAGAAGTAGGCTGCTATGCTGTTGACTGAGCAACACTAATTAAAATCCCTGTTGAGCTAGGACTTTTCTATCTGCTCCTAAACTTTGCTGTGCTTTTGAAATACATTTCTATTTTTAGATGATCCAATTTGTGTCATCCTTGGCAAACTGTGTGTGTGTGTGTGTGTGTGTGTGTGTGTGTGTGTGTGTGTGTGTGTGTGACCATGTCTAAGTACAAATGTGCAGTGGATTTTTAGAACTGTTTGCTGAAAAAAATAGAATAAAACGCTTTGAAAGGAGAATGTGATTACTTTGACAATATTTATTACAATTGTTATTATTTGTCCACTTCTGCAAGCAGGGGGGGCATGTGACCATGCACATTCCTCTGTATTGGTTATAATTATACAGATATATGTATATTATATTTGTGACTGAAGCTGTTATTTTTACACTCAGGGTTACTGAAGGGAGCAGATCATGTTTTGTGAGTTTGCTGCAGTGCTGTCTCAGTGCAGGCAAACAACCACACACACCTACTGTACACCAGTATATGCGCAGATGTGGGAGGCGAGAAATAATCGGTGGTACTGCACAAGACAGGTGTCAGCGTGTCCTCTTTGCTGGCCATAAAAGTTAATTAAAGAAAAGGAATTTTTATTGTGCTCGGTTGCTCAAGCACAGGCGCTAGGCTGCTGCTTAATAACAGCCTCTCCTGGAGCCCTCAGAGCAGCCTCTCTTGAAGCTGCTGTCAAGAGAGAGGTGTACAGCTGAATAATGACTGACTGCAGAAGTGTGTACAGCATGTAGGTTTGTACAGTACCTGGGTCTTATAATTGTTTGCATGTTTTCTAGAATTCCAGTCTAGCTAGTCATCCTTATTTTGTATCTTTGACAATGTTTGGTGTTTGTAGTGCTACAGTAGTCCTCCACTGATAACTCTGTTATATGTTTCATTCATTCTTTGATGGTCACCCCCTTTTTCAGAAATGTGACTATCCAGAAAACAATCAAGCCACAATAAGGGTCATTTGACCGTTTGCTTCTTTGTGACTGTGCAGTGTACTGTAAGAGTGTTTCAGGGGACAATTTTGTTTCATTTACAAACAGCAGTGTTCATGTTTGGCACATACATGATTGGCTCATATACAGATTAAACTGTAACTGGCAAAACTGAGGATGTTTTCTATTCACTTAGCTTTGTACTTAATCAGTGACCCCATTATGCAATATGACTATATGCTATATGGATTAGCTTGCAGTGTACACTGTGTAGTATATTAATATACAGTGGGGCAAAAAAGTATTTAGTCAGCCACCAATTGTGCAAATTCTCCCACTTAAAAGATGAGAGAGGTCTCCAATTTTCATCATAGGTACACTTCAACTATGAGAGACAAAATGAGAAAAAAAAATCCAGAAAATCACATTGTCTGATTTTTAAAGAATTTATTTGCAAATTATGGTGGAAAATAAGTATTTGGTCAATAACAAAAGTTCATCTCAATACTTTGTTATATACCCTTTGTTGGCAATGACAGAGGTCAAACGTTTTCTGTAAGTCTTCACAAGGTTTTCACACACTGTTGCTGGTATTTTGGCCCATTCCTCCATGCAGATCTCCTCTAGAGCAGTGATGTTTTGGGGCTGTCGCTGGGCAACACGGACTTTCAACTCCCTCCAAAGATTTTCTATGGGGTTGAGATCTGGAGACTGGCTAGGCCACTCCAGGACCTTGAAATGCTTCTTACGAAGCCACTCCTTCGTTGCCCGGGCGGTGTGTTTGGGATCATTGTCATGCTGAAAGACCCAGCCACGTTTCATCTTCAATGCCCTTGCTGATGGAAGGAGGTTTTCACTTCAAAATCTCATGATACATGGCCCCATTCATTCTTTCCTTTACACGGATCAGTCGTCCTGGTTCCCTTTGCAGAAAAACAGCCCCAAAGCATGATGTTTCCACCCCCATGCTTCACAGTAGGTATGGTGTTCTTTGGATGCAACTCAGCATTCTTTCTCCTCCAAACACGACAAGTTGAGTTTTTACCAAAAAGTTCTATTTTGGTTTCATCTGACCATATGACATTCTCCCAATCCTCTTCTGGATCATCCAAATGCTCTCTAGCAAACTTCAGACGGGCCTGGACATGTACTGGCTTAAGCAGGGGGACACACGTCTGGCACTGCAGGATTTGAGTCCCTGGTGGCGTGTAGTGTGTTACTGATGGTAGCCTTTGTTACTTTGGTCCCAGCTCTCTGCAGGTCATTCACTAGGTCCCCCCGTGTGGTTCTGGGATTTTTGCTCACCGTTCTCGTGATCATTTTGACCCCACGGGGTGAGATCTTGCGTGGAGCCCCAGATCGAGGGAGATTATCAGTGGTCTTGTATGTCTTCCATTTTCTAATAATTGCTCCCACAGTTGATTTCTTCACACCAAGCTGCTTACCTATTGCAGATTCAGTCTTCCCAGCCTGGTGCAGGTCTACAATTTTGTTTCTGGTGTCCTTTGACAGCTCTTTGGTCTTGGCCATAGTGGAGTTTGGAGTCTGACTGTTTGAGGTTGTGGACAGGTGTCTTTTATACTGATAACGAGTTCAAACAGGTGCCATTAATACAGGTAACGAGTGGAGGACAGAGGAGCCTCTTAAAGAAGAAGTTACAGGTCTGTGAGAGCCAGAAATCTTGCTTGTTTGTAGGTGACCAAATACTTATTTTACTGAGGAATTTACCAATTAATTCATTAAAAATCCTACAATGTGATTTCCTGGATTCTTTCCCCCCATTCTGTCTCTCATAGTTGAAGTGTACCTATGATGAAAATTACAGGCCTTCTCTCATCTTTTTAAGTGGGAGAACTTGCAACAATTGGTGGCTGACTAAATACTTTTTTGCCCCACTGTATATAGTATTGTTATTTTGACAATAGTCTCCTAAATGAAAAACCCCAGCCAATGTAATGAGAAAAAGCCAGTGTATACATACTGTAGCAACAAAACCTTCATGGACGTTCCAATGAGAAAATGCACATATGAGCACCTTGATTATTTACCAATAGTCACATTACTGGTGGTACCAGCAAAGTTCCAAAAACCATCCACAAACATTGCATGCATGAAATCCGATCCGTCACTCTTAATTTTAATTTTAATTTTAATTTAATTTTATCTCACCATTTTCAGTTTACTTTCACTCCCCTACATGTGACATATAAAGATCATATGCATATGACAGTAAAGATCCTGAAAAAAATCATCTGTATAAGATCTGTATTAAATGAATGCTAAGGAAAACAAAACATTTGCTACTGCTCATAGTTCACATAAAAAGCATTCAGCTGGCAAAACTAGAAGAAGTCACAAGAAACACAATGTCTTTTTCATTGAGGTTAGTGCAAGTAAGGATGGTTCATTTTTTGTTTTTGTATTCCCTACAATATAGCTGCTTAAGAAGTGGTTGTAGTATTTAACCACACTTCCTGTTACCATCAGTAACCACGAGCGTCACCAAATAATCCAGGACTGAAATCACAAGAACAACAACTCTAAAGAAATACCACCATGCTGGCAGAGCAGAGTTGATGTACACAATAAAGTCTCCACTGATTCACAGTCTAGCAAAAGTTGGCTTGCTTACTTTTTTTGTTCTTCATTTTTTTGCTTATGATGAAAAGTTAGTGCTCACTATCGCTACTGATGGACTACTCAGTCTTTTTCGATACTTTCAGCACTGTCCATTAGGAAACAGCTCAGATGTTTTGACAGAGCACAGTGGAATGTTTTGAACATCTGCTCTACCTGGAAACCAATGGTTTACCATGATCATTAGTCTTTAATGGACAGTCGCTTTGATCCAGCTTTGATCCACTGA
This sequence comes from Scortum barcoo, assembly GCA_023238725.1. Lineage (NCBI taxonomy): Eukaryota > Metazoa > Chordata > Actinopteri > Centrarchiformes > Terapontidae > Scortum > Scortum barcoo. The sequence continues at coordinate 27,836,872 of CM041531.1, forward strand.
CCTCAGTCGTAAGCATCTACATTTGCCCTGGACCAGTTTTGGGCAAGTAACATCCTGTCACATTCTTGGCTAATTACAGTAATTTGTTACATCACCTATTACATTACATAACATAGTAAGCATTACTGTGCATATCCCAACACTGCTCAGGACATCCCTAAAAGTAAAAATAATATCTGTTGATGCTTTATTCAACAGTAATTTTATCCTCTCTGATAGTATTTTTCTCATGCTGTTGGTACAGTATAGTTTGCAGTAGTGTTGACAGGCTGTGTAGTATTTCCACACTATAAAAATATAAGTATGCATTGCGTCCTGTCCTGCAGCCAGCTCTTGTTGCCTTTTTTTTTGGTCAACTCATTTTGCATTAGCTATGTCCACAGGTTCTCCCCTGGAAAAAGAAAAGTATTTGTTTGCAAGTTGAGTGTGGCTGTCACAGGTGATAACGCATTAGGTGTAACGGGATATCTCGTCAGATTCAGCTCCTGTGTGAAACTTAAAGAAAACACCACGCTGGGTAGTTATTGGCTGATTGTGCCAATTTGCTGGCTTCAGACTAGAGGCCTACATGTAGTTGAGGTTTAATTACCAGGAAGAACTTGGTAGTAAATGAGGTGGCAGTGGAGGAGATGAGATAGGGAGGAGGTGTCGGGGAGGAATGAGATGGAGGGGGGAACCGTGAGGAGTGGGGCAGTGCAGCAGTAAAGGATGCATTAAGCAATTAAAATTGGGGAGCAGCAGAATGAAGTGATGCGATGATTTTTCCTGTAATTGTCATAGCTATCACGGATGATTACAAGGGAGCAAAGGCGAGAGGAACGAACTGTATGCTGTACATCAGCATGCTGCTTTGACAGTTTTTCATACATAATCACTGTCAACTGAATACACACAAATACTGTCGATATAACACACATCACTTGTTCGATGCCGTATTATGACAAGATAATTGTATGTATCCCCTAGGTAATTAAGTGTAATGAGATCCACCAGAATGAAATTTGCTTTCATAAAGCCAATACTGAAAATGCCTCTGCCACTGAAATGTATCTACATATTCTCACCATCTGCGCACTTATGCTTAAATAATTATGTATGTATCAATATTTGATGAACAACAAAGATGTTGGCGCCCTGCAGTATTTTTGAGCTTGAGCCATGGGATTATGTTAACAGTGTTCACACAACCTCATCCATGATTCATTTATTGCCAGAACCCAAGCCACCACTGTTTTTACTCCTCAGAGCTTTGTTGAGCCTGTCTGTGGGAGATAGCCAGTGGAAAGACAGACGCTAGGCTGCAGAATGGAAAGATAGGTATAAAAAGCAAGCCGGTGAGACGACAGAGAAGTGTAACCTTTTGTGGGTGTTCAGTTTGAAGCTGTAACTGCAGTTCTCTCTCCCCCATTCTGTTTTTTTTTTTTTGCTCTTTTCAGTCCTTCCCTCCCTCCTTTACTGCAGGTCTTTCTGGCCTTCATTAATGCTAATTTATGCAGCCTGGCTGGCACAAAACCAGCAGGGAGGGGTCCTCTCCCTTGATTACCAGCAGTGAGAGCGGGGGGTGTGGGAGGCTGGGGCGAGGGTGACCTGGACAGACACCTCGTTTAATTTAATACATTGAAGCATGCAGCAGCGGGGGAGTTGAGGCGAGGGAGGGAGATAATCAAGAGGCTGGGCCCTTATAAATGTGCTCTGAGATGACATGGAAGAGATTGGATTTGGAAACGAAGAGCAAAGAAGAGCAAAGCCAAGCGTAACACAATTGATTGATTCCATTCAAGTGATCGTAGCCACTGATGAGGAATGAGTTATTTTAATGTTTTCTGAGGGAGGAGGATCTGATGAGGTTTTTTCAAATTCAACATAAGTGTTTTCCTTCCCTGTTCCTTATTCAGCAAAGTCTCCCTTTTACAGTCCCAGCTGCAGAAATAAATAGCCACCATAAATTCCTGTTATGCAGCAAAATAGTCACCAGTTAGAAACGTGGCAGAAAAGCTACAGTCAGCTATATGGCTATACATATAGTGAGTTTGGTAGTTCAGTCAGTATTTTTTTTTTTTACATGAATCCAAGAAACACACATTAATACTTTTCTCTCTAATTTGTTTTAACCAACTTAATATTATGGATGGTTATGGAAATAGAAAAAATAGAATAAATATAAATAGAACAAATAGAAACCCACTTGCAATATAATGTAATGCCACAAAACATCCATATAACCATTAACTTACTGAAAATGGTGCAAAACCTTTCTTGAGATTGCATGATATAGGTGTTATCTCAACTCTGCTCTTCAAATACATGGAGGAACAAGATATTATAAACACCTCAATATTATGTTTTACAGTACAACTCTCCATGGAGACTGCCCTAAATCCAACGCCTCTGATGTAGTGTTAATAATAATTTAAAATAAGTTTCACAAAGATAATGTTTATTATGTGTTTTGCTGGTTTGTCCTACTGCATATTGTATACTGTGAAGGTTGATTCTATTTTCCTGGTCAGTCAGTATAGGATTTCACCATCATTGAAAGATGGGAAACTGACATGACAGACCTTAATATAATGCAGATGTTCCCTGATCTCTGGCTCTGCTCGAAACTCTTAAGAAGATTATTCTTTTAGCATCCAGGCCCCAGAATTCAGTGCTAATAGCCATGTCTGCCAGTGGCCCAGGTTCAGTACTGCAACTTTTTAAGGTAAGGTGATACCTGAACCCCCTCTTGAGCAGATGAGCAGTCCCATCCTGGGGCTAGTGCACCTCTCAAGATGTCAGCTGAGGGTTGACACACCACCCGCACATCCCTCCTTCCATACTGTGACGAATGGCAGGAAATCAGATGGTGGCCATGACAGGCAGATTATGAGATCCCTCTGTCTACATGACTTAGCCCTGTCTCTGTTTCTTAATCGTTAAATGTGATTAAAGCAAACAAACGAAGCATTATTAGATTAGTCAGAAGGACATGGAGTCTTTGTTGCTGATTATCTTTTCCTTTTTAATGAAATGCTGCTTGAAATTAACATTGCTTTGACTAATTTGATTTAGCATTGCCCCGAGAACTACCAGACAGCTCTTATTTGCCTGCAGACAGTTTGAGATCCTTGTCAGGGGCTTGAGATCAAATGTTGGAGCAAGGCAAACATTTCTGTTCTTCTGCAAAGTTCACAGGAGCTGATTGAGTTACTGGTGCTGCACAATATGTGCATTGCAGCTCATTTTAGGTGAGACCAGAGAGAGATGAGTTACAGCCAAAGTCTGAGACTCTAGAAATGGATAAGCATATCGTAAAGGTGCAAAATATATGGAAATGGATAGACAGGAAACTTAATGAAGTCTAAAAATTGTAGCGAAATTAATATTAAAGCAGTCACTTCAACGGACACTCAACTATGCTAGTGCTGATAGTGTTCATTAGAAAGCTGTTGTGTGCTTGTATTAAAGAGGGTTTGCATGAATAGCATGTGTGTGTCTGTAATTGGCTGCGGGTGCTGCATTGTTGTTGAAAATAATCCTGTCAGCATAATCCTCCTTTGTGACATTCATTAATTGCATTTAAGATCGGATACAATCCAGCTGATTCAGGCCCTGCTTTTGAGCCTTCCTCAGCTTTTGCTGCACAAAGGCCCCATGTCTTCAAAGGCCAAAGACTTGGGTAAAGGGTGTTTTGGGATTTTCGTTTAAATATACACTCCTTTTTCATCCCTTTAACCCTTAATAGTGTGGCAGCATTGTGTGCACATTGGCAAAATGAATTTAAGAGCTAGCCATCTTTAGAGTGCAGCTTCTAAAAGCTACTGCCACTCATGACGTTGAGCTGAGGGCAGCTATAGTTATTCTCATTTCTGATCAATATACCTTGAATCATTAAATGTAGTGTTTTTTGTTATATATCAAAAACTTTGACTTTTCAGACTTTTCTGACCGCATATACTGCTTGAGGACATTCATGTTTCTTATGTATTGTCTGTATACTGCATTCCTTGTGCTAGAGAAGGCACTGGATTATTTATAGCATTACTTCTCCACATGGTTAAACTTAATTTACATTTGTTACCACACATTATATGGTCAGTACCAAATTGATATGTTTGTCAGTGAATTCACAAGGATTTTTGGAAGAGGTGTTGTTTGATTTACCAAATACCTGTTGTAGTTGTTGAAGACATAACGTGACACCATGTGAAAGGTGATTTATGGAGTTAGCCATATGCATCCCAAATGGATATTCACACACACCCACACTTCCTTGTACAGAATCACAATCATTCCGGCCATCCTAAGTGCACAGCAGTTTTTGTGCTGGGGCTTGCTTTTGAACCATGGTTACCAGTCAGGTCCTCTACAATGAAGGAATTTGGAAGCGCTCAAGCAGCCAAGTCTATGACCGAAACACAGCTTTCTCTCACACAGCCTTGTCACTGAATTACTTTCACTATAATTTTTTTTTTCCTGAATGAAACTTTAGGAAATCCATTTAGGATGGCCTTTGCAGCTTTGGCTGTCAGAGATACAGCCGCTTAAAACCAGAGGTCACCTCCACACTTGTTTAATAGCTACTCAGAGCACCTTAGTGAGTGTGTTTTTGCCTCGGCTGGCAATAAATACTCATAGACGGGGCTGGGTTTATCTTTTCTGTGTGTTTTAAAGGGATGACTTCTTTTTAAAGGAATATAATGCATGAGAACACAATTAAACACTGACCCAGTGTGGGTTTGAGTAATGGCTTTAACGATGCTTGGTACTGAATAATTAGTTTGGATTTATAACAATTACAATGGACTCAAGCAGTCCATTGTACATACAAACATCTCAACAACTGATGCAGTATAATTCACTTCACTTCTATCCACCCTCTGTATCCATATTTTCAAAACATTTGTATTTTGCTGAAATATGTTTAAGTACACAGCTTGTATTTAGTGCTAGCCAGTTTGTGTTTGCTGTTCATGAATAACTAACATGAAAGCAAATGGATTTTTTTGGTAGGTGGGGGGGGGGATTTGTCATATTATGTTTGGACCATACAGATATGGTGCAAACAGTGCAAACATGGATTAAAGCTGCAGGAGTGATTAAAGCAGTTTCAATCTAAGCTGACAGCAGTCGCTAGCCTCTTCAACCCTCAAGTCAGCAAATGTACCAACCCCGACCCCCGTCCTCCTCCCTGTTCTCTCCAGTCTTGCAGGTTCCTCACTGATTCTGGTTGTGGTCCATCTGTCTGAGGTTCACTGGCTGGCCTGGTGGGGACATGATCTGTGTCTGTGTTGTGGAGAGAAGGTCGAGTGGCCAGAGCTCCATATGAGGACATCTAGAGATGCACCTGGACTCATGGACTCATTTCCATTAGCTGTGATACCTTCACACATGGACTAAACCCATGAACTCAGTTTATCTACAATTTATTACGACCCATGTTATAACTTCCATAATATGATTGATGATGTTCTCTGTACATGTGGCATCTATTGCACGTCTGTCCGTCCCAGGGAGAGGGATCCCTCATCTGTGGCTTCTTCCTCAGGTTTCTTCTTTTTTCCCAGAAAGGTTTTTTCTGACCTGATTTGAAGGTCTAAGGACAGAGGGTGTCACAACTGTATTGACTGGTTGTAAAGCCCTCCAGAGGCAAACAATGTTTTGTGATTTTGGGCTTTAAATAAAATACATTTTTAATAAATTTGAATAAGTGCTTTTTGCATCTTTCAGTTAAGGTTTATCAGACAGATATCAGATATGCAGTACAGCAGGAAAACCTCAAAAATAGTCTGTATCTGTCATATGTGAACAAAATACACAATGGTCTCAGACTCTGTCACCACATTATAAGTTCTCTCAGGCTTATGTTTTATAATTTGTACTGGGATTTGTTTGGCATATGTCACAAACAATAATGTGTGATTACTGATTTGAGCATTTCTGTGGACTGTTGTCGTGTCTTCTCAGCGCCACTTAATTCTGGTATTTCAAGCATATCTGTCGCTCTCCCCTGATTTTTTTTTTTTTCTCTGGCTGGTGGCAGGAGGGAACTTGCCATGCATTTCACGTTGAACTCAGAGTATGTTGCTATGGTGGTTGCTAGGGATTTAGCCTAGAGTGACGTGGAAAGTCCAAATATTAAAGGTGTCCTTCTGATGCAGAGGCAATGGAAGCTGTAAGGAATGAGCAATTGCCTCCGACAGAGTTTTTTTTTATGTGCCCTTTCATTATCATGCCTCTCTCTTTTGAAATATCGGAATTGATTTTCAAAACACAAGGAAGGACTGCATATAAAGGCACAAGCCATGGCAAAAGGGGAAAATACAGCCTTTATATACAATGCTTGATCATTAATTTAGTCATCTTGACATGTATGTACAGAACATTTATTGAGTCCTCATAATAGTGTCATTTTATCTATATGCTGAAATTACAATGTATGGTAGAAAGTAATGTTTAATATGACCAAAGGTATAGATATTCTGGAGATATTCTGTAACAGCAACTCTTTATCTTCTCCTAAAAGGCTCATTCTTAAAAATGCAGTGTTCAATGATTTTGAATTGAAATAATGTCCTTGGCAGGGTAGGATGTACAGGGGCAAAATAATAGAAACATCTAACAATATGTGAACATCAAATACCTAAAAGGGAGATGGGCCAACCTATGTCAGACAAGTCCTGTCGTAGCTATATATATATTTTTTTTATCTGTAGACCAGAATTTTAAATCTATTTTTAACTTATGACTATCAAGCCTCTGTTAAAGGTTAAATGATGTTCAGTTCTTTTCATTAGATCGAACGTGGAAACACTTCTATTTTAGTAAATTAAAGGCGCTATAGTACTCTGATTTTGTACAATTGGTGAATTATTTCTGTCTATAGATCTAACTGTACAAGTCTTGAAGGTGTAATTTCTGAAGTATTTGTTTTTATGGATTTAGTGACTAAAGGTTCACAATGTGTATTCTCACATTATTGTACATATACAGTGGGGCAAAAAAGTATTTAGTCAGCCACCAATTGTGCAAGTTCTCCCACTTAAAAGATGAGAGGTCTCCAATTTTCATCATAGGTATACCTCAACTATGAGAGACAAAATGAGAAAAAAAAATCCAGAAAGATCACATTGTCTGATTTTTAAAGAATTTATTTGCAAATTATGGTGGAAAATAAGTATTTGGTCAATAACAAAAGTTCATCTCAATACTTTGTTATATACCCTTTGTTGGCAATGACAGAGGTCAAACGTTTTCTTTAAGTCTTCACAAGGTTTTCACACACTGTTGCTGGTATTTTGGCCCATTCCTCCATGCAGATCTCCTCTAGAGCAGTGATGTTTTGGGGCTGTCGCTGGGCAACACGGACTTTCAACTCCCTCCAAAGATTTTCTATGTGGGGTTGAGATCTGGAGACTGGTTAGGCCACTCCAGGACCTTGAAATGCTTCTTACGAAGCCACTCCTTCGTTGACCAGGCGGTGTGTTTGGGATCATTGTCATGCTGAAAGACCCAGCCACATTTCATCTTCAATGCCCTTGCTGATGGAAGGAGGTTTTCACTCAAAATCTCACGATACATGGCCCCATTCATTCTTTCCTTTACACGGATCAGTCGTCCTGGTTCCTTTGCAGAAAAACAGCCCCAAAGCATGATGTTTCCACCCCCATGCTTCACAGTAGGTATGGTGTTCTTTGGATGCAACTCAGCATTCTTTCTCCTCCAAACACGACAAGTTGAGTTTTTACCAAAAAGTTCTATTTTGGTTTCATCTGACCATATGACATTATCCCAATCCTCTTCTGGATCATCCAAATGCTCTCTAGCAAACTTCAGACGGGACCTGGACATGTACTGGCTTAAGCAGGGGGACACGTCTGGCACTGCAGGATTTGAGTCCCTGGCGGCGTAGTGTGTTACTGATGGTAGCCTTTGTTACTTTGGTCCCAGCTCTCTGCAGGTCATTCACTAGGTCCCCCCTGTGTGGTTCTGGGATTTTTGCTCACCGTTCTCGTGATCATTTTGACCCCACGGGGTGAGATCTTGCGTGGAGCCCCAGATCGAGGGAGATTATCAGTGGTCTTGTATGTCTTCCATTTTCTAATAATTGCTCCCAACAGTTGATTTCTTTCACACCAAGCTGCTTACCTATTCATGCAGGTTCAGTCTTCCCAGCCTGGTGCAGGTCTACAATTTTGTTTCTGGTGTCCTTTGACAGCTCTTTGGTCTTGGCCATAGTGGAGTTTGGAGTCTGACTGTTTGAGGTTGTGGACAGGTGTCTTTTATACTGATAACGAGTTCAAACAGGTGCCATTAATACAGGTAACGAGTGGAGGACAGAGGAGCCTCTTAAAGAAGAAGTTACAGGTCTGTGAGAGCCAGAAATCTTGCTTGTTTGTAGGTGACCAAACCAAATACTTATTTTACTGAGGAATTTCACCAATTAATTCATTAAAAATCCTACAATGTGATTTCCTGGATTCTTTCCCCTTTCCCCCCATTCTGTCTCTCATAGTTGAAGTGTACCTATGATCTCTCTCATCTTTTTAAGTGGGAGAACTTGCACAATTGGTGGCTGACTAAATACTTTTTTGCCCCACTGCAGTACTACAGAGTTCTTTTCAAAAATGAAATGTGGTATGCTGCAGTATGCCTGATGGTGACTAGTGTGTTGGAATTTCATAAGCAAAAGAACAAACACCCAAATCAGCATGATTATGGTTGACTTGCATGTAGTGTATCAAATGCTCCATATGGAAGGTTATACAGCTGTAGGGGAAGCAAATTGCTTATTTCTTTGTTCTTTTTCAAATATATGCTACTACTACATGTCTTTATTAGCTGACTAACCAAGTCATTTTTAACCAAGCTCTGCTCGGCTCAGATTCTCTAACAAGCCAAACATCCCGTTCCAAAACAGCTAAATAAAAGCCAAGCCATCTAGATGCATTGTTGCATTAAGCTGGAAATGTGTTTCTCTGTCCTTTCTGGGGTTATTGCTTTGTTTTATTAATGCAACTGATCCAAATGATAGATGGAAAAATATCTACTAACTATTTTGAAAAATATGCTTGTTTCTGTCTTACCCAGAGTCAGTGTCTTCTTTTCATATTCTACAGTGAGCACAGAGGATGGTATAGTTTATCTTAAGTCTTGGAAGCAGCGGGAAATGGTTAGCATTGAAATATAGGAATTGCCCTCCTAGCAGCTCCAAAACTGTTACTTACTTTGTTAACTAGAAACCTAGCTGTTGGCTAGGAAACAGTTCCTGTGAGTAAGAGTGTTGGTAGTTTTGTGTTTACATGTGGTGGCGTCACCCTGACATGGACAAATTATAGCATTATAATGTCTGTCATGACTTTCACTTGTTAAATTGTTAACTTGATTTAAACTCGTTGACACTTCAGGTATTACGTAGCCTGATTTTTTCATTTTGCTCCCTGGTGTTAATCTCTCTTGTTATCCTGCAAATTGGAGGCAAAAAACGAATTGATGCTTTGCCAGGAATGTTTGCTTTCCATAATATCTTTGGGTGGATGTTTGCATTCTCCTAAGTGCCTTTCTTTCTGTGAGCAACAGCTTGATATGAAGGCTTATTAAGCCTGAGGCAATCAATAGCAGCCTAAATGATAATGTCCAGTGCCTAATTCAAGAGCTCAAGGCCTGGGGAGGGAAAGACCTGCCCTGCCCTTCCTCCCACTTCCTCTTGTACTGCCTTTCCCTGTCTTGCAGTCCACAGCTGTAGCAGCCATCACACAACCTCAGGCAGGCTAGTTAGCCCAGAGAAAAGAGCCTGAACCCTCGATCAATAACTTTAGTCTTGTCTGCCTAATTGCTCATTGGTTGACATTGGCGCCAGACTATATGTAAGTGCATGTTCCCCCGAGTGATCGACTTCGGCTCTGTTTCCACCACTTCCCTCCTAGTGTTGGGCTTACGGTCTGCCCCTCTCTCTTCTCTCTTTTCTCCCGTCCTCGCCTCTGTTCACCCATGTTCGGAATGGAGAAAACCTGACCTGATCGGCTTTGCCTCTGTTCTATCAGCGAGATGAGACCATCCAGAGACTCCAAAGAGATGTGTTGCTCTCTCACCAGGCCCGTGACTCTCAGGCTGCTCAGGTAAATATCCGGGTTTAATGACGAACAGGAAGATTAGCCAGTTACTCTCGCTCGCAATGTCAATGAGCGCCAGGAAATTAGCCGGTCTCTTTTGGGGTTTTCTGAACGGCTTATTATATGATCTAATGGAGCAGCGTATGGAGAGGGCAGTATTGATTGCGTTCATTGTGAAGTATGTGAATAGATAAAAGTGTGAGTGTGCATATATATTAGACAATTATGCGCTCAGGTGCTAATGTAAAAATTCTGCTGAATAAATATGAAATATGCCTCTATCAGCATCCAACTTGTGTCCCCTCGACACTAGTCATTTGAGATGATAATTAGGATAGCATGTTTGCCTTTTTCTGATGAGACGAGATATTGTGATAGCTCCCCTCAGCCTGGATTTAAATGTGTATTGATCAGTGTGAGGCTCAGGAGCTCAAATCAAAACAGCGGTGTTGCCCCCGCACACTTGCGTATATTTCTGCCATTGTTTTTCACATTATATTTTGAAGAACTCTTACAATCCTCTGACATTAAACATCTCTTACAATGTTACTTAACACAGGAAGCTCGTTTGTATTTGCTCTCGCCCTCTTTTCTTTCCTGTAGTAGTGTGCTAATGTCATGATTTAAATGAAGTATTGATCAGTTTAGGAGGGGAGAATAGAGAGAGAGGGAGCGATTGTGAGGGAAAGAAAGCAAGACCAGGGTTATCGGTGTGGATCGCATACAGAAAGAGAGTGCTAACGGATGAGACACGTTTTAAGCGATTCCGTGAAATGGATTTCTGCATAATCTGTATTTTTAATTCAGGAATAACCGCCAGGCTTTTTTTGTTTGACTCATTCCGTGAAGAAAAAATGGACACGGAGAAGACACAGTGCTCTGAACAGGGCAGGAATGGAAATAAACGTCCTTTTTCCTCTTGTTTTTTGTTGATTTCATGGAGTATTTGCTGGCCTGTGTGCAGAGGGTTAAATTATGGTTTGTCCTGGTTCCTGTCTTGATCTCCATCTTGTCTGGTTATGATTCCTCCTGCAACGACGACACTGCAGCAGCATCAGACACACTGGACTAAAGCCTCCGTCCAAGTGAACCAGGAGCTAGGTCTGTTTGTGTTCCTCTTTCTGTCCTCCCTTCCTTTCTCCCAAGCTCCCTCCTCTCCCTCTCTCTCTCACTGTCTTTGGCTTGCTCTCTCTCTCCCTCTCCCCTCCATCTCGTCCCCTCTTGTGATTTAGCACAGCAGGGTAATATTAATTAGTGGCCTGTTTATTACTGTTGTCGCACTTACTGGGCAGACAGCTGTTTGTTGCCAGCTGCAAGAATTGTTTATGTCACTGTTTTCTGGATAGCATAGCTACATAACAGTGCACTCTATTGCTGCTGCTCTATAGCTGTGTTCTTCTGTAAAATATAATAGTAACATTCTTGTGTTGTCTTTGATTACTAAATTTGTTCATTTTTTTCTTTATGATTTAAATTTCTACTTTCTTGGTAGCCTGTTCTGACTTTTAATTATTCAAAATTCAGATTTGAGACTAAATTATTATTGTAATTTTTTGATGAATTATGAAATTCTCCAGTACCTGAAAGTCTAGCTGATTTTGGAAAAATGTACATTTTAATTGATTTCTTGTTGAATCTTCTAATATACACAGAGTTACTGATCAACAGGTATTTTTTAGAATAAAGACTGCATCAATAAGTTTATTGTTTATTATTTCACCGTATTTTTTTGAATAAAGACTGCATCAATAAGTTTATTGTTTATTATTTCACCGTGCAATTGTGAGACGTATGTTTCGAGGAAGTATTGCATTCTCCTGATACAGAATTAGCAGATGAAGGCAGATATTAGGCCTTCCCTTGATGGGACAGAACTCTGCGTGGCTTTATTATATTATATCTATTATATTATTATTATTATTATTATTATAGTATCTGCTCAGGGAACCATGGTGCGTCTTAGCCTCAGCTACAGACTGAGCAGGTTGGCTGCGCAGAGAGCATAGGCTCTGTGTACTGGATTGATTTTTCTCCTCCTCTCGCTGCCCTGCCTCCTTTTGTGGTTCAATAGCTGGACATCCAGGAGCAAGGATCTCTCAGTCGCTGCCTGAACTGCAGGAGAGCTGCCTGGATCTCCGGAGAAAAAGGGTCGTGTGCAGCAATACCAAAAGCAGCTTCAGAGCCAGACTCAGCAGGCCCAGGACCTCCAGTCAGGTAAAGTGCTCACTGCTAGGCCCGGGGTTTTCCAGGAGGCCTCAGAATCATCATGCTTCATATGCCCATCCCTCTCAGTGCATTTTGAGCAGAGCGGCATTTTGAGAAGCACATTTGAAATCTTTCCATCCTAGCATTGATTCATTTGGATCGAATGTGGATGCTGGTGCCATCTGACCTAGACTAATACAGCTTCTAGAGTCACAGAAATGTGTGTATAGTAAGGGCTACTAGACAGATGATGCAAGAAATGCAAACAATATCCCATTTGCTTCAATTTGTGATGTATTTAATTACACAAACGTTGCAGGGAGAGAAAAAAACTCTATCACAGGCAGGTAGGCGGGGATGTACTGTGTGTACAGACAACAGACAAGCATGTTCTATATGACAAACAGGCACTTTGTCACATGGACAGGCGAAATGAACACAGGACTCTGATGATTGATGATTGGGTGTTTCGACATGTATTCACAGAAAAAGAAATGCTGCTTGCCACCTTCTCTCGAGAAAAAGCACTGACCAATCTGAATGACTGACTGTGTTGATTGATGTGTCTGTGTGTCTGTGGTGTCTGTGTCACCTGTTGCTAAGCCTCTGGGCAGACTCTGTTTGTGGTGTTCAATCGAGGAGTCATCTCAGTTGCACACACTCAGTATTGTTGACTGAAACATTCACACTGCTGTTTTAGCTACTCTGCATACCTAAGCTTATTTACTCTGTCTCTCTACTGCTTCTCCTGACATTGACCGAAATGATCCCCCAGCGTTTTCACTCACTTTTCATCCACTCTTATTCAAACTCTCCCGGAGATGCTGACTCTAAATTGTTTCTGGACTTAATTTTGGTACTGTGGATTCTGTGGAGTTTTTGGCCACTAGTGGCACTGTGGAGCAACGTTTTGAATAAGCATGAAAATGACTCCAGAGGCCTGTAAGAGTTAGAAGAGGTAAAGTGTTGTAGGTAGGAAACATGTTCAGCATATCTGTCAGACCTTAAGGATACATATGCAATGTGATCTGGTTAAAATGCCAAATATAAAAGAAGACATGTCTGTGTAGTAGTTAAAATCTCTGCAGGATTACCTTTTACTCAGCATTTCCATCAATATTTAGCTCATGTGATTTGAAATTCACATTTATGGTCTTGTCTCATTTCAATACTTTACACACTGTTTTGCCAGAGTGACACACATGATAAGGCAGTGAGAAGGCATCCCTAGCTCCAAGGAACAAATCATCCATAAAACATTTAAAGAACGTCCTCTGAGATTTGGTTTATTTTGTACAGTGATTATAAAGTTAAATATCACATTTTCCCCAATGTCGTAATGCTGGAACTAGCAGTTTGAATATCAATAGTGTGGACAGAGAAATTTTGGCTTGTTTTTCAGTTCTGTAAATCACACAAGCATTTATCATGTACACTTGTTTTTATTCAACCTCATTACATTTAATGCCAGAGAATAACTGATTATCAAAATTATAATATAGATTCAGTTCTGATACATCCAAGGATTAGCCCTCCAGAAGCCTGTTTTGATTTATATTTACACTTATAGCTTCATTAGTTTGTAAAATACTTATACAGCCCCAAACCATTTGCTGTGTACTAGAAGCCCAGAAGATACTGTCTACTTCCTGCATCTGTTTCAAATATGCCATGATTGTCTTTTGTATCATCTTTAATTATAAAGAACGCTCAATAAATTTTAGCCTGCTGCTGAAGCTGGAGCACCCCAACTATCTAAACTTTACTGCCAAGGTTAAATAGATTCTTACTTGTATTCAGGTGTTGTGTGTGCATATATGTATAATTTGGATTGTAATGTGCCGTTGTAGAGTGTCATCTTCATGTTTTTCTGTCTGTCATGGCTTCCTCAGCTGCAGTTAAAGGGCGTCAGGTGCAGACGGAGGCAGCAAATGAAGCACTAATGGAATGTAAGATGGAGTGGAGAGCTCAGGTCAGCATTCATTAACATATTCTGACCCTCACACGTCCACACACACACACACACGCCCAACTAGCATTCACATTCACAGGGTTACGCAGCCTGTATAAACAACATACATGTAGTCTGTGTGACATACATACCAAAAAGCTATTGCACCCAAAATGGGACCACATAGTGCATCTCCTCTTACATGTCAAGGACCATAAAAGTCATATTTCTTCTAATCCTTAAACTCTGTAAATCCAGGTGTCTGTGTTTCTGGGTATAGTGCAATCAAATGTTCACTGCATAATGTATTAACTTTTGCTGAACATTTTATGTTACAAGTTATTAACTCTTGTACTGTCTATAACAGTATGTTTGAGGATTTTTCTTTAAAAAGTGTTTTATTGGTAAACATTTCAAGTGTTTATGCTAGGTCAGCACATACACAAAGCAAGACGTAGGCTCAGTTTTTGGCAAAACACAGCAGGCAGTCTTTGCAAAACTAGTGAAGAACAGTGTTAATGTTGTGAAAAAGACTGTAGATAACAGTGAGACTTGGACTAGAATGTGAATTACAAAAATTAAAATTGAATGAGATTATAGAGAAAATAGCCTCAGTTTCTGCTTTTATGCTCCAGGATTTCATTCTTTATTGCTAAATCATAAATGGCCAGTGTGTTTAAAAAATTAATTTCATCCATGAAGGCACCTCAACAAGAACCCTGAAGTTCAGCTACCAGACCATTCAGTCAAGTAAACCTTTAATAAACTGATCCTTGGCCAGACTTGTGCATAAGGATGCAGTGAAGGCAGTGATGTAGGTACAGTGAAAGTCAAAAGTCAAAAAGTTGAATGTTGTCTGTGAATGGAGTGCTGATGAAAACATTTGGACTGACGGTGGGCTCTTCAGTAGGCATCAGTTTGACACCTGTGTCTGTTTCAGGCTTTTCACAGTCCTTCTAAATGCTGTCAAGTGGAAAAAAGCAATTAGCAGCACTTGGTCAATATGTGCATTTTGTGGACACCCACTTCTAATGAGCAGGTTCAGCTCCTTCAGCCATTGCTAATACTTGAGGTGCATACAGCCATGCAATCTCTATTTACAAACACAAGAATACAATACAATGGGCCACAGTAAACCACAAGCAGGCTCAAGTGTGTGTCCTGCTGGATCACACTTTCTTCATTTGTACATGCTGTTATAGTGGAAAGGAGGTAATGTGTGCTTGTGGCTTCATGTATGCTCATACATATAAGATACTGAGTTTTCTAGTTGTTACAATCTGGATGAACAACCATTGCTAGAAATGAACTGGTAGTTACTGAAATACAAATGTATATGAGGTTCTTATATGTAAGAGTGAGGATGGATGGTGGGAGGCACACTGATCTGATTTCCATGGATTTCCAGAGCTGGAGATGGACCTGCACTCACCACTGGTCTCACGCTCAGGAGTATCAGAGGAAGTCAGAACTCTAACACATATCTCTTTGTTTTGAGCTGATCATACTTCTGTGGTGTGTGTTTAATCTATATGTATTTAAAGGACGTTAGTTGAGACATTTTGAGAAAGGAACTTCCAGAAAGTAACTACTTCATGCCAAGAAATAGTCCTACACATTACCCTCTGCAAAACCACAACCTGTTGGTTTTTTACAGGAACTAAACAAGATTTTCATTGTTAAATTGTGACCTTGGAGAGGTGCTGCTAGGCTGATTCTTGTGGTTTCTTTGTACCTTTGGACAGTCAGGCTAGCTGTTTCTCCTTTTATAGTGTTTATGCTAACTATCACCTGCTTCCAGCTTTATACAGACAGATATGAGAGTGATTTCAATCTTCTCATTTAACTCTCAGCAGAAGGCCAATAAGCGTATTTCCAAAATGTCAAAACTGTTCCTTTCAAGCTTACAGTACATGCTTGTCTGTGTCTATCCTTCAGATGTAGCATACTGTCAGTGAAAGGCTCTCTGTATTTCATTTCATTGCAGTGCAGCATGGGGCATATTGGTTGCAGAAAGCACGCAGGTGGGGCACAGATGTAAAGACCTGGAGGCTGAACTGGGGCAAAGACCTACCTCAGTTATACAGTGCCAGGATAGGACAGAGGACACCAGGAGCAGGGTGAGACAACCACCGCTCGGCTCACTTACTGTACATTGAGATATAGTCACAGGTAATGATTATCTTCTAAGATAAATATGAAGTAAGAAATTATTACTATGATAAAAATATTGCTGCATATTGTCATAATGGGAAAAATATTTACTGCAGCTATGTTGCATACTGTGTCTGCACATAATTGAGTTACTCCAATTGAAATATTCTGTATAGTTTACTCAAATGAATGCCTGGAAATCTACAGTTATTAGCATATAACTGCTATTCATCATCCTATTTGTTGCCAGCTAAAATAATTTTATGGTTGTTGTGGTGTTTATTTCAAAACTACATTTGATTTGATTCATTGATAAATTACATACAGAGAGAAGGGTCTGTATAGAGTGTTTCAAACAAGCACCAGCACCAACTTTACTTCACAAAGTAGTCAGAGTAATTACTAGCCCTTGCTGTCTACACAGCGTATATTCAGTACATTGTCTTGCATTAGTGGCGTGGGTTTAATGCATTGCCTCTCTCAGACACCCATTACAGCAACACTACATTTTTCGTATTCACTGGAGGTTTAGGAAATTGTATGTGAGCGAAAAGAGGATTTTATGTGTGTGCACTGGCAGACTAGTGTATAGGTCGGCAGACGTACAGTAGAGGTTTGGGTTTTATTTTATTCATGCACATGTGTATATATGCCTGTGTGTGCACGCACACATGTGGGCACATGTGGGTTTCTAGTATTTGTCTCCTCTGTGTCTATGTCACCTTTGTTTACTTTGTCTCTCTCCTTCCGCAACACTGTGCTCTCCGCTTTAATGACGCATATATCCTATCTCCAGTCACTGCCTAATCCCAGCAGCACTGGCTCAGGAACAGATTACTGCTTCCAGACACCAGAGGAGAGAAGACCAGAGCAGGGTGGGGGTTGGAGGATAGAAAGAGATGCCTCAGTGATACAATATACAGAAAGATCGAGGGGGTCAGCACATGCATGTGAACATGCACACACGTACATCAACATGTACACATTTTTCCATTTTAAATACAGTCTGTTTTTTTCTGTGTTCTTTTACACCACATGCTCATTTTCATGTACCTATTGTCATGAAAATTAGCACTGACTTTAGATGAAAGATTGTAAGCAGTCATACCAGTATAATGTAATGTGCAGTGGAAAGCTTAGTCCCCAAATACCTAATGTAAGAAAACAAAAAATGTAATATATAGGAACACTGTAAAAAGTAAGACACCTAATCTAACTCACTATTGTCATATCTGTCAGTGAACATCTAATTCATTGCTCTGCTTTCTTCTCCTCACTCCAGACAGAGGAGAAGATCCTGGCTCTACATGTGGTGTCCAACATGGCTGCCTCTCTCAGCAGGTACAGTTCCCCCAACAGCTCAGACCTCAGCCAGCAGAACCATACAGTGATTTTACAAAGAAGGGCATTCTCCATAGCAGATCAATAAAGTCTCATGTTATTATTGCATTTTGTTCACATTATTTTTCCCTTTGTAGGATCACAATGTCTTTTATATTTGCTCTTTGTTCAGCCGGTTCCAGACACCTTCTGGCCCACTGGGCTTTTTTTTTTTTTTACAAACTGGTAAACATGTTCTGTATGGTCAGCTGCTACTTAGCACTCAATCACATGCCTCCTTTTACAATCAATTTGAGGGTTATTCAAGATGCAGTATATATGAAAGCATGGGCATGACGGAAGCATAATGGGTGTGTAAACATTTTTCCTTCCAAGGAATGATTATGATTATCTTGTAATTAGAGCTCCTTGCAGACCTGTAGCTCCAGGTGTAAAGAAGTGGGAGTAGCATGTGCCAGGGTGGTGTTGACTGTCCAGCAGTTGCTGTCATCACAGCAGCTGCCTACCAAGAACATGACTTTCAGGACCAAATGATTGCTAATAAAACATTTGATTGAGAGAAGAAGAGAGTGAGAACCATAAACAGGCTGGATTCTGCCCTTTAATTTCACCATCCTCAGAGAATTGGTTTTGCTGTGCTGCAGAGTGGGTTCCACACACAAGCAGTTTAGTTGTCTGCCCAAGGACTGAAATTTAATTTAGGCTGTGTGTTGTGAGACTGCGGGCGTGAGTGTGTGTGTGTGTGCATGTGTGTCTATGCGGATGCGTCTGTCAGTCTTTTGTCTGTGCCTGTGTGTCTGTCTGCATGAGTCAGTTTGGAGTGCCTCTGTGTGCAAAAACTAGCTTTGCATGAACTGCATGTGTAACAGTTTGTGCTCTAGTGTTTGTATGTGGTTGCTGTATTCTGTGCTTTCTTATTCTCCAGTGACTTAATGGTTTTACACTGCCAGATTGTTATAGTACCATTTTATACTGTGTGGTTGTACTGAGGCATTTATTTGCTCTGCACACTCTGTTCTGTTATTTCTGGATTTGAATACTTTCTTGTGTAGTTTTGCAATTGGTGTGTTATCACTGTGTTAACCTGAAAACCAAAAAAATCCCCCTTGTTACTGCTGGAATCATCAGTTTGCTGTAGAAAACTTTTTGCCAGTAATATTTGTTGAGTGTGTGCTGATTGCATGTTTAAAAAGTACAACAACCAAATTGTTTAACAGTGGTTTCAGTGTGGCTAGTTTGTAACAGTTCTTTTGTGTGTGTGTGTGTGTGTGTGTGTGTGTGTGTGTGTGTGTGTGTGCGTGTTTGTGTTTATGGTGCTGGTTCCTGATGAAAGCCTAGTGCAGACGCATATATCAGAGCTCCAGCACTAATAAAAGGCCAGCAAGCTGTGCTCCTCTCCTTCTGGGAACAGCACCGCTTTTTACTGCCTCTCTGACAGCAAGATAAAGTGCCCTTCCAATTAGAAAAATATTTGGCCACATACCTACCAACAGCAATCCTGGGTTTTTATTTTTCATGCCATTTGATCAGGAATCCTTGCTATTTTTACAGTGTGCTTTCTTATCATCATGTCCTGGGTATGCACATGTTAATGTGAATCCCACCACTGTGCCGTAATGCTCTATAATGAAATTTTATTTTGGTGTCTCTCCTCTCATTTTGGTCTTTCTTTCATAAAGGTAGGGCTGCACACAGTTGCGCTTTGGTTTGGGACTGAGACGGAATGTGTTTTTGCATTTTGCATGAGAGGATTCATGCTGCTGTGTGTGTTTGGGTTGATGTCGTTCGTGTTGGCCCTGTCATCTGTCTATGCCTCATACAGAGATGTGTGCATATATACTTAACTGCCGATGCTAGTCCCTATCTCTGTTTAAGAATACTGTAGATGTTTTTTTCCCTTTTTTTCCCAGAGAGTGCATTAAAATTAAATTCTCTCTTGTTGTTGTGAAAAGAGGCACACGTAAAAAAATAATTGGCTGTAGGAGAGAACAAAGGGCTGGCTTCTCTCTCCTCCCTGCACACCCCAGCCAGGCATTAATATCAAGCCTGCTGCATTGTTCTGCCGTCTGTAGCCATCCCCCTAGCCAGACACTCAGCTCTGGAGAAGTCACTTTTAATGTCTGATAATCAAGGTGAATTTTCAAAAAGCTGCCATTTTCAAATGATGGTGTATATATTATGTGTAGATGGGAGTTCAGGAGCAGAGGAGCTCCACTTGGTGAGAGAGAGCGCTTCAGCCATACGAAGTGAAAGAGAGACACCTAACGACCACAGAGGGAACTGCAGGCTGATTTTTAGCTCTAATCAGACTTCTGTGAGGGACGGAAGCCAGCTTGAATATCAGTGTCACTACCAAAGTTTGCCATATAATTTATCTTGTTTTTAGTAAAACTTGTTTTTTTATGGTGTTTGATTGTAACTGGCACCCCAGTGTCTACTATTAAGTACATAGTCTAATATTGCCGCATCTGTATGTGTCTCCTGTGGCAGTGGAGTGTCAGGGGAATGCATTTCTAGAGTACAGATGCTGCCTGCTGTTGCCCCTTGCTGAAGGGAGCTCTTGTGCAGCGTTATTGGGGAATCAGGCAGCCAGCAGCAGAGCAGTGGAGCTCCATTTCCCTGCTACAGGGCACAGACTCATCTTCCTCTTGCTCCTCCCATCTCCCCTCATCCCCCACCACTAGGTATGATTATTTCTCCTCCGCTCCATCGCACCATTATATTCCAGGTCCGCAGTTACCCCTCCCTGCTGTCATTTTTCACGGCATGTTTTTGCCCGAGTGCAGTGCTGCACATTTGCACTGTGCCTGTGCAATATGTTAAGGAGGTGAATATATGCAGTGTGCAGAATGTAATAAGTATATATTTATTTTCTTTGCTGGTGATTTACTGTTTTTTCCGGTGCTTGAGAAAAAAGGCCAGCTCTAGCCATGTATCTTAACAAACATGACTGCTGCGTATGCACTCGCCTCCAAGGCGTTTTACTCACCGGGGAAACAAAATTATACATCTGAGGCAGACTGGTTGTTTTACGTGCTATGACTGTTAAAAACCTGCTTGTTATTTTGGGGTATAAGGCTTGCTAACACCAGTTGGATTAAGTTTTGGTTGTGTGTGTGTGTGACATTTGCTCGATTACAAATAAGACAATTTTAGGCACAGTTTTTTTCATGATAACATTGTGGACAGGTGATCAGACACAGTGGCTCACTGGGCTGTTGTTTTTACTTTGTCCCCAGTAGTCCCGCAAGAAAATTGGGCTCAATAGGAGTCTCCAATATCAAAACGCATATTCACAACACAACAACACACACACACATACACGCCTGAAATTGACATTATACTCAGAGGGGAAGTAGATCTAACCCTGTGAAACAGTAGGATTTAAATGGATTCTGTACTGGGAGCAGCACGGTGCACAAGTCTCCCTCTGTGAGGCTGTCACAGTAGGACACTTGCAGACTTGCATAACACACAATAAAAAAAAAACGTAATTCTTAAAGATACACTACATGATTTTGTTATTGTTCCCACTACCGCCCATAAATCCAAGAATTTCCTCTCAGCTCCCTGTTGATGAGATTAAAAACATCAAGCGTGAGCAGGAAAAAGGAAACAGGAACAGGAAATTTGGAGGCAATATCAGGAACTACAACAGCTATAACAAAATCAGAGTCTACTGCAGAGATTATGTAAAATATGATCCAGTGTTCATGAGTGTCATTGATTATTTGAATTCGAAGCTGTCTTGCTATAAAGATTACCTTAATGTTCTAGTTCAGCACTGTGTGAAATGAAAAGACACCTTGATTTACTAATTTCACCCCCCATTTTTTAGATGTGCATTATTTTAGATGAGCATCTGTCTTATGTTTGCCTTTGTTTTTTCTGTATTTGGATTTGTGTACAATAAACTGGAAGACAGAGTACAAATATATTTTATATAGAGTACTTAATCGTTTTGACATTTTCATTTTGAAATATTTGCTGTGGTGGTTTTGTTTGTATACAGTAGTGTGGAGTATATAGAGTGTCTGTCCTTTGGCTGTAGGCTGCAATGCAGATCATATCATACACTATCTTCTATCAGGACCAACTTTGAGTGTGCTGGCACTCCCATATTGTATTGTCATATCTGTCAGTGTAACAGCTGCCAACAAGGAGGCTCAAATTCCATATTTTTGTGTTGATTCATAAAAATGTACAAAATTGAATACATCTCAGGGCTTACAATGCTTGTTCATACTCCCATACTATGCACCTGATACCTGGTGCGGTGCCTTGATGTAACATTGTTTATAGATAACTTGGTTTTGCCTTCAGTGGGATTGCATAATAACCGAGCATTCAAATGTGTGAGTGCTTTATTTGTTCCCCAGCAGTAGTAGTGGTAGCATTGTTTTTCTCTGGCTGGTTGGAGGGCATACTTTCAAAGTGTGGATCTCAGCTGTGGTGCAGAATAAAGCCGGAGAAAGGAGGAGAAGAGGGCCACAGGCATTCTGATGAAAGGATGTGCGGGGAATCTGGAGTGTGGAGAGAGAGGGAGCGTTTTGCCAGTCCAGTGTGGCAGAGCAGGTCTGGCTCGGTGCCAGTCTGGGCACTGTGCCCACGAGGAGGCAGTGTGTGGCTAGCACTGACTGTAGCGCACAGACAGCATGAGAGTGACTGAGAGACACAAGTGCGTCTGTGGGGGGCTGTCTGAGGCTGACTGGCAGGAGAGGTTTAGTCTGCATTTGCATGTGAAGTGGCCAGGTTGTGATACAGCAGGAGAGTGGAAAGCGGCGGGGAAGAATGAGAGGAGATTTCCTGGGCAGTATTATGTCATCAGCTCTATTACTGATCACAGCCCCAGTGTGTACGAGCAACGCTGGTTAAACTTGCAGTAAAACTTGTATTCTGTTCTTACCGACGAGGAGTCGATGGAACAATTGGCACAGTTCATTTAATCAGGCATTTGTTGTTTCATTTAATCATGCACTTGATTGTTGCTGTTAATTGCTTTGTCTCTTGTTTCTTTATGCACTGCCTGAGTAAATACTTTCTCCATGGGACGCAAATGTTATCTTTCTGCTTTGTATGCATTTACATATTGTTTGCCTTTCTACATATTATCTCTCTCCTCCTCTCTCTCTCTCTCTCTGTTCTCCTCTTTGTATCCTTAAAATATTCTGCGCACCCCTCAGCAGTTCCGCATGGCAGACAGCCCTAATATAATCTGTGCGTCTGAATTCTAATTTATACCGTCAGGATAAAATAAATAGTCTGCAGTTAATTATGGGGAGCCTGCTCCTGGCTTTGCCCCGGTGATTTATGAAGTGCACGTAGGCATTCTGCGACGCATTTTTCTTAATTTATTTTTAATCTGTCTTTCAATTAATTTTACTGCAAATGTCTTAATGATGGCAGTGGGCTGCGTTAATGAGGCCGGTGAGGTGAAATGAACAGGCACTCACCCCTGTGGGGTGGAAGTGAGAGGCTTTGAGGACGGGGTCATGTAAAAGGGTCTTACTTAGCCAAAGAGGTTTGGTCCCTGCTGTATGTTTCCCCACCATGTCTTTACACTTCCCACAGATCTCTTGAGCGTTTCACACGTGTCAAAGGCAAATGAAGTAGTTCGTCTGAGGAGAATTGTAATTTTCCAGTTATTTTGGAACTGTTTCATGATGTGCAGCAGAGGTTTTTTTTTGTGCCCTAAATTGACTTCCTCTAGTGAAAACAATGCAATACAATGTCAGTTGTTCTCAGTGATTGGCGTCTTCACACCCACCATCACTTCTATTTGAGCTGGTTCATTCAGCTATTGAAGAGGAATTGTCACTCTATTCTTGAAATACGCCCATTTTTTACTGTGATTTTGACACTGCATGATTGTCCAATTCACATATCTTATAGAGTACACACGAATTCAGCCCATGAATAAAAGTTGTATATACAGTGGATTTGAATGAGTCATGTTTTTGTTCTTTTTTTGTGACTAATGACTTAACAGTTAAGTGAAACTGTAGTGCAGCATTCATAGTCAGGCTGTTTGCTGCCTTACCAAACTGAGTATGTGGCTTTCAGGTGCTACTGTTTTCTTTACTTTCTGACCTCAAGCTTACTTGTACTCACAGTCAGTTCTATATGGTCCGTGTGTCACTCTCCAGGTGGGGGAGAAAGAGTCGCAGTCTCTGCCTCACAGACAAGAAGATGCCTCATATGATTAGAAGCATTTTATCCATCGTTTCACCTCCTCTCAAATTAGACCAATGTCTCTTCTGTACTTGTTATGCTCCATCGTTTTCTGCCAATTAGCATGGAGCGTGGTTGTCTCGGCGCTGGAAGGGCCTGGTGTGGGATAGGCAGGAAGGCGATGTAACTGTGGTGGTCAGCTACCAGACAGCTCACATCAGCCTACCCCATTAGGGACATCCGCACACAGCTCTCTGCATCAGGATGCTCTCATTTACCGCCTCCACATCCAGCCATTTATCTCTCTTCCCCCCCGCACTCACTCGCCTCTCTCTCTCTTTTTAATTTTCCTCTCAAAAACAGATCCCACATTAAGCAGCCGAGCATGGCTGGCTGCAGTGCCTCTCCTGAAAGAGCAAAGGAATGATTTAATTTCTCCTCCTCTCTGTCTCTGTGGCCTCTTCTCCCTGCTCATACACAGATCATTACACACAGAGGCCTCATTTTCATCTCCCTTCGAGGGCACATGCAGGGCTTTAACTAGTCAGCCACGCCATGGCCATTGCTGACGATCAATACCTGTGGTCAGAACGGAGCACGCAGCGCTTCCTAAATAGGCCCTGCAGGTCCAACCATAAAACACCTTAGAGGCCGTACATGCTACCCCATAAATCGCCTTTTTTTTTTTTTGGCTTTCATTTCTATGGAGGAGTGAGGGGAGCCAAGCCTATGTCGAATAGGTTATCCGTTGAGCTGGGTAATGATGATTAAGAGGTCATGACACTATTCAGAAAATACTGCTCAACTTAAGGTTCAGGGCAAGAGTTCACTTCAGATGAGTTTGGTTGTCATTGGAATCAGAGAGAAGCAGGTTTGGAGCTGTTATTTTGTGTTCCTCTGATAAACACTATAAGGTAGAATTCTTGTTTCCCATTTCATTATAGGGCTTGATACCTGTTTTTCTTAACCACAATAACAAAAAGTTTAGGGGGGACTGACGCTTAGTGAAGTGACAAATGTTGTTGTGTGTGTGCAGCACACAGTATTTAAAGTGCTTGATATGTAATCTTCTAAAACATCACGGCCTGTAGAGATGCTTTAATTTAAACAGTCACAACTCACATCTGAGAACTGCTAATGAGATTTTACTCAGTTGGAACCTAAATGAAACTGAGATAAGCTCAGAGGAATAGTCAGTTCAAGTTTTTCTATACGGATAGTTCCCTGTTTGATTTTGTGGATTGCAGGACTGGAATAGGTGATATATGGACCAGATGAGAGTTAGCCTGGGGGCTGGTAGACAGAGACAGAAAAATGGATGTGTTTCTCATCTTGCTTTCAGCCCAAGGCTCTCAGCTGGCCTGATCCCTACATTAACCAAACAGATAGCCAACAACTTTAATTACCTTTGCATCCAGTTGCTCTCCCCATCCACCACTCCCCACTTTGCTTCTGCAAATGAAAGAAAGAGAGGGATAGAAGGAAGAGAGGCATAATTACTTATTTTACTGGAGTGCGGCAGAATGCCTTTTGCCAAATGACTCTAATTCCAAATGGTTAACAAGATTTTTCTTTTTAATAGAGCCGAATCCATGTGACAGCAAATTGCTTTCCTATTTGGGGCCTTAATGGCTTTTCATACTTTGCACTTCCAATAAGCAGTAAACTCGGAAATTAATATTGCACACTGTGTTATGATGCAAATGGGAGCGAGATAGGAGAGCTGTACCTTCATGCAGAAACCTCTGATTAGATCCATAATTGCTCTGGTGGGATGGTTTTTCCCGTTTGTTTGAGCTTATTTATTTATTTGTATTATTTTCATCCACACGCTTCACTCCAGCATCATTATCATCGGCACATCTGCGTTGCTGTATGTTGCATTTCACTTCTGAATGACTTTTAATCAGTTGTAAAAGAAGATAAACTTATTCATGAGTTCCAAATATGATAATAGCGAGTGATTTTTTTTTTTTTTGTAGCCCTACCATGTTGCTACCGAGCTTCACCCTTTTGCTTTGTACTAAGTGATTCACTAAGAAAAAATAACATTTCCAAGTACATCCTCAAGTAGACTTTGTCCTCTGATTGAGACAAATACAAAGACTGAAAGACCACTTTCTCCCCCATCTCTGGTTCCAGAGTAGATTTGTATTAGTCCACCGTTGACTGGCTCGGTTGGACCGGTTTGAACCCCTCTTGCTGTCGTATGAACAGGCACAATCTAAAAAGATATATTTGTGCAAGGTGTTTCTTAATTAACTTTTGATCCAAGTCATTTCATTTCCAATTCCATTTTACACATTCTCAAATATTAATCCTCGTCTGTGCATAAGGTATTGTATTCTTAATAAGGGGGATCACAGAGTGGGACACAGTTCACGCAGCACATATAGGTACACAGGTGCTCCGTTAGAACAGTGGCGTCACTGACATAATAAGTTAGCGAGCCTTTCATATGTGTCACCCTACTGTATGTCATATTGATCAGTCCTTCAGCTTCTTTGCTGTTTTGGCTTTTACAAATTAGTTTTCATACATACTTTTGTTTCGTGTTATGTAGTGTTTTTATTTTATCTCCACTCCTTCTAAATGTTGCAACATTGTCAGAAGCCTCATTTTAATTCAGATTTTTTTTAGTATTATTTTGTACTATTCTACGCAGTCCTCCCTCAGGTCTGTGCTCAGCTCTCCTGGGCTGTCATTAGGAAGAGAGTTGAGAATGTCCTGGGTTTGGCTGTAGCTGCAGCAGACACACAGCCAGCCTGACCCGCAGACAGAAATAGCAAATAAATTCAGCTGGATGGACCTCCGATTGCTGCCAGCGATTGAGGTTAAGTGTCCTTTGGTGTGCGGGGCCCAAGCGTAGCAGCGGTTCAGCCAGATATTGGTAACATGACCATACACATGCAGTCTGATTCTTTGGCTATATCACCATGGCAACCCTTCATTTCTTCTCTGCACACTCCCATTTCACCTGTCATTCTGGTAATTGGCTCTGAATTTTTTTACATATCGTCTTGATGATCATAATAAGACAATATTTATGAAGTGAACAGTGACAGGAAAATGTACGGAAATGGGGGTAAAAATGAAGCTTTCATTAGGCTAGAATATTAATGTGGCAACAGGGCTTTTTAGGGACTAATAAAGCTTTGTCTCCTTGTTTTCACAGGTTCCTGCTCATTGTGTGCATGAGCCAGACTGTAGTCAGCGAGTCTGAGTTTCGATTTGGTTTTAATTGGGTCACCCTCTCCTCTCCTCTCTTCTCTCATGCAGTCTTTCTGTTGAACTCAGCTTAATTAGACCTACACGATTGTGACACTACCAGAAACATATTATATCTGCTCTGCCTCCATTTCCATTGATGTTCTGTTTTTAGAAGTATTGATAAGACAAGCTATGTAATGACATTTGCTATACCACTGTAGTCATTAATGCCCCCCAGGCCTTTGTTAGACTGTATAGCAGCGCAGGGAGAAATGGATGAAAGGTTTTATGGAAATAAAAGATGCTTCCCTGAAGGTGGAGATATCCAGGCCTAATGACTGTTGTGCCAGCTGCTACTCATTACCAAGGTCACTGGCATCAGGACCAGCTGAGATCTGCTAAGTGGTCTATAGCCTTTAAAATGGTCATGAGGCCTTTCCATCAGTACTGCACCCACTAACACCATAAACTCTGTGAAATGCATAACCGACTCGTATTTTCCTCATTTAAACTGGTTTTCTACTATGATACTGTGAAAAAATGTGTGCAGTCATGCTGTATTTACATGACAGCTGCATGTTTATATTACAGTAGGCCATGGAATGCATTTTCTTCCTTGGTCATGGTTGCCTGAGTGGCAATTATTGTGAGACATATGTCAGAGCTCTCCTATTAATTTTATCTCAAATGTTTCTTTTCTTATGCACCAGCAGCAAGGGATATGCAACTTTATTTTTCTAATTTATGAGCTTCCTCCAAAACTCATTAGATTTTCAAATATCAACATCTAAGTTATTTTACAGTGTTCTGTAACTATAACAAATCTTTCCCACACTGTGGACTTTTTGTTTAGAGTAAGGTCCTGCTTTAGAGAGCAAAAACAAGAAAGGCGAGTGTGATGTTGGATTTATATATGTGCTGTTGGGGAAGGGGGCGGTTGTCAGTGGAATTAATTGATTTGCCCATATTTATCAGAAGAGTGTAAGCGCCTAATCCCAGCTTGCATTATTAAAGATAATACCACAGTGGTTTCTGCAAGACCACCACACTGAATCAAAGTCTGACACGGACTGATGATGTATGGATATATTATTCAGAGCATTGTATGGGCCTTGGAACAGTGCAGCTCCTTTATCTGCCCTCCCAGCTCACTGCTTCCTCATACATGCACACACATGCACACAACCACTACTCATCAACCCCTGGAGGGCACCTGTGTTTTCAAAGTAAAGACCACTTAGAGAATAGCCCCAGGCGCCTGAATACTGAAGTGCCCTGTGTTACACATTAGAAGCCTCTGTACAAGCCAGGAACATAAACACTCTCAATAGCCCTTGTCTCCTCCCAAGAATACCCCAAATACCTCCAAACAGGGTGGAAACCGCTTACACGGGCCAGAATATGAAACAGATAGTCTGTGGGGACTTTACCACATTAAGGACCACTCACTGAGATGCGCAGCTCATCGGACAGTAACCTGGCAAAGAACTGGGGTGTAAGAAGAAAAGCTGACGAGCCGATTAGACTTTTGAACATTTTATCTTTGGCAGCTGACAATGAAAGTAAATAGCTTTCAAGGTGTGCCTTGTGTTTTACAGGTTTGCGGATTTTTTAGTTGTTAAATCTCTGTGTGATAAGTCTCTGTTGCATACTGCTGTCTTTACCCATGCAACACAGAAAGCAGCAGCTTAAACTGAGGTGCACCAAAAGATAAAATGTGCGGGAGGCAAACAGCCACCCCCTCCTCCAGAGGCAGACACAGGGTTAATGATCAGACATTTCATTCAGCCCTCTAGTCGAGTAAATGAGGTTTGATCAGATGCAAGAAACAGGAGAACAAGCCGCCTTCAGAGTCAGCTGCACAATCTGTCATAATGAACACTTTAATATTAAAACAATTCTATTAACAAGCAGAGAAAGACAAGAGTTTTCAGAAAAGCACAGAAGCTGTAATCTAAATTTTTAATGACCGCTCCTGCATGATGACTTTGTCTATGTATTTTGTCTGTTTGGAAAGGGAAACAAGTCAGCGCTGTCACACTTAATTCAGGCTACCCTTTTGTGCTAGAGCAGTGGGTAAATAGCTGGGGGAGACATTTGAATGTCTTAATAGACGCTGTAACTGCTCCATCTCTAAATGTGTGGAAATGGAGGCGTGAGGAATGGCATCATTAAGGTAATGTGTTCAGGAAGCCAATGAGTTGTGCTCTAACCTCTGCTGCTCAGCCTGAGATTCGGTAAGTGCACAATCTTAGGTCACCTTAATCAGGGAGAGGCGGCACTTAAACGCACACATACACACACAAAGCCTCAATTGCATTGTGAAATTGCTCTCAAATGAGTTGTACAACATGTCTAGCTTGCTCTGTTTATGTATTCTCGGGAAGATTCTGCAATTGTACAGTAGGCTTGTTTGTGCAGTTGCTGCGGTAATGCCACCAAACTACAGTTTCACTAGCCTAATGCAAAGGGAGGGCAGTTATATATTACTTTAAGGCAATAGCAGATGGTGCTTTACATTTAGGTACTGTAGGCCAAAAAGAGTAGAGCTATGTAGTTCTTCTGTAAGTTTCGACTGTGACTCTTTCGTGGCAGGAGGCAGCATTGAGAGGAAAGGGATTTGAGCCACATGCATACTTTTTCTGAGCCCCAGACGACAGCCTTTCCAAGCACAGCAAAGCTTAAGATTTCTGCCCTCTTTTTTTTTTTTCTTGTCAACCCTGCAGCGTGAGTCAACAGTCATCCTTTTCCACACACATTTGTCCTTTAAAGTGTCTTCTCTCTGAGTTTGGAGGCAGTCAGTAATGACCAGAGGTGGCGTTTGGTGCTGCAGTGTGTGTTTTGTTTGGGCTGAAGAGTTTTTAGTGATGAATTTCACCCATCACATTCTCCACTATGGTTGACCAATGAGTTTTGTGAGAGCCTGGCCTGTGGTGTTTTTCTTTAATAAGTCCAGAGGTGAGGCAAAGCAAGCAGACCATCAGTCATCCTGTCAGGATCTTACCCTCTGATTAGCCCAGTATATTGGTGGAGATATTTAACCTGCCACAGTGGTCTATGTCAAGAACCAGTCTTGTCTTGTCTTGACTTATTTTAGTAAGCTAAAAAAAATTGCATCGGTGGCTTCTTCTGGAATTTTGTGAATCAGTTACTTTTATCAGTCATCTATTTCTATACAAGCATACAAAAAACACTAATGTGAGAGTGAGTTGAGCCACAAAACAGTGTACTATTTCAACTAATTTACTGAATGTTAAGAGATGTGTATATAGACGTGTATATGCATCACACATTAATAGGATTGTAAATTTGGGAGAGGCATGTTTTTAGTATTATTTAGTAGATTATTGTCACAACACCCAATATACCACCAGCTACAACAAACAAAATGCTCAGAACTCACCTACCACCAGCCTGAACACTATGTAAAGCGATTTAGAGCTTCATGAAAATTAGTTGGCAAGTTCTGTATGTAAAACTGCTGGATAAATGATTACATTCATGCTACTGGAAACTGGATGTTTCAAACTACAAACCAACTATACAACGAAAATCCAAGACAAAAAATAAACTGTCTTGCATGTATAGAAAACTAACCATGTCAGCTCTCTCCCCTTCCCCTCTGTCTGTCCTCTGTTTTCTTGCCTCCCTCGCCCTCTGATCAGGACACTTGTGTGGTCCAGCACAGCCCATGGAGGGCCAACCTGAACAGTGGCACTCTCGCCTTTGGGCCTCGGTTACACACCTCACAATGGATCTTTATTTACAACACAGAACTCGGAAACAGCTGGTCAATCCATTTAGCCTAAGGCCACTGATTTGTTCGTATTTACTACAACAGCCAAAGAAAAGCCAGGGTATTTTTTCCTCTCTCCTTCCTATTGATCCGGCGCTTAGAAAATCTGCCCTGCTGTCTAAACACTATTGATCCCTCCCTCTCAACGACAGGCTCTCGCACCAGTGTATAAAGGGACTGGATGAATTGAAATTTCATTTCCGACAACTTGTTCCTGTTATTTTTACCCTTTTTTCAATAGTGGAGAACATGGGCTGGCGGGCCGCCACTCACGGAGAGTCGATCAGTGTTCGGCTCAGAGGGGAGAACACGGATAGAGGTGAGACTGTTTAGATTACCCTAAGCAGGTCTTAACACCACTCTGCCATAGACAGGTCTTGCTCAGTCACTTAAATCCCAGTAATCATTAATGGTTTTCACAACAGGTTTGTAGCCAGACTTTGGACTCTCATAATTTCAGACTCATCAGTGCTTGTCTTTGCATTATATCAAGGTGATAAAAAACCTTCAACAAAACCCACTGATTTGACAAACAGCACTGTATTGTTCACTGTAATAGATTAGATATCTCAAACAAGTGTCATGTGTTTGCAAATTCATTTTTGAAACCATAGTTGCATGAAGTGGAGTCGCGGGGTCCCTGCAGCATACAGAAGGAAATCAATCTAAAAATGATTGCATGCTATTGGAAAAAGGTCAGTAGTCTTTGTTCAGAGTTAATGTAATAAAACATGGAAAATCCTCAGCATGGTCTTTATAAATCACAAAAACCTAGACTTTCCTTTTACGTTACAAAGCTTCAATTTTAGGATGCTGTTGCAGTATTTCCCCTACTGTAATCTAAATCTGCAGTGTTCCCAACTTAATTTTATAGCGTCATCTCTAGTCATTCCCCTGATGTTCAGATAGGGAAACTAATCCACCATGTGATTTTGATTGGTGGCAGAGAAGGATGTTGACCTCTTCTCGTTTTTAACTTTTCCTTGATTGGAAACATGACTCGTGAGGTCAAGGAGAACTGTAAAGGAGAATTAATAATCGAGTAAAGAAAGAACAAGACAGGACAGCCGGTGGAGTTGAGGGTATCCAACTGAAAACTCTGTAGGTGACTTAAACAAATTGCTATGAAATGTGTTTTTTTTTCTTTTTTAACTAACAATTTAGTTATTAAAAACTTGAAAGACAAAGTAAATAGATTCTTGATAAAACTAAGTACTACCAGAATGACTAAAACATTAGTCTTGTGAAAATTATTCTAGGTTCTATTACAATGAACTATTTCAGTCAGTCCTTTGTTTCCCAAGCAAAACACCTTCTACTGTCTTTTTAAGAGCTCACAGCTTGACCTCATAAACATGCAGTTTAACACACTGAGTTTGGAGGCCCGAAATACTAGTTGTCCACACTCAGACTCCACACTCAGAGTGAGATAGAGCTGACCTCCACAATCTACAGCACATCCAAGAGGAGTTCCAGAGTGCCCCACGCAGGGTAAACCAACCAGTAATGACTTCTGCTCCATCTGGCTCACCACTGTGTCCAACTCTTACCATTACAACAAGATAGAGTGTGACATAAAAAGGGAGGTTCTGTTTTAATTAACATCAATATTCATGTAATGGTCATAAAGCCAGCCCACATTCCATTTCACGCTCTTAATGTTAATGCATATTTTAATACATTATCATTGCCACCATCATAATTCTTATTATGATAACTGTAATTATTAGATTTATGACAGAATTATGGTTTTGTTCCCTGAAGGCACATATTTTGCAGGGAATCCAATTTTTCCCTGGTGTACAACGCTCCCAGTCTTTCCCCTCCAAAATACTGAGCAGACACTGATAAAGATAAACACACAAACACCCTAGTGTGTCTGCTGCTGTGCCTGTAAAACACTCAATCTGAATTGCATATCCGCCTTGCCACCAAGCTTGTCATAAGCTGTATTAAGAAAAATGGTCACACGGTTTGACATAAATTGGAAAATGACATTTGGAAAATGGGCGCTGCTGTGGAAATTAGAGATATTAAAATTATAAATCAGTGTCTGGAAGTGCAGGGGGGTGTGGAGGCTCGCCTTTTCTCTTTTTCTCTGCCTCTCGCTCTATGTTCATCTCTCGCTCAATTTCTCCCTTTTTCTTTCTCTCACACACGTTGTCTTTTGTGCTTTCTCTGGAGGTAGTCGAGGGTCGTACCCCAGAAGTCAGTCCAGTAAAAATGGTTTTAAATGCAGCCACACATGAGTCTGCCCCACAGGGACAATCCCACCCTCTCATTTGGCAGTAAAAGTGGAGCATATTGTGTCTGCGTGTGTTCGCATCAGGCATGTTTGTCTTTGTGTGTCTGCTGCGGCTGCATCTCGTCAGCTTATTGCTCGGCTCTCTTGCTGTAACCTGCTAATGGATCATCGCTGAGGTGTGATATGTATTATGCAAAAGTAAGGTGTGCTGACACCTTTAAAAACAGACAGCTTCAATTTTCTGTGCGCCTCACCTCTTCTCCCTCTCTCCTGTCTGTGTGTTGAGCAGGAGGGGGCGTGCAGGCAGAATGAAGAACAGATTTCTGAGCTACAGGTGGAGATAGACGGGCCAAAGGCGCCGCAGCAGGATGAGAGGGAAGAGCGGCAAAGAGAGGTCAGTGGCCTTCCTATTGACTGAAGGCACGCACTCATATGAATACGCATATATCCACTTGACTTGCTTCCTCTGTGAGGGGTTCAGGGTTTTCACTACATGTAAGTGCTCGTGTGCACCTTTGACTTAAGTTTAACCTTTCTTTTGATTGAACTCATAGAAGAAAAACAGAAAAGGCTGGGAATACTATGGGCCCTTACGCCTTGACCCTTTGACCTCATTTTGAGAGGAAAAAAAAATTCCCTGCCATAAGAGGAGCTGTATCTATGTCACA
Organism: Scortum barcoo; assembly: GCA_023238725.1. NCBI lineage: Eukaryota > Metazoa > Chordata > Actinopteri > Centrarchiformes > Terapontidae > Scortum > Scortum barcoo. The sequence continues at coordinate 27,870,707 of CM041531.1, forward strand.
TATGCTACCTTTAGGACGGAGGTCAGAAGCTCTGACGCAGGAAGAAAACATTCAATCTTTGAGTCCTTGAGAGGGGAATGTTGCAATTCATATACACCTTATTTTGACAGAGGTCCAAAAGAATGTCATCTTTTTTTCAAAGGTAAGAGGTCACCCATTTAAGAGCAATTACTTCCTCTGACCCGCTCAACTCTGCCTTCACAGAGTGTTTTCACTCTTTTCAGCTTGAAATTTGATGTCAATTGCAGTAGCAGTTTAATATTATATGGTGTTTACCGTTGATGCTCGTTCATGCCTGCAGTCGGCTCAGCTTAACCCACTGGGCCTTTAAATGTCAGGAAGGGCCTGGTGTAGCTAATGTTCATTAGGTTCGTGGTTGCAATAGATTATAAAGTTAGACAAATCTATATGAGCCTCCTCTTGACACTCCGTCCCACACACCTGGCTTGGCTCTCTGCACCGCCACTCCACCACTGCCCAGCCTAACTTGGCCCTCCACTTCAATATTTCAGCACTTTATTTACCTCCACTCTAAATTTCACTTGCACTCTCTGTCCTTATGTTGAAATATTAAAGCAGGTATTTTTGAGCGGGTCAAGTAACGAGAAGAAGCACTTTGTTTTGTTAAAGTTTCAGATGCCTCTCACTGAAGTCAAGAGGAGGGAGAGAACGGTGTCCCTGGCCATGCCACTCATGAGAACAAGAAAAGAACCTTGTCAAGATGATAAGGAGTGAAATGGCAACTGAATGGCTGAAACAGCACGGCGTCGTAGTCGTGAACCGCATGTTCTCAGTGATTATAATAAGGTTGTATTGGAAAGTTTGCCGCCGTGTGTTTGGCTTTGCAATGCATACAACAAAATGAAAAGATTTAAGGAGTGCCAGCTGGAGGACAAAGTCTGGCCCACAATCCACAATCATAACCTACACGTAGCAACAGTGCGCACAGGCACACACTTGTCACCTTGATACTCTGAATGAAGTCGATTAAAAACAAATATGTATAGTAAGGCTCTCTGGGATGGATGTTAAGACCAGACTGACCAGAAAGAACTATTCGTTTGTGTGGGGATGAAGGTATGAAGGAGCATGACCTTGATTATCCTTATTAATGAAAAATAGCTTATTTTCTCATATTGACATAGATTTAGCACAGGAGAAGCCAAGAAGGAGGACCCTCAATATGCATGGACAGAGGCAAGAACTTTAAATAGAGGTCTACACTCTGCCTAACTGTGATCGCCAAGCTTAGGCCAAGAGGTCTACAGGCCCGCGCTAGATAGTCATGTGTGATGTGTGTAACCAGAGGCAAGTGTTGAGCACTGAGATGATGTGTTTTTACAGCGCAGTCTTGCTGTGCTTTGGGATGGCAATAAACCACGGCCTTCAAAGCACAGCCAAGCGCCACTTACTGCTGAGTGCTTCTCTGGTGGTTGGACGAGATTACTCTCAAAACAAAGTGCAGACAGGTTGATTAATAGAAGGGTCTGCAGAGGTGCGTGCCGCAGTATATTTTCACACCCAGCGAACACTCGTTCATTTCTTTCGCATGGACTTTTATGGGATGATCCTGTCACTGTGTGAGTTTGTCACTTCATAAAAATGGTCCCCCTCTTTGAGTGTCTTTTTAGTGAAAACTTATCAGAGCTGTTAAAGACGTGTTGTTTTAATGTCGAGGGAGCACGCCGTGACGAAAGGGCAACACAGTTCACAGACCATATTAGTCCACAGCAGACTTTGGGGTGAATAAACCTGCCTGTGCCTCAGAAAGCCTCCACCATAAACTCCAAACATCTTTATAAAAATTGATTGATATGAATAAGAATGAGACTTATAAATAATACTCTATTTTACCCTCTAACTGACCAAGGGGATTACTGACTGATGCTGCACTCTTGCTCGTCACTGGTGATTACCGTGCTTTAATAGCTCCCATGCTGACCCTGGACTTCTGTGTGCTGTCAGGTTGTCTCGCCCAGCTGCAGAGATGGGCTGAGGAAGATGAACACGAACTGAAGATGGATCTGGGCTGTCTTGTTGGATAGAGAGTGAGAAGCACACTTCCACACTGCCTCTGAGGCAGCAAGACTTGAATCGGCTGAGGCAGAGGAGCTGTCAGGCCCTCTGGATCTGGCGTTTGCAGGAAGAGAGAAGCCTCAGCCTGGTGGCCAAGAACTGAAGGACACGGGACGAAGACGAAAAGGAGGGCAACAGGGTGGGACCCTCAATCTGGGTGAGAGGGCCTAGTCTACAGCAGTAATGATGAGTAGGCTCTTGGTGATTGCAGTCGTGGAGGGGAGGAAGGGGAGCGGGTGGCAGTGTGCCGTGCGGTCACCTCCTCATCACATCAGATCACAGGGTTCTAATTAACTTCAGCACCGCTTCAGACTGCAATCAGCAGAACCACAGAGGAAATTAGATTTTTTTTTCCATGGCATTCAAAAGCGTGGTGTAAAAATGCATATTAGCCTTGTGTTTTTAATTAACATTTTGTGCTTAGGAAGCATGTTAACAGTATCCCTTAATGAGCTTTGTGGAAAACGAGCCACGCAGAGGACAAAGGGCAACTTCCCCTGTGTTTGCTGATGTGCTGTTCTTTATTCTAATACAATGAGATTAGTAATCATTGTTTAACTCCTCATTCAATATTGTCTCCGCATAATCCCCTCCCCTACCACCATTTCTGTAGAATAGGACATTAGCTGTGATAGAATGAGGCCTCTAGTTATTCGGATGTTGAGACTTGCAATGGAGATCTGTCTAGATTTGTACTGAGTTTATAGTGCGCATTTGTTGCTGTTGGACTTCTTACACATTTATCTTAACAATATTATTCTCATACTATTCTGTGGTCTTGGGTCCCTTTGATAGCTAACTGTACAGTCTGTTGTTTCTTACAAAGAAGGACCCTGGAATATTTGTAACTTTCACAAAGTTAACACAGATTTGTCTCGAGCTGTAGAGATGGGATAGAAGCTCTCATTATCTGCTTAACAAAAAAAAATTCTTATCACAAGGTCCACTTGTTTTCCTCAAGTGCTTGAAGGCCACAAGAAAAAAACTAACAATAATTAATTCAGTCAAACTCATATTTCCAGGCCACTAATGAACCTTCAACCTCATTATCTTATTCGCAGCAAAAACATTTTCATCATCGCATTCAAACACGTGAGCAATCATTTTTGTGAACACATTGGGGAATTTAAAATGGAGCAGCTTGATTCATAACCCCACTGCTTATGGGTATACTTTTCTGCTGTGTCTACCTGCCTTTACATCTCAGTCAATGACCCTCCTATGACTTCACCTGTTTTCATTACCATACCTGGCTCTGGCATCCATGCGTTTTGTGTATCCCATATCTCAGTGAAATGTGTCTGCAGGGATGTGTGGCACGCTGCTTTGAGTCCTGTGCTGCTGTTTAGATTCACTGGGGAAAATTATCATGAACAAAGCCTTTTCCAACCGAGTACAGAACCATTAATGCTAGACATCATCATCCTGCATCCTCTGACGTAGGTGTCTCCAACTGAACTTGCAGTCTCTCCATTGATATAAACTATAAACTCTGGGCCGTCCCAGAGAAAATTGAAAATAATAACCAAAAATGACAAATTTCTTGTAGCGTCTAACTGTTCCAATAACTGTTCAGTATGAGAATTCAACTTGTCACCATGCCTCCTGCAATACAAACATGGTTTCTTTCCTTGCACTTGGAAGTGTTTATTTTTCTTTTTAACGACTTGCTGAAATTTTGGACATCCTGTCAATGGCTGCCAGCTCCTTGCTGGTTTATTTATTCCCTCTTGCGTCTGACTGGTCAGTTATTTGTTTTCCACAGTGTCCTTGTGTGTTATAAATGGGACAGGCCTGTCACTTCAATGCTGAGAGGATGTTTTGAGTTCCTTGAGAGATTTTTATTTATTTAATTTTGGTTAGAGCAGAGCGGTGAATAATGCATCCCAACCTGCTACATGTACTTTTTTTATCATTAGCATGCAGCCCGAGTTATCTGTAGAATACTTATGAGTACCGGCGAAATGTTTGTGATGTTATTTATTTATGTTGCTCCTTTCAATTATTCATTTGTTTATTTATTCATGGAAGAACTAACTGAAATTGGAAAATTCATTTTTGCTGAAGGGCACTTGGCCCCACTCTATCCCCTCCCTACACAAAGGGAAAGGGGGGGGGGGTGGCACATCAGGCTTGTTAGTAATTGCTTTATGTGAAGTTTCCTTAGACTCACCAGAGGACGTCATTTTCATCCAAGCAGACGGGTCAGCTGACAGAAAAAGACAGACTGGAAGGGAGACAAGTGGAAGCTGAGAAGTGGAAAGAGCATCAGAGAGAAAGTAGGGATAAGAATAATTCAGTGTTATTTTCCTCCGAAACTTACAATTTAGCTTGTTTAGAGGGCGGAGCTAAGGTAACATGCAGTGATATGTGAGGAAATCGGATTTTCTGAACACCCAGACAGGACTCCACAGGTTGTACTGGAGGCAGAGGTTCAGATAGAGAAAGAACATAATAAGCTGCGGTTGCCTTCGGTTGTATCCAGGCCTTCACGCTCTCCTGGCCTCTCCGTGTTATTGTGTGCTCACTGTGTTTTCTTTAATTATATGGAGTGGGATTTTGTTCAATTTCACACTTGCACAAACATGCAGCAATTATTCCTGATAAGTGATAACGATTCACTGAACTTTAAATGAGTGTGTTTGTGTGTGTGGACGAGCGTGCATGCGTGTTTGTGTCTCCGTGGCTCCGACTTTAGCCTTGTGTCACAATCCACTCGTGGACATAGAATTCCAATTAGCTGTAAATGTAAAAAGAAAAACAGATTTGTGTGTCTGTGTGCTCCCATAATCATCACTGATCACTTATCACTCGTTTATTTTGACGCTGTCCTTGAACCTTCTGTTTGCGTGTCTCTGTGTTTGTGTGCAGTGCAGGAGCCTGCGCTGCAGCTGGAGGTGCTGATCCTGCGTTCAGAGGTGAAGAATCTCCAGACTGCTCAGAAACTAGAGAGGCAGAGAACAGCTCCAGCAGGGAAGGTACATCTCTCAAAGGTCTCACATGCATAAAAAACTCACATTTGGAAACCCTCAACTCACGTGTACATATACCTACTAGGTCACCACATCAAGTCTTCAGTTCCAGTCACCTAAAAACAAAATACAAACAGAGTTAGAGCTCATACAAATAAAGCAGAGTATAAAATACTATAAAAACTGCTTTTATGTCATTAGTCATGGCTAATTGTAAAGTCAGAAAGTTGTGGCATTGTTTGCTTCAACAAAAGAAGCCATTTTTCATGAGAAGGTCTTTTAGAAGAGCAAGAGTGTTCAGAGACCAGCAAAGTCCTCTGACTTCCCCTGACAATTTTTTATATTAGAGATATTGATTCTTGTCAGATGGGCACGACTGTGTCAGCTTTCATATGTTGCCAGTGCGTCATGTTAGAGTTGTGTGTTTACTGTCCCGTGTAGTGAATTCATACTTGAATTACTTTGCTCATTCCATTTTTTTATTGGTTGCCCATTTTATGTGAACATGCTCATGGCTAGATTGGGAAACCTAGAGTTTATTATCAGCGTTGTGTGACTGCTTTCGGTTTAGTTAAGCCAGATAATGAAAAGATACCCTGGGCTTGTTGAACTTTAAACCCATATTAAACATCCATCTGGAGTTTTATTGTAAACAAATCTCTGGTTACATTTTTGAACTATTTCAAATTCCAATATTGTCCTTCTAGCTCAAGTTTTGGTCTCCACCAATTCATGAGGGAAATGTCTGGCTCTTTAGCTGCTAAATGCAGCTGCATTATGTTCACCAGCTAGTTGTAAACTTTGTCTGCTGTCTGGTGATGAGCAGTAGAGTACAGTGGGTTCAGCAGTTGTTGTTGTTGTTGCTGCCTGCTGTGGTTGAAAACAATGCTGATGAGAGCTGTGAGAGTGAACAACAAATCTGTGGCCATACAATGAAACAGTGAGTAAAAATCACTGAAACGCTCTGTAAGACGGGCGATTATAATTTGAGGAATAATTAGCTGTGGGTTCATCAGTACAAGCGGCCCTGTTCATACACATATCACCATATGATCCACTGTTGTAATAAAAATACATATACTTTGTATATTATAGCCACTTTACAGATTGAAAGAAACTGAACTAAGAGCTGAAACAGTCTGCCGTCTGGTCAGAACAAAATATACGATGTGCCCTCAGTCTAATGAATTCTGTTAAAGATGCGATAGGAGTCGGCCCCATGAGGGTGGTCAGACACGTCACGCTCTCTTCTTCAAGGCAACAAACAGCGCACGGCTCTGGAATGACAATTTGTATCATTTAATTAGAGTCCGCTTCTCTTGGCACAGTTCATTTATTGTAATCTTGTTTATTCACCTTGATTTTTTCACAATATTTTTTTTTTTAATTAGCTCAGATTGATTACGTTGCATTGATTCTGTATCCTTATTAAAATAAACCCCCACCGCTCTCCTTCCTTATTTTTCATAATTAATGGTACAGTGTGCTGCTTTGTGGGAGGCGCCAGTGACAGTGCTGCACATTTTACAATCAAAGCAATGCTGAGAATTATTTATTGTGGTGGCTGTCAAAGAGTATCACATTGACAGACATTTTATGAGTTTGTGGAGGTGTTTGGTGGCATGTGTGGTGATAGATAGAGATCTGTGAAAGTGCTGCTGACTTAAAGCACCAGAATATGAGAAATTAAGCTGAGCTCACGTGTTTTGTGTCGTCCCTGCGTTCAGATCAAGCCCACGGACACCACCCCACCCACCTACCTACCTATCCAGCACTGACCTTGGCTGTTAGGCCTGCTGCAGATGGACACGTATACAGGCATGCACACGTGCGCCTGCTGACACAGAATCTCATTCCAAACCTTAGTGCTCTTTTTAATTTTGATTGATGACTACGTTTATCTTTGGAATAACAATCCTCTGATACCCCACCACCACCTCGCCGACAGCCTCCCTCTCTCCACACCGTAGCCCCCGATTCCTCTCCCCAAGTATGAAAATGATATTAGAAACAAAATGAGATTTGAAATTTTGTGTTTGACAAGCAGTTGATGAAAGGGTTTCATAGCTGGGCTTGATCCATGGAAATTTTATGCTAATAATACTGCTGGCCAAGCAATCTAGTTGGAAATTAATCAGGGGGCTGGATGGATAGAGAGAGAGGAGAGGGTAGAGGAGAGAAGAAGAAGGTAGGTTGCTCCATAAACACCCTTCCCCCTCCTCACCCTCATTCGCTCTCCCCAGCTCTGAATCTCATCAGAAATAGCCATGGGGTGTTGTCTGTGTGATGGGGTAGGGAGAGAAATAGGGAGTTAGAAAATTACACTGCAGCTTAGCACTGATTGATGCAGTAATGTATGCAGTAATGTATGCAGCCATGCAGCGAGCTGCCGTATTATGGATTAGACCTCTCCCCTTCTCAAGCAGTTCCCTTTTGCATTAGAGAGAGGACACACACACACACACACACACAGAGGCATTTACATTTAGAAACGGAAACACACACCTCTTTAGCCATGTCTGCTCTCCTGTTATTATTCTATTTATCCAGTTCAGCCTTTGGTGGCGTCTTTTCTGCATGTATCATTTTCTTCTTCTCTTGTGTGCAGTTTGATGTGTATCTAAATAGTGACTGAACAGACGGCCTGAGTGCGTTTGTTCTTTCCTCTGCCTCGTCACACTTTCTCTCTCTCTCTCTCACACACACACACATACAGTCTTCGTCTCTGTGTTTATTCTCTTTCTCTCCAAACCCTGGGAGTCATCATTACACCGAGTCACTAATGAAGTCATTATCAGATTTCACTCGTTTAAAACAACACAATTAGTAGCGAGGCCTTAATGATGTTTGCAAGTTAAATGCAAACTAATCGCTTTTTTCCCCCATTTCTCTGTCTCATTTCCTCTCTCCCGGCTTGCTACTCAGTAGGAATAAAGAGAGTAAATGAATCACTGAAGCGTTTTCGAGGATGTGGGTGTGTTTGTGGGCACATATTTCTCAACCATGTTACAAGTCTGTGTGATTTATTATTTTTACCCCGAGAGACATCTGTTACACCATTCCTTATTTTTGTAATGCATCATCAGCCAGAGGAAAAAACAATATTATCCAGTCTGGGATATTGTACTCTGGAGTCTAATAATCTAATGCACACTAGAGCTGGTGTCATTAAAGTGCCAGTGGAGCTGTAGGGAGATGGTAGGTACACATCTGTCTGTCTCTGAATCCCCACCGGTGTTTGTGCTCCATCCCACCACCTGCCCTGGCACAAATGCACACATACCAGAGCAAAACACAAACTCACACTTTCAGTCCCATAGCTACACTCCTCCAAAAGTACTGGAACAGTGAGGCCAATTTCTAGTATTTTTGCTGTAGACAGAAAACATTTGGGTTTTGACATCAAAAAGATGAATATGAGACAAGAGATCAACATTTCAGCTTTTATTTCCAGGTATTTAACATCTGGATCTGATACACAACTTAGAAGATAGCATTATTTGTAACGGAAAACCAAATTTTTAGGTGAGCAAAAGTATTGGAACATATAGACTTGAAATAGATTAAAGTGAATAAGACTTGATATTTAGTTGCACATCCTCTGCTTGCAATAACTGCATCAAGCCTGACTTTTGACATCACCAAACTTTTGCATTCTTCTTTTGTGATGCTTTTCCAGGCTTTCAGCGCAGCCTCTTTCAGTTGTTGTTTGTTTTAGGGGGTTACTCCCTTCAGTCTCCTCTTTAGCAGGTAAAATGCATGCTCTATAGGGATTGATTTGGCCAGTTTAAAACCTTCCACTTCTTGTCCCTGATGAACTCCTGTGTTGTTTTGGCAGTGTGTTTTGGGTCGTTATCTTGCTGCATGATGAAGGATCTCCCAAGTCAGTTTGGTTGCATCTTTCTTTAAATTGGCAGACAAAATGTTTCTGTAGACTTCTGAGTTCATTTTGCTGCTTCCATCATGTGTTACATCATCAATGAAGATTAATGAGCCCTGTCCCAGAAGAAGCCATGCAAGCCCAAGCCATGACATTACCTCCACTGTGTGTTTGGGATCATGAGCAGATCCTTTCCAGTCATATGTTCCAATACTTTTGTTCACCTTAAAAATTTTGGTTTTCCTTTACAAATAATGCTATCTTCTAAGTTGTGTATCAGATCCAGATGTAAATACCTGGAAAGAAATAAAAGCTGAAATGTTGATCTCTTGTCTCATATTCATCTTTTGATGTCAAACCCAAATGTTTTCTGTCCACAGCACAAATACAGGAATTGGCCTCATGGCCTCACTGTTCCAGTACTTTTGGAGGGGAGTGTAGATCTGTTGCTGTTGGAGCAGTCAAATCAGCAGGTGGAAGGGAGAAAGTGAGGTTGTGGCATTGAGCTCCAGGCATCCTAGGACAGTTTGCAATAACAACAAGTTCATGATAGCACAGCTCTGCAGTAACATAGAGGACACACAGAGATTGGCTGACACAGACACACACACAGACACAGTTCATTAAATGTAATGCAGAACTATATGTGGCTCTGACAAAAGTGTGCATCATGTAAGGATCTACCAATGTCCTTTTTCTCCAGTGAAATATATTATCCATTTGTGGTCAAAATCACACAAATCTAACTGTCTATATGCTGTAAACTTTTACAATCAATCAATGCCTGCTGTTTAATTGTCATGTTTTACTACGCACAGACTGCAAGAGCAAGAGAAAATGAATAAATCTGTGTATCTTCCTAATTCTTTCTGTGTACACGAAGACAGCTTAAAAAAATCTCTTTTAAATCTCTACCTGGTAAACAAAATAGGTCTTTCAGCTCTTTATGGACAGACGGTTGTGAGGATGCTTGTGGGGACAGTGAGGTTGAGTAGGATGTGGTTTGACTGTTACTGAAAAAGGAGCACTGATCAGCTGGGTGATGAAAGTTCCCCTTCTTGGGAAAAACATCAGTTGTCACGCTCAATATATCATTGTAAACATAACTGTGTAATTTTACACAATATAGAAATATGCTCCCTTTTCTTTCTCACCCATGCATTAAAGCTTATTCATTTTTAACTTGTCATTTTACACATTAACAGCACAATTTTGAAGAACATGATTGTACTCATATTTTCCAAGAAAAGGAGACAAGCCAGGTAACCAGAACATAACAGGAAGAAGAATGATGTTTTGACCAACAGACACATGGCTCTGTTGTTGTTTATTTATTTGTTTGTTTTGTTGAAAACCAAAATCAAAAGGTCTACATGGTACAGAGGTGGTTTTCTCTTGTGATGATGATTTTTGGGTGAGCTTACAAACTTTCCACAAACGAAAACATTACTGAGATGTTCACCGCAGTTGTCAACTCTGTTCTCACACCAGTATTCATTCTTACATCACTCTACCTTCTCATTCAGTCTGCTTATAAGTATCAGTCATTATAGACAAACAGGTACTCTGGCATGTGATTTGCCTTTTTTTGCAGGCATTTATCAGAAAATCAACTTCAGAGTGCTTCTGCTGATTCTTATTGATCGCAGTCATAGCTGCCACACAGCAGGGAACATGGTGAGAAAATGCCTGATAGTCAAAAGAGCAGAGGCCATCATGCCTGGAAATTGAGAATCCTTCAGAAGCAGAGAGATAAATTCAGGAAGGAGACTTGTTTTTGAAGAACAGCCGTGGACTACATTGTTCAGCCAGTGAAAAGGATGAATTTGTGTTTTGATAAGTTCCAAGCTGTACATCTGAATGTGCTTTTGTCTAAATGTGCATGAGAGAAATAGTGTGCAGAACTTTCTGTGCATTCACATGCATGCTCCTTTAGATCTGTGTCCTGCATGAGAGTGTATGCACATACCTGAGCCTGCGGAGAGACAGAGAAGAGAGATCATCTCAGAGCACTGATGGACTTAAGTGGAAAGCCATGCTGAGAGATAGATGTGTGTGTGTGTGTGTGTGTGTGTGTGTGTGAGATAAATAATGGGTGTTGGGTGCCGAGTGGAGAACAGAGGTGGAGGAGTGGAGGTGGCTAAAGGTCTGATGGGGAGCTCACCTCCATCTGTGATTGAAGAGTGGAGGTTCTGCTCCCTGCACACTTACTTTCATACTCATTTTCTACTCGGCCATGAGCACAGTAAACAGACACAACAAACCCCAGAGTGCTCAGTCCTACTCTACCAGCCCTGGCTCCCCATGTAAGAGTCCAAAGCATGGGAATCGATGGATGCCGCCTTCTTGTTTAGCAGTACAAACCCTCTTAATAACACACACTCATACATCTCATGCACACGGTCCTCCATTGGGTCACATTCAGCACAAACAAAGTTAATCATTGTGTTTCGAGTTAGTTACGCCTCATGGCCTGCATGTTCATAATACTTATTTGTGGTCTTAGGTGTATTTTGCTCGCCTATATTAAAATGCTGGTTACACTCATCACAGGGGGTGCAGTAGGTCCAGTGTTTGTCCTCTTGATATCTAACTTGAGTCCACTTGGTGCATTAAAGTGTCTGTATGCTGAGAGAGGGTGAGTGCGGTTATGTATAATGAGGTGCTTGCTGAAAATTGTTTAGAGATGTCATAAGGATCTTATTTTATTTTCATTTCAAGCAGATAACCTGTCATTTAAAGCCGCCCTTGCATCGCTACTCTGTTAATAATAGATTAGAATAAAAACAATCCCCTTGGAAAAGTTTACTTTTCTAAAAAAAAAGATTGATGGGTTTTCAATTTCAGGGTCAAGAGCCAGTTGTGTTTTTTTTGTATATAAATTAACCTCTGCTACTCTAGAAAAAGAAGTTGTTCGAAGAGTACAGAGACTTTTCTAAACAGGACCAAATGTGTTAATTAACCTGCAGGAAACAAATCACACAAAAACACTTTATTTAACAAGTCTGGTGTCTGAGCAAAGGTTGAACACTACCAATTTAGAATGTGTTGCTAATTAGAGTCGTTGATATTTACTGAAGATTTGACTGTTTCTACCAGGCTGAGCATGAGCAGAGAAAGGGTGCAGTGAAGATCCAGGGTGATTTGTGTAGAGCCTCCTTCATGCACTGACTGAATTTTCTTATTTCACTCACCAACACAAAGAACAAAGAGGAACAAAAAAGATCCCTGCTGTAGTCTTTGAACATGTGAGGCTGAAACAGGGAGGGCACTTCCTGTGGAGGTTTCATCCTCCACAGTTTAACAGTTTTTCAGAGAATCTGACATGTAATCAAAAGATCGACAAATGGCAACTCAGCGGCAACTGTGATGAGCAGCCAGCGTTTCAGAAAGGATGACATCAAGTAAAGGCCGAGCCAGGTCTGCACCAGCAAGAATGAAGAAGGTTCTTGGGAGGAGATAATCTGTAGTTCAGGGCCCTCTGACATCACTGTAGGGTCAGCTGTAGAATTATTCATTGTAGTGTTGATCCAAGCGTTTGTGTTTGTACTGAGGGAAGTCCTAATGACGGGGTGTTTTGTGATGGTCACAAATGATACAGCTGTCACAACAGTTCGTAGCCGTTTAATATCACAAAAGAACCGGTGGGCTTATGCTCCTCAGTGCCCTAGAAAGGAGGTGAGTGCCCATCACCAGGCAGGCCCTCGGCATGTAAAGTCCATACCCACAGCAGTGACTAATTGTTTGTTATGTCAGTGCTTGTCGTGCCCGTTTACCTTTAATGGAGTGTAGTGTGGTGATCCATCAGGCTGTCGAGCAAGCCCCATGTCAGTTGAAGTGGCTGTGTGTCAGTGGGGCGAGCGTGGCGCGCAGATGTGATTTACTGCCCTGCTTGTTGCGCCGTGTCGTGCCTGCCTCTTACCCACGCGCCGCAGCCCACTCCTCTCCTCTCCTCTTCTCTCCTTTCCTCTCCTCTCTCCCCAGATTGATGACCGCCACAACTGGCTCATGACACTCGCCATCTTCTGGCAACCTTTTAGCGCCGTTTTATAGATGGTTAGCGCACCTCATTTGGCTATTTATACATCTGTAAGTGGCCATGAAATATAGATTTGTCTTGATGGGTGTCAACATTCGAGCTATGGAAGCAGAGCTCAGTGACACCTCGTTATTTTAATGGTGTGAGATGAAGAAGCCGCATGGCAGGAGTGATTTTCAAACACAGCTAAATGATACTGTTTTTATTTTCATTTAATGTTTGCACTCATATTTTACTCAAAGCAAAAAGGCCTTTTTTTTTTCTTGCAGTGTTTGGTTGGTGTGGAGAGATTGAGCCAGAGAGAGAAGTGACTGAGGATGGAAGGGAACACCATGCCCCTCTCTAAAACACACACACATGTTCACACACAGACATACTCTAAACCACATATTCTCTGTGAATGTCGAGGCGGTTGAGAGTGAGAAGAACCCTTAACAGTAACATGATGTGTGACCTGTCATCCACATGCGCACATGCACATATTTCACTCCATTCACAGGCAAGGTCTCAGAGGTAATTAGGTGCTGGCACCCACTCAGTGCGATGTGCTGGTTAATTGAATAGTTAACACATCAGAGGCAGGCCTGGGCAGATTGGAGGTGACACCTGTCAGGAAGCTGTTCTCTCCTGACCCAGGACATTTCCTGCTCTGCCGGATACGTATGTCATCTTTGTAGAATTGTATACCAAATTAGGGGCAGGCAGCCGACTGAGTGCAGTGCAGCAGGTGTGGAGATAGCTCGGGGGCGGAGGAAGGCAGGCACACCTCTGCTCTGTCCTTCAAGAGGATTTGTAAAGCTTCGGGCACCTATCCTTACTTCACCTCAGGCCATTTTCATTGGTATGTGACAGGAAGGTGACAGCATTGTGTGTTTGCGCGTGTGCATGTGTGTGTGTGCATGTGTATGCGCATGTGTATGCGTACGCATGGCAGGCTCTCCCCCAGGCCCTGGAGCAGTGTGCCCAAGGCGTCCAGGAGTTGAGTATGCATTGCGCAGAGGTGTGTCAGATGGGTAGAGGTGTCCAGACTCAACCAGCTCAAAGACTGCTGTTCAACAGACAGACTGGCATCTGCAAAAAAAATTACCAGTCTATCAAGTGATACTTTTCATCAGCACATGCCGTAAACCTGTGTGAGGCTAAATAAGTTTTCTCACTGAGGGCTTGCATTCTTGTTGAGCGCTGTCGAGCGACCTTGAGGAAGCTGTGGAGGCTGCAGGTGGAGATCACGTTAGGGGCCATTGCAGTCAGCAGGAGATAACAGCTCGAGAGCAGAGGGTTACCACACTGGAGCGAGACCTGAAGGCTGCTCACAGCCATACCACTGAAAGGGAGCAGGTACCAGCTGGGGCATGTACTCATGCTACAGTTGGAAGCTGTTCCCTACATATGAACTGAGCAATTAAACTCACATTCATACAGTCTCACAAACTGTACTCATTATGTCCTCTCACATGCTCCACAGCAGTGCAGAACAGTGGATGGTCTACTGTGTTAGGCAAAGCTGGATCTGTAGGAAACACTGGAAGCTCTGTAGAGAGAGGCTGTGAAGGCAGAGCAGTAAGCAGGCCACAGCCTGATGGCAGTGCTTCACTGTCACACCACAGAGAGACCTAGCATGGCCTCCCCTCTGACCTGCTGCTGAAGCAAACACAGGAGCTCAAGGAAGACAGAGGCCACTGCAACGACTCAGGTATGAGAACACAGTGCAGTTGTTCTCTCTACCTTTTAAAACCAATATAAAAGTATTGCTGTACACTTCTCAGTGGTTTGTATGGAAATTGCAATAGTTCAAGACAGCATGTCTGTGGGTGAGGCCATCACTTGTGTGACACATCTCAAGCACATCTCTTTGTTCTACCTCTGCTGTCATTCTTCACTGTCAGATGGGGCCGAAACGTCCTGAATCTCCTGAAAGTCTTTTAGAGAGAAAGTTGTCAGAGACATTTGTTTTTTTTTCTTCTTTCTGTGAACGTCCTATCAGCCTCTCTTTTTTTTCTCCTGTCTTTAAGAAGAGGCTATTGAAATTACAAAATCAAGAAATGAAAAGAACATTGAAACAGAGAGAATGATTGAAATGGTATAAGTCAGGGAGAGAGGCAAAAGGGAGAGGGAGTGACAGTGACAGGCTTTCGTGTCTGGTCAGCTAGCCTCCAGTGCTGGCTTTAATATATTGCGTGAGACAGTCACCTGTGTGCGTGTGATGTGGCAGCTGCCTCAGCCACTCACCTGCAAGGAAATTGCCCATCAATTCACAGCCCTAGGCCTTTTGTGTGAGACACGCCACTAATCTACACAACACACCCACTTACAAAAACTCACTCACACTAAGTATAAAAACAATCCATCACGCATATCAAAAGAATGTTAACGTACAGATGCACAGATCTGCAAAAGGTAAATACAGGGAGAGAGAGGGAAGTCTTGGTCATAAAAGGAACAGTTCAAACGAAATAACTTTACATAGAATAATTTTAAAAAGTCAGTGTACCTGGCATGGGACTTTATAAAACTACACTTTTGCGCAATCACTCTTTACAGTGTCACCCTGGAAAGCTGAGCTCTGCGAACAGATGCATCTTTAGGAAGTGTGTTTGCGTGAGAGTGCATATATATTTGTTTTTGTGTTTTATTTTAGATGTCTGTTTTTTGTGCATATATCAGCGCAGGAAGAGACTTGACAGGAGGAGAGGACTTTGTTGTCAGCAGGTGGGCATCAGCAGACTCGAGAGTAGCCAGCAGAGGTGGTGAAGACTGAGCAGCTCCAGAGCATTAACTGCAAAGCTACAGGTATGCTGTATTCCCTATTGTGTTAAGAGCTCAGAATTGAAATATGTATATCTCTGAGCTGTTACTATAAGAATTGTCACAAGACTGCATTTAATTTATACCTCGTGTTATCCCTTGTCAATATGAAAAACACCAGGAAATCAATTTGACTTTACAAACACCGCTGTGCCTCTCGCAGACGGGACTACTGGCTGACAGATGTTTTAGCTCTGTGACGCCAGTGTCCTGTGTCCTCTTTCCCCTGACCCTCCCATCCATCTGGGCTGCGTGTGGGCCAGGCGCTCAATAGGCGGATCATTTCAGGTCGGGGCCCTCGTGTGAAATCAGATGTTTAACTGGCCAGCTGACGTGGGATGGGAGCATCTTAACCAGCACCTTGCCAAAGGTCTCATGTTCGCTCAGCCATTGGGGCTGCTGTGAGTGCGCCCGCCACCTGCCAATAGGCATTAGGGAGGATTTAGTAATTAAGTGATAGGCTGAGGACTAAATTGGGTGTTTGTGGGCTGGCGAGCCACCCCAAGGTCCCTACAGCCATGCAGATAGGGGATTCTAATTGCCAGGAATATTGATCAGCCTGGCGAGGGGGGTGCACAGGGAATTCACTAGCCATCGATTAGCTGTTACTGCACCTCACTCGTCAATGGAGGAGGGAGGTGAGCATTGGAAAGGCTCTGGGCTTTTCCCACAGTATCCCTCACCACACAAGCGTGCACTCAGAGTCAGTGACACAGCATGTTGTGATGAAAGCACTCTCTGAACTTGCCCCTGCATCCTCGTCCACATCTGTAAACCACTCGCTGTTACTGTAGGCAGCCAAACTGGGAGCAGAAAACTGCCTTCCAGAAGTAACAGCAACAGCAATGTGCCACCCTCCACCCAGCCCCATCTTTCTCCCTCCTCTCCGGTTTTTCCATACAGCTTGCCTCTCTGAGTTTGTAAGGGCTGTGACCCGTGGCTGTGGTCCTAGTTAATGTTGGAAGGAGAGAGGGGACTGAGCTCGCCTGCGCTTGCCAGCGCTCTGATATTTAATTAGTTGCTTCACCTGGCAGTAAATAGGACCTGGTCAGCGCTCTCTCACACACACAGGTCTCCGATTATAGTTCTATCACTTATGCTCCAGTGACACATCACCATCACAAAACAACTGGCCGTACAAAACAACACTGTGCCGGCAGAATTGCTAAACATCATCTCATTAAATGTTAAAGCTTCCTGGTCACATTGAATCTGTTGCACATGCACACGTTGCTGTCTATTGATTTAGTTCCACGCATGACATACTTACAGCACTCTAATTCCCTGAGACTGGGCTGAATAGAGGAGCAATCAATTAGGAGATGATGACTTTGGAATAATAAGTTTAATGCTAAAATAGCGCTGTTTGAGTCTGCTGTTGGTTATTGTTATTTTCAGAAAAATTATTGTTTTTCCTGCTGTGCTACACTTTTGGCATTGTCATTGGAAGGATGGCACAGTGAATAGTTTGTGACAGTGGATTCGAAGCTCAGGTGGAGGAAGAAGGTTGAGAAGAACTTGCCCTGAAGTGCTACAGCTGGAGGGAGTCGTGAAGGAAAGTACATAGATGTTTTAACAAGACCAGCCAACAAAGAGTAAGTGTTTATCAGGATATACCATCCATGTGACTGAGTATCAAGTTTCTTTTCATTTTTATTTCCATGACATATTAAACCCAGTGGCTGCATCATATTTCGAAAAATGGCATCATCATATTAACTAAGTTTCATATTGCTTTTATCCTAGAGCAGCTTCCAGTCAGTGAGCAGGGTGTGCTTCTGTCTGGCTCGACTCGTGGAGGGGAAGCCCCCAGGTTACTTCTATGTATGTCATTTGGATCAACAAAACATGTTTTTCTTTTTTTTCTTTTTTTTAAAGTCATTTGTGTGACTCAGTTTAGTTTTTCTCACCCGTTTTAGCTGGTGTTTTATATTCGTGCTGAAATGAATTGCTGTAGCAGTGAGGTTTGCAGCACAGCAGTCTCTAACCTGAGTCATTTAGAGCCTATTACAAAACATCAATATATTGATTGAAGTAATAGTCTCAGTGTACTGCTCTGTAAACAAACGGTTGGTTCAGTTGTGCATGTTTTATCTGCTTGAATCTTATCGGGATTTAAATCTTTTCATCTTCAATTCGTTTAATCGTGGCGGTATTGGCTTTTGAGCCAAAGATTCAAATCACTCTACCCCGATTTGTTTGGTTAATTCTCAGAATGAAAAATTACAACAACATAAAGAGCGTAATGTTAACAATATACATTTCTTTTTCATCTGCTTCTCATATGTTAAAGGTTCCACATGCAAAGGTTAGATATGTTTGATTTTCTTCTGGCTCCCAGCCATCCTACAGACGTAAAGGCTCATGCTACTACAGCACACTTTCCACAAATGGCAAATGGTGAAGCCCGTGGACTGTGTGCCTGCTTCAAGAGCAAACTGAAGCCTGCCTCATGTACCATAAAACAATCCAGGCAGCAGGAGCTACAGGTCAGAGAGAAATTCGATTATAGGCGGACAGAGAATAACCTCGGACAAGTTTTGATTCAGCTCACAGCCAGGTCAAAAGATCCAGAAGTGCTAGAAAATATGAAACTTTAACCTGTAGTCTTCAACTTTGTTGTTTAAAATGATCAGACTTCATGAGGTGCACCAATACAGAATGAGTAAGAATATCAAATCAAAAATCAAATTTATTTATTTAAAGCCCAAAATCACAAACATTGTTTGCCTCTGAGGGCTTTACAATCTGTACAGTTGTGACACCCTCTGTCCTTAGACCCTCAAACCGAGTCAGGAAAAACTTCAAAAAACCCTTTATGGGAAAAAGAAGAAACCTGAGGAAGAGCCACAAGATGAGGGATCCCTCTCCCTGGGACGGACAGACGTGCACGTGCAATAGATGCCACATGTACAGAGAACATTATCATCAATCAAATTTGGGATTTATACATGGGTCTTAATAAATCAGGAATTATTAACTTGCTGAATTTTTACTATTTTTTTCTATATTTGTACCAAGAATTAAATACACAAACATATTTTATTTCAAAATATATAATCAGTATGACCAGATAACCATTAAAAAAATGGTAGAAAATGTATGTGGTTTGAAACCACAACAAAAGTAAAATACAGAAATCCATTTCAGTATTACAGTATATCTGTCTTATCATGTAAGACACCAATGTACACCCCAGACCACATGTAAACATATGTATTACTAAAGGAGACTATATCATTATCACTGTTTATCTGATACTGTTGATGTCCAGCAACACCAAACTGTAAGGTGAGCATCATGATGTGAATTCATGTTCCTGTATGAGTGTCTGTGTGAACTGTGTGATTTCCAAGGTCATTTTGTCATCTATGAAGGGGGATTGTTCCCCCATGCTTGCCTTCTGATTGAAGCCTAGCTACAACGTTTATATACCACTCAGAGTCACCCTCCAGCCATGCTCACAAATTGAATTAGTTTCAGTCTGAATTTGTGTTTCAAAACTAGTAATTATTTTTTAACCCCAGAGGAAGCCAAGAGAAATGAGTCAGATCTTCACAAGTCATGAAATTTGACGATATATGATTTTACACCAACCAGAGGGACATAAGCCTGAAGCACAGCAATTTACCAACCATTCATCTGTTAGCAAATTAAATCACACCACATTTGACATCTTTTAGAAAGTTAGATAAATCTGATGAAAAAGTTTCTCTCTCAATTACCATCTGAAATTAATCTCCTTAATCCCAATTTGATCTCTTTCATGCATATAAGGGGTATCTTTCATCTGCCCACCTATGTGCTTTAAATCTCCACCACAGAGTTATGATGGAACGTGACTGTCAAACTTAGTCCGACGTGAAACTCCGACACCCATGAAGCTCCATGAGATGGGGGAACTGATTAGGGGAGATGAGGACAGGGGGGTGTAACTGACAGACGCCCTTTATCTCTCTGTGTGGCTGGTGGGGGAGCGTGCGATGGAGCTACACAGCGCTATCCAGAGGCAGGTGTGGCTCAGCTGCAGCAGTGCAAAGCATGACTGAAGAACAGAGTGAAAGAGCCAGAAAAATATAGCTGATTTCCACTCCAAATATTTATTGACGTTGTTGTTTTTTGGTTTTAATCTTTTATATGAATTCGAAAAGGGAAACCAGGCTTGAAAAACTGCTTGTCCTACTGCATAAGAATGCTGGTGATGATCTATAAGCAGGCATTGGCTTCCTTTTAAGAGGTCACTGTTGCATTTTATGTGTTTCAGGTGAAAATTAATCGAGTCTGTGTTTTGTGAGCACATTATCCAAATGCACAGGTAGTGGTCTTTGCATGTGTAGTATGATATGAAAGTGGAGAGGCACTGGTGTACATTGTCATCGCTGTTTGAGAGATACTGTTAGCTTACAGTCAGCCCAGAGAGTGGACGGACTCAAAGACGTGGTTAGAGAGCAACTGTTGGTATTGTTTGTGAGTTTGAGCTCCTTCATGAACAGATTTTCTTCAGCAGTTTCTTAGCAGAGAAACATAACAAATGCAAATGTTGTCCATCACAAAAAATGCCTAAAAACACAACATAAGGAAGTGTCCTTTGGAAGAATTGTGTCTAAATATGTGCTAAAGTGCTTGTGGTGACTCAACACTTCAGTTGGATCTTTTATGTTTTTCCATTTTTCCAATGTGTTGCCAATCTATATCAGAGAGTCGGCTTTTGGCTTTCCTCAGCATAGCCTGAACAGAAGATTGGGCAGTAGACAGTTCTGCTTCAATCTGAATATTCAGCAAAGCTCATATAACTAAATTCCCCATAGATTTAAAAAAAAAATAGTGGTGTGGATGTGTGCGTTTAGCCGTTTTGTCATGCGTGTCTGATTGTGCGGCAGAGAGGAATCATGAGGTGGAAAGTCTTCTCCGTGTTATGTCCCATCTGGAGCAGAGGAGTTTCCCGCTGGCAGAGGGGTGGCCAGCAGGGGAGGGCTAAGCACCAAAATAAACGATCAGACCACAGGCCACTAGCAGACACTCGCATGGTGAGTTGCAGTTTCAGAATATACACTTTCCGTCGTCCAAAACTGCCTCCAGCGTCTGAGCCGCCCAGGACCGCAGTTGATACTGATCGGGCCTAGTTCCACACCAGCTCTCTCTCCTCTTTAAGGGGCACTTTGACCGGCCAGTGCCCTGCGAGCCCCGAGCAGCATTGTGATGTGAGTGCTCCATAATAGGAAGGAAAATGAGTCTCATCTCCTTTCTCAACAGTGGGTATTAGTTTAAGATAGCCGGAGCAGAGAAGGGGGCACAATGCTCGCTGCTTCACAGAGCATTGTGGTCATTAGTGTGGACCACGCAGCCTTTTCTCAAGAAGAGTCGTAACCTCCAGAGGTCGCACTGTTCACTAATTGTACACTACAGGCTAGATCAGATTCTGAGGGGAGACTTGTAGCTTTGCCCTTTCTTTGTATTCCTAAATCTGATTAGATAATGAGGTCCTTTTCCAGACTCAAGATCGGGATGTGCAGTAATATGTAAGGCTTTCTGATATCACCAGCTGGGTGGTTCTTACATATTTTTTATTTTAGCCACTACAGATCTCAATACTGAAGACCTCATGTATTGGTATTTTGTTAGTTATATATTTGTGTTGGTCTGGAGCTCCTGGTATAACATTGTTACTTGCTCTCTGCTCTACAGTACCATTCCTTTTTCTTGATGTGTGTGCTGACGTACGTGTGTGTGTGTGTGTGTGTGTGTCTGTGTCTGTCTGTCTGTCTGTGTGTGTGAGCACTCTGACTCCTGAGCCAAGAGCACATCTCTGGCTCATCTCTGAGGCCTGGCGTCAGCCTCCTTAAGTGCTGTCAATGTCACATGGTAACAGCAGCGCTCCAGCCTCTTAATTGGTTTAGGAAAAGCATCCTTGTCATTTTGCGGTCAGTAAACTCCGCTAGAGAAAATGAAGTCCAAGCTGCTGCCACCTCCTCAACCCCCACACAGCCAGCCTAACAAAAAAATAATGATTATGTGCCGTGTATATTTATGCGTTCACTGTCTGTTTTCACTTTTTGCTTTTAGAAATAATTGCTGTTGGTTGTGTGGCTGCATCAGAGGAAGGGCATTAATGATTCTCACTGGCCGCGAGGAAATGCTGCGCTGCAGAGGGCGGGAGGAGAGCAACTCATTTTCTAGAACTAAACATGTGTGAGCGTGTGTGTGTGTGTGTGTGCACGCTCGTGCAATTGTGCTTGAATGTGTTTGTGTTTGGTAATTTATTTTTAGTAGTTTCCTCACTTTGTTGTATAGTACATATTATATGCAGCCTCTAATAATTACTCTAGCAGTGTGTGTAGAGATGTGTGTATCTCTGAATGACTTTAATGCACATGTGTGTGTGTGTGCACAGTGCATGTACATGGCTGTCCTTTTGCACGGATTAGCTGGTGAATGCTGCGAGAGGATGATCAGACTGGGAGCACACCAGGGTTGCTCTGCGATCACACAGGGATTATGGGGGATATGGAGCTGTAGTGCATTCCAGGGCCGCCTCCAGTTAGGCTCATCTCCGCCACGCTCCCCTCACACACACCACTTTAATTGCCTTTGCTTCTTTCATTACTTTTATTGCCTCTCCTCTGCATTGCGTGCTCCCCGGGCTTGTGGAAAGGTCATTGTTATGGTGGTGGTGTTCTCATCGCCTCCGTCTCCCTGACGCGCAGGAAATGGCTGTGGGGGTGAAGCTGGGGAAACGAGTGACACAACAAGGTGGCCACTGACAGACTGTGCACAGATTTTTATCACAATGTGTGTAATTCATTTTTTCAAAACAAATTGTTGAAAGTCTACACACAAATTCTATTTTTTAATACCACCTAATAAAATAATTTCATTAGGTGGTAGAGATATAGACAATAGATCCTTACTCTGACTAGCTATAGTGTGCAGAATGCTAAGTAGGGGAAATGCATAATCATTATTAAAAATGGTTTCATCACCTGACAAAGGGAGGAGCTGGCAAGTGGTGTTAATGGCATTGGCAATATCTTGCCTCAGAAGCTATGAAGAGGTGACAGTCCCAGGATGAAGGACATGTTTGTGCCTTACTGCTTCCCCTGTGCACAATACTATGAAAAATGGAGGTTTTAGTGTTGGTAGGAACATTAAGTGATATACCTTTTGAATTGTGGTACAATAAAAGCTTTGCCCTCCCTGGTTAATTGAAGTTACTTTTCGCAAAAACATCTTCAAGATTTGTGCTGCACTTTCCTGATAAGCACATACAGCATATTTTGGTGTATGTACTATACACTGATGCTCCACTTTCACTAGTACTGGTATCATAATCATATTACAACAAAATGAGAATTGCACTTATTAAAGGGCTCAGATTTTGTAACCCTAAAGTAAATATGTTTTTTAGTTGTAACCATTGTTTATACCATCCTTCTTTATGTGTTCTCTTCCTCCAGGCTTGCATGAGTGAGAATTTAGTGCATTGCTGGCAGTGTGGGAAGAGGGTGTTATTTAAATAAAGGTAGTGGTAGTATCTCTCAGAGATGGCTGTGACTTTACAGTAGTACAGGTCCAACAAAAACAAATGCAGAGGCCTCATCAGTCTAATATTATATAATTAGTCTTATAAAAGTATCCTAATTTCTTAGTGCCCCTTTGTCTCTCCCTTTTAAGTCTTACACTCAAAGTTTTAACGTGTAAAAACTGAAGTAGAGTAGAGCAACAGTGGAGGTACTGACATGAACAGTTTGCTGATTTTTTTATATTTTACTTCCAGCCCACTTCCTCTCTCCTTTACTCCCCGTCTCACTCTTTCTCCCTCTCAGTCTCACTCCAAGGTGGCGGTTCAGTGTTGTTAGATGGCTCCCATGTCCAGAAAATGCTCTCCACTGTCAACCAGTTGGTCCTGGAAAGCAGGTAAGGCCTTAACACACACCACACTACTTGCTGAGGTCTCTCCGCTCTTGCACAATAATTGGTCTCTATCCCAACTAAAGCTAATCCACATTTTATCATATCCCTACATCGCTGCAGGCAAACAAATGAAAAAACTGGCACAGAAAAATAAAAAGAACAAAGCATGAAGATCATCCATCTCTGCTAAGAAAGAGTGGACAGGAGAGTTATATTTATGTGCCTTACTCTCGAATGCAACAGTGTGTGAAATACAGTGCGCTTTTTTTTTTTTTTTTTTTTTTTTTTTTTTGTGTGTGTGTGTGTGTGTGTGTGTGTGTGTGTGTGTTCATGTTCAAATGAATCCACCTGCAGGAGGCTGTGAGAGCTCAGCAAATTGAGGTCAGGAGACGTAAAGCTGAGGTTGACGAGAAGAGGATTGAAGAGAAGATCCAGGTATACACACAGAGGGAATAGAGTGTAAAATTTTCAAATATTGTTGTGCAGTGTCAAGGTTTTACATTTCTTTTCATTTAGTAAATGCTAGACCATCACAGTAACAGAAACCTTAATGAAGCCTTGAGAAAGTGCTGGAGTATAATGTAAATATTTTGTTTAAATGTACAGTTGCTGAACATTGTCATTGATTGTATATTTCTGAAAATGCCTGTTCTGACTATGATGCAAGTGGTTGTATGATAATGGTATTTTAACGTGTTGAAAATAAACTTTTTATGTACTGGAAAATAATAGGCCTATATTATTTGGATATGTGTGTTTTATGTGAAGTGTTCCTAAAATGAAAAGAAAACAAGTTTATATTTGCTGTTGAGGTTCTGACCCAGATACTCCCCCCACAGTAAGTAAAGCTCAGTGCTGATCCAGGAGTGACAGTAACAGACATTCTTCTGAGGGTAAACGTGGATTCATAGAGGTGGATGCTACGAGTCCACGTAAGCTGTCAGTACATTTACAGGATAAACAGACACATTTAAGTGTAACTAAACATCAGTGGCAACAAACCTGAAACTTTAAATCAGAGGAGGAAACAATACTTTTCAGCTTGGTGTTAAGAACTAGATAAAGAATATATTGCAGTGAGCAGAGGGTGTCGTGTGTTTCTGTAGCAGCAGCTTCTGCAAAGCGCGCAGTAATGTCAGATGCTCTTTTTTTAGGCTTCTGATGCTGGATTGAAACCCAACGCAGCATCTTGCCAAAGTGCTGTATATGTCCTTTTAATCACAGGTGACTCCTATGATAGACACAGGAAAATTATTAGTGGTGTTGTTCCATTCTACTAGTGAGACATTGCAAACCTGAAACAGTGCATGATTTGATAATAAATAATGATCAATTTATTTGTATAGCACTTTGCAAGCTGGGAGCATAAAATGTTTCCCATAAACAATCTAAAACAATCAGAAATAAAAAGAAAGAACAGCAAAATACACACACACAGTTGAAAGACTGAATAAAAAATGTACAAATCAATCAACCAGGAGGTAGAACGAATGAAACTATTAAAATAATCTTAAAAAGAGGTGTTTGCACAACAGAGCTGTATTTTGTAAACAGATAAAACTAGATGTCAGGTAAAAAAGCAAGTCTATAAAAATGTGTCTTCAGACAGGATTTAAAAGCAGAAACGGTGTTAGCGTTTGAATACTAAGTGGAAGACTGTTCCAAAGAGGTGCCAGCACAGCAAACATTCGATCACCCTTTGACCTCACCCTGGGCTCTTCAACAGCTAGAAGGCCTAGGCCTTTATAAACAGTAACTAGTTAAAAGTTCACTTATGTACCCTGGCGCCTGGCCATGTAAAGCCTTATAAGTTCTGAGCAGGATTTTAAAATGGATTCTAAAACAAATTGGTAACCGGTGCCGGGATGCTAAAACTGAGATGATGTGAGAAGAGCGGTTGGTCTTTGTTTGAAGTCTGACTGCACATTGTGAAGTGAGCTGCATCTCAGGCACTGAGGTAGGTAAACAAGGTGACACAATAGTCCAGGCATGAGAAATAAAATCATGAGTAATTTTCTCTGTAATGCTGAAAGATAAAATTACTCTGATCTTTGAAATATTTGGTGTTGGTAGAAGCATGATTGTACCAACGTTTGTGTTCTGCCCACTGTCAAAGATAACACCCATGTTCTTTGCAGTGGCCTTGATTTTTGAGAAAAGGGGACCAAACTGTGGTGGAACTTGATTATGGAGGCGCTCGGGCCTGATGATAAGCACCTCTGTTTTATCAGAGTTCGACTGCAAAAGGTTTTGGGCCATCCAGTCTCTCACGTCAGCTATGCAGCTCTGTAGTGTGGCTACTTGCTTTCAACATTGCATTTTGATCATTCTCTGTGAAATGATCGTAGTCCTGGAAAAATCTCCAGTCTTCTTCCAAAAGAGCTTGCAAATCTATACAAGTCCCGCTCTGTGACTACATGTTCTCTGCTTTGGCGCTGGCTGACTCCAGAGACAGTGTTGGTGACAAAGCAGTGAGCTTTCAGACGGAGCGTGAGTGTTTCTTGAGTGGCTCGTCTGAAACACGGGTCAATACAAACACTCACCTGCATATCACAGACAGTATCACTGAAAAGCAAAGCCTCTGCATAACTCCCAGGATTTTATTGGCTGTCATGTTGATTTTTTGCTTGTTCTGGGATTAGCATAGGCCTCAGCGTGTTTTTGTGACTAATGGTCTGTGTTTTCCGGCTGTGAACTCAGCAGCCTGAGAGCCCTGAACAGTGCTACACATCAGTGTTTGAAGTCCCCCCACCCCCCGGGTTGTGCCTCTGGGTCCTGCTGCTAATGCAGCCCCAGCACCTTTCTCTCTCCATCTCGCAGAGCAGAAGCTCTCCTTTACATACAACCATGTTTAGCACTCCTCTCCTCCTGCACCCTGTTTGACCTCCACTGTAATCTGCTCGACTCCAGCCAGCCTGTCATCCCCACCTGTGGCCCGGCCTCGACTGATGGCTAAAGCTTGTTAACACCGAAGACACATTTGTGCAGTTAGCTGGGAAATGTTGAGGGTGGCAAAGGGAGACTGTGATCAAAGGACATGGTGCAGCAGAGGAAGAGGTCGCACCTCTGAGCCACAGTTGGAGCCTCGAGAGTTGGCAAACTTTTCACCCAGCTGACCCAAGGACATCCTCTCCTCTGGCCAGACAAGTGTTGGTCCCTGTTAGTGTTCACCAAGACCACACAGGAACACTTTTAAGTGAATACATCACTGGAGCGTCACCATGGAAACTTCTAATGTGTTTTTTAAATAAAATATTAATTTAACGTGTTGCTCGAGAAAGGGGTATTTGTTGGTGGAATGGTGTTCCTACATTTGAAGCCATCTCATTTTTCTCAACCAACACCACCTTGCCTCCGAGTAAGCCAGATTTGTATTTCCTGGCATTTGCCTGCAACACATTCCTACCTGATATCCTCTCAGATTGAAAGGAGGGAAATTGGGGCTGACTGAAGGGATAAGTTTTGGTGGTGGAAGGACAGAGGCAGAGCGAGATCTGGGTGAAAAAGATGTGAACCCAATCTGCCATGTGTTGACTGTACTGATTAGGGGCTTGTGCTAAGAAGAGCCTCTCTATCCCCTCATTCCTTCTGTTTACTTTGAGCCTCACCACCCTTCTCAACACAGGCATCACCGCAACCAGAGTGGCCTCCTCACCCTTCTCTTCTCAGCTTCAGCCATATCACCTGCATCACTGGAAGCACAAGTGCTCCTTTGTCTGCCACGGTAGTCAAATTAAAAAGATGATAGCTTAACTGGGGACAGAAGTGGGTTGTTAATCCATTAGAGAAAGTGCAGTAAGCAGTGTGATTGCTAATAACAGGAGATCTGTGACACGCCTGAATATTTGCTCGATTTACGCCGGTCTGACAGCTTTTCGTGTGTGTATATTTGTGGAGACGGGTGGAGAGCTGATGCAGACTCAGCCCATTAACAGCCCCAGGGTGACTTGAGCAAAGTCCAGCTAATGTTTTGGGACATTCAAAAGGCCTGCAGGGGGGAGACGGGAGCACAGAGGTGGGCTGAAAGCAAACTAGAGATCCAGGGAATAATAATAAATAGATAAATAAGTGGATGGAATGGCATGAGAGAGGCTAGGGAAATGGCACATCTATTCTCACGCAGCACGTTTGTTTATTTATGGTGCCTGACGGGCCCAGTCTGGGAGCCGGGTGGGGGCTGGGGGACTGTGAGCGAAGGCTTTCCCTCTCAGAGCTCGGCTCCCTAGCTTTCATTAAGTGTCATTACCAGTACTTTCAGAAAGCTGGCCAGGCTGAGACCTGACATCCCCTCTACAGATAGTTGGCTATGCATATGGATGGATTTCTGATCCCTCTCATCCACCACTGAGGAGGGAGAATTAGGCCAGCGAGAGGGAGAGCAGGGGGCTTAAAGGGTGCATCCATATCTGACTTTAATGGCAAAGATGGAGCTATTACTTCAATTGAAGGACAGTGTTCATGCTCGGTTTGTTGCTGTGTATATGTCTGTCAGGTTATCAAAATCAGGAGTGTTTAACTTAAGATTTTCTTCTCTATGACCCTATGGGTCACGTACACTCGTGCCTGTGCCTTTGTGAAGAATTGTATTTTCATTTTGTCCAGTTGTATAACCCACAAAATACTCACAATGCCATTTTTAAAATGTGCATTTCTAGCAGCACGGTATTCATTAGCAATTTGCTCTTCCAGTTCACTCACTTTGAGAACGTCCCCTGATTGATGGGAGGGGGGGTTGTTCTGTTTATTTGTATATCAGGGAATGAAATATTCATATTGTACGCTTTTCCGAGCAGAAGTTATCTAGATTCAGTGTAAATGGTACTTGGGATTAGATTTTCACAGCAGATTGCTGTTATTAAGGGGAAAAAGCCACCTCCTTTGAGCAGTCATCTTCCTGGGAGGCAATCTATTTCTCTTTCACGCAGCCAGAGTGCTGGACCAGGCTCTTAATGCACTGAAGCAAAAGTGCTTCGGTCCGCAACCTTTCACGCCTTCAGCTCTCCTTTATGTGATTGAATAGTTAATAACTATGAGTCGCCTTTGAAAGCTCTGTGCCGTTGGTCTTTCTGAGGCACTTCTCTTCTTTTTGTCTGTTTGGCTGCTGTACCTGCCCATTGCTCAGCCTGCCTGCACCGTCTACTTGCTCCAGATGCCAAGTCGACTGATAGCCCACCTCTTCTCCACCAGCCCCTCTTACTTTTATCTTTGTCTTTTGCCTGACTTGCCGCTTGTGTGTCTGGCTGTCTGGCTGTCTTAGTCTGTACATCAGAATTTTGAGGGCTAAGGATCAGCTTTTTCATCTCTGATTTCCCCTTTCTCTCTCCCCATACACATTCACACAGACAGACACAGCCTCACACACACACTCTCGCTCACACAGCTCATTAGCCCATCCCACGCTCACAGCTCTGGCAGAATGTGACCCTGCCTAATTGTGTACCATGCTCATTTGTTCTCCCTGCGTGATGTGACGATTGCTTATTTATTCTCCTCAGGGCTCCCATCTCACATTAAAATGATTGACTCATTTCATTCACTGCACATTTTCAAGCTTTATTTGATAAGCTCATTTCCCTTGGCATTCAAATCCCTCCTTTTCCCATGCTTAAAAGTTATAATGTTACTGACGCACATTATTATTCATACTTGGGATTGTTTCTCCGGCTAATTATCAGTGTTAGAAAATAATTTTGCACATGTGATTTTGTTTATTCCGGTGGAATTGAGCAGCACAAAAGGGCAGACATTAACGATGCTGTTGGAATAGCTGAGGAGCCAATTGTATACACAAAGCTGGCAGACGCGGTCAACAAGAAGCTTAAGAGGGATTGGGCTACTGTGGAAGCTTGGCTGGAATGAGCAGAGCAAATTTGCATTCTGTTGCGATTTACATCTGGTTAGAGACCCGTTTTACAAATAACAAAGCCATCAACCTTTTTGTCCAATCATGTAATAAGGGAGTGTTTTGACACAGAAAAGAGCATAACAAGCGATTGCTTATTGGGGATTTGAGCGGCATCGTTACAGTAGGGTTTCAGCTCTTGTGATACTGCCAGCTGACAGTCGATTTTTTTTGTCCCTCCAGCTGCTGGATATCGACTGGGCCTTAGTGACACAGCAGCTGGTGGAAAATCTGCTCAGTGCACTGGTAGGTCATCTGAGACTCTGACTTTTGATGGTGACGGGCACAGAAAGATGTGATTGGCAGAGGATGTGAGGCATCATTAGGATGTATCAAAAACTCAACAGTCAAACACAAAAACAGATTTGCTGACTTTTGATTAAAGGGGGAGTCCAGCAATTTCATATTTTAAGCGCAGGCTCCCAACAAACTGGATCCTGCATTTTCCATAATCTCACTCAATGGTGTCTTTTATCAGACACCTGATGACATCATCAGAGTTATTTAGTCAAACTTTGGAGAGCTATCTTTGCAAAAATAAAAAAAATGTCTAACCCAAGGCATTGTACTGTTGCCTTTAAACAAGAATAACGATTAAGTGCATTGTAACATCCCTTGTTTTTAGCCGCCTTAATGTTCTTTGATCATCCTTTTATTGCATGTATTGTCTGAATGAAGTCTCTTGTGCTTCAGCTGTGCTCTGACTACAAGACGAGCTCTGATTAGTCAAGCAGAGAGAGCCCACAGAAGAGGGGAAGAGAGTGGTCCAAGCTTGCGTGTTTCCCAGCAGCCACGTGCGCAGAGTTGGAGAGTCTCCGCTGACCTAGGAGGGAGCACCCGAGCACATTTGGACATCACTTCTGTCAGATGGGGCCTGTCCTTCCAGTCCCAGTGACTGACATTTATCTAGCACTAAATACGCACGTGAGACACATAAAGAGGGATTCATGTTTTTGTTGGGTCTCATTTGATGATTTAAGTGAGTTTTTGTTACTGGTACCTGTAGATGAGAAGATGTGACTTTAATGACACTTTCTGAACATGTACAGTAAAAGCTTAAAAAAGCTTTGAATGTGTTGGAAATAAAAAGATTTGATCTAAATTATAATTCCATATCCGTTGTTCTCTGTGCAAATGCCCTGAATTACGTCAGTGTTTTACTTCCATTTGTTTGCAGTAGATGTAAGTTGAATACATGATGAGCTAAAAGGAATATTTATCTATTTTTCATGATTAAGTTTCAGTACGTTGATTTCTACAAAAGAGAAGTGGAGCTCTTGATGTGTTTTGAGTCACATACAGTAACTACTCCTAGAGCCCCAGACACCACAAGCCAATGTAGCCAAAAATCTTAATGAATATGGGCAGATAGACAAGAGATTGCAGCCAAATAAAAGAATAATGAAGGCATCCAAACCCTAACAAGTCTGCCTTTGTTCTTCCACTCCACCCACCACAAGTTGGCTGCGTGAACGCAGGCATTGTTGCAGCTTTGAGGGCAGCTCTGAGAGTTCCATGCCCATCGGCCTTCAATCACATGGGATGTCTGAGTTTGACAGTATAAAGTCTTTCTTCTAGAACAAAATAAGACCCCTAAGCAATAGTGGATGAGCTGTTAGTAACCATGCAGTCCACAGGGAGGTAGACCAAGCACGGTAGTACAGTATACACAAAGTGTTGGTTAGGGATAAGACAATGGACCAGTAAAAACATTACTGCATCCTGCAACACTCCTAAATTTCTTGCATTTACTTACAGAAGTAGATAGCATCAGTTTTGTTTGGCAAAAATCTATTTGACCCCATACAAACCAAAAGTTTCTGAAAACAGCAGTTCATTTTTTTTATAAGCTCAAGTTAATGTCAGATTTGTACAAACAACATTAAAAGTATCTTTCTTCTCTTGTAGGAGTTGTAGTAAATGACTCCTGCTCTTGTATACAGTGCAGCTATTGTCTTTTTCTCGTCCTCCTTTCTTGCAGCATCCTGTCATAGCATGCATTTGGTTGTGCCCGTCTCTAGTTTCCTTTGACTTTTCAGAAGCCATCAGCAGGGATGCACCACAGAGCTCATAGCAAGGCATCTTCCTGGTCGCTGGGTACGGGTAGGTAAGTTATTCAGTCACTTGCGGCACGTAAGGATTAATTCCAGCCTTGCAGGAAGAGGACACCATCCGTTTCTGCCTCGGCCAAATCAATAGGCAACATTCTTTCCAGCAGAGCAGTCAATACGCCACACTTAAGGTGTCTGAGGAAACTAAAGAACACTAGTAATTGTTATTAATGCCTTGGACATCCCCAAGCACTGCATTTATTTAGAGGCAGTCCCCATGTAAAAGACATTCAGCCATCGTATTGTGTACAGAGCCCACAAAGGCCTCCAAGGCTCTAGAGTATCTATGAATAGGAACAATGTTGACACATAAGATGGTGACAAGTATAATATTATCAATTTTCATCCAAAATACGTGATACGCCTGTAGTGTTGGGCTTCAGATGTACTGTGGTCCACCAGTTTGATTATCCATCGTCCCCAGAGGATGAACCCTTATGGCACCCCTGACTTTTCCTTGAGGTTGACATTTTGGGATTTTACTGAATTTTCACAACCACTGAAGTGTCACAACCACTGAACTGATGGCCATAATGTTCTTGGCATCAAGAGGATGAACTGTAATACCTTTGCTGACGTGGAGGGAACATGTAACGTAACATTAGGTGAGACGCGCCTCATTTGTCCACAGCTACCAGCAAAATCAGCACACAATTAAGTCACATAAGAAAGTTTTAAGAAAGTGATGTGAAAGACTATTTTAGAAGTCTTAAAATACTACTAAATTTTAATATATATATATATATATATATATATATATATATATATATATATATATATATATATATATATATATATATATATATATTTGGATTGTCTCAATCTTCAGGATTGTCTCGAATCTCTGCTGCACTGGCTTGACTAGATTTTTAAATCCCACACCATCAATGTTTATTCAGTTGAAAAACATCACAGTTAATTGATTTTAAATATCTCCTTTCACATGTTGTCACAGTAATTTGCAGTATGTTGCAGGGACACGGCTCACAAACAGGCTTTAGTGCACCACTTCACACTGCCTATTACACATTGTATACAAAGCCACTCTATCAGTGCAGGCAGTTATCAAGTGAAGGACAACAAGCATACATCCCCTCCTGCTTCCATCATAAACCACATGTGGGTTCAGAACTGGTGAAGGTAAGGGACTACAGAAGACGAGAGGGGTGTATGTGTGTGTGTGGGGGGGGGTGTAACATTCAAAATTCAATCAAGTGAAGGCCATCTCCAGCAGAGTAACAGGGAGTGGAGGGGCGGCGGAGAGAGATGAGGGGAAACTCAGCTGAAGTTTCCACTGGGCCTGCTGTGCTCCTAATGCAGCCTTGGATGTAATTGGGTCCCAGAAGGCTGTTCATTATCGGGGGTGAGCGAGGCAACAAAACAGAGAGGGGTGGAAAGAGAAAGAAAATGTCTCATTCTTTGCTCGGTGCCTCTGTCCCGGCACCATTATGGGACAAGAGTTAATTAAAAGAGCAGTTGATGCCCCTGTTTTTCTCATCAATCTCACTTCTGCTCTTATTAAGTTTGTAATGACAGCGGAGCTTGTCCCTGTCTGCCACCAGACACACAACGAGGGGGAAGAATGAAGGGAAGGGGAAGGGCGGGGCAGTTAATGTGAGGGACAGCTCATCTCAACAAATCTCACTGTGGTCAACAGCTAACATTCACCATAATCCCTCCATCAAATCTCAGGGTGACGGTGTGTAGTCAGCAGAGGAGGGCTGCACTCTCATGAAAAGGCAGCTTCTTTATTTGGGGTGTGGCAGAGGAGCCCATTTAAGAGGCGTGGCTTTGCACCCTAATCCTGTGGCTCCTATCTCCGCCGCCTTGGAGGCCATTTTAATTCCCTCCATCATTACAGGGACCTTCCCTGGAAAGCTTTGGTAAAGGTGACTGCTGACACTGTCATTCACAAGGACTATTTCAAAATGTCAGCCCATAGCTGAGATTTGTCTCATTAAAGTTGGTGGACTCCATTATATCCATCCCCTCCTCCGCCTGCCACACTCAATCAAGGCGACTTGTAGAATTGAGGAGGTCGAGGGAATGCTCATAATCACGCTTATTTGCATAAGGGTTACAGTGAGATGGACCATCACTGACCAAAAGGAAAGTAGAGTCTGCAGAGGGATTGGGCTAAGAGGAAAAAACACCACTAGTTGTTGCACACTACATGTGAAGAAATCGCAGGCGAGGCCGGCTTCTTTTTTGTCTCTTCTCTCCAAATTGATGCCAGCTCCTAAGAGCGGTTTCAGCCAAGAGACATCAAGAAATGTCAGCCTAACCGTGATGAAGACACTGCAGCTTTTGTTCAGCAGTCTTGTGACCTGAAGATTTACATGCAGCTTCAATAAAGCCACCCACATATAGCCTGGCTCTTCATCTAAAGCATATCAGCGTCGTTACAGCTGAGGGGCTTTCAAAGCCCAGGGATCACTCATGTAGATGTGTGAAATCTGCGGGTGCCAGCGACTGACTGACTGACTGAGGGAGGGAGGGACGCACGCATGCTTTTTGTTCCTCTGATCACTTTCACATCACCTCAGCTCCCAATTGCGAAGCCAAGGATGAAAACAACCATTCTTGGAGTTTCATTATGACCATTTCAGTTACATAGCTCACGTTTGAGTCGCTCCATATTAATATTTACATAACGTGGCTGAGGCCCTGACCTCACCGATGCTCAAGTTAGTTGTAAGAGAAACATTCATGACAGTTGGCTCTTAGCAGTTATGAAGTCCTTTCACAACCAAGTGATCCGTTTCCTTGTTGTTAGTTTTATTTGTAGGGGTAAAACGATCAGTTGATGGCCACTGTTGTGATGATTCATTCAGTGTTGAAGTCATTGTTTCAGCTTCACAATTGGGAAGACTTTTTGTGTCATATGTGACAGTGGACACAATATCTTTGTTTTGGATTGCTGGTTAAACAAAAAACTGCAGTCTGAGGAAGAACTGACAATTAGTCAATCAAAGTGAAATGAATCTGCAGTTATTTTGATAACTGTTTTGTTTGTTATTGTGTTTAAGTCATTGTTTAAGCAGAAGAATTTCAAATAGTTTGTGGTTTCAGCTTCTTAATTGTGAGGATTTGCAATCATAAACGAAATATCTTTGGGTGTTGGGCTGTTGTGGAACAAAACAAGCAAATTTAAGATGTTACCTTGGGTTTTTTATTTTTTGTAAAATTGGCATTTGATAAACCAAAATGATTAATCAATGCTGAAAATGATCATTAGTTGCAGCCCTAATATGAAGCTGTCCCCATGGGGTCTAGGAAATAACAATGGGCATTTCACTAGCTTCTGAAATGTTATGGGGAAAACAACTATTAATCCAGAAGTAATCTGCAGATTCATCAAAATAAAAATAATTGTTTGTTTCACCCCGAAGTAGTTGTCACCTTGTCAGTGCCTGGCATCTGGAATTGCAGGCTTGCTCTGTGTACAGCTGGTTCTTTATGAACCATTCACCATTGTTCTGTTTTACTGCGAGACACTTAGAAACGATATTTATTACAGAGACCCATTAACTAATTTGCATCACCTTCACTTATTGAGCTATCATTCATGCCACTGCAGAATCACCTTAAAAAGTCTGTAAGAGAGATAATCATGTTAGGAACTTGCAGTGCACAAAAGTACACAGTAGTGACTACAATATCAAATGAAATCACCTTGGATTAAAAAAATAGCTAACATTTATTTATTCATTTACAAAAGATGTTGCGAGAAAAAAAAATCCATTTGCAGTCCCCCTGCTGTCTCAGATCCACGTTTAAAAAAAGGAAAAGAAAAAGACAAAATAGAACCACCGTCACTATCCTAACGTGGCCTTAACTAAACTGTTTTGTTCCAGATAGACCAGTCTATCTGAAGCTGCGTGATATTCTGATCAGCTGAGAGGGCAGAAGAGGGCATACATCAACAAGGAAATGCACCCATTTAAAAGACACATTTGCAAACATTTGTTTCGAGGAAAACCACAAAGGAGACAGTGCGCTATTTTGAACACAAGGACCATGAAAAATAAAACAGTTAATATGTTTAATCCAGCGTGATGTTTGTGTGGAGCAAAGCTGTGGTACATTACATTGTTGGAACAAGGTTAACAGAAAGTAGGAAAAGGTCAATTGCCTAAGTCTGCATGAGTGTGCTGCGTGTGTGTGTGCATTAGAGGGTATTTCAACACAACTCTAGAGTCTGAAGACACTCATGCTACAAGTACAGTTAGAATAGTGCTTCAGTCTGTAGAGGAGCACTTCATGGTGGCACACAGGTTGTTCAAGCCACAACAGTACGACAGAAGGAGTATATGCAAAGGACAAGACAAGTTATGTTGAAATTAGATCACTATTTATCAGTTTCCCTCTGAAAATACTCTCAGGGTGAAGAAAATGCAGAACATAGAAAATTAAACGTTTCTAGCTCAGGTAAAATCACAGAGATATCTGTTTAAAATGCTTTTCAATAATGACAACATAAAAATACTGAATATACAAAAACTACCCAGTCGCCCTTTATTCCTTTATGTGAGATGGAAACAGCTATTGGCTGATGAAGGTGGAGGGAGGCATTTTAATGGACCTGGCTCGTCGTTTCAGTCTCGTGCCTTATACAAGTTCTCACTCTAGTGGTCTGTACATGAACTGCAGTTGATTGTGGCCATGCTGGGAGGGACAAATGGCAGCTGGAAGTTACATTGTGTTTGCTTGTGCTGCTCTGTTGTGGTCCAGGTGTGGATGGTACCGAGTCAAAGGGAGCCAGCATGGTTGGTGGGCTCGAGTCCCCAGGGGGCGGTTCTACAGTCCGAAGCGGGCAGGGGTCCGTCTGGGCGTCATGGGGGCCTCGTCTTTTCTCCCTGGCGTGCAGATTTTCACCACCCTGAGTCAGAGAAAAATCAGTGGGAAGACGTGTTATTTTCTGTGACAACATACTACTCAGCCTGATCCTTTATTTCTCCGTTTAGTCAAATGTTCAACATCTCTTACACGAGGTAAGCAGCTGTGGTTAAAAAAAAAAAAAAAAAAGGCTGAAGGTGAACATGAAAGAAGCAGGAGTGGAGGAGAGTGAAAAGGCAGGCTGGTGTCTCTGTGAACAGTGTTGGGAAGTAGAGCCTGACGCCTCTGACAGCAAATCTATCATCTTTAATTACAGCAGCGTGACACCCTGACACTGCCCACACTTCCCTCATCTCTCTCTCTCTTCCTCACGCAGACACACACACACACACCTGCAGCAATTACAACCATCAGGCCATAACCCCCTTCTGTCACTGTGTCCCCCCTCTCTCCTTCACCCTGTTCACTTCAGTAGAAATTGTTGCGCTTCCCTCAGTACACAAGCTGCAAATGAAGACAGTCTGTAATAGTGGGTGGATGACAGACACGGCTTTGACCACAGATTTGCCCCTACCTAAAGAACCATATTGTTGGCTTTACACATTTAAGACCATTCAGTACAAAGTGTGCGTGTGTTTTACATCACAGCAGATCATGCTGCTGTGTTTTGGAAATAAGAATGTTTTTGTCCCACGAATCTAGGGGGTCCACTGGTTTTCGTTTGTTTCTGTACAATAAGAAAGTCCTAAAGAGTTGTGTAATCCATCAGGTCAGCATTCATTTTATCAGTGACATTGTTACTTCAAAACGCAGACTTTTCATTCATCTGTACGTAAAATGTATTGCCACACAACATTACTGCAACTCTGACAAAAAAAAAAAGAATGCATACTTGACTTTGATGGATTACACAACTCAAGCAACTTCCAGAGGTCTGCCAATTGATTTTCGCCCCCTTCAGAAATGAGCATAAACCTACAATTCCCTGGAATTGTGGGAAAAATGCATCCACAAATCTACAGCTGTAAAGACTGCAGTCAAACTTCTCAAACACAAGCAGCCACATAAGAACTGTGTCTAAATAAATTGCTGTCTAAAACTGGTAAAATTATATTGCTTATCTAAACTGTCTAAACAGAGAATAAGGAAAGAATAGAACAAATCATTGTTGGCCTTGAATGTTGGATCTATAAATAAAATGTCAGGCAATAGTAAATGGTGAATGATTAATACCCGTCTCACTTTCCTAAATCCCAAAACGACATTTTTAAAACGTCCTGTTTTTTTTTCAACCATCTGTCAAAATCACAGTCATGTATGACAAAGAAAAGTAGAACATCCTCAAAATTGAGAAGTTGGAACCAGAGACGGTGTGGCAGTACTCATCTGCTCGGTAACTTTCGATGTTCGCCTCTACATACGCATACCAAAAAAAAGTACTGAGTTTTTATTGTTGAGCTAAAATTTGCGGGTTTGTCCTTTAAGTGGATGTGTCCCATTTCTAGCTCTTAGCACTGATGTGGACTCAAAAACGCTCACTCACACCGTTCCACTTTTATACACAAAACCATTGGCTGGGCCATTTGCTAATTCACACCACTGATCTGTGCTGGTGAGCAGGGAGACAGGTGATAAGCAGCCAGCGCACCGAGGCGTGCCCGGCAAAGTATTTCATCCTGGTCGCGCTGAACTCATAGAGGAGATGCTTGTGAGGCCTGCCGGAGGACAAAGGCAGCCGAGAGCCCAGGAGAGCCGATGGCGGTCATTATCACACATCCAACCTCTGCTTAAATCTAATTCTTAATCCTATACCTCGAGTGTGATTATTTTCAACAGATCTGTTACAGCCGTGGTCACACAAACTCAGAGAGATAAACCAGCTGATTAATTAACAATAAAAGTCCTTTTTTTAAATCTCTCTTTATAACCTTATTTCTCTCTGTAAAGCTCACGGATGGGTGTGAAATTAATTTTTTGGTCTAATTTGAAATTGAACGTTCCCCTCCTTTCTCTGCTCCGCTATGGCACAATTTAAATTGCTGCAGTAATGGGGGTCACCCAGGAGTCAATATTATTTCTTTTTGTCTCGTCTGGAGGGACCAGAGGTGAGAAAAGCTCATCATGAAGAGTGAGAGAGGTGGAGTAGAGAGAGTGGGAGAGGAAGAACAGGGAGGGAGGGGTGAAGATATGGATTGGCAGCGGGGTAGGTAAATTAAACGTTTCTATCTCGACGATGTATGGAAAATTAGGGCCGTGGGGAACTATTGTTAGATGAGGCCCGCGTGTGATGAGGAGGCAGAAGGAAAGATGGTTGCTGACTAACCTAACACTGCCAGAGTTGCTCTTCTTCTCTTG
The DNA here is from genome assembly GCA_023238725.1 of Scortum barcoo. NCBI lineage: Eukaryota > Metazoa > Chordata > Actinopteri > Centrarchiformes > Terapontidae > Scortum > Scortum barcoo. Next base: position 27,909,597 of record CM041531.1, read on the forward strand.
CTCCTCTCGACGCGCTTTCAGCTGCTCCTCGGCCAGGGACATCTCCTCCTCCATGTTGCTGATCTCCTCCTTGGCCCGCCGACGGTTCTCCTGAAAGAGCAACATAAAACCGATGAGGAAGATATTAAAAAAAAATAAGTAAAACACTAAGACGTAGAATTTTGTTAACACAGCTGATGGGTGTGTAGGTGGACGAGGTACACTATATGACCAAATATGTGCAGAGACCTAAATGTTCCACTCATGCTAATTTGGGCATTAACATGCTGTTACAAGAACCTTTACTCTCCTGCAATGTTTTCTCCCAACATTTTGGAACCTGGCTGCAGAGATCTGCTCCCGTTCAGCCACAAGAGCATCGGTGAGGTCGACCACTGAAGCTGGGTGATATGGTCTGGCTCACATTCTGCGTTCCAGTCAATCCCGAAAGCGCACACAAGTCAAGTTCTTCCCACACCAAACTGGGGGAAATCATTTCTTTATAGACCTGGCTTTTTGAATGAGGGAACTGCCATGTTGAAACAAGACATTCCCCAAACTACTGCCGCAGCACTAGAAGCACACTAGTGTTTAAATCAGTGGTACCCAACTTTGGACCACTGAAGGTCATTAGATAAATCTTAGGGGTCATGAGAATGAGATTAAAAATACGAGGAAACAAAAATATATATTTTTGCAAAACATCAAATTCTGTTAGACTTAACTCTAGCAATTGCTTATCATGCCCCTAAAATGGTTGTATATATGATATTATATGTATACTCTAATAATCTAATACTGTGAGTGAACTTTACCTGTCTGCTTTTGCCAGCATGTTTGATGCTGTAAAACATGGGCCCAAGTTCTGCCAGCCACTCTCCATCCACTGCTGTCACACACTGCATGTACTCCTACAAACACAAAGCACAAGTTAAACATCAGCCACACATACAGTGTATCATTAGTTGATTTCACATTGGCAAAGTTCTGCAGACGTCTTACCTTGGTGGTCATGACAAGCTCATGGTAGATGATGTAGTCGGGAGTGTAGCCCATACCGAACAGGGAGCTGGTGGGATGGAGGTGACATGGCATGCCTGTCCTCACGTTCACATATTCACCAATGCCCTGGGAGTAAACAGAAGCATAAATAACAAATTAAATGTGGTACTCACAATTTCTGGACAGGAAAATGGGACCCTGTGTGTAGGGTGCTGAAGTTTCACTGTGTGTGTGCGTGTGTGTGTGTGTGTGGTTGAGAGAGCGAGAGAGAGAGATCTAAAAGTCTGTGTTTGTGCCTGCATCTGTGGGTACACTTTAAGGTCAGAGCAAAGCAGGTCATCTGGGTTAATTCGCTTCTTCACCTGGCTTAGACAGCAGGAAAATAAATTTGAAGTATATCCAACATTCGCTACGATTGCTTGGGTTAGCCGGCTACTCATAAGTCAAACGGAGAACCTTGATTATATAGTCATGATCTCAAATTCCCTTTCAGATTTTTGCGCCGTATTAATGTGAGGCCAAGAGGGATATTTCACAACTCTGTAATTATGCTGCTATAAATCTGCCACAACCAGTTGCCACGAGGCGTAACATATTAACTGAGGAAAACCCAGAGAGCGGGAAGTACCTTGAGCTTGGCAGCCTGGTGGAAGTAAGCAGCACAGATGCACTTTCTGATGATATCCCAGTCTGACCCACAGGAAATCAGATTCATCCTCTGCTGCACCATGATGTCCTTTAACTGGGAGCGCACCTCACGCACCTGCACAAAAAACAATATGTATTGAAAGTGGAATCACAGGGAAAGCTGTTGACTTGCAATCAGTTGTTTTGGGGGGAGGGGGGGGGGGCAGGTATATGTCACTGCTGACTGGTGAAAACCTGTCAATCTAACAAATTCTCAGAGTAGGAAGAAAACACAAGTTTCCATATTTGCAGACTGAGCAAGATACTGAAGAGGTCTCATGGGACCCGGATCAAATTCCGCCAATATTGAAACACCAATATAAAGGCAAGAAAAAAATGTTCAATTTAAACTGTGATATTTCCGCTTGATCATCTAGAGTTGCTTGAACTCAGCTGACAACTAAATGATAGATTTCCATCCAGGGCCGGATGGTGTTGATAGAGCGAGCAGGTGAAGCGGTGGGAGTCTGACCTTGCGCATGGCCTTGGTGTGGATGAAGTGCTCGTTACACCACACGCTGGAGTAATTGTTGTTCTTCCACTGCATGTAGACGTTAAGGTAGGTGAGGTGGTCGCTCTCTGGGACCGAGAACTTCTCCCTCACCTGGTCGCTCTCCTCCTCACGACCCTGCAGAGGCAAACAGATGGAGTTTTCAGTGATATCACTGAGAATATTTTTCTTCCATTGTGGAATACTGTTCAACACAAACAAACTTCTAAAAGTTTAAACTATGAAATACAGTATTTCGAAATCCAATCATTTTAAAATATTGTACACTACAATATTTTTTGGACATGACACTGAAAACAAGCTATAAACACAGCACAAGTTCAAGGTTCTTTTATAAACAGCTTTAAACTGACAAATGAGTGGCAAATGAGTTTATTAACACATTAACATTAACATCACATTAACACTCTGGTTACAGAGCATTCATATTATACATATCATTCATCTGAAGTTTCTGGTTCATTTTAGCTCATGAAGGAAACATCTTGCTGCTAAATGCACCACTTTGGTCACCAGCTAGTTGCTAACTTTTTCTGCCTGTCGTTTGGTGTTGTAGTATACAGTAGGGTTTTGTTGGGCTTTTTTTTCGGAAAGAAAAAAAAGAAGAAGCTATCTGTCAGGGTTAAAACCAGTGACAAATACATTTGTAGGCTGGCAAAGCAAAACAATCTCCTAAAAACACTGCAATGCTCCACAGTACTGAGTGGAGCTGCAGATTCAAGTGATAACCCATTGTTAATATGAGAATATTAAGCCGCTATAACAAAACCAAATACATGAATACAAATGGCTTCTTAAAAGAATATGACAATATTTATTAAGCCCTCCATCTGTTTCGACACTTAGTAAGTTGATAATAAACAGTGCGTATTTCAATTATGCAGTAACTGTATGAAATGAGATGCACCTTAGGTCTGTAGAAAATGGCCGGCACAGACAGCATGGAGACAATGATGAGGATGTCAGCACTGCAGCCCATGTCGCAGGACACAATCAGCATCTTGGAGAGGGCGGGGTCGAGGGGAAACTCCACCATCAGACGCCCCGTGGGTGTCAAAGCACCTGAAAGGCCAAAAGGGAACACAATTACAAGGTCAGAGGTGAAGAAAAGTGCATTAGACATGAAGAATGAAGGTGGGACGAGCACGAGACGAGCGATAAGCTTCTTTTCCATCAAAAGCCTGCTGGCGTTGAGGGAGAAGATGGCATAATGTGACACTTATTTGTCTATCACCTTGAGAGAGGAGGATGAACTGCTGACAGTTGAGAATATTTGTGGAGAAAAAAAATAAAAAAAGAGAGAGTGAGATCAAAAACTTTGCCAGTTCTGATTTAAATGATTAGACGACAGAGTCTAAGAAGCTTATGAGGAGGAAAAGCAGAAAAGCAGAGCAGCCAGTTTGGGGCAGGCAAGCCTTAATCAGAGATAATCTGCTGTTAACACACCATACAGGGAATCATCAAAAGTCCCCCCTTATCCCCAAATCCCTAAATCCCCTGGAATCTGGCTAAGGATGAGACAGAAAGGAGACCCGACCAGTCAAATCAAACACAAGATCAGTTACTAGGCAATTACTCCACTGGCTAAACCTCGCCACTACCTCCTCCAGGTCTGTTTGCAGTGTCTGCATCATCACTGCGGCGTCCGTTAAACAGCTAGTCTCCTGCCTGTGTTTGTGGTGTCAGCATCACTGTGTAGCAGCTCAAAGCAGCACTGAGGGGGAAATACCCTCAAATCCCCAATATTCCCTGTCACAGCTTCATCTTCATCTCAAATGGAGGATGATTTATGTTATTGGGAACTACTGTACGCAAGGCTGCTGTCGTCTCGGTAAGGCCTGTTACTAGAGGCGGGGAGAAGAAAACCGATACGACATGATCAGAATGTTTAGCACGACATTATTATAACCTGATGGATAAGTATTCATCTTTTATTGTCTAATTATTTGTATTGAATTAAATTTTTAAATTAGATCTACTATGACCAGAGGATCAATTAGTCTGTTGAAATAAGAATTAATAAGAAAACAGCATTTCTTTTCCAGAAATACCTCTAGCTTCTTAAATGTGAATATTTGCTTTTTGTCTTTTTCTCCCACAACTGTAAATGTTGGTCGGTCGAAACAAGCCATGAAGAAGAAAACGCATTGAGCTCTGGAAACTTGTATTGGACACCTCTCAGAATTTGCTGAAATTTTACAGACCAAACAATTAATCAGTTAATTGAGAAAATAATTAGTGGGTTAACATGGACTAAAGAGACCTTCAGACTATATTCAGATGCTAATAATAAAAGTTTTTCACGCTGTTTATGAAAACAAGACCAGTGAACTGACCAGACCTCAATTAAAACTTTATTTATTTTTTATTAGATTTATTACCATTTTATTAGATGAAGTCCTGCTTCTGGGACATAATTAGCTGTCAACGAGGTCATAAATTCCAGTATATTACAAGCCTCTTAAAAACCTACCCTATAAACATTATATATATCGTGATGTCTCTAGAAATTACTGTTCATGACCCACCTGTGTTGTCCAGAGCTCCCAAGATCCAGAGCTGGTACATGGAGTTGAGCATGTTGTCCTCTGGTGGCGGGTCCATGAAGTGGAAGAGGAGCAAATCCTGAACACCCAGAGACTTCAGCAGCAGGACCACGTTGGCCAGGTTGGTCCTCTGGATCTCTGGTATGGTCGTAGTCAGCATCTCGTTCTTAAAGGCGCTCTGAGTGTAGAGCCTGGACAGAAAGGAGGGTGAGGGGGAAATTTAAGTGCTACAGTGAAGTCAGATTTTTCTAAGCAAGAAAAATATACAGATTCTTTTTTATTTCTAATGGCAAATGAAAAACTGCACAGGCCAGGACACAGCAATGAAGAATATACCCCTCTAGGCCACGTTGTTATGTTGAGGGCCAGATGTAGATCAACTGTAGAAGTAAATTCATAAAGTTACAGTTCATTTCAGGAAACATTTCAGAGCCTGAGCTAAAGGACGTGACTTAACAAAGCTCTCGCAACAGCTGTCTGATGTGGGTGCTTATAATTACAGAGTCATTTGAATGCATATGGAGGTTTTTCAGCTTGTGAGTGAGTGCCTGCAGTCACAGCTAAAAGGGTCTTTGAGTGGGGAATTCTCCACGCAAGCGGAGCAAACCAGCGTGACTCACTCCCTCTGCTCTCCAACACACACACACACACCTCGACTGTACTTGGTGTAAAGCTGCTCCAAAACTGATTCTTCATAGATTTGTGTGAGCTTGTGTGTAAGAGCAGGTGGGCAGGATTAAATCCAGAGATATGTAGGCTTTCATAAGAACTCCAGCTCATTAGCAATGCAAAATGTATCACCCTGTGTGTGTCTATGCCACTCAATCTTTACTTAAGTAAATGTGGCATAAGAGGGAGAGGTCAAGTGAAACCTCTGACAGGGTCTTTTGTGGCACATTTCCCTGCCATAAACAGAGTTAAACTGCATGAAATCCTCTGGAGATTAGGGTTCTGGCCTGCTCCCCCTCTTCTTGCCTCCGACTGTCTTGAAAACACGGTCATGTCGCACATCCAGAGCCCTGAGCAAACCAACCGAGGACGGCACTGATCTTAAATGACTGAAGGGAGACAACACACCTTAACAACAGTTATGCTAAAATGACGTCACATTCTCATGGAAGCAGGAATGGAAAAGAAATGCATATTCAGTTAATTGAGAGACACCAAAGCGGGTAATTACTGTATGTTTCTGCTCTCACACAAAAGAATAATAAAATGAAAGTATTTTTCCTTTTGTAAGTCAGCTAAAAGCCAACCTATGTATGGCCTCACTATTAGTCATGCTCAACACAGCTTGTGGCTGTGTGCGGACAGAAGACAAAGGCCAGTACCTGTAACACTGCCCGGGTCCTGTACGTCCTGCTCTGCCAGAGCGCTGATTGGCATTAGCCTGGCTGATGGGATACACCTGGAGAGCGTCCATTCCGATGCGAGGATTAAAAACCTGTTTTCAGAAAAAAATAAGTGAGTAAAACTATAATAGTGTCAGGCTGAATACAGGGAAAAGACCGTGGTGTGGAAAAAAGATATACATATATACACAATGTGACCTTGAGTTTGCAGTATCCTGAATCCACGACAAACATGATTCCATCCACAGTGAGCGAAGTCTCAGCGATGTTTGTAGCAACAATGCATTTCCTCACACCATCTGGAGCCTGTAAGAGGAGAAAGACAGTCAGCCTTGTTTCCACAGGTGTGTTTTTCTTTAACAAGTAGCTATAGATATAAAGGGTGGCAGTAACTCAGTCCATGGGGACTTGGTTTGGGAACCAGAGGGTTGCTGGTTCAACTCCCCTTACGGACAAGTCTTCATGGAGGTGGACTGGTAGTTGGAGAGGTGCCAGTTCACCTCCTGAAGCACTGCCGGAGGTGCCCTTGAGCAAGGCACCGAACCCCAAACCTGCTCAGGGCAGGGCGCTTCAAGAGGGCAGCCCCCTCACTCTGGCATCTCTCCGCTAGTTTGCATGTGCATGTGTACGTGTATTTCTATATGTATATGTAAAAATGTAAAAACAACAGAGTGTAAATGTAAATTTCCCCATTGAGGGACTAATAAAAGGTTTTCTACTTCTTCTTCAAAGGGAAGATATGCACAAAACATTATGGGCAGTTAAGTACAAACCTTCTGAAAGATCTTGGCCTGGAGGTCAGAGGGCAGCTGGGAATAGATGGGCAGCACGGCCAGAGGAGGAGCGTTCTCCAAGTCCTCCAACCGCTCCACAATCTGGTCTGACGTTACCTGCAAGGACAAGTATGTACGTAATTTCAATTATGAACATAAAATAGAAAAAAAACACTGGCCAGATGTAACCAGCAGGATAGTGCTTGCTAGGTTCCTTGCAAATCTTATTGACTTTATTCCTACTACACATTTATACATGTATTTCAAATCACAGTCTTTAATGGCAAAATTAATAGACATGAAATGTTTGAGTGATAACAGCAGCTGTGTGTCTCACCTCAATATCCTCCTGCCCGGGCATAAAGATGAGGATGTCTCCCACCAACCCACTGAGGTGGATCTGCAGGGCCTGTTTCACTGCTGCCTCCACATAGTCCTCCTGAGGAGTCTACACAGCACAAAACATAACCAATCAGTCCCAATACAAAACAAAACCACTACAATGACACTGTTATATGTTAGTTCACATGTCAGTTTACACAGTGTATCTGTAGGGTGATAAATTGAAGGCTATAGGGCAAAAATGACTAAATATGAAGCCTCATTTTACTGTGTTTATATCTGTCATATACATTTCTCTTCTATCAAGGTTAAACACATATTTTAAAGGTTAAAGATTTCATTACGATCCAAGATTATTGTACTTTGAGAAAACATATGTTATGAGTGTTATTAAGACAGACAGAAACATACCTTGCTGAACAAGATGTCTACAGGAAATGTTCTTCCTGGAATGTGAAATATGGGCACGTTGCCAAAAAATGCAGCAAACTTGTCTGAGTCCATGGTTGCAGAGGTAACTATGAGCTTCAAATCAGTGCGTCGAGATACCACCTGATGGGAGACAGAGGACGGAAAAGACATAGTTGAAAGCAATCATTTAGACACACAGCTCATGCAGCTCTGTGTACGTCTACCTATGTTACGTAGTTGTGTACTGACCTCACGCAGCAGGCCAAACAGCACATCAGTATTCAGGGAGCGTTCGTGAGCCTCGTCCATGATAACAGCACTGTAGTGGTCCAGGTCCGACTCCCTCAGTGACTCCCTGAGCAGGATACCGTCTGTCATGTATTTTATCAACGTCTTCTCAGACGTGCAGTCCTCAAAACGGATAGCATAGCCAACCTGCAGGTAACAATGTCAGAATAATCTAATAAAAATATGTACTTTCTTACAGAAAACATTACTGTATGAGATGCAAAGTGGATTAGAAAAATAAACTGAACATTGTTCAAATAAAAAATGACTTGTTTTTGCAGTAACTCAAAGTCATTTTTGACCATCTCTAATATTTGAGTAGTTTCAAATTCCAGTGCACGAACACACGTTTTCCTTTTGTCCACTAGATGGCGGTGTTACACAGACAATGGCTTAATATAGAGTTTGTGTAAGGCAGCCCTCACACTGGGCATTACACAATACATTAATTACTGTAGTGTACAAGCCATTCAAGACAACATTCATTATATGTTCACAAGGGTTCCACAATCAGAGATTAAACTGCACAAAGACTCCTAGTTCATGACAATAGGGCAGAGTGTCCCCATATGTAGTGACTGTCTGCTGCAGCATCAAACAGCTGTCTTACCTCCTCTCCAAGGTTGGTGCCAATCTCCTCACTGACTCTCTTGGCCACACTCATGGCTGCCACTCTTCGGGGCTGAGTGCAACCCACCATGCCATAGCTAGTGTAACCATCCTCATGCAGGTACTGAGTCAGCTGGGTGGTCTTCCCGCTGCCCGTCTCCCCAACAACAATCACTATGCTGTTGTCCCTGCAGATACCGGTAAAAATGTTGAGAGTTATATCTCTGTCAAAGAATAACTCATTGCAGTTTTGATGTGATGTGTACCACTTTTTAGAAAATTGAGGGTAAAATTTGAGGATGAGCGATAAACTCTGGGTATCGATACCTTATGATGTTGAGAAGTTGCTGTCTGACAGCAAAAATAGGCAGGTACTGTCTCTGTTCCAGAAGGCTCTTCTTCTTTGCAAACTCGCTGCTGGCCTCAGTCTTCTCTTTCATGTGGTCTGCAAACTTCTGTTCTGCTCTGTGAGGCAGAAAAATCACCAAAAATTAATAGGGCAGGTGGATTATTATAAAGCAAATGTGAAATGTCATCTAGATCCAAACTTTGCATAGACTTGTCTGGTCACCTGTAGTCTACTTTGCCGTCCTCACCAACCACTTTGCCACCAGAGACGTCTTCTTCCTCCGTCTTCTTAATTCCCATGATGTCCCCCAGCTTGGTGCCTGCCAATTCCCAGTGTTTGTGCTGTGCCTGAAAACATAAATATTCATATATAGATATATTATGATTATGAAAATTAGAGCTTCAGCCTGTAGCTACAAACGCACATTGCAATTTTTCATTTGTCAAGTTGTTTCACCTCACAGATGGTGGTTTGCAGTTAAAATGTCAGACTGACCAAGTAAGGTGAATGAATGAATAAATTATTTATTGAAGTGATGAAGTTAGACAGCACTGGCATTATCGACTGGACAGGTGCACACCAACAAACCCCATTAACATTTCTCAACAGCAGAGGATGAAGATCATATCTGCTTTTTGTTTAGTGCTTCACCACATTTCTCCATAAATATGAATGTAGCAATTCATTTAAAATCCTTACTGGTTTTACATTTTATATTCAGTCTATAAAACAACAATAGCATCACTATCCACGCTTTTAGTATTCAAAGGAATAGTATTGCTTACACCACACAAAAACCTAAGCATTATGCAAACTTTGCATAATTTTGCATGATTTAAAGGGCTGTTAATTCAAAACATATGGGCAGTCAGCATTGCAGATTGTTGTTTGTATAAAATAGCTATTGCAATCATTTTTGCACTACAGTTATTTTCAAGTGCTTTTACAATGAAGAAAGGAAGCAGAATTTCTGTCATTGGCATTTGTCATTAGTGTAATATTGTCACAGTAATTTATAATTTGCTATGTCGGACCCGCTCTTAGTTTTAGTTAATAATTCAGCCAAACCTTCTTGCGTTCTTTCTGCTCACGATGTTTACGGACAAGCTGGCTGCCTTTACGAGAGATGATGGCCATGTCGGAGGTCGCGTCTTTCACAGGGATGACAGGCTCTGGCTGCAATAGAAACACAATCACAATTAGATTTTTAAAACAAAAACTCTTAGAGTATACTTCTGACAAACATATAACACCTAAGGCATTATTAATACGCATAAACTGTAAATCTAGAGACTACAGGCCTTAGATCATGAACTGTTTAGGCCTTGTTTACCTGCTTGGTGAACACTATTCTTCCATCGAGAAAGGGAGGAACCTAGGTTGTGAACCAGCAGGTGAACCTTAGCAGCATTGTCCTCCTCAAAGTCTTCGTCCACCTCCAGCCTCTGCACCACACCACTCGTCAGCATTCGGTTGGTCTCCCATCGCTCATTATCCTGAGACAAGAAACACAGTGTGTTACGAAAATATACCAACACTGACAGATACACTTACAAGTCAAATACACAAATAATTACACACTTATACAGTACGTGCCTGTGCATGCAGATACACACTTCTGATTAGGCTGATAAGAAGCAGTGTGTTGAAGTGTTTGTACCTCGTTGATCTGTCGCTTCTGAGCAGATATTCTTTTTTGCGTCTGCTTCTGAAGGATCTGCTCTCTCTTCTTCACATATTCATCAGAGGTGGAAGTGAAGGGGTTGTGGAACTCATCATAGCCTTCATCCATCATGTACCAATCTCTGTCAGCTTGCTGCAAAACGGTGACACAATTAGAAATGTTAAAAAAAATCCTTTTTACAAAGATCACAGTTTCTTTGAGGTATAAATGGGGGTTAACTGTGCCGCTCACCTTCTGGTCCTCCTGCCACTGTTCTTTCTCGTCCTCATTATCAAACATGATTCCTCCCTCACCATCATCTTTCCTCCCTGGAGAAGAGGCAGAATGAAAAATGTCATTAGACAAACAGTGATTAAATCCTGCACTGTGACAAAAGGGCTTGTTTTTAGAACAGTACCTTTTCCTTGTGATAAACGAGGTGTTGAGCCCAAATGCTTTCTGTCATTGGCCCACTCGTTGTACTTGTATGATGGGGTGGGCAATGGTGTGTCGTCAGGGTAACGGCCTCTGATTGACCTATGCACACAGCAGACAGACATTATGTAAGCATGAAGGAGCATTCGTCTCTGAGCAGCTTAGCTTTTCATGTCAAATGAGGAAAGCAGAACATACAGTGAGGATTTAAAAAAGCCTCTGATATGTCTAAGTGAAAGTACATAATATAATGTAATCCAGAAATGTGACAATGTGCAGCATGGAGCTGATGTGGTAAAATGTGGTTATATCAAATACAAGTAGCCATGTTACGAAATGAAAATAACCTGCAGTGGACATTACCATTGTGAAATCAAGTTTGTGGACAAAACAAAGTTGTTTGGAGAATGTTAGTGCAACCAAGTCACGTCAGTCAAGTCAAACAAACTTTATCTTCTATAAACAACAATCTCATTTAAGCACTTTTATTCATTCTTCAAGATAGATATGTAGGTAAGGATCTGCTTACAAAATAAGGTGAATTTTTTAATTTAACAGAAACCATAATTTGCATTTTGCTCAAAAACTCACAAGACAACATACAATTACAACTACAACTACATAGAAATACAACTTACCAATTACAACAAAAATGAAAATATTGCTTTGACGTGTCTTAGGCCTACTGAGGAATATAATGAATATTTTGTTTGTTTTCAGTCACAATTATTCTTAGTGCAGTCGAACATAATGTTTTGTTATTATAAGTACACTATTTTACAGAACATTTTTCAAGAAAAACTAAGGCTTTGCGGCCAGGAGAATAAAAATGTGAGACACCATGATTGACTGTTGTTTACCTGTCCCTCCTCTCACTCTCTCGGCCGGAGCGATGGCTTCGCTCTGAGCGATCCGACTCTCTGTGAGACGGTGCTGGAGATGGAGACTCCCACTGGGAGTGCCGGGAACTGCCATAACCACTGTCATCCTCTTCCCAGTTTGAGCGTGATGGTGTGAAAGAATCTATGTAAAAACAAAACACGTTTAGTCAAGTAACTGAAGAAATAAAATCCTTCGTACAAGGAAAATTATGAATAATCAATTAAATCAATAAATCAATCAATCAATAAATAAAAGCACATAAATTGTACCTCGGGGGCGATGTTGTGGTGTTAGGGGTTCATCTCTCTTACTGCCCCGGCTGATGCGTTCAGACCAGCCATCTCTCTGCGAACGATCACTCCTCTCACCGCGCTCCGAACGATCCAACCGGCTGCTGCGGCTATGGCTGCTCTCTCGCTCATCTGACAGACAGAGGATGAAAAGTTACTCTCAACAACCTCGACTGATCTGATTTGCTGTCATTACTGACTGTTCTATAATTGTAGTTTCAAATACTTGATTCCTTTTACAATGAATAACTGTAATAATTGCTTAATGTTCTGAAAAAAAAAAAAGTAAAAAATCATCCAATTTACAATAACACAATACAGATAAAGCAGGCAGATCCTCCCATTAGAGAGACTATTACCAGCAAATGTTTGGAATTTTGACTTGGTAAATGATGCTGGACAACAAACAAAAGTCACATTAAAATACAATTACTGTTCTAACATGACCATGTTCTATGACTAAATAATCTTTAGATTCACCTCTTTCACTCCTTCGGTCTCTGCCCTTATCTCTGCTTCTTTCTCTGTCTCTGTCTCTGCTCTTGTCCTCTTTGGAGGAGGCATAGACGCCGTGCTCGCGTCTGTCTTTCTCTCTCTGCTGGTGTCTGCGACGGAACTCTTCACTGACCCCTCCAGGGTTAGAGGGTGTCTCTGAGCCAGTCACACGATACTTCCTATTGGCAAGACTAAAAATAAAGTATTACACATTAGACGTACTCTAAATATTTGTTCATTACTAGAGTTAACAAAATAATCAATGAGTACAAGGGGCACAAAGAAAACACTAGGAACAAACAAGCAGTGTTAATGTTCCAGATTCATTTTTGTTTTTTAACAAAAACCCTAAATGAGGATGCGCATGGGTAAAGCAACCCAAAGTAAAATAATTAATGAAATCAATTATCTTATGAACAAACACAAAGAAAATATACCACACAATTATTCCAATACATTTTCCAGCCATTATAACATTTGTCTTACTTTCCATTGAGTTCATTGCACTTTTATTTAATCCCAATAGTTGTTATTACTAGATGTTATTTTAATTCATGTCACTTTTCATTGCAAGTGTGGTGGCACTGCAAGTGTCATTATGAAATAAAACAACAGATCTGGTTTGTATTTATTTATACGACATTTTTTTATTTCCTTAGGTCTTGTTTATTTAATATTGAACATACTGGCTCTCCAAAGACACGAGGAATAAGTGTTGCCTGTCTCTTTGTACATTATCAATAATTTTTAATAAAGTACAATTCTGTGCGAGGCACTGATGCTTACCTCTCCTTCTTCGCAGCACTGTTCTTATCATCCTCTTCTTCATCAGACCCAGAGTCACTTTTACCCTCCTCCCAGTCCTTGTAGGAGGAAACCTTTGACTTCTTTGTATGTCTGTCATCGGCACTAGCATCCGTCTGTTCCTTGCTCTCGCGCTCCTTCCTTTTCTGTGCTGCCAGCAGATCGAGGCCCAGCAAGGAGGTGCGTGGAGTGGGTGCCCGAAACACATGGGGCTCTGCAGCTGCACTCTTCTTCTTTACGATCAGTCCACCAACTTGAGCAGAGGGGTCTGTCCCTTCCAGTCTATGCATGGACACATCGTCATCCATTATCTGTGGGGAAATAATGATGTGTGCAAAAGGTGAAAATGTGTAAAGCTAATAACTTGTTCCTAATGACAACACCTGTAAAGCATCTCTTTTGGGTACTGCTGAACTTGGGCTGCAACTAACCATTAATATTAATTATTATTAATAATTCTGTCAATAATAATCAATAAGAGTTCAGGAAATTGATAAATGCCGATGACTAGATCAAAGGTGACTTCTATTAATTTTGAGTGCTTTGTCCAACCACTCCTGGCACAGCAGAAAATCAACATTCACATTTGAAAAGTGGAAATCAGTGATTTCTTGGCACTTTTGCCAAAAGATTTACTAAGGAATGGCTAAATTCTTGCAGATTTCTTTTCTGTCAATCAGCTATTGATTAATTAGCTATAAAAACAACAGAATAGCAGAACATCCTTATAATGAAGAAACTGGAACAGCAAACTGTTAATAAATCATTTGAACCATTAATAGGTAGTCAATTCTATTATTCTACTAATTCATCTAGCACTGCACTGAACTGAGATTCAGTGAGGTTTCTGACCCTGGACCAGTGACATGTAAAATTACAAGCTTTCATTTTTAATTGATCATGATTTTGAGTTGAATTCAAGCTCAGAGTTAACAGCTGAAGAGACAGAGAAATAAAATAAATAAATTTAGAAATATATCTATGTATGGTTGTACATAATAAAGAAGTAAAACTATACAATCAATATATACACGTGTGCACTCATAAATTTATACTCACAACCATTTGTATACAACCATATACACATTTAAAATGAAAGAAACATAACAACCCCACGGACTCCACCTTTTATTCAATATTATAAGCCTGCCTGCTGTAGCTGCTTCTATTGTTACATGTGGGATTGTGCGCATGATAAATAAAATCTTGAATCAGGGTTGCTGCTTTCAGTCTGACTGTCCTGAATTCATAAGACCACTTTGTGCGTTCAATCAAACTTTAATTTCAACTCAAAGAGGGAAAGTCCAATAATCTATTAACTTACAACTCTAGAAACACTGACACCTCCATTATAAAGTCGTACCTCCGTTATATCTGACATTCACACACCATCAACATCTTTTTTGGCTCCTTTTGTGACCTCGCCACTTCGTATGTTGGGCCAAGGTCACGGACAGGGCCATAAAACAATGCATTCATAACATTGCCTTTGTTTATTCCCTGTTAGATTAAATTAAATGAGATTTACCTCAGACAGAGCAGCTAACGGCTGCGGGCCAGTGAGCTATACGGCTGTATGTCGAGCAGGCCGGGCGGCAAACGTGAAGCTCACAAACTGCGAGTAAAAACAAAATGTCGAGCTCCACTAATGGTCATATAAAGAGTCAACGATATGAATAACCGGTGACTATATACACCGGGAAATATTTACACAGCGCCTGTCGTAAACTAAACGCGTATGTTTACAGACAAGGGAGCGGCCATTGCCGTCCCACAAGTCTTAGCGGCGGCATGGAAAAAAGTCTTTCAAACTTTATTTAAACAGGTTGCGTTAACAGAGGACGAGCAGTGAGAAAAAGGCGGCATTCATGTATGAGATCATGCAGTAAGCACACAGGATGAAGAAAGCAGGTAATAATAAGAAAATGTTAGCAATAAATACAAATAAATTGAATTTAAAACTGCACTATAATTAAAATTATAAAAACAAAAAATTGTGTAAAAGTCCAAAAAAGGTTATTAAAGTTGGCCAAACTGTAAATAAAACTTTTTTAAATAATAGACAACAGGAATTGAAACAGTACACTTCTCCCTTTCAGACAGCTGACAACATTATAAAACATACCACATGTTTTGCTTCTCCAATACAAAGTAAATGTTTTTTTCTGTGATTCTTTACGACTTAGAGAAAACCCCCAAGGTTTTATGTGGTCTTTAAAGACAGAGGTGGGCCTCTAGTGGGGCTCCAGACAGTAAATGAAGGGGAAAAATATTGTGAAGATCACATAGAAAGGCCTAAAAGTGTGTGATTTGGTTAAAGAGATAGTTCAGAAGTACAGTAGTTTTGGGGAATTTGACTATTTTTACAACTTTCCCTGAGTCAGAAACTTATTAACATCTTGTTTTGTTTTGTTTTATTTTTTGTTTTTGTTTTATTTGCACACACAAACAGTGATACTGCATGAAATTCAGATCAGATGGAAAAAATGGAAAAAATAAAAGAGAGAGATGTGTCCGGGGAGGTCAAAAAGCCACAGGCTTATCCAATGCACCTCCGATTATCTTTCAGAGAAAAACAGACAAATAACAACAGACAATAAAGAAAATCTAAGTTTAGAAAAATAAAAAATAAAAAAAGACTAAACTGATGTAATTAAGAAAAATACAACGAAAAAGTTAAAGACAAAACAGCACACAAAGTGAGCAGGAAAAAAAAGAAACTGGCTCACTTGTTGAGTTTCTGTGGGATCAAATAACATAATAATGATCAAGAGAAAAAAAATGATAGAAAGATTCTGACAGTGACTCTAAAAACATGCCAAGTATGAAAACATTGATACACACTGTAGAGAACTGTGTGGAAAAACTTGTTCTTTAAAAGACTCGCGTGCCAGAAATAATCTTATTGTTGTGTAAGTAGCAGGAGATGGTGGGTACTGAACTGGAAAAGTGACTGCTCATCTCAAAAACAATTGTGGGCTAAGGACACGTGAGTTACTTTTATGGTTTTGCCACCCCTTTAAAACTATAACCGCTCTGACCACATTATCAGTGTTAACAAGTCATATAAACATGGTTTAAAAATACAATTGTCAAAATTGAAGTCAAAGTTTATTTGACAGAAAACTAATAAGATATTAAGTTAAACAAAGAGCAAACAAGCGATGAAAAGGAAGTCAGATCTCTGTCTTGGAATTTTAAATCCCAAAGAAAACATGTCAGCTATCTCAGAAAACTAAAAAATGTGTCACATCTTTGTCTCCTATTCAGGCAAAGCACTACAGGGGCACGAAAAGGTGATTTGATGAAATCAACAGTTCCATTGAATCAATGCAATTAAGTAAAAGCTTTAACGTATATAATATTCAGTCATGTAATGATATAACCACAAAACACAATGAAGAAAGTTTCATGACCTAAATTGTAAAAACATGCACAGAACTCCATTTGTTGTGTTAATCACGAGAAGGTAGGAATTTCTACTTAATCAATTAATCCTCCAGATCGTGTTAGTGCGGTATGAAGAGGTATTCAGGCACACTGTTGGGCAGGGTCAATGACAGGGTTTGAACCTTGTACAGGCAACAAGTGTTTTTTTGCTGCATGAGCAGAGATAATCTATCTGATGGGTTTGTTAGACTTAAAGTTATAAAGTATTTTCCTTTAATGTGTCTTCTAAGACAAGTCTACTTGAGCTAGGTTGTTGCCAAATATACACCTGAATGTGGCTTCAGATGACATAATCCAGACTATGCATGTGAAGTATATGGTGAAGCAATTGCAAAGAACATACGTATGTGTCACTATCTTGTGCTGATATCCTGACGTATCAGTAGCATACATATGTTTCACAGGCCCCCTATCAACACAGAAAGAGGCACACAACGCATTCCTATATGTACTATTGTAAAATGACTTATTTTTCCTTTAGGTCAATAAAAATGGATGTCATGCAGCAGTCATATTACAATATAGCATACAAAGGTCATTTTTGCCTATCAGGATGATTCTCTGTTTTACTGAATCCAATTCTCACATTTGTGTTCACACTGTATGAGGACCTCTTTAAATTATTAACCAGTGCAGGGACACAACTTAAAATTTTGTAAACCATGTAACATTAAGTGGACTTTTCTACAATGTAGCTATGTCATACAGATTACCCAAAGATAATAGGGTTTTTTCAGGCTTTTAGAGTTGTATCTATTCACAAGTGATCCTACTCCTACTGAATGTTTTACTTTATATTAACGACATATATTGAACTATTTCTATCTTCAGTTATTGCAAACCAGCATTTGACAGCCCATCTTCACATGTATTTATTTCCACATTTTATGAATTGACATGGGCACTATTGATTGACTGAAAGTGGTGGAAACTGTTACAGTGGATTCAAATATCCCCAAATCAAAGAAAATGTTAAGAAATGTGACGGATGGCACGTAAAAGTTACGCTACGTCACTTGAAACAGGAAACCGTGTGTGCGTAACAGTGACAGCATTTGCGAACGCCTTCGCTCGTGATCATCAAGTGGTCGATTTTGATTGGTCGACGCTCCCAAAGTCGCCGTCTGATTGGTCGGCCGTCGTTTTTGTGCCCCATGGTAAAGTGACCGGCACGTCATTGGTCAGTTTCACATGTCTGCTGATGTGCCGGCTTAAGCTGTTTTTTGATTTTGTAACCCGACATTGTTTAGCATTTGTGTGGTAATACTGTTGTTTATGTTAGCTCGCGTCCACGGTGACATTAGGGAGCTCGTGTTCGACCGCAGCTAAATCGGGTGCAGACGGATCTACACGTCGTGAAGTGGCGTCACGTCCACACCTGGCTAACAGAAGCTAACGTTAGCTAGCCGCTCAGCCGACACTGGTCATTTCCACAGACGTGAGAATGGGTGAGGAAATAAACGACAACCTCATCGACACAAGCAATGGACCTGCCACTAATGTTGAGGAGAACGGCGAGGCGGCGGAGGGGGGAGTGAATTACTACACATTAGAGGAAATAAGAGTACACAACATGAGCCACGACACATGGGTCATCATCCACGATAAAATATACGACATCACTAGTTTTCTTGAAGAGGTAAGACACACAGCTGGTTTATCTTTAGAGCTGTCCAGATATATATACACACACCAGATATGTAAACCAGCAAAACAAGAACAGCTTTTACAATACCAAAGTGAATTATTAGCCAGTTATCTAACAACTAATGCAAGTGAAGCTCTCCATGACGTTATTGTTACCTATCCTCTATTTAAGTAAAAAAAACTCCATTACTAAATACTGAGCATGTTACTGTAATTTTTCATCAGCCCCTCTCAGTCTTAACATTATTCTAAGCAATGTAAGGGGATTAATGTTGTAGATCATGTTGGAAACATTTTAATGCTGTAGCTGTTTTCACTTTGTAACAAGTAAGAATGAGTTGAGTGTTAGAAGCTGATAATATGAAGCACACGATCAGTGTGTGAAATCACAATGAGCAAAGTAACTGGTAACTTTAGCTGCACATTGTAGAGGAGAAACAAAGCACATTACAGTAGTATCAAGTAGCGTAAAATGGAAATGCTTCATAGGTCAGTACCTGAAAATTGCAGTTCTTGTAAAACTGATAATACTTTGTTACTTAGTACTATTATTAGTATTATTTAAAGACTTTCTTCTTGCTTTGGGCTAGTCAGTAGATTAATCAAGTATCGAAATGATCTGTATGTAATGAACTAAGTATCGTGCAAACGAGAAATGACATTAAATGAAATTTCTCAACAGTATGTTTACCAATTCTATGCTTTCAGCATCCGGGAGGTGAGGAAGTTTTGCTGGAGCAGGGAGGTGCCGACGCCACAGAGAGCTTTGAGGATGTGGGTCATTCCACAGACGCCAGGGAGATGCTCGAGCAGTACTACATTGGGGAGCTTCATATGGTAAGATGAGGCCTCTGTGAACTCTGAAAGACCTGGTTTCCTGTCAGTAGTTGATGATTTCCACAATCCTCTGTCAAATACTGAAGTTAAACTTCTCACAAATGATTATCACTGCTTTAGTCTCAGCGCAATTACTGTGTCACCAGCTCTCTTTGAGAAAAACAGAAATCAAAAGGTAATTGGATTGTAGGGTCTTTTAGACAAGGTTGTCATTTGAACACTAGTTCTGTAATCACAGAGAGATGTTTTTTGTTTTTTTTATTTTATCTAACAGCTAAAAACTGTAGCCACTCACCATTTAGTCTAGACTTCCAGCTTTAGTTATTTCCTGGTTTTCACTGCCCATTGTTAAGAAAAAAATGTGGAAATATTTAGGGATGGTCTTCCAAATAAACTGAGCAAAAGCTGATGCTGCAGTCGTAGATGGTGCCAGTAGGACAGCAGGCACTACAAATGTGGGCAACACAAAAGAGTGGCTGCAGAAGACCCTGTCCTGGGGGACAAAAGCATGACTGTATGCCATAAGACTCAAAGCCGGCACATGAAAAACATGAAGAAACAAATTCTGTAGTGTGATGAAACAAAAACTTTTAATGGCGTTTAGGGATGAAACAGTTATCTTTCTGGTGTGTGTATATATAGAATATGATATAATTTTAGTGTTTTTATTATTATTACCACCATTAAATGATAAAGTCACACTTTCTCAAGTACACCTTAAAACAATGCAGTAGTCAGGTGCCCATATGAACATTGAAAAAGGAGTTTTGCTCACGGTAATCATTCCCCCCCGTTCATACAGGTCATTAAAAATCTCTTCTAATGCACATCCAGTGAAGTGAGTAATAGAAGATAAAATCCAGTTTTTGTTTCATGTAAAAATAAATCAGAAGTTTATCTAAAGCTCACATGAGGCCTCAACAGTCTGAAATATTTAATGAAATAAATGAAGTGGGTCGTCTTCCAAAGTTAGTCTGTTCATAGAAATACTCCCTCTTTGTGTTACTGTCACTCCATTACAGCTTAGCAGGGAAACGTGTGTGTGTGTGTGTGGCAACACAAAGTTGCACATTCAAGTATCAAATTTCAAATTGACTTTTTATTTAGTTTTGAAATTGAGTTGTAAAACAAAGTGTGCTTTCTCTTTCAGTAATCATTATAACATTGTGTAGTGAGATAGTAATGCTGGTGGGTTTAATCATATTTTGGATTTGTCATAGTACCACATGCCTTCTTATGTCATTATGTTCAACATGAAAGACACACCGCTTTGCAACAATCAATGTATTAACATTATTACATTAATGACAGAATTCACAAGACTGTTGAGGGTGGAAGTCCTTGCTGTCTGTCTGTTTGTCAGTATACCACACAAAATGTTTACATGTTGTCATATTCAACTTTTCACAAAACAATACATGTGATTGTGTTTAGCAGCTGTCTGTTGCTTTTGCTTGTCACATTTTTCCTCAAATCTTGACTGCAGAATGAAAGTGTGAATATCACACTTGTGATCTTAATGTGACTATCAGAAAGATGAGTGTTTGATGTGTTTAATATTATGTAGGATAACTAATTCATATTTGGATTTTGACATTGGGCATAAACACAGATCTTGTAATTCATATGAATACATCTGAGTTTTGATCAATATGTACTCCCTGAGAAACTGACTTTATTCTTGGCTTATGTATGAGTGTAATCAGCTGTCACATGAAGACAGTAATACTAATTTAATTATTTTCCTTGCAGGACGACAGAAAGAAGGAGCCGGCAAAGGTAAGGACTTTTATCTGATTATCTGATCTTGACTTAACTGGAACAGAAGAGTCACTGAAGAGAATTTACTATGATGATAGTTTGTTCCTAAATCATTGTATATCTTTTTTTTAATGTGTGTCCTTTTTATGTGCTACAGGTGGTACATGACACAGCTTCAGGAGACTCCAGGTGAGTTGTCATGATGCACACCATGTGTCAGGCTCCTTGTTTACTGTTTCTTGCTGCAAACATTAACCTCAGAAAATACTTCTGGAAATAGAAAGTGAGAAGAAAAACAGGGAGAAAGTGCAAATGACTGTATATGACTCCCTCTAAATGTGTGAAAACAACTTCTGAAACGTACAGATTTCTGTATTATTGATTTATTTCTTTAAATGATCAACATAAACATTAATTGGGGAAAAAAAGCAACGAGCCATTACTGTATAGAATTCATATTGTTCCATCATTTGTTGTGTCCACTTAAATTGCTCTGGCTCAGAAGATTTATACTTGATTTGTTTTTTATTCCCAGCGGCTCCTGGACCACGTGGTTGATACCTGCTATTATTGCAATTGTTGTTGGTGTCGTGTATCGCTACTACGTCTTTGAACCCAAGTCCTCTTGAGTTCTTCATCTCATTCTTTTTCATCTGGAGGCCTTGAAATGTTTGACCAAAACCTCCTCACACTGAACGCACTGAAAAAGGAGGGGAGCAGTTTGATAAAGTACTTTTGTCCTTGTCCGTCTACATAGAGTGCACCAAATAGACAGTTGGGCAGAGACTTTATTAAGTTGTCTGCCATCGGTTTTGTATTTCATTGTCACTATGCCTGTCGTCATTAATGTTAAATATTGTCTTGAACTTAAGTTTCCATATGCATTTGACCCAGTTTGGTCTCGGTATCTTCATTGCCCATTTGCCTGTTTAGAGAGGTTTTCTACAGCTTGATTTACAGACACCATCATCGCACAGATGGAAACATTGACAGAGATGTTAGTATGCAGGACGGTGGTGAAATCAGAGTACTCCGTTGTACTTTTTACACTGAATTATAACTTCTAATGCATTTTCTTACTTTTAATAAAGCGAGAAATGTTACTGTTGCCTGACGGTAAGAATCATGAGTTTATTCCATTCACTCCTTACAGTTTAAGCAATGCTTGAATGCTTGTCAAATCTATTTGTCAGTTCCCTTTTAACAGCAGCAGTGAATTGTATCATATCTGTGATTATTTAAGGTATAATATGTTCTGACTGGTCCATTTTTTTTCCTACAGTTTTCTTGTCAGGAATTTGTCTAAATGTACAAAATACCTGATCAATACATTAATTTACGTAGAATGTAATAATACGATAATATTTTATTACCCAGATACAATAGTTAATAGTGAATAAAAGAATGAATACCCTTGAAAGAAGAACAGAAGTTTATTTGATTTTTCCGTTTTTAAATTGTATTGGTCCTCACTGCCATTTGTTATTTTACTGATTCTTTTTGTTTCATTGTAATGCATCTTAATCCTTTGTTTTGGGGAGTTGTACTGGTACAGGTCACTGGCGGTTTGAATGGTCTTGAATGAAGTTAGCCAGTTGTTGGAGCCATAGATGGGAGTCTTTCATGCTGCAGTTTGTCACAATA
The DNA here is from genome assembly GCA_023238725.1 of Scortum barcoo. Lineage (NCBI taxonomy): Eukaryota > Metazoa > Chordata > Actinopteri > Centrarchiformes > Terapontidae > Scortum > Scortum barcoo. The sequence goes on from CM041531.1 coordinate 27,932,354, forward strand.
CATATTTAATTATCTGTTTTAGTCCTTTTTTAATTGTTTGGGTTGCTGTTCAGATTTTGGCACTGTTAAATATGTTTTGGTTTAGATTATATTTGCATTTCTCAAATCACTCATGTTATTGAATATTGTGACACAGCCATTAGCCACATTACTTTCAGCAAAGCATATGTATATTGCAATATATTAACAATTTACACCTGTCAGTTCACAAAAGTTAAAAATTTCAGAATAGAACTTGCTGCTATTTTTTTTTTTTTTTCACATGACAATGCTTTTACTTGCAAAATTCTGTTGGTTAACTTTGAACTCAATATTTGTCATCTCTTTGCATTTCAACTGCCATTTCCTGTTATTAAAAGTCTCTTTGAATAAAATGAATCTTTCAGAAAATTTAATTGGCTACTCATTGATTCACTGTGTGAAAAACACAGAAGATATATATCCACATATATGGCATGTTATTTGTAAATGTTAATCACAATATGTGATAAAGATTGTCATTCTTAAATATATGTTACTTTAGTTCACCTGTTTGGAGATTCACTATTGTCAGAGAAATATAACAAAATGGAAAAACATTACATACTTTATGTAAACAGTCTCACATGCAATGCTGAGGGAGCAGCTGGTCTTATGTGCAGAATAATGAAAGAAAATATGTAATAGTTAACATTCAAAGCCTTAATCCAGACTATTGACTATAGTAAACTGTCTCATAAGTACAGTTTGCTATACCTGTTAAGAAAAAATGTGTTAAATATCCATTAATGTTGAAAGAAAACAATTTATTTAAACCTACTTAATATATAACTGTTTATATAACACCATTCAAAATAAAGTTTAATTTTTTTTTTTACGATAAACACAAAACAAGATAAAATCATTTCAATAAGAACAGATATCTTAATTTAAGAAAAGCTTGGAGATAAAAGTATGTCTTGAACAGAGATTCAAGCACTGAGTTTGTACCATGAAGTTACTCTGATCACAAAAGGGCGGACAAAATAATGACAGCCTAACCTAGAAAACAATGACAGGTATGTTGGCCAAAGAGGACAGCCGAAAACTAACCTCAGCTCTTGATAAACCCATTATTGTTGAGACCAGCTAGAAGTGTAAAAATGACAGGGTGATCCTGGCAACGAGGAACAAGCCCAAACACAATCACCGGGGAGCTTTGTCATGACACGAGGCAGCTACAGCCAGTGGAGCTACCTCTCACAGTGTCACAGCCTGATGTCCTGTGTGGGCCCCACTGTTGCGTCACTCATCATACATCTGGCTGTCCCTGTTTAAATACTGTCTCAGACCATTATGACAAAGATGACTAATTGTACTGGTAAATATCTGTGATTATGCAGTTCTCCTTTTTTCTTGAAGTATTCATAAACCCAACAATGGATAGGACGTCACGGCAGCACTGCACTAATTTGAAAAGGAATGCAGACATGAAAAATTTAACAGCTGGTGTTAATTTCACTCTGTGGTCCTGCTCTTGGCTGCAGTAACTGAGACATGTGTATAGTAACACAGTTGTGGTAGCAGGCAACACATGTATGACAGCAAGAAGAGTGTCAAGTCCACTTTTCATGCTTTACAGGGTGGCATGCAAAAAAACAGAACTGAATGAGCCTGATACTTGTGCAAATGTAATTTGCAATGTAAAAAGTGTACTATAGTGTACTTTTTTTTAATGCAAAAAAAAGTACACTATAGCAGGTGATAATGTGGTTATACACTTACACTTTCATGTCTTGCACTCACAATTTGTTTGTCTTAGGTAACCATTTCATGGTGTGATACACACATAAAGTGGGTAACACTTGAGTCCTGCATACGCCTGCTCCCCCCGGCTACTTTTCCCGTGGAGAGGAGCAGGAAGCAGTGATTGAAATTAAAGCCTTTCCATCTGCAACCTCCACAAGAGCCCTCACAGCACAGAGTGGCCATGGCCGGCACACCACGGCGAGCACAAATCAACACCCAGTGATTCATCCTTTCTAATCAGGTGGGGTATATCAAGAAGTGGATGCCCTCTTGTTACATAAATCAATTAATTCTTTAAAAACAATGAAGCATTTTAGTTATTCTTAAAAAGACTGATTATGATCCTGCTTGTGTTGGGTTTCTTAGATGAACATCAATGCCACCAACAACTTGGTTAAAATACACACTCAGTAATATAAAATGACATCAATTAATCTTATTTAGCACCACGTTAACAAGTCAGAAATGATTACAAATGTACTGAAGTTTAAAAGATGTCATGTTCTTTTCACCATGCCATTCTCAATGTGGACACAAGGTGGCACTGCAGCCTCAAGATGTTTAAATGTCAGCCGTTTCTGTTGGCCTTTACCACAAACACTGGAAATATGTATATTAAATCTTACTTGTGCGCCCACTCCAATACATTTATCGCATAATTCAGCTGTGTTTATCTCCAGGTTTTCATAGGCATGGAACAGCAGAGCAAAAACAATGCTGTCACACATGGTGGGAAAGACATTATGCAATAATGAAAAAACAACCTGCAACACTGTTGCTGTGATAGTGTGATACTGATAAAGGGATGATTTGAAATAATATCTAGAGACAAATATACTGGCAAAACTAACACGGGGCCGCTGTACGCAAACATCTGGGCTGTTTTTGCACTCCTGTCTCTGTCTGAAACAGCTTGGCACTTGTTTGGAAGTACATTCTTTTGTGATCCCAGTAAGCAATATTTAGAAATGATTTTAAATTCCCAGTTGTAAATGTTAGTCTTTTTTTTTTTGTTAGCATTTTTTGCCATTTTACATCCATGTCAGCCTTGATGTTGCAGCTATTACCAGCAGACAGAATGATGAGCTCTTATGAGACAGCATATTGTGTCTGTGGGAGTACATGAAGCCCTCAGATAGACATCCTTCCCCATGACTGAATCGCCTGTCATCCTCAAGGAGAGCTGAGGCTGCTAATGCACAACACGCTGGCATTTCCTGAGAGACCAAAAATCTCATACGTCTGGAAAAACACTTATGGATGCTGCAGGGAATAAAGGTGATCTCTGACAAGTGCTTTGAGTCGGTCAAAAAGGTCACCTATGTATGGAACAGATATTCAGTGTAATTTGTGTTACACAGGACAATGTTGAATTCATCCTTTGTTTATTTAGGCAGGCAGGGATTCTGTGGTAGCGGAGACACACCCGCATACAGAGAACCAGTGTCTGAGGTGGGAATCCCGAGAGGCTTTTGCAGCTTTGACAACAGGCTAAAAGGTTCACTAAAAACACTCACCTCTCATAATAAAAACATTCCCAACTTTACTCTTTTTTTCTGAAGGACTTACAACTATGACAAGATTAAATTCTCTTGGGAAATAAAGTCCAATTTCCCTTCCTGTCGAGTCATGTTTCGCAGCCTGGGTCCTTGCTTCACATCACATCATTATGAGTTCTGGTACAAATAACATGAAGCTATCAAATGTATATACCTGAACAAATTTGACTTAATATTTTACATGATCTATGTGATTATACATATGCCTCAATTCAATATGTCTATACTAATTTGCAAACAATACTGACATCACATCACTTCACTTCACATATATTAAGGAAACATGTTTGTTATTATTTGTCCCTCTAATTGTATTCTTTGCCAAACTAATGGTACCTGACTAACAAACAAGTTATTGGCCTCATATTTTTATACAGATCTGTTGCTCGGCCTTCATCAGTAAAAACACCAGGCACACAATCAATCGAATTTCCACCCACCATTATTCAGAGGTCAAAACATCATGTTCTCATCTTCTGATTATTTTCAGTCATGTAACTCCATATCCCTGGCTCAACCTGTTATCTAACATGGTGTCGGTAGGTAGTCATTAGCATAAACCAGTTATTTATTGTAAAACAAACTGAACACTGAGGGCAAACTTTACCGAAATCTGTTGACATTTCACATGCGCAGGGATTATAATAAATAATAATGGCAAACAAGAGGTCTTTTAATGTTTAATCACCTGTAAGTGCTAATGAGAAATATATTTTAACCCTAACCCAATGATTACACCACACCAGACACACTGTGAAAATGGTACTCCAGCATCTGTTATACCAATAAACAACTTTGACAATACAGACAACTTTTGAGAATATCATATCAAGATAGCATTGAGAAATGATTAAATATGCCAGATGCAAACAGTGAGAGACTTTCAGTTGTTCTAATAGTTTGTTGCTCATCTAATCTCTGCATGCTGTTTTTAATGTACTGTTTTCAGTTATATAATGCCTACACTGTGATACAATGGTAGGTGAGGAAATTAATTCATTTTCAGTTCTCATTTCAACCCCACAAATACACACATTACATAGCCTGTTATAAAACAGCATGGGTAGTGCATGTACCTTGTACTTGTAACTTCCATTTCTAAATTAGCAGCAGTTAAAGCTCTCTGAATTACATTCATATATACTGTATACACATGACTTTTTTTTTTTTTTTTTTTTTTACATATTGAGGAAACACTGCAAGCGTGAAATTCTAGGGGTTTTGCTTACCGATTCCATGTCCTTCAACCAAAACGTGATCATTTATTAATGAGAAAAACAAATCTACAAGTGTTGCAGAAGAGCTTGCAGCTCTACGATCCACCTGACCCCAGGTTTTGGAGAGATGTCCACAGCATACGGAGGCACTGATGTTCACTGTTAGCAGACCATGCTGTGTTTTGTCTGACAAGGCAGAGCAGCTCATACAGCAACATGGTGTGTTAGGAGTGAACAACTTTATGAGACTCGGGTGCTGTGAGTAAGTTATGCTGCCTGTTTTGTTCTCATGTTGTGTCGAGTTCAGCAGAACACCTTTCTTCTTAATGATAGGTCTGTAAAATACCTAACTCAGATTAAGTGAGGACACAATTCAAAGGCATAATGCTTTATTTCATAGATCATCCACAAACCATACTATCTATACATTATCAAACATTATTTTTTTATTATTTATAAAATTAGGAATTTAGAAACAAAAGATTTATGTATACAAAAAGGTCATTATTAAGTTGGCCATTTTTCTCAAGTGATTTAGATCGCCTGATGTTCAACACATCTTGATCATTTCTACATGTTAGTGGGGAGGCCACCATTAGCGACACCAAGCAGCAACCCAAATTCTAAAATAAGTTGCATAAAACATTTCTGAATTTAAGTTTATTTTGCATTATTTTGGAAAACTACATTATTTGTTAAATCAAGTTCAGCCATGACAGTTGACTCTGTTCAGACAAAGGTGACACAGGCATTCCCAAGCTGAATCCTTGCTGAAGTAGGAGATACTGAGAGGAATATCATTGGCTTAATGTCTCAAAATAAACAACCACAGCCTCAGAAGTTACAGAGGTTATCTCTTGACGGTGCAAATGTGGTGACCTTTCTACAGTGGAGCTGCTTAATTACTTCTTCCTTGCATACACTGAAATGCTGTGACTTAAAGGTTAACTTCTCCCAGCTGTTATATGCCAAGGTCTTCGACACACCATTTGAATGGAGGCAGAGGGAGATGGCCTCAATCCTTCAAAGTGCTTGTAATTGGATGGTGATGTTTATGAACAAATGTCTCATATGAATAGAAGTCTAAATATCAGTTTCTTGTGATGGACTTACTGATTAACCTCAAATGTGTGAAGTGAAATATTTTGACCTCAGCAAAGTCTAGATACATAACAGCTGACGCTATAAAAAGACTGATTGTATAGCTGTACGCAGAGTGTTGACAAGCATTTCTGGGTCACCGACAAGATTGATGACTAACCATAAAACAACTAAAAAAGGTGGTTTAAGAGGCCGTCTCTGACTGTAAATCAAATCTTGCTGCATGAGTAAAACAAAAAAATCCAAAAAAGTTATAAATTGAATCTGCGTTCCAGCAAACCTAACACCACTGAACATTGATAAAACATAAAAAAATATCATTAATTTAACTCAAATTATGATGCTGTAGACTGTACAGTGTTTATTTCAAATACTTGCCATCACCAGCCTGTCTTAGTGTCAAACCATTTGCACTGCAACCAGTATGACCCATTACTCCTTTTCTTACCCCCGATATGTAGGGATATATCACTAACTCCTCTTCAGTCGACAAGCCCAGCTCAGCAAGACAGCACAGAGGTCACTGACCTTTGTGGCCTTTATCATGCCACTGGTGCTCTTCAGCTGCACACATCCTAAGCCAAGGTCACCAGCGTGCAGGTGGAGGATACACTAGAGGACCGCTCATGGACGCTGTTGTTATTATCCAGAAATCCTGACACAAACTGCGTCTCTGAAGCACTGCAGCACCCAAGGGTGTCGGCCAGTTCGGGGCAGAGGGCCAGAGACAGCCTCTGGATGATGAGGTGGAATTTCCTGCGGAAGCTTCGATTTATCCAGAAGTAGAAGATGCAGTTGAGGAAACCATTGGAGGTTGGCAGCCAAACCACCACAAACTCGATCCACTCCGGTACGCTGCTGCCCGAGATCGCTGAGGGGCAGAAAACATGGGAGACTGAAGTGAGGCAAGTATCCACAGTACAGCAACAACAGTTAATGCAGGACAGAGGCTTCTGGCTGACCTTTTGTTGACCTTCTTTATGAAAGGGTCACAAATGAAACAGTCCATCTATCATGGCTTTTATGATCATGCACATAAATATTACATTTGCTTTTAAAGCCACTGATGAGCTTGTAATACATCAACTGATAATAACATTAAAAATCCCCCCAGAGATGGGAGACTTGCCCCTAAGAGCGACAAAATGAATCCATCTTAACATTTATAGTCTGGATATAAAAGTACAAAATGAACTGATAGATTTGGTGGAGTGGGCTTCACAGTGAGGCTCACTGGTGTTTGGACGGCAGCACACTTTGAAGTCCCAGTTAAGACTGTCAGCTTCATTTTGCAGGGATTTTCATCCATATCAGATGAATTACAGCCCTCTTTGGGAAAGGTCTTCACTTCTAAAAATATTCAGCTTTGACTCCACTCTCTGTCTTGATTACTCCAAGACGGCACATGGTTGGGGTAAATGAGAAAAAAAGTCAAAAAAGGTCTGAGTCATAAAACTGGCCTTGAATCAGTACATTTATGCCCAGAATCACATAAATAACATTGACAGCTATTTCTCTCATCACATCCATGTAGAAATAGCTATTAAATGTACATTTCCTTAAAGTCCTTAAATTTATCTCAGATCTTATCTTAGATATTCAAATGCCTTGAGTTATCTTTAGCATAATGAAGTACTATGATTATGAACAAAGCCCCCCGTCGAAATTTGACTGTCTCTTAGTTCTCTAACATGTGACCCAAAACAGCTTAAATATAAAAATCATATACAATGATGACCTGTACTTGTCTATTTGCATTTTACACTTCTTCAGTCATTGTATGATCTACTGGCTCCATATGAGGAACTAACTTATTTTATCAAAGAACCTAGCCACACAAAAAGTGTGTTGCAAGAGCAGTTTTCATACATTTCACAACAATAAATGCCATCTAGTCTGGACATACATCAGCAGTATGCATTATCTCCAACATTCGGCAGTTTTCTTCATTCTTCACTGCGGTGTGAAGCAATAAGTTACAACTTTCTCAAATGATTATGGGCTGGTTGATGCAGGAGAAGCTACATACATATATCTATATGTATGTATACGTATGCATTTAGTTCAAAGTTGAACACTTTTGTTTTTGTGCTTAATATGCACACTAGGGCCAAACAAGATGTTCTCATTATGAATTGTGCAGGTAAATTTGACCTTTTATACCATGCTGCTATGAGCGGTGATCTGTAGACATCCATCATGGACATCCAAGAGAGCCTTAAGGGTCTGCCCATCTATTATCCTCACCGATGAATGGGCTACTGTATGTTAGAAGCTATTTTCCAATAGGAGTGTCAACAGATTTAGGCAACGAGCGAGACCCTGTCATTTTTTAAAGCTTTCCTCCCACACTTTAAAGATTTATTCCCTCTGACCCATTGCTCACCATTGTAGATCATAGCTGCCATGCAGGGTGTCCAGCAGGTGTAATAGGCTGCCATCACAGGCACGAGCACCCTGGATGCCACGTTGCGCCTGCTGCGATGCTCGCAGCCATATTTGCGAAGTTTCAACCTCTGTCTCTTGGCGGCACACCACACTCTCAGGTTTGCGTACGTCATGACAATGGAGCAGGGGAAAAAGATGAAACCTGTCAGGCTGAGGGAGTACGCAACATTGGTGGAGTAGGACGGGTTGCAGACGAGGGATGCAGTAGAAAAGTGCACCTCAATGATGCCTCCTGGAAATGATATTGGCCACAGTAGGAAGAGGGGGAAGCACCAGGCGAAGGCGATCAGGAGCAGAGCCCTTCGTCTTGTCATCAGAGACGAGTACTGCAGTGGGTAAAACACGGCCACGTACCTCTCCAGGCTTATCGTGGCCAGGGTGTACATGCAGGTGGAGTACACCGTGGCGTTGCAAAAGGCCACGATGTGACAAAGGGCATCCGGCCCTGTGGTGTAGTCCTTTAGCAAACTCACCCAGAGGTTCAAGGGCATGACCAGCAGTCCAAACGCAGAGTCTGCAGCAGTGAGAGAGAGGAGAAAGTACCGAGAGTTTCTTGACCAACCAGCCACGGAGGATGTGATAACCAGGAGAACTGCAATATTTCCCAAAGTGATCATCACGCCCAAAACGATTATTATGCTTACTTTGAGGGAACGGTGGGTCAGCTCCTGCAGTCTCTGAGGGTCCACACCTGACAGGTTGGAGTCGTCAGAGGTGGAGAGGTTAAGTGTCGGGTACATTTTTCCTCCTTAGAGTGGCATGAGTGCAACTAAAACATGAGGCATGTGGGGGCAAAAAAAAAAAAAAAGTTTTGGAGGACACAAAAGATGTGAGCAGAAATGTTAGAGGTTAGAAAGCAGAGCTGCAGCTGCTGGGAGCCTTTCACCTCAACAATCAGAGGCACACCTGCTGCAATCAGTGCTGGGTGCTACCAGTGGCTTCTCCCAATATCCACTGCAGCAGGATCACCTGTTCTTGGTGTCAAAATCACTCCTTTGTCATTTTAACTATTTTCATTTAATTGTGTAGACTGTATTTTTTATTTTACTTTAAAGGTCATATAATAGATTTAAGCAGTCGTTCACTGTGTTTCTACAGTGGGATACTATAGCATACCACTTAATAACATCCTCCAAAACAGAAATTACTACCACTATTTTATTTGTTTTTTGTAAGAAATTAATATGAGATATATCATCCAAAGTGAAGACCTGAAAAATCATCCCGAAGAGGTAAACCGGAACATAGATTGGGAATGGCAGGTACAACCCTTCATCAGTCCAAAATGGTGAAAACTAGTCTTGGTTAACTTAATTTATGTACATCTTATTATTTTTTTCTGTGACCGTCTATACTTAAATGTATTTATTTCTGTTCTTGTGCTTCTGCAACAACCAGATTTCCCAAGTGGATATCAATAAAGGTGTGTCTGTTCTTATACTACTTTAAGAGACTCACTATGCACATTCTGCAAATGTACATTTGATTATGAGTTTTTGTATTCATACCTTTGAGTTTAATATCTAATCAGGAAAGGATATTTATAGGGGAATGTACCAGGAAGAAGCTTCAAGTATCAAACAAGGGGTGCTCATAAGGCCTTCTCTCAGGGAGGGGCTGGAAGGCTCACTGTCATGGTTTGGTATAATGCATACATTAGAATTTTTTTCAGGCATATCTTAATACTATCTACTACTTAATCTACATGCCATATCTATGTTAAAAGATTCCTCGTGCCTCTACTAGCTGTGAGGAAATCTCCTTCTAGTGTGACCAAAGATTAAAATGAAAATTCTCATCCATTGTTCAGCACTAAAACTCATTTTGAAGTTAAGCCAAAACTAATGTGAGATATCAGCAGTTAGAGTTCAGTAAATCAGTCAGTCAGCTAAATGTACTTATGGTGTGTCAGTAATGTACTGAGATTGACAAAACAGATATGAACCTATCCTTACAGGTAGTATTTAAGGTTACTGTTGGATTCTGTTTCAGTGACATGCTCTTGATGAAGTTGGCTTTGGGTATCAGCACATCAGGAATCTGCCGAATCTTTACAGTGAGCATTTATCTGTTACACAGAAGGTACTGGGTCAAAACACACTTCAGTGATAAAATGTGGAAGCTAACCTGTATGCTTTCTCTATGACTTTATTAGTAACAATTAGCCAGACAGCTTCAGCCCTGCAGGGCTTTCATCACATCCAGTTAGGTTGTCTCACTAATTAGAATCAATAATGGTGTGATGAGAGAGTAAAATGTGGCCTCTACAGATTAAGAACTAAATGTACCCAATATTTCCCATGAATAATTCAGATAAACAGAAACATCGTAGTAAACAATAGCAAAAACACAGCTTCTGTCATGTTTTAAAAATTAGCACTAGCATTTTTTTAAACGGTTCTGTACCTGGAAATGATCAGGTTGAGGCAAATGCCACTATTGACTGTTTTCAAAGCTCCAAGTTTGCAGGGCAGCCCACCTTGGCAGGTTTCATCACAAACAATAACAAAGAGTCAGTCGACAATTCATCACTATTACGATCCCACAGAAGATGTACGCTCAGTCGCAGCCTAGGACGGCTGACATTTCACAACCAATCATGGCCCAATTTCCACGATCACACACCATCAGTGTCTGCATTTTTCTCCACCTCCTGTTCTCGTGACAAGCTTAAGTGTTTTTGTCTGCACCGCTGAGTGGTAGCTGCCAACTTCCCTCCATCAAAAAATACTACATGACATGAGGGCAAAGAAAAGGGCAGGAAAGATAGTCGCTGACCTTCTCCGCTCAGGTAACCATCTGTTTCAGACAAATTCAGCTGTGTGACAGTGAGTCCATTAAAGAGCACACACCAACCCACAGTTGCTCACTCTCCTGTATCCCCCAGGGACACTAACGCCACACGTGATTTATTACATCCCTAGCAGACAATCAAACAATCTTACATGTCTTAGAGTCTCCTATTTACATGAAGAAGATTTTAACTCCTAATATTGCAGTAAATTCATCCTATGACCTTGAAAAATAAACTTTATTGAAATGAATGGGATAATACTTGAAGTGTTCATCACCAGAATGGAAAACGGTTTTAAATTGAAAATATTAAGATCAATGAAAGAAAAAATGATTGGTGTAATACAATTCAGGTGATTAAATGATATTTTTAACTCCATGATGGCCTCTTTCTGCAGTGGTATTACAGTACCTTCAAAACCATCAGTCTTTCTCTCCCAAGAATCCTCTGCTAATATTATTAATCTGTTAACAGCAGTGAAGCAGCTGCTACTGTGTGCCTGGGGAGGAAATTTTCCTGTAAAAAAGGTACACAGCACACACACACAGAATTTAAATATGACTGTATGTATACAGTACACGTGTATACAGTATATGGCCCACAAGCACAGGTTTTCTGCTCTACCATGGCCAGATCCCCCAGAGGAGAACTGACAGCTATCTGTGTTTGATATATGTGCTTCTCGCTGTCCCAATGAGTGGATTTCTCTTGGTAATGTCTAACACGAGGCCTGGAGGAGGGGATGGACTCCAGCTCTTGGGTTAATATTCTCAATCCCTGTGCCCCAGTTGCACTCCTTCATGTTCATTGCACAGCCAATTGCTTGCTCTTTACCTTGTTCTGTTGCATTTTGAAAGGATGTGGAAGCACCAGACTGTTATATATATGTAGCACAAGATGCTACATATATTACTGAAGGGCAAAGAGTTTATGGTAGCCTTTTTTTTTTTTTTTTTCAGAATGGCTATGCCAGGTTTTTCTGTAAATTGTTCAATTTTTGCTCAGTCCACAATTAAGTGGTTCATCAGGTAATGTAAAGCAGATGTAGCCTGACATGTTGTGGTATTTTTAAACAGTAACCTAATGCACATAAAAAAAAAAGAAAGAAAAAGAAGAGTCTGTCAGTCTGAGCCATTCTCCTCTCAGCTCATTCATAAATCTGAGTGTTTCTGTGTGGCTCAAATCATGAGATGTTTTTATGTGACAGTGGGTGAGTGTTTGTGTGCGTATGTTTCTATGTTGGGTCTACATGTGTGGGTGTGCGCACACAAACACAAAGCAGTACTTGCCCAAAGGTGCATGTGCAAATGTAGTTGATCTCATGTGAACATGAGTGAGATGTGAGAAGATGAATTTGTACATGCTTGCAATTGAATATCCTGCGTGTGGGTGGACTCCTCCATCAGCCACCTACTGTACAGCACTTTTCTGATGTGGAGGAAGGTAGCCATTGATTTGATCTGTCTGTGCATGTGTACTTGTGAGTGTGTGTGTGTGAGTGTTTGTGTGGGCAGTAACACTATCTAATTCTACCAGTGAGGGCTGATGCATGATGTTTAGGAGAGATAGTATAGCAGGGCGGTTTGATGGGCGATTGTGTGAAGACTTGAAGTCTGTCTTGACAGTCTGTCTAACTGATAACAGGGCTCTGCCAGCACAGACAAAACCAACCTGGCAGGTTGGAAGTTATTAAAGTGGTGTCTAAGAAACATCCTCTGTGCCTACACACCAAAATGTACTCCCTGTGGACTCAAATGAGGAAGACCACCCCGTGCTGTGTGCAGAGATAAGTGCAGAAACTGAATGTAGACAGTACTTTAAGTGGACCGCTTATACATATTCATGCAGAGGACAGAGGAAACAGATATTCAGATTAGACCAAACAATTTCATATAAACATTATTATACAGGTCCACTGCTGTATAATCCTCCTACTCTTGGACTACATGCTTAAATCTAAAAAGTGGTGGTAATAGTTTTGCTGTAAATGGTGACAGCATGTCTTGGCTTCCCTTTGTGTTTCATGACCACTTTGAGACCGAGGCAGCAAGATAACTGTGGGAGTTCATTGATTAAGTTCAATTAAAACAAGCCTATCTCAGGGATTTGCAGAGAAACATGCTGCCTTCCTAAATGCTTCCTAAATGTGTGTGGACCGAAAGATAGCAATCTGCTGCTCCACATTCCTAAAAAAAAAAAGATCCTGGGTAATTTAAGCAGCACATATTGACCCTGTTACACAATGTTTGTATGTCATAGTGCCTTTGCTTCTCTCCCTTGCACAAAAATACCCACACAGAGGCTAGAATTTCAGCCTTGCGTAACAGCTATTCCTCTTTCATTTAAAAGGCCTGGGTATTGACTATCATTTAAGACTTTTTACTTTTAGTGTTTTTCAGAGAATCACCACTGAATTCAACTAATGTGCCTCTCTGTAGTCGATCTTATACAACAGAGGTCTCATTCTCTGACACGTCACCTTGAAAAAGGGCTGCTGGACTTTGGGAAAGTGACTGAGGACAAATCCTTCTTTGGTACTGCTCTCATCGAGCTTGATACTAGCTTTAAACAAAGAGAGAGAATGAATAAAAGTGTATGAATGTGAGTCTCTTTGTTGGAGCTATGTTAAGTATTCCATCATTAAATGTTGTACAAAGAAAAATAATGTGTTCTTTGTGTTCTGTATGTGTGTGTGTGTGTGTGTGTGTGCGTGTGAGTGTGTCTGCGCGCTGCATGTGTGTTCATGAAAATATTTCCAGTGCAAAAAATTAAGCTGTTGAACTGCCAGACAGGCTGGACCCATTGACTTGACCTTTTGTTTTTTTTTTTTTTGCCAGTAGCTGCAACTTAAACACAGCCACATTCTTTGGTAGCCTTGCTGATCAGCAGCACAGCAGCTTTAGTTTAAAGCCAATTGGTCTCCACTGACCTGCAATGAATGCAGTTTGTCAAGGTCAGATTTCAAGGTATTTCAAGCAGATTTTTACACTACACCTGCCACAGTGCGTCAATCTGTAATTTAAAAGTTCGTAGCTATCTCATTGTCTCATGCCATTTCATTTCATTTTAAGATTGTACACAGGCTTTATCCCTAGATATCAAATAAGCAAATTAGCAAATAAGCAAGGTCAAACCCACTTATTTGTACAAAGAAAAAAAATGTTTTTTTCATGCCTTGCAGCTGATTTTTAATTTATGTTATTTTATGGTTGCTTATGACATTTAAGAGGTAGTATCAGCAAAGTCTAAAATAAGACCTAGCAGCAGCTGAAAGTTTACCAGTGGAAATCTATAAATCTATAATATTGGCGCAGATGACCTTCCTAAAACACCATGCTTTGTTTTCTAGTCAAGCTATCTTGTGAAAAAAGGAATATGTATAACATTTTGCCAAAGTTTGTGGTGAGCAACACTAAACGCTGCAGTTAACTTTACAAGTAAAACAAGAGAAAGAATCAGACAGGAGAGAACAGTCATTTAGATCAGAGGAGAATATGCACAATATGTTTTTAGAGTATCTAGTACAGTAGTTTTTTGAGAATTTGTGAAATCTGCTGATGCACATTGTTGTTTGGCCACTGAGACGAAAACATATGTAAACTTGGTGCTCTGAAGCACATAATGTGAGATGACTATTCTCTCTGTGATGGAAGAGGTCACATAGTCCCATACTGTATTGTCTGTGAACCCTGCCTGGTTCACTCCACTGCAGAGAAAACTCAGATGAAATGACTGTTGTGTAACAGCAATATAAGACCTTGTGTGTGAATTATTGTGAAAGCTGAAAACATTACCAAAAGCAAGGTCTACACATATTGTGCTCATATGTGCTTCACATACAGTACATCTCCTTGGTACAATGATTCAAGATTCAAGATTCAAGAATGTTTTGGTTGACAGTAAAATGATACTTTTTTTTTCTTTTGTTGTTTGTAAGGCACTTGATCATAAATGGAGAATATGAAAATACAAATGGGAAAACCAGGAGAAAGTATTCCTCGTATTGTTTAGAATCTAAATATTTTTCACACTAGACTCCATCTCTGATATCACGTCAGGTCAAGAAGTCAGGCAGGAGGAGAGAGAAAAACAGGCACAGACAATAGCAACAGTAAATTAACAGTAACTTAAAAAAAATATGAGTTGAAGATGCTTGTCTTTTACTTATTATCCTGTTGTATGACCAGGTCACAGTTCAGTTGACAAAACAGATGATAGTACTGGCTGGCTTAAGTCTCCTTTGTGGGTGCCCTCTCTGCACAGCTGGTGACTTTCTCTTATTTATTGGTTCCTGTCGGTTTCTGCAGAGAAATGTTTATAATGTGACGTCATCCATGCGTGCGTCAAACCCTGCCGAGTAACAGGCAGTGAATGACAATGAGCCACTGAGTGAAAATTGTGGCTGAAAAGGCTGCCGATTACAGTTACGGCAATCATTCTCTCCTCTGCAGCTGTACCTCAAAAAATGTGCGTTTATTAACAGCATAATAAATTGTCCTTCAACTACAACTATAACAAGTTTTTTTTATTTGATTAAATGTTGTTATTGAAGAGAAGATTTAAGTCATGCAGTGTACTATTGAAGCAATATTTTCCTTTCCATTTTTCTTTTCTCTAACTAAAATCTCTCCCCACCTCCCACCTCTACCTTGAAAGTCAAAGCACACATGAAAAAGAAAGTTCAACACACAGTAACATTGATCCCATATTAGAAAATAAATCCCAGCAGAAAATAAATACATGAAATTGCATATTTTTTTAAAAAACAGGGAAAATCTTTTGTACATAAATAACATTAAGAAACAGGGCATGAGAGTGAATACAAATATTGTATAGTTACATAATATTCCTCTCCTGTTCGGGGGCAGTTTTCCGAGGCTGTTAAAATAATCGAAAATAATCATTGCCATTTCTTGTAGAAACAGTCTATAGAGCCAGTGTGAATTTTATCTTTTCAAGTCAGAAAAACGTAAGAAAAACATACCAGGTCTTTAAGCCAGACAGAGGATGATGAGGGATTAAGGGGACTTCCATTCTAGCAAAACTCTACAAGAAGCTAATAGAGATGCATATGCCACTATATCAGCATGTCTGGCTGTCAGAGTAGTGTGGTCTTCTGGATCCTCAAACAGTGTAATAAGAGTGCTTTGTTGCAAATTTTATGACAAGGTTCCAAAAACAGAATCCCCGAAGGTCTTTAATTTGGGACAAAGACAGAACATATAAGCTAAGTCTGCAGGGGTGCTGCTGCAGCAGTCACATCTGTTGTCAACAAGCTGAATGCAGCTCAAAGGTGTATTTCAAATCGATGGCTTACAGGTAAAAATCAGGCAGATAGGCTGTTGGTATGAAATAGTGAGACAGGCAACCAGGCAGGCTCAGGTTGATGGAAAAGTCCACAGAAAAACCACAGCAAGAGAGGAATGAAGCTATGATGAAAGAGGACAAGTAAATATGGAGTGTGGCTGAAGGGGGAAGTGAGGACAGGTGACGGGGAAAGGTCAGGTAAAACAGCAGACCTGATGACGGAAATGGGAACAAATGAGTAGATGGGTGGGGCAGCAAGGTGATGGGAAAAGGAGGGAAACAAACAAACAAACAAACAAACAAACATATCCTCTTGACAGCTACATCCCATCTTTACAGATGATTTAAATCAAGTACGTGGATCAAATGTCATATGATTATCATACATTTGTGAAATGATACCCTTTTGGTTAGGTTGAACCTCTAAATATTTGTCCCAAAGTAGTTTTGGGGTGTTAATAATAAGTTATGATTATTAATGTAATCGGCGCATGATCTGAAATAACAATCGTTAGATAATTTGAGGGGACTACAGCTGTGAGAGGTTTTTGGTCTATAAAAAAAAATATCTAGGAAAAGCAGTGATGAATGTTGGGGAAAAAAAGAAAACTCCTTTCTATTCCATTCATATTGCTAACATCAGTATTTTTTAACTAAACAGCTATCGGGCAAGGGTGTATTGCCAAAGAAGCATCCCCAAACATTTATGTTTACAATCACTGTGTTGGATTTCACATATTATTCTGATGTACTTACTTCTGAATTCCAGTTCATGAGAATAAATAACAGGCGGTAACTCAAGTGCAGTCAAGATTACGTGTGTAGTCTAATATGACAATGGCAATCACCATGCATTAAGAGTCTGATTTCCTAAAACAGCAGCTCATCACACAGTCATCTGCTGTGCTGCACCTGGTACTGGATTTACAAGACTCACTCTGCCTCTGAAAAAAAAGCTCATATGTGCAGTTAAGAGGTGGGATTCACGGAAAATGGAAAATAAGTCAAATAAATAACATAGTGCTTGATTGCAAAAATATTTACTTTGGCTGCCATTCAACTCCACCTGAGAAACCTGTTACTTAAGATATTACTTGTAAAATTTGTTATAATCATTAGCATGTATTGAATTAGTGATATGTTAAGAAGTGATGAACAACGACAAACGGGATGAAGTGATGTTGGTGACGTGATAATGCAAATCATAACTGCTCAAAATATACACAAGGTAAAAATTACACTGCAACCACGGGGAGAGAAAGAGCAACAGGTGGAAGGTGGATACAGATGTTAATTTTGACCTGGAAATTATAATAGCAAAGATTTTCATTTTGTTGTCTTTCAACAAAATGCACATATGGTGATAATCCTAATTGTAATAATCAACAACATATTTATTTTTAAAAACAGGCACAAAAGCCTTAGTAAATCTGAACCTCAATTTCTCCTTGGCTTTGATCAGCCCACAATAATCTAATCAAACCAAGTCCTCAAAAGATGAGTAAAAACTAAAAAAAAGACAGAAAATGAAATCTTAGCACTTGAAAAAAATAGGGGAGGACACATTGATCAACCAAGGATGGAAGGGAGAGCAATGACAATGAAAGATGAAAAAATAGTTACAAACAAGACAAGAGTCTACATGCTATCAGGTCTGCCAGCCTGTTCTTTGGGTCCAGCTGAGGCTGATGGGAATGAAGTGTTTAGTCATAAACCAAATTACTGTACAAATCAGGATTAATCTTGAATTAATCTTGAGGGAAACAAGAAGGTTTGTGCAAAATTTCATGGCAAACAAATAGTTGTTAAGACATTTCAGGCCAAAGTGGTGGACTAATGCACGACTGACGCTGCTGTTTGAAGAATCAAAAGAGCCATCCTGTCTAAGTGGCTAAATTAACACTTTTTTTGGTTGGAAATCAAAACATAATTTTATAATAGAATTATAGTAAGTCCAATATTAATTTATATATAAATACTAATATAAAGATCAATCAAATAAATTCACTGTGTTACGTATTGCAGTAGACAAATAGTAAATATATTAAAGAAATTTCCCCCTGGGATAAAAAAAAAGTATTCTGATTCTGATTCTGAATGTAAAATGTCATGGCGCTATCCTGCCATAATTAATTCCCCTCAGAAAACATATATACACACACACTACACACTTTTACACACACACACACGCTCACAGGAAAGCTCTGCACGTGTGTGCAAAGTGCAGTGTCAGATAAAGACTGGTTTACCTTATGTTCTGAAGACCACATAAGAAGAATCAATGTAATGCACACACGTCAACTTTTTATCTCCGGCCTCAGGACTGCTGTCACGCCTAATAACAAGTGCTTACTAAATGTGTCTGTTGGGTAAGATCACTTTATTTACCATGCTAACAGAAAATCAGATTGTAGCTGCCACAGATATTAAAATCTTGCTGGAAAATAACAAAAACACATTTAAAAGACTACTGAAGACTGCTCATCTGTCGCCCGAGTCTTCTGCTACAGACTGTGATAAGAGCCATCTTCAGGCTTCATCTGCAGCCTCTGAAAGGGAAATGTTATTTGCTTTATTACCTCATAGTTTGGTCCCTGTAGTTGTAAAGTCCCAATATGGTGTTGGCAGATAATACAGCTTTTATTGCAAATAACGTAACATTTCAAAGATTTTTCCAGGTGGTGCCACCAGAGTCAATACATTGTCATGACCAGTGATACAATAGCAAAGATGTAACTGATTTCCACACAGTGTATGCTAATTTAATTTGCATTTAAACTTAAAGTCCTGTGTATGTATGTCTATACACAATTGTGTGTCAGTTCATCTAGCTGCTATTTCACAGGATAAGTGAAAATTGTTGACGTGCTGGTGGCACAAGAGGAAAAGTCAAGAGATCACTGATGGGTCATCCTCTGGGGACAATGAACGCCTGTAGCCTACAGATTTTCATGACAGTCCATACAATAGTTGTTGACACATTTAACTGAAAGCCAAAAATGTCAACTTCCTGGTGGCACTTTGAGAAAAGTCAGGAATCACCAAAGTCAGCAAGATTCTTCCCCTGGGGCACATTAATGTTTGGGAGATATAACAAACTGGCTGACAGAAAGGCAGCACCATCATCTCCAGAGCCACTATAGTGGCTAATAAACAAAAACCACTCATATTTATGCATATTTTCTACCTTACTGAATGGCACTATTTCCTGCTTGTGGGTTGCATGTGTAGTTAGAAAACCTGGTGGAGTTTCACACTGTGTGTGTACTCACTAAACAAAACATAAATGAAACAACATCATTGATTCCTCACTGCAGCCATTTAGGGCACATTCAAAGCTGTCAAATATCTGATGTTGCACTCGCATTTTGCTATCCATTTTACATCAGACATCCTACAGACTGTTATTGCCGAATGATAGAACACTACAATCATGGGGAGCATACATCCCTCCCCTTCCCTTCCCCCTCAGTCTACATCCCCTCCTGCTCGGGATTCACTGCTGTTTATCTAAGCGGGAGGAGGTGCTTGCAGAAGAACCCCCTAAGGATTTCATCTTCATATAAAGCTTGTTTACCATTCACATATTGGTGCCCTGTTCACTATCTGTATGAAGCTGCTGCCTTAGTGTATAGTGGAGAAAAGGGGAAAGATGGATTTCTGGTATCCAAATATTACAAAAAGCAGCATATTCTATCACTGAAAACAGAATAAGACCGGTCCATTATTATGTGGCTGACAGTTATATATATATTATGGAGTTGTCAGCCCATTATTGAGAGGTAGCTTGTCAGTATGATACAGTTTTTCCCAAATCTGCCTTGTAGCTTGATAAATGAGACTGGGTTTATTCTGTTTTTTTGTTTATTTGCCATTTGTCTTATCTCCACCATTCTGTCATAACAACTATCTTTTACTTTCAGGTTGCACAAAACCGCAGGTACTGGACGTGTGTGTCTGACCTGTCGAGAGAACAGACCGTCCTGTGTTGGTTGGGACCCCGGTGAGTTATAAAACATGGGTGGTCCCTTTGTTCCATCCAGAGGAGCCAGTGGTAAAGAAATGATTTCACTGTGTGTAGAGATTGCATAAATTCATATGATGGGTTTTGCACATCTCAAAGGTTGCATAGGTTGTTGCACAAATGGAACATTTCTTCCTTGTGTGCACGACAGTATCCTTAAAAAAAAAAAAAAGAAAAAACCCACAAAATTGTAATGCAGCCCCAAGAGGACCTTTCAAAGTAAACATCTCTTTATTCTGGTGAATTTAAGAAAAAAAATGAGAATGTTTTAAGCCCCAAACACATTTAGAATAATCACACAGAAGGATGTGTGATGTAGACTTCTTAAATTATTTATCCATTTAATTTTCTCAAAGACATCGAGGCAAACATTCACCCAGGGACTGTGAGACACTTGAGGAGCTGGTTCATTTTACATCTTTTTTTTCATATTGTACCACAAAACCACATTTGAACACAGCACAAAGCACAACAAACATTTCTGCTGGTCATTTTTGTCCCTCAAATCTGCATCTAAGACATATGTGGCTTGTGTATTATAAAGTATTATAAAAGGGGCATTATGTCAGACAGCCAAGGTTTCTGAGGCAAGAGAGAAGAGAGAAAACAAATAAATGGCTGTTCAAGCATTTCACATACAGAGAAAGAGAAACACACAGAGAGTCTGAGAAAAGTCGAAGACTGAGGCAGAGCAAGCGTGACACTGCACTGATGGATCATGAACAAGCTGACAAGCACAAAAAAAAACATGTTTTGAAGTCAAAGTCCAGCAGACAGATTACTTTTACTGGCATCTTGACAGTAAGCCCCTGTTCACCGATTCAGATGACATTAACCCTGAACCACCTGAGCTGTGGACCTTAGATCCCAGTTGTTTCATCATCAACCAATCAAAAACTATGCAATACTGATCGTTAAGTAATGTTAATGCTTAAAGTGCAGCAGCCATGATACCCTGCTTTTGATCTAAATTAAATGGGTGACGTGGAGAAGTCTTTTCTCAGCCTGCGAGATGCATAGCTGATCATACATATCATGATCGGTCATTTTATCTCAGCATGCTTTAATCCACAACTGCAAGATAACTGTAATGTAATTTGATCCCGAAAGTATCCATACCTGCTTAGAGTGCTAATAGGAGCAATTATGTTAATTGAGTCAATGCGTGAATCACATTTTAAAAGAATTCTTGATGAAGTGATTAAGTTCAACATAAATATTACTCAATAAAAACATTGGTGATTGTGAATTATTTGCTAAAGGGCATAAAACACAGGATTAATGATCTCAGGATTAAGATAAAGACTGTAGATAAATATTAAGGCAGTGCTTCTGTCTTTTCTCTGTAATAAAAACAATGACTGGAAAAACTGGATAGGAAGGCTTTATTAAGCCCCCAGGTTTCACATAAACTAACATCCTTAATCAGATCATTTATCACCATTACTTTTGTTGGGAAGGGATATATATATATATATATATATATATATGACAAATCCTGAGATGCTCACTAAGGAGATGCAGGCTTGATTCACAGCAGTATGTTTAAATGTAATTACAGTGAAACTAATATAATTACTATGTTTTGAAAGAAAAATATTACTTGATAGTGAGATATATTGTCTTTATAATATCAGCAAACAGCAAACATTAGTGTACAGAAACTGCGTGAACAGTAGATCAAAGTTGTTTCTGTTACTTTTAACTGTTTCTGTTACTTTTAACTACTTTTAACTTTACTTTTAACATATAAATTGAAATATTATCATCAGATCTAATATTATCAAAGATCCAAAGAAATCATTAAAATATCTAGTACAGGTAAATGTGGGGAAAGAGTAAATAAGCAGCTTTTGCTAGAACATAGAAAATTCAACTAACATGAACATTAACACAATTAAAAAAAAAAACTAATCAAAATGCACCCATGGACTGCAACTCTTGGAAAACCACATTTTCCCCTTTCAATCTGGTGTGTTTCTACTGTCTACTATACTTGACTGATTTTTTCTCTTAACAATGAACAGGTAATTTATAGATATTATAGACTGATATTCCAGCAACAAGTCCGTTAATGAATCATTAATGCAGCAACACGATGCCACAGAAGCCATGGCGATAGTGAATATGGATATTGGCAGCATCACTTCTGTCAAATGGAGGCCTTCAGTTTGTGCACGCTGGCACGGAGCGACAAATGTGTTTTCTGGCTGCTGCTGCATCCCATGTGTCACAGACTTAACAACTCTCCTTCATCCCCTCCATTAACTGTCATTTCCACTTGTGGTAGCCAAAAAGAATATGAGATCAAACAAAAGGAATATGTATGTTAGTTTACATTCATGTGCTGATTAGTTTGAGAGAAGAGAGCTGCAACACAAAATGTAAGTAGAGTTTCTTAATTACATAAAACTAACAATGGTAAAATAAAACAAAACAAAACAATTATGTATTCTATTATGATTTCTTCTAACCCTCACACAGACCATTATCAATTTTTTGGATGCTGGCTGTAACGTCTAATGTGCCAAAAACAAACCACCTTAATCATTGTGATCATTTTGAGTTGCTGGACACAGGGATAAGTGATATAATGGCTGCAATCCATTTCTTGTGCCAGCTCCTGAGCCCTGGCAATGAGCCTGTTAGCTCACTGGTGTGGCTAATAGGCTCGAGACTTATAACTATTGGTGTCTTTTGCTGCGATGAGTCAAAATATCTGTAATGCTTACGAGCTGTTGTTTTATCAATGTAAACTTTACTTCACAGACACACACATTCATCTGGAAGCTGCCTTGTACAACCACAATGAGATCTTGGTGGTAATGAGCGAAGGGCAAGTTTTATCCTGTTGGTCACAAACCCTCTAAACTCTAAACTTTAGACCACCACTGTCTCAATTGCTGTAGTTTTTATATAGAATTATTTATAAGGCAGTCCTTTTTCTTATTTGCGTATATTTATAATATTTTTACTTTCCATATGTCCGGACATATTATATTACAGATATGTGGGGTTGTGGCTCAGTGATTGTCTCCCAGCAGTCCTGGACCTGAATCTAGATGACCACTGATTCTGTGTCGACTGTGCCTCTTTCGGCAGTGTTTATTCAGGTTTCCAGTGTGAATGTGTTTGTATGTGTGTTAGCCCTGCATGCTGAGTTACAGCTCAGGA
Organism: Scortum barcoo; assembly: GCA_023238725.1. Lineage (NCBI taxonomy): Eukaryota > Metazoa > Chordata > Actinopteri > Centrarchiformes > Terapontidae > Scortum > Scortum barcoo. The sequence goes on from CM041531.1 coordinate 27,955,745, forward strand.
CACGCATGGATAGAGTCTCTGACCTTAAACATGAATAAGCAGGAATGGAAAATAAATAGTTTGTTGATGCTGTGTTGTTGTGACACGGTCGGTGAGAGGTCTGTGCAGTGCGTGCAAGCACTTGAAAACCCAGCACGCTGGAGTGAAAGTATCCACTTCATTTGGGCAGTGTGGTGTCTCAGTAGAGAACACTGTCTCCTCTCAGCAAAATGATCCTGGGCTCACCTGGGCTGTACCACCCATCATCTGATAACGACATACACTGAATGCCTCCGCAACCTGAACCGCAGCGAGCTTGACTGCAGCCGCTCCACTCGTTCCCAGCGGTGTCAGCGGCCCTAGCTGAATTGTGGTCCTGCCCTCTTCTTGGGCTGCAGGTGTCAGGTCATTTAGGTTAACAAGTAGATGAAAAGAGAAACTAAATCAAAATACTCTGGGATAAGGGTTAGGGTTGGGGTTATGGTCATTTTCCATCGGTCTCAAAAAAATAGTTACTGGCTTTTCTGCAGCACTGGCAAAGGGAGTGCCATGAAACTTTAGAGTTGGTCTCTTAGTGTTGTGGCTGCCCATCGCTACTAAACATAAGATACAGCTACTAAACATATTGCAGATACTAAAAAGGTACCTATTGGAAAAAATACATAAAAACTTATCATGATAAACTTTACTCTAAGATTCTCTCTCAGGTTTCATATGATATTTAAAAGCTGTATTTTTGATTATTTGTTTTTGTTATTAACAATATTAAAACAGAACATTTTATTGGTGTCTGGTGGTTTTCTGACAATATTAAAACAGAACATTTGTATTGGTGTCTGGTGGTTTTCTGCGTTATTCAGCCAAAACTAAAGTTGACATACAAAACTTGTTTCCATTGGGTTTCACAGTCATTGTATGCAGAAGAAGTCATTAAAGTATAGTGCAGTTTTTTTAATTCTGTTCTTAAACAGCGTCCTCCCTTTGAGAAATCCCTTTGCGTTCTCTCTCAGTCATATTTCATTCTTCGATTTAATTCTTCGCACAAATTAGGCAGGAGAAACTCTGGTCTGCAGATCCGGTCTACAGTGGATTGTATTGAATCTTCACTCATTTAAATTGAACTCAGAAATTAGTGGCGGTTTGTTACCTATCTACCAGGCAAAGAATCTTATTCGAATTTGGAAACTACAGCCCCTTCAGAGAGTCTTTAAGAGCCTTAACTTTTCTGTGTCTTGTGGCGTTGTAGGCTGAATCTTAAAGTGAATATTAGATTGATATAGAGTCCAGCTCTATCAAGCTGCGCTGAGGTCAGACTTTCTCTCGGCTCAGCATTTTACCATGTGTTTTTTTTTTGCCTGAGCTGTGGCAGACTCGTGTTGGACAGAAAGTAATCAGAGATGCCACTTCCAATTAGACGACATAAGCAGAAATAAACACTAAACTAAATAATCTCTTTGGTATTTCTCTGATTTGCCGCTGTATTGCTTTTTCTTGTATTTAACAGAAAAGCAATAAGAATGCAATGGTTGGTATTTGTTTTTAGAAAGTTAGAACATTAAGTATATGAGTTTTCCCTGTCTCCAGCCTTTATTTTATTTTATTTTCCACAACTGAAAGATGCTCAAGTTTACTTTGAAGAAAATGCTTGCTAGGTTGAAAATGATTAATGCAATGCAACTCTTCTTGCTTGTAGAAGAACAAGGGAGAGATGGTTTGTTTGTAGATGGATATATGAAGGCTAATACGCTGCTTCAAGCAAAACTTGAGATGCAATTTTAATCAATTACTGTGCAACACACAATCAACAAATCAAATTATACACTCCCACTTATCACAGATCTCACTGCAAATATTTTGCTCACAAAACAAATCGTTTCTGCCTCCTTATGACTGTCTGGCTAACAGGAATGGAAACATTGGTGTGAAAAAAAATATTCAGTTTGATCAGGAAAGTTGTCTTTAGTGGAGAGAGTGTCGGAAAGATCATGAGCAATAACTGAAGTTGCATTTACTATAACATTTATAATCAATCAGGATGTTGTGACCAGTGCTGCAGCTTCAACTCAGAAGAAGCAAAGAGAGATAGAAGTCTAAGCATGTTCACGTCAGGTAAACTGATTGCGTTGATTTTTCCTGCGCACAGAATAACAAGACCACGTCAGCTTTCTAAATTCCTGATCACTGGAGCATACGGAGACTAAATCATATTCTAATATCGTGATATAAAATGTCGAGATTAATCCTAGTGAATCAATGGCCAACCCACAAAAATAGAAAGGACCCTAATGAACAGCTTTGAGTGTGGAAGCAGACTTGAATGGGAATGAGACAGGGATGTGAGAGATGGAGCTGTCTGCCACTGACCAATGACTGCATGATGATGCAGTAAGCCTAATTATCAGACAACTCATTTAGCCTGACAGAATGATTCACAGCCTCTGGAAGCATATGTGCTGTATCCATGGTGAAATTCAATAACACACACACACACACACAAGGGACGTCGTCAAAAACTGCTAATGATCGATATGTATGCTCGTGTATATAAAAAGTAGAGAACTAGTCAGGTAGAATATTTTCTCTGTCTTTCTTTCTCTATATTCTTTCCATCCATCTTTTGTATTTGTAAGTTTTCTTTAACTGTGCAACTAATTCAAACTTTGTAATTGTTCTATAATTTGTTCAAATTGCAACACACCGTCTTTATGCATTATGTAGAGGACAGAAAATGCACCGGGATGTGACATCCTCTCTGTGACCCTGCGACTTGCAGAATTCAGATCTGCTCACGGAGGAGGCTGCACCTTTTGTTGGTTTTCACGAGAACGCAAACATTGAAATGAATGTTGTAAGTGTGAAAGAGATCATCAATTCATACCAGTGTTTTTCAGCCCATGGCAACTCCATTATGCTAATTTCAAAAACACGGTTGTAGTGCTGGCAGTGATAAATAGCAAATGCCTAATGCTGTATTTTCCTTTATTTCTCTATCAAAGGGTTTAGGACTTCACAAGATTAAACTTCTGCTCTGTTGTTATTTTACTTTCATGTGTGGACAGATGTTCAAAGGCAATTATCAGAGCTTTTTGCTGCCTAAATTTAACTACATTTTAGTCCATTACATTTTAAATACCCAGGCCAAATTTTGTAGCTGTATAACCAAATATTGTAATAATGTGCATTTATATATGCTTTCTGATGCACTATATCATCAGTGATAAAACATTCTTCCTATTCTTTAGCAAGTCTATTTTTATTTATTTAGTTGCTCTAAAAACATTTATTTTGCAGTGAAACATGCCTAGACATAGGAAAACAACACTTTCTCATGGCTTGGCGAAGTTGTAACAGGTCAAATCAGGTCAGGCAGTAATGTGGTAGAAAGTGCATAAGTGCAAAAGTGCAAACTAATTTTCTTTCTTTTCATGCTAAATTGCAAAACAACAACAAAAAAAACCATCAACAAATATTGAAGAAGACGTCCTGAAGTGTTTCTGTGTAAAGAAAAAAAACTAATACAATAAACCAGATTAAATTGATAGTAAGCATGTTTTTCATCACATAACAGTATGCTGTCATTTCTCCAACCTCAAATATATGACACAGGATAGGAAATTGGCATAATCTTGACGCCATCCCTTCAGACAAAATCTGTGGCAGTGATAAAGTGTCAGTCAGACGTTTTTAAATGTCAGCCACATCAATATGAGGCAAGGCGTAGGTGGAAGTCTGTTTGTGCCAGAGGGAGTATAATAGAGAGAACTTCAGGGATGGATTTTTCAACTGCTGGAGACACATCACACTGCCTTTTAACACTCAGCCTTGGCCTGAATGTCTGAAGAACAAGAAAGCACAGGAACGAAGTGGTTTATGTAGATAAAGGGCTTCGTGTTATTACCGTGCTTCACATTTTCTCGTGTTGTTGCACAATCTGTTATTTAATATAAATGCCACATGAACACAGATCTATTTCCATCCAAATGAAAGAGTCTCAATCACATTTTTGTGGGTTTGACAAATTATTCATATTATATCAGTTCTGGTGGTGGAGGCTTTGTTTACATGTGGACCACCACTGATGTTTTTTCTGCAGTATTCAAATCTCCTCCATTTGTTCATGGAGGGCTTCCCTCTTAAGCAGCTCCCAGTCACGTGACAGACTTTGTACATTTGATTCATCATGCTTTGAAATGCTCTTGTTCCTGCCTCGAGCTTTGTTTCATATTTCTGTTTCATTCAGTCCTCACCTTTTTCTTTGTAGAGCTCTTCTGCAAACCTTTGGTTGGACTGTTTATATAAAATAAAAAAAGCTGTTTTCTGTTTTTTCTTGGTTGTGTTTTTGTCATCAGAGAGCTCTGTGGCGACCTTCAGGCTTCTCAAAGTCTGGTTGTTGCAGGGCTCTGTCACCTCTGTGATTTCTTCCTTGATATTCCCCACCTCCTCGTTTGCGAATACACTTAGATTTCAAACTTCTCTGTGTTTTCACTTTTTCCTCATTATCATCCCAGCCTCTCATGCCTGCCTTCCACTGGAACATATATTCCATGCCTGCCAGACAGTGTTTCAGCGCCGTCACCTCCCTCCATGGACTCCAAGGCCACCTGTCTCTCACCTACCTTGTTCAGGCCTCTTTCTGGTGCTCATTTTTCTAATCAACCGTCTCTCTGCGGAGAGACTATATTTCTGTCTTCTGTCCCTTTAGCTTGATAACAAACCCTGTTGCCGTCTTTTCCTCACAGACACTGCAGTTCTCAGTACTTTGCAGTTTTAGCCCTTTCACTCCTCTTTTTTGCCATATTTTCCACAGTCCCTGCGTGTAGTCGGGCCAACTTCTAGGCTCCCAAGGACCTCTGGCAATCAGCCTTGTCCATCATGTCCTCCATGTTTGGCTGGGTGACTCAGTCTCTCATAATTCTTTCTGAGGTTGCTGTCTGCAGTGGTTGTCTCTCTGATGAAAACTCTGAAAACTGCTTTCAGATTATGCAACACGGAGGAAAATTAGTTTCAAAGTATTTTTTTCCCCAATGTTCAGATTAAATCAGGCAGCAGAGGGAGGAGGCCAAAAAACACAACAATCATGGCAGACAGAGACAGTTCAGTAATACCCATGGGAAACAGGAACGGGGCAGGGGAAAGAGAACAGGCAGGCAGGCACAGATTTCAGGGTTCAGACTACAGGATACAGGGTCTGGAAAGCCACAGAGCAACACTGACAATCTAGTAATGAGTGGGAATGAGTGGAAATGGGCCAGTTAAATACTACAAGGGTGAAGATGGAAAATGGAAACAGGTGAGCAGGTATATGTGGGAGTCACATGACTGGGATAGGTGGAAGGGTGTGATGGACAGGTAGAGGATGGCAATGAGGGGGCCTGGAGTGTGTGGAAATGTGGCTGGAAGGAGGGGCAGAGAGGCAGAATGATCATTCCTCTTTACCTGGCCATTATAATTCTGATGAAAAAACCTGCAAGCAGATAGATAACCTAAGAGTGTAATTGTCTATGAAATAACATGTCTAACACACGGTACAGCAGAGCAGAAAGTTTGAAATATATGCTTAGACTGGTGTAAACATGTCTGACTGTATTGCTGCTGAGTGCAGATAAGTGAGATTAGATTCATATCAATCCTGTCATCAAACCTTGCACCAAAAAGGGGTATTTCCCAAAATGTCAGTGTTCCTTTAAGATATACATTGACCAATCTTGCATCCAGTCATATAAATTAGGGATGCTATGGTCAGTAAGTAGTTTTTTAGTTTTTTCACACAGCAAGATATTCATTTCTGCAGGAATAATGTGTCAGCTACAGAAGTGTTTCTTTCCAGTGACATATGCATGACATTTTTCACTTGCAAAGCTCTTTGATGGCGGGATGGTAAACCTCAGTGGAAGTCACTGAAGATCAAAGGTGTTCATTTCAAGGTGCTGTTTCTTCACTTACAGAAATGACATTTCAGAGGATGTAGCCATCTCTATTTGACTAAGTTTGACTTTGTAGATGATTGAGAGGAAGGATGGAGTGTAACACATGACTGAAAGAAGTTGAAATGACGGTTGAAAAATATTCCCTCAGGAAATCACTGGATGCTATGGTTGTGCATGTGGTTGTCAAACAAAAAATCCATATGTGGTCTCTCAGAGTGTGTGGTTATTGAAATTTCACAACATAACACAGAACTCATCGTGATGCTTATAAGTGCCTAATAATGAGCAATGCACATCCAGTAATATCAACTACAGACCACGTACTGGTCTCAAGAAAACTTTCCACTGTGAAGTTTTATTATTCACAGCAAGTTCACAGCAGTGTTTACGCTGGTGATCTTTCTGACCGAGGGTCAACCTTATCCCAGCTGGCTCCTGCTTTGTCACTGTGACTCCTCTTTGACCTTAAAGAACGTGCCTGTCAAAGAAAAAAATAAAAAAATAAAACCCAGCACAGCTGAATAGCATACTCTGCTGCATAGCCAGTGAAGAACAAGATATTACATTTTATCAGGGAGAGGCACTGCCAGTCTGAATGTTGTTGTCTCACTATAAAATCTCTATATCAAAGCTATTTTAGATTAAAAAGGATAGCAGGATTGTCACATTTTCAAATCTATTTTTTATGACAAACCACCTTTCTTGAGACCATGGAGCATAAAACTACTTGACTAAAACTTGACTACATTTGAATACAGCCTATGTATACCTTGGTCATTGGTGCAGAAAAGATATCTACCAATCACAAAATGAGACTTTAACTAAACATTACAGTATCTACACTTTATGTTACTGCTGACCATTCTAAAGCATGCTGCATACCACCATTTGCCAAGGTTTAGACTAGCATTGATCGCCCTCTTCCCACAGAGCCATTATCCATTTCACCACTTTATGACACTAAACCAATTTGCAAAGACATGAAAATGGCTCGAGACATGTACAGTAATCCATCATTGTGAACAATTTGTCGGTTTTAGTCTTCAGTCATATTACCAGTGAGTAGTAATACAGTTGTGAGCTATGAAAGCTGTGCCTTCGAGTGCTTTGTCCACATGCTGAGCACAACAGCATCGTTCAACTTAGCAGAACATTATTTTAAAGAGATCCATCTAATGGATGGGATACACTGAAGATTTTGGGACAAATGTGTGAAATGATGCACAAGACGTCTTGGATATGTAGCTTGTTATTAAGTGAAGATACACAGATACGGAAAACATAAAACACTGTGATACAATGTGGGACATTATTTTTCAATTAATTTTTGCAGTAAGGAGAGAAACTGAGATCAGAGGGTTAAGAATCAACACACACCATTGTGTGAAACAAAAACACAAATGTTCAAAACATATTTACTTTTTTTTAGACATTTAATAATATAATGTTGATTCTGCCAAGTGGCTTGGTTTCACAACGTTGAGATATTTTTACATAATGTTTTTAAACATGGCTCTGCCAATCACAGATGAGGACTGGAACCACAGTGTTGGTGATATAATCATTTTAATAAACTAGTATATTGTTTTCAAGTGAATGACACCACTGATGTGTGTAATTTCCTGGCTGCAGCTCAGAAAATGGAACAATAAAAAGGGCAATCTTTCAAAGCAACCAGCAACACCTCCCGTAATGGCCAAGTGCATGCTGCATACACTGCCTGGCAGTGTCTTGTCTCTTTTTTGTTTTTTAAGGGGGTGAACTGTGGAGGCCATTGACTATCAGACCCCTGAGGATGCATACTCTACACGAGTTCAGGTGGTTGACAAAGCCTGGAGCTACCACAGCTCTAAGTCACCTGTTTAGTCACCGGGCTGTTTGTCCAGGAGGCTTGAGATGTCCGATGCACTTTAGTGAGTGTTGGATATTTCTTCAGTGTAGCAGTTGCACAGACACTGTTCAAATGCTGTGCCATTTTTGTCAGTCACAGTCCATTTTCATCCCAGCCTTTGGGTTGGACTTTTTGTTTATTCATTCAGTGTGCTTGTGTCCTGGCAAACAGCTCAATACAAACAACAAGAACAAATATGTGTAGTTGTATCAGATAGTCTGTTTGGACAGCGAGGTATAAATGTGGCTTTACACCCTCACTCTTGCAGAGAACTGTCTGTCTGGCCACTAAAAGTGACACCTAATCTGCCAAGGGCTCAATGAAGCTGGACGATAGTGATGGCAGAGACGGACAGGAAAAAGAATATTGAGCTAACTCCACATCTGATCTTCACCACTCAGTCGACCTGTGGAGAGTCAGTGGCATTGATCACAGCATTATTGTACCGGATAGAAAGTTCGACTGCCAAAACTCACAACTTATTTAGCTCTTTAAAAGTTGCAGCCCCACATCCCTGTTAATCGAATGCTCAATAAACTAAGTGGAGCACTCGCTTGTAATTCTGTTGATCTGTTTTTCAATTGGAAGAAAGTAGTCGTGGTTCCTTTTAGTTTCTAGTTCAAAATTTCGCTGAGCAGTACTCATATCCCACACTCTTTTACCATTTCCCTTTCATTCTCACCTTTAAGCATTTTGTGGCTGATATACAATTACCCTAAAAATCACATCTCTTTGATGATGTTCGTATTTTGTCATTAAAACCCTTTCTTTGGGATGATTTTTCACTACATCCGCACAAAGTACCTGATTCCATGGAGGGGAAATGAGAGCTCTGAAAATTAAAATAAAACAGCAGGGTAGTGAGAGAAGTCGAAGGCTTTTAAGGGTAGTTTTCATTCATCCATGCAGTCGGTCAAGAGAGTAAGTACCAAAGCACAGAGGCTTAACCTAGGATGTGTAGACCTGCAGAAATGTCACACCTACTCTATCAGCAATTCAGTGCTCTGATCGGTTGACTGTTTCTTCTTCATCTTCAAGCTTACTGAGATAAGAAGGAATCCCTCGCAACTCCTGCTCATAGATTGACCAGAGTAAGCAGAAATTTGATCTATTAATAGTCCTTAATGAACCACAGCCCACCAATGGTGACTGAGAGCACAAGAGAGCCAGTCAGAGTGTTTCAGGCAACTAATAAAGAGCAAGCATAAAGCGTAGTGTTTTGTACTAGACATCTGGATCCAACCTGCAGGAAGTTACAGGTGAACTGGAAATCTGGACATCTCTCTTTTGCTGCTGGACCAGTGAGAAGAAGAACAAAAGCATCAGCCATTTCAGCAAATGTTTATGTTCAAGTTAATATAAATTATGTCTTATTAATATAATGACAATACTAACATACCCCTGGTTTGGGAAGTAAAAGTCCCATTCATTATTCTTAAAGACAATGTTACCTGGCTCACGACTGATTGGCATGAAGCTCCCCCAACTGAATCATCATCAGTACAAAAGACAACAAAATCTACAGATTGTTTCCTTTCTTTAAACTATGACTCGTAGGAAACTCCCAGTCACCAAGCTTAAATTCACGTCAGTCACATGCCCTGCCAACAGAGGGAGAAAGCTTAAAATTTCCAAAATTTCCAACTCTGATAATGGCATCAAGAAAAGTCATGGGGTCAGGGGTCACCAGCATCATTAGGGTTCATCCTCCTTGCAGCATCAGTGTGCATGTTGTTGGGGTCTGGACCAAAACGTTGGCAATGTTGGAACGTCCAACCAGCACTGCCTTCCCTAGAGCCATGCCACTAGCATGTCTGAAAAGTTGAGTTTAAAAAGTTGTATTTATTCATGTGCATTGGCACCTTTGGAGCAGCCCAAGTGGAGACAGTCAGCTGAATATACAATGTGCTGATGATTGGTGAGTAGTAATCTCCTGGGGATACTCATGAAAACACACTCTAAAAAGCACGACCAATATCAATCTCTGCCAGGTGTTCAAAAACTGATTTGGAGTGATTTAATTCACCTGCCAACAGCACTGCTCTACCAACTCTGATTGTTTTTTCTCTGTTTCTCAACTTCTCTTGCGTGTTTGTAGAAAAGAGTAGGACTTGGTCATTAGAATACTGTGTATTATCACGTCCCAGTGTTTATGCAGGCGAAGCAGTGGCAATATCGGCACATTAACATTTATAGCATACACACCACTGTGGGTAAAGAGAAATTGAGTCTCGTTTGTTGACACCAAACATATTCTGCTGTCTTTCTGGCCTCCAGATTAATCTATAATTAAAATGGGACTCGGACCCCTTCATTCCCATCAGGACATTTTGTGCTTGTAAAGCAGTGAGACAGTAAGTGCATGACTGTGGCAATGGTGCTGATGTGGGATTGTACAAGGGACAATGGCGTTAAATCAAAACAGACAGTCAGTCCCAGATGAAGCTGTGACTTTTTCTGCACATACACATTTAATGGACCAACAGAACCATTATCAAGCTCGTAATGGACTATAAACTGTTCTTTGCATCACCCACTCCTCCCCAGACAGTTTGTGGTTCTTAGTATTACAAATCTGTATTAGTGTTCATGCTGAAAAAAAAAGTTAAAGTAGTGGCCCAGCTTAATTAAATACATGCTGTAGGGATGAATAAACAAACAAAAATCTCATCTCACTGCAGCATCTAGTTTTACAATCCAGTGTACACGGTGTGATTAATAGAAACAAAAATAAAAGTAAAACTCAGGTATGTTGTTGAACTTCCTTTTTTTTCCTCAAGCAACACAGCACATCTTTTACAAGTTTCTGTATAATAAAGTTGCACGAGTAAATGATGAGGGAAAATCTATTTAGCTATTTCCTGCACTCAGCTTCGGAAAATCGAAAGGACACGAGCCACACAACACGCGCTGCATGCTGGGAAATATTGCCTCTATAGTTTCAGTCAATGACACCACACGATACCGTTTGCAGACGTACCCGTAAGATCCCTCTACAACTGAAACACAACCCCATTCACACATGTGGACGTGGGGATGTGGTTGTGGGTCTGAGCAAGGGCAGCGTTTTCTTATTTTGAGTCTACTTCCATTCTTGAAGTCCCTCAAAACACACCACACATAATAAAAAGTATAGGCACAGTGTTATCAATATTATATCTTATATAATGTTTCATCTGCATCATATCTGCTTAGGCTAAACAGCCATGATTGGTTCCACTTGCTTGATAGTCAGTTGTCCAATCACTAAACCACTAATCTTACCAAAAGCCAATAATTAGCAACCCCTCTGGTATGAGAAACTTCTTGAATGATGTCCCTTGACCTGTCTTGCCAAATAACTGACTACAAAGCACTAATGTTGGCATCAGCAGTGTTATCAAAGACTTTTCCATTTGGCCGGCAGTCAGCTCTAAATCTTAGTGTAGAACTGGCCTAAGATAAGTAATGATATTGTTTTAAAACCACTCAATGAAGAATTCATTCATACCCTGGCTTGAATTCTCCTGGCTGCTTTGATAACTCAGGCTTTTCATGTACTCATGTAGTTAAACATATACCCAGAATCAGCGTGTACGCTGAAATATAAGATGAATGAAAAGGTAGATAGAGGACGTACTACAACTAGTAGTGGTTTGTAAAATTCAACTGTTAAATCAATTTTTTGTAAGAAATGTAACAAATTAAAACCCAGTTGAGCTTAAACCTGCAATAGTATAACGATTAGCTCAGGCAGGAGACCCAAAAGCAGGACGACTGACACCAGACAGAGATTTAACGATTTTAATAAAAGATCTTACAGATGGCTTGATTAGTCGAACAGGCTTGAAGAATCTTGACGAGACAATGTAAGCAGTAGAAAACGATCTGGCAACAAGACAGGGGAAAGCGCAGACAATATCTACACAGAGAGGTAATGCGGGAACAGGTGGAAACAATCAGGGCGGGGCAGACAATCACACAGGCGGGAAACACACAATGGGAGGAAGTTAAGGGACCTGAAACGAGAGGAGAGTTAGGAATTTCAAAATCAAAATAAAAAAAAAACAGACAAGCCAGAACAGGAAACAAGATGTGACAGACAAACACTTAACAGACTTGACGTGACATCACAAATAGTTGATTTTTTGTCCATTTGGTGGCAATATAATTTATCGGATTAGGGTTAGGGTTAGCCAACAGTTGTCTATTTACAAATCCAGCAGATATGGAGAACCAGTAGTATTAATTTGAAGTTGTGTTTCTGTCCAGCTGGTAAATTTAAGTCCAATATTCATTCTCCTTATAGGTCTGTTTCGGTATTTGGAGGGAAATATCTCTTTAGCTGCTAAAATGTGCTACTTTTTCATTAGATAGTTATTGATTTTGTCTACCGTTTGGTGCTGGACAGGCTGTTTACAGAGGGTTTTTAGTGCTTTTTCTCTGAGAACAGTTGCCTGCTGAAGCCGAAAAACAAGTTAATGAGAGTGGTGAGTAAAACCAAAACAGTAAAGCTGCAGGCCATATACACAGAACAATGAAATGGAAGATGCTAAGAAGCTCTGCAGAGCCAAGGGGAAGAGTCAGGTCAAATTTCTCTGTGTGCATGTAAGTGAGCATGACCTCTTTCCCCTATTGTGGTCACGTGACATAGCTAATATCATCCAAAGCTCCTTAACAGCTACTAAACGGACCTGAAGTGACCTGGTGGTTTTATCAGATGCTGTTTCAAAGATTTAAACTGGGGCAACACAAACAAACGCTCCTAAGTTTGAACGTTAACAATTTCATGACCACTGGGAAACCTTAATCTGCCAGTGACATTCATGCAATTTGTTTGAAGGCTCAGAACAGTCACTGAATGGACACTGAAGTGAATTTTTTAGTCAAATACTAAATTAACTTTGTGTCCAAACATGGCTAGATATCTTGAGTTCAAAATCTCTGAAAACATGATTTCTTTGTCAGCTTTTCACTATGAGTGATGGGATCCTGCACAGACACTGAACATCAATATTTAATGCTATATGTGAATTTGAAATTCTGAAACCAGTCACTTGGATTTTAGTTACATATCTATAACACTGGATATTCATCACTACATATATAATCAAAGTTAAAGTTAAAGTTAAAATAAATCAGAATCTATAGGTATTATTTGTTAAGAGTCAGTCAGTCAAAGACAAATCTAATGTGTTTCAGTGAGACTATGTGGGTGTGGTTTGATAAGTTTTGATTGATAGCACTGACAACATAAGCGACAGCATAAGTGTCACCACATTTTCATTCAAATGTTGCTCAAGTGTTAGTAATGCAAGTATAGGGCCTCTTCTCCCGCAGGCCCTATTTAAATGCTTTTGAGGATAACTAAAAAAACAAGTGCTGAAACATTACTTTTTTTTTCAAGTGTCCTTCCATAATGTTTTGTCGCAGCATCTCCTGTGATAGAGTGAGGAACTGTGATTAATAGAGACACAATCATGCGGTCTGTTCCGCAGAAAAATAGTGACTGATGTATTTATCGACTTTGTCAGTTCTGATAGATGGCACCTCTGTCACGGTTTTGCAGTCAGAGGCAGATACCGTCAGTGGCCATTAAAACCAAATGTCTTGTTTTGAAGTTCCCCTTACACACTGCTGATGGACATTAAGGGAAAAATGTTAGCAATGCATTACTCCCACAATGGATGTGCTTGGTGAGGACAGGCTGCTCTATCTTGTGGACAGCACAAAATAAATATTAGTAGCTGTCTGGTTGGGAACATTTGTCTCACAAACCTTTGTTAGTTCTGGAAAGTGCAGCAGTCCACTGCACCTGTCCACCATTCATCAGGCGACTGACAAAAACAAACTAAGGGATCTAACCATAAAATACATCCATATAAATTCATGTAAACACTCACTCTTTCTGTCTTCCACTGTGTGTCTATTTCCAACTGCAGCATCCAGTCTTCTTCCTCTCAGAAGGCTGATGCCGTGACATGATTACCTACTTTGTTGTGGGACACTAGTAACACACTCTGAACTGAATCTTTTACACAGTCTGACTGCAGAGGAACATAAGCATATGGCATTCTGTCTAATATAGAAACTGCAACTATAAATAGGAACTTAACACTAGGAACAAGAATGCATCATGTAATACATGCTATTACCACTATGAGTAGCAGTATAAAAATGTAGCACAATTTTTATTTTACAGTGCGTTATATTACTTACATTACAATGACAATATGCTACTTTTTAATTTTAGGATTATATCTTTATGTAATTATATTATGTGCCACATCTCTTCCCATTTAACTACATATATTTCATGTATTGTATTAGTGTATGATGTACACGTATATATTATATATGAGACTATATTTTTAACACTCATTTACACTCATTGGTCACTTTATCAAGTACACCTGTACAATATAATGCAATTCAACACAGCTGCTCTATGTGTATTAATATGTATACTTTTGTCATTACTATAGTCATGCATGAATGTGCCATATATTTCTTTTTGAAATGTAATATCTCCCTTTATGTTTTTATTATTATTTAATTCAAATACTTTTCTGTGTGTGCTTATCTATTTCATTGCTCCATTTTTACCTACTATTGCTCTATTTTTTCATTAAGCAGAATGTCCTGTGCATATGTTGTAGAAGTTTAAAAAGTAATTCATTCAAAGTAATGAAATCCCCTCAGTAAAAAAACTGACGATGGGACAAAGGGTTGATTATACCTACACAAAAGCTGCCAGTAAAAGAGAATCCAGTCATAATTTCAATCACAAAAGGTCAGCAGAACAATGAAAAACCTCTGCCCGTACTCATAATAATGGTCAATTACATTTTCACTGTTATGACCAAGATCAAGCTCTGTCTTTAAAAGGCTTGTCTTCTTTACATGCTTGGATGGAGACATGCTTTTGTACAATATTACATTACAGTTATCTGTGTTTTAGCCCCTCACTTTGAACAAGATCTATGATTGGTAATCTTAACTTTCATTTAAGCTGAATCAGTGATCAAAGTGGGAAATTATCATTTGCTGTCAAGCCTGTGATCTTCTAACTAGTTGAATTTGTGAATGAACAGTTCAGGTCAGAGTTTAGGTCACACACACTGTAGCACACCTCTGTGCATTTGTTTAACTGCACAAATGATTTTCTACATCACTCTGTCTCGTATCTTTCCTGCAACATTGCAGTTGTGTTTATATGATAAAACAGGACTAAACTCTATAAAAAGTGTATCTGGTGACATGTTTGTCTTAAACTTTCACATTTAACCAAATTTAGCTTCATAGGGTTAGGGTTATTTCAAAGGTCCAACCACAGTGACTCAAATTCAGGTAAATTTAGGTTTGTGACATTTAAGTAATCCCTGAACATGTCACAGTGTTTGACAGATTCAAATGTCTCCTGCATTGAGGAAACTGGGGCCACTTCTCCTCCAGGCCTGAGCAATGAAAGTGACTTTTCCTTTTTTTCTCTGATTTTATCTTCTGTTTATGTTTGTGTGTGACTTTTTTGAGCTACAGAATTAGTACCAACTAATGGGGTCCTTTGATGACTAGTTGGCTTTCTTGTCATGCACTTGACTTGATAGTTATCAGTTAGAAAAATAATTATACAGACAGTGATGATCTGTTAAGTTGAAAACTGATTTCTACCAAAGGCAATGATGACAGATACTTAAGTATTTATTACTTTGGATTATTATCCCTGTCATTTCTTACCTGTAGTCTTTTATAAAGGAAATCTAATCTCTTTTGACATTTCTTTACTACTTTTAGCCAGTAGAACAATCTTTCTTGGTACTTTGTTAAACTAGTTAATAAACTTACAAAACTTGTTATTATTCATTTCCCTCTACTCTATATAGTCTAACTAGTACTTTATAAATGTCTTTACATTACCTTATGGTAATTGTAGTTGGTGTGCAAAAATACTGAAAATGAATGTTTGATTCAAAGTTGTGAAAGGGAACTTCCTGATCTCCATTATTTTCAGCTTTCAGCTTTCAGGCATTAATAGAAATAAAGATATCAGTGTCTCATTCCTTGTAGTTTGAGCCTTGCTTTTATTAGTTTGGCAATGGAGCCATGCAGGCTGAGCACTGGACAAAATTAAGTCCATTTATCTCCTACAGAGGCAGTGAGCCACTGCAGGCTGTAAATTGGTGCCTTACCTTGTTGGCTTATTCAAAAACTGAGGGAAAGGTTTTCAACACATTAAGGTTTTTTTTTAAAACTGTTCATTTTTCTCACTGGTATAAATTAGTCAGCAGAAAAACACCAACCCTCACTTCGCTCTGAGCCTTTGTTTAAACACTAACGATACAGAAGGCATTCCCGGCTCAAACCCTGTTAAAGACATCAATTCATTGAGAGTATTGAGGTGTCTGTTAAAGTGTGACTTAAGGTATTGATTAGGTTGATTGACTGACTGATGGTGAGGAAGAGACTGATGACTGGTAAGCACAGCATCTTGAGTCATCTCTAATCCTCCTAGAGCAGGTTACATTCATTGTCTATGTGACAGTGTACCAACACACCAGCTGAAATCAGGCCTGTTCTCTGCCTCATTGAATGTCCTTGTACCGATGTTCCCAGATTTCAGCAATTACTTCAGTGAGTACAGTGTTAAAGTAAACACTCCAATAGATCACTGAAACATTTAAAATAAAATCCATGCTGTAGTAAAGTGGAATTATAGTTTAATTAAACTCACAGGTGACTGAAGACAATGATCTGACATTTATTTAACTCATGTAAAGCATATTGAAATTGCTGAAAGGTGCAACAGAAACAAAGGCAATATGTGTTGCCTTGGACATACAGGAAATTTGTATTTGAGAAAAAACTGTATTTGAAATCACTATGTATTTCAGGTGGCTAAAGTTACAAATCATAATAAAATCATCATAAATAATGGAAGGTCATGGGTGGCATTCCCAACAATAGAAATCTATCAGTAAAGGGGAAGTGCATCAGTAAAATAAAATCCTTACTCCAGTTGGGGTGGGTCGATGGGCTGTAACACATGTGACCGCAAATCTGAGATTACAAGCAAGAGATTACAATTAAGATTACAAAAAAACAGCCCATCAGGCAAAGGGAGGGATGTCTCTTTGAAGACATGGCTGATCAATAGGTAACTAGCTCAAGCAAGCCACCTCATATGCTGAAGCAACATCAGGAAAGCGTTTGGATCTTAAATGACATTACGAGTCAATAGAAAGCTGCCTCCTAAGTCCAGAGAGATAACCAACATTTCAAAACAACATCAGGAAACATACATACATAAAATTTGATAAAATAACAGTCAATTAGTACACAATCTTTACATGTCCAATTTAAACATATATTTTGGGGAGCCTCATAAATATGATTTGTTTTCATTTTTGTAAACACAACTTCAGTCAATGAAGGTGGAAGATCTTTCATCGAAAAGGGACCTCAGGGTGAATACAGCCCATCAGAAGAAGGAAGGGCTCAAATAACCAGCACAAAACTTTAAACACTCGCCCAGACTGACAAATAACTCAAGTTGTCTGAATAAAAATGGTCTGAATTCTCCATTCTATCTTGTTTTTAATGTTTTGCAAAAATTCTGCATGAAATACCAAATGATCCATTTAGTTAACCTTAAAAGAAATCAAATTTTCTTTTTGTCTGTAGAAGATTTATGCTGAATCACAGATGCACACTGCCCTTTATCTTTAGCTGAAAGTCCCATTATAGCATTTTGTCCATAACAGATGTCATTTTCTGATAGGACAGCACACAGTTATGACGTCTGGATTTGGAGTTGACTCACAACATTACTGTTATACTTGATGCAGATATATAAATTCACCGTCTGTCTCTAAAGACTGGCTTTGACAAGAGTAGAAGGGAAATAGCTACAGCACACAGCTTTGTACTTCTTCTGCTTAAAAGAAAAATGATTACTGTGTCACTGTTAGATATCATCAGTTTGTCATGTTCAACCTATTTCTATTAATCATTTTGTGATATAATATTCTGACTTGCTTTCTCTTAATTTGCATCTTCTGCTTCATTTACCAGTCCAGCTTGAGAGTACTGTCAATGTTAACTGGTATTTCCTACTTTTCTGCCACATATCTGTCCCTGCATGGCTGTTAAGTACCAGTGCAAAGCAGTGAGGCAAAAGCTATTTCTCTTTTATTCAAGGGAGCTGACATTGGTGACATTTTATGTGGCCAAAAGATTTACCAATCTCCAAAGGAGCTGGAAATGTCTGAACATGAGGTCACACTGGCTGCCACTTATCAGTAGGAATGAGACAAATTAATAACCAGGCCTAGAAGATAGAAGATCAGACCAGTAGCATGGTATAGTGTTTTTTTTTTTTTTTTTTTTTTTGGACTTGCAAAATGTTCAGCTGTTACTCTGCCACAGCAGGAGTTAATGTAATTTCACCCAAATGTGAACCAAGCTCAGTTCAGTGGAAGGTCACATACAAATTTGCAGCATCAGAGTGAAAATTGTGCATGTCACTTTCTTCTGTGAGCTCTAATCACGAGACCCAAAATGTTGAACTGCACCACCAACTCACTGTTCCATTTAATGAATCATAATCACTGTAAAAATGTGCACACGTGTACAGTCCTAATGCAGACTCCTACGATAAGCACCAGTGTGTACACAGGCTCATTTAACCTGGTTAACACATAATTGCCAATCATCATCATGGACCAGAAAATCAGCAACGTCTCTCTGGATTCATTGTTTCCCTCATCTTGCTACATCTTGTAGCAACCCCAAAGCAGCCATTACATCATACAGAGTTATTACACGCCATCTTTTTATTCAGTACATTAATGATTCTTGTAACATAATACTGTATGATTTGTTGATATCTGCCAGCACTTTTTTTGCCAGAATTTAATACCGTACAAGAAGAGTCAAATGGAAAAACTGCCTCTCTCTGCTCCTCATGGGTTGTTTTATACTTTCATTTGAGTTGTTCTGCTTCGCTGATTCATACAGCAGGTGCTGCATCTTGATGGCTTCTATGTTGCTGCCTACATATTGTGGATGACATCATTACCCATAGCAGTTGTTCTCAACATGTTTGACTCATGACAATTTAACACCAACGACACTAATGTGTAATCATCACCCTGCCGCCGGCATAGACTCACATGCTAAACGGTTCAACAAAAAAAAACTTCCTTTTTATGTTTATATAGTAATTATCTTTAACGACGCTATAATCAATATTTTACTGAGATAGTACTAAGAATTACCACGTTAGTCTGCAGCTCCCCTCAGCTTTACAGAGCTTTACAACGAGTTACAACTAATTTTCCGGCCCGCTCACAAAATGTCATTTTGCTTGATTTGTTTGAAAATCCATTCCACACTAACTGCTCAGAATTTGCATAATATGTGTAATCTTATAATGTCTGTGACATAACTGTTGTAGGATAAGTATAGTATAATATTGGATCATTTAAAGATGCAATCCATAGTTTTATGTGTTTTTGTGGTGAAATTCCATGCTAAAGCAGCATCGGATGACAAAAATTTGGCAAATTGTGTGTGATGCTCTGGTTTGAACAGACTCTATTATTATAGTATTACATTATTATAGTATTACTAGAGAGTTAGCAAGCTGCTACTCTGAGCAATGAGACTCAATAGCAGGCAATACATAACAACAGTAAATGTGCCAGTCTCCACATCTATGTAACAAAACTCAACCCAACAGATGGTATGAAACGGAGATCATTTTTAACTCCTAAAACTTGGATTTCATCTTTCATAGGCTCTGACCTCTCACTGCCTTCTGTCCTGAGGAATTATGATGAATGATGATGATGTCTCAAACGCAGACCTTCTGGCTCCTTTGTTCCATCAGACATGGGGGAAGGAGGACTGGTGCAATTAGCACAACACTGAAAATGTTTCTATATAATGTCTAACCCAACTCCCGGGGTGTCTGTTTGCTCTTCGTACCAATTACTCCCAATTGACCAATTCCCACATGTGGATGAGTTAAGATAAAGTCAGCTGGACTTGCTTGAGGTTCTTGAAGACATTTCGCCTCTTATCTGCGAAGCTTCTTCTGTTCTGATCCGTCTGATCAGTTCAATCCAGTTTCTTCTAACTTGTTTAATTTCATATCAGTCAAGTCACATAAGGGAAGGGAAGTTTTGTCTGTCCCCACAGTCAAAGTTGTGCAGTTATGGAAGGTGGTTGATGAGGCAGGGACGAGTCACTGCTGTGGAGCCAAAGGAAGTCCAGCTGAAAAACAAGGCTCTCTAGAACCTAATTAAACTGCTACATCTGTGGGTGTCAGAGACATAGACAGAGGAGACTGGGACGGAGGCACAAAGCCACTGGGCCACATCTAAATGTCCTGCACAGAAAAGGCTGTTAATACTTCTGCAGACAGGAACACCCACTTCCAGAGGAGAATGCTAGTTCCCTTTATTTCTCACGCTTAATACCTCAACAACTTCTGGATTGATTGCCATAAAATTAGAGACATTCATAGCCAGAGGATCAAACCTACTTTGGTGATCCCCTGACTTTTTCTGTAATGCCACTTTAGACACCTGATAGACACTTGATAGACAAGATAGACACTTGTTTTTTTGTGCCATTATCAGATTAAAGTTGATACTTTTGTTAAATACCAAGTCCATTTTCTGTTCAGTGCTTTAACATATTTGGCATTCTGTCACACTAAAGTACTAAAGTTGCCATTTTGAACATTTTAGCGTGCTTTATTTTTTATTTCCTCCAATGTTATAATGAATAAATAAGTACCCATTTTATGAGAAAACAGCTTTTCTGTTTTCTGATAAGTAGTTAAATAACCAAATAAAAATTGAGTGAAAATTGAAGTGTGTGTGTGAGAACATAGAGGGAAACAGGAGGGTGAGATTGTAAGTGAGACACAGTGCAAGACATGACATGACATGGCTGGATGGTGCTAACTCTTCCCTGAGGGGTCAATTCAACTCAATTAAAAATCACAACTACAGTCCCTCCTGTGGAGCTGTGGCTTCTCTTCTTTCTTAGCCGTGTGATGAATCGAGATGACTCATCCATTGACATGTTTCAATAGACTCTCTCGACCAAGGATGCTGAGAAAGATGCTGGTTACTTGGAACACTGTATCATATGAAAATAACAGAATATTATGTTGGAAGCAATGTATGTGTGTGAAAAGTACATTTCCTTCCTTGTAATGCCCTGCATGTGCACCCTGCCGAGGTGCTCGACGCAAACACCTCATTACTTATTTGGGATGTATTTTCAACTCGGCTTGGCTCTTCAAAGTGCGCCTGTGTGTGTATATTTATACATGCATGTGCTGTACAGTAAATGCACAAAGTGACTGGGGGATAGAGAGCATGCGAGAGACAACATCAGAGGAGCTCGCTGGAAGCATTTCAAAGGTGTGTTCTGTTACCCCGGGAGAAGGAGGAGACAGCTAATTACTAGTGAGATTTCCCATTCTCCATCTCTTATTAGTCATTTCCTCATTACAGGCAGGCGTTGAGGCAACCAGCCACCGAGAATAAAGCCAATTTATTGTCTGTCCTTCCTGTTTTAGCAGTGCCTCCAGCTAGACCTCGGAGCGATAGCACTGTTAGGGAAGCCCAGCTGAGCTTCAAGGTATTAAAGGTAATCTGATAACATGGAGGCAATGAGCTGATTTCACTAAACAACAGCAACTTGTCCCAGGGTGCAAGCCCGCTGTTTGATTTTATTGCCAGTGAATGTTAATCGGTGGTGAGTGTTCTCTAATTGTGGCCATAAATCAGACAGTCAGGCACGAAAAAAGGGTTGTAAGAGCTGGAATGAGAGAGAGGAATTGTCTACAGTGAGCACAGAGCTCACCTGATGCTCACAGCCCCACCGAGTGTTCAGTGGCCTCGCAAAGAACAGCAGTCATCGCAATCAAAGCCTCCTCTTTTTCTTAATAATGTGAGGATGGCCTCCTCCCAGAGCCCTCACCACATCCTGCATCTTTGTCCCTGAATCTGACAAAAATGAAGGTCTACGTCTCCCCACAAGTAGGTGTCACCATGGAAACAACCGTTATTCAGTGCTCTCAACAATAGCCGTTAAATGAAAGGAGCTGTCTGATGGAATTAAAGAGTAGGCTTAGTCCCTCTTTCCACGCACTAAGTACTCACAGCATCGGGAGCCAAACCACACAGGGCACATGTGTACACGATAGCATAACCTACATCAAGCATATCAGTATCTTTCTCTCATTTTTATTCATCTCCCCTGCATGAGCAATGACAAAGTGTTTTGTGTGATGATCACTGAGAAGGAATGGATCAGAGGAAACTGCATGACAAAAGCAGACAGATGTAGTATATAATTTTTGACAGTTACAACAGTTACAACTGCATTAAATATGGTGACAAATCACAGAGACAGTCTCAGTTAAATGGTGAGATTTATTTACCTAACTGCAAGACAGAGAGCGTCAACTACAAGAACAGAGGTTTGTGCAAATGCAGGCTTGCATATTAGCATATCATAAGACCCAAAGGAATGACTGCACAGCACAGCTTAACAACAAAAGTAAGCATGCAATAAATCCCTTTCTTCCGTTTGAAGAAATCAAATATCTACTAATGATGCATGAGTTGCTTTTCACCCACACAGCCTGCAGTTACACCAGTTGCATATTAGGGTTATGGGCTGTAAACCTTGTTCTGATTACAAGTGGATGAGTGAAAGAGAGAGAGAGCGTGTACAGGAAATTTCAAATCCATCAGTGTGGTGTAAAACCTATGACTGGTTAATTTTGTCTGACAATGGTGCAAGTATAGATAAGAGGAAATGAGCAGCTCAGTGAATTCTTCCCAGCTTTTTTTTTTTTTTTTTTTTTAAATCCTCAGTGCAAGATGGCCACATGAACTGTGGTCTTATTGTCTCCAGAGTTTCAGCTCGCTGCTGTGTGCACCACTGTTGCACAAATGATCCCCAATAAGATTATTATACTTTTTTTTTTCTTTTTTCATGGAGCTGTTTAAAGTGATGACATAAAATGGCAGTGCACTTGTGTTCAGAAAGTACACTTTGAATACTTAAGCATTTCATCCATGACTGATTGTAGTGAATCATGTTGCTTAATGAAAATGGATAAAGAATTTTTAAAAAAGATTTTCAAACGAGGTTGCTTTTTGTTGGGGGCAAATCTGGTGAGGCATTAAAGGCCCATGCATCACTGTTCAACATCTATAACTGTATGACATCTAATACATTTTGTAAATCAGGTAACCTCAAAAGAGCATGACACATTTGAATGGCTCGTTGTATGTTTAAACAGAGAAAACACTTATTTGGGCATTTTTGTACAATAAAAACAATTAAAACATTTTGCTAAATTGCGAAAATAATAACATTTTGTATGTTCTAAGGTCAGTCATCTATCAGCTGTATCACATCTCATAAAAATGTTAAGAGTACGGGGTAATGAACCATTAGAGCTGGTGCAGCTCATAACCTGAGGCAAAGTAGCAATAAGGTGATACAAGTAATAGGGGACAAAGAGTGAATTGCCATGTAAGGCACGAATCACAAAAGACGTGCTGATGCCTGTTTTATGTTAATATGTGAGCTGGTCTGCCCTCAAAGAACAGACATATTGGTTGAAATCAGCATTCCCTGTCTTATTTAGTCAGAATACGTAACCACTAAAGATGTATAGCTAAAGGCTTTCGAAAATGCTTTGCTTTTTTGTGAAAGTAATTGTCATCTGAGAATGGCAACTTTTTGATCTGTAAGGGAATCCTTAGAAAGACATACTGCACTTTTTACAAGTGAAGAATCTGAAATGTTTGAAAGGCAAAAAGGCAGTGTTACGATGTGTAAATACAAAAACAAATGATCATGTAGACATGATAAGATTTCTCAATAAATAACCTCTAACGCCAATGCTGTTTATTCCAGCAGGTTGCATCCTAACTTTTGCATACAGCCCCTCTCTATTGTAGGCTTGCCGCATGAAGCTGGGCTTTGGTTGTAAGACCAAAGTCCCTCCAGGATCATTTACATTCAAGAAACTAAGTATGGCTCCAAATCTAGGCCTGCTGAATCAATAGGCCCATCCTGCGATCCACAGTGTTTGAAGAATCCTCAATAGTTGTGGTCTTCAAAGGAGAGCAGCCATCGGCAGAGCTAGCTGTGTTTAGGTGCATTCATGAGAAGTCAATACTCTGGGGAATGCCGCTGAGACTCTAGGGGACAAATCAAAGTCAGTAGCTTGGGGGTGGATTTGTGTATGTTAGAATAGCTGTAGAGACTAGATATCCTCCCAGTGCATTTAATGGCAGGGACAGCTTGGTTTTCGGCCAAGTGAATTAGTCACCATTCAGAGTCGTTCAGAGCACAAATACACCATATAAGCTAAATGCAAAAACACTGAGCAAATATGCAAAGTGTGAATTCATTATGAGAACAAGCCACAAATGATGAACAATCAGGCCAAATTGAACAATATTAGGCTTTATACTGCATTATAAAAGAGTGGAGCACTTATGTTGCTGATTCTTTTTAGTCAGACTGCTGGTATGGGAAACCATTTCCAAGCTTTATAAGTAAAATGTTCCTCTAGGGGCTCTAGGGGGTTTTAAAGGTTCACATGTTCACATGTTTTTAAAAACAGCAGAATATTTGTCTGCATGTGCAATCAAAAACCAAGGGAAGAGAAAAACAGTGATCTGCAAAGAATATGTTTAGTTCTAACCCAGACTTTGTGTTCGTAAAATGTTCTTAATCATGTTTGATGAAATTGAAAGTTAGTCACATAGTTATGAGGTGGAATCATCTGTACTTTGGGTGGGTGGGCCATGGTCTCTTGCGCAAGTGATAAAAATGTAGACCTTTTGAAAACTGTGAAAACATTTTGTCATTTCAACTCTTTCAACGTTCTTATTCAGTTGACTTTTTCTACACTCCTTAAAAATGTAATTCCATGTGACTTAAACACTTAATCTCTCCCATCTTAGATGCAGATACTCACATGGTATTTACAATAAAAAACAGCAACTTCTATTTTCTGCTTTAAAGAGTCAATGAGAAGTTGTGCCGCCACCGGTAGTATTAACATATTCCTTCGGGAAATTCTGAGGCCTCAACATGACAGCTTTTTCGGACTTGTTACAGGCTACGCTTTGAACACTATGACAACAATCTGACGAGTGAAGGTTATAGCTTGTGGTGAATATTGTGAAGCTCAATAGAACAGTAGAAAAATCAAAGTAAATCGTGACCCTTCAGTCAGTCTGAAGATACTTGAGATGAAAAGAACAAATTGATAGAGCTGTTTGTTCTGGTGATTCTCATGTGCAGCTATGAGCAAATGTTTAACACTAATTTAATGGTAAGACACTTTTCAATAATCACTGAAGACATGCGGAAATAATGATAATTCTGTTAGAATTTAAACATCCTGATATAAATTCAACTGAAAAAAACTCACTCCAGAGCTGGTTTTACTAACATTACTATGTTTGACAGCACTCACTGTGATCGGCTTTGTGCTTTCATTTGATCGAAACTGTGTGCTCAACAGATAAATTCCTTATGAAACACTGAGTAGAATTATATTGCATGTAAAAAGCAGCAAAAAATAACGTGACAAATGCTACCTCCTCAGGGATGACAATAATAACGAACAATTCAGAGGAAAAGGATTCACCCGACAATGAAGCATGAACAGCTTATATTGAAGCCACCTTACAAAAGACCAAAAATAGGGTGCGATCATTCAGCTTCTCTTGGAGAAAAATGTTGTTCAGGCTTTGTTCCCAGCTGACCTCAGTAAAGACAACTCCCACTGTACAGCAATCCAAAACCATTTCCTGCTTCAACCTGCCGGCTGATGACCTGGCTGCATTTTCTGTCTTACTGTGACGCATTAGCTCCCTGTTGTAATTCAAAAAGCATACAAAGAGCTCAAGCTATAGCAAATATCGCACATTACGGAAGTTATGTCACTTGCAGTGTCACAGATGCACAGGGTGAACAGGTCTGGACTGGTGACAAATCTGAACTGAAAAAAAAGAAAAAAAAAAGATTTTTCCCATTGCTGCTGTTTTCTCACCTGTTTTTTAAAATGGCCTAACCACTGAGGGTTTAGCTAATTACTGTTATTAAGCTAATTGTCTTACACAGAACACACAAACTTGGCATCCTGCACCTGCTAACTATTTGTGTTTGCATTTGTTGGGTAAGGGCGGTCATTCATAGTCATGCTGTTGCAGACAGGACATTTTTTGGATTGTTGAGAATTGCTGGTGCACTTTGGAACAGAGCTTTTAATTTTAGCAATAGACTATAATATTTTAATTTGTATTTTACTAGAAAAATGAAGTAGTAATGATTTGCCTCTAGTCTGTTCCAGTGTCAACTCAGGTTGGAAATATTGTGCCTAATTCAAAACAAGGTCAGTCTGCAGCCAGACAGACTTAGGAATATGAGGGAATATCAATGTAATAACAGGTCTGAATGCAGCATCTCCTCTTTATACCTGTAATTCAACATCTGGATTAAATATTGCCATTATGTTCAACTTGAGCAATCTAATTTTGAACATACAGCACTGTATACAATATATCTTCAAAATTATCTGAAGATATGACACAAGGAAAACGGTAACATCATAGGTGCTGAATTTCATGGGCACTGAGGAATAATAAGTCTGCATCCGATCGATGGATCAGCGCTGAGGGATAAGCCTGCATGCATAAAAATTCTGGAAAAAAAAAAACAAAAACAAAAAAACAATCCTCCAAGATGCTGTAACAGCTGGATTGTCAATTGGGGGAAAGAGCCAGATCCACACTGAGCAGAGAAAGAAAAAAACCCACAGTCTCTGCCATACTGTCCTTGTGTAAACACTTTGATAGCGGTGAAAAATGAAATAAATGAGTAACACATTTAGAAAGATTTTCTCTTCAGTCCTTGGCCACAATCGCGAGGCATGCGTCCTTTCTTCTTCTCAGTTTGCTGGACTGGTGCTGTGGTCAAAGCTTGGTCCAAGGGAAGGGTGGGTGGTTATTCTGTTGGGGTGGTGGCGACTGGGGTGAGGATGGGGGTGTGTAAGTCCCTCATAGGACACATAGGAGGGATGGCCTTATGGCTGTAGTACTCTACTACTTGGTTGGGCACCTCCGCCAGAACACATTTGGCCAGGGCTGCAGGTGAAGCCTGCAACAGAGACAGAGGACAGCTGGAGGTGTCAAAACAACTGTTAAATATAGTTTTAATCTGAGATACAGAACATTCTGATCAGAGGACTATATGTTAGCACTACTGTCAAACTGAAAGGGCTGTCAGTGTCAAACATTATATGAGAAAGTAACTGTTCTGTTCATGACTCAAATCTCTCTTTAACCTTGATCCTAAGAGATACATGAAAATAAATGTCTTGCAGTGTTTGATTTCAGAGTTATAGTATAACTTTTCATCGTCAAACTAATTTGCACAGACTAAAAAAACAAAACTTGTTAAAGCATATTTAAAAAAATTTCAGTAGCATAAAACTCTACATTTTTATCATTTAATACACAAACTGTATGCAGGCCTGCATAGTATTTCCTTAAACTGATTTATATAAATAAACAATTAAGTTACACAGATGGGTGACAAATTAAAAGAAGAATCATTATAAATTGTCTTGGTGAGATGTTGGGCCACCACATTTCTCTACAACAGATTAGTACAGCTCAGCTTGCAAAGGTTGCATAGATTCTCCAGGTCTACTTTCTACTCCAACTCTATTAAAGGAATAAACACCATTAATCCAAAATGTAATCCCTCAGTGTTTTGATAATGGTGGTGGAAAGCACTGTGCAATGCACTGGTTTAATTGGTTTGGCATCTGGTGACTGTGAAGACCACAACATATGTTTCACATCATTTTCATACTCGTCCCATCCCTGTGTGGAAGCATCTGCATTTGTTTATACACTGATTTACTCAGTTTTATATCTTTAACTTTCCACCTGTCTGTGCATGGTAAATATATACTGTGACATACATTTGAAAAGATGTCTCAGTTTAAAACATTTATTCCAATAGACAGTATACTTGTGCAGCTAAAATGCTGCTGATTGCATTTAGCTACATTTATAATATAATCTTGTTTGAGGAAATTTCTGGATCTCCTCCAGTCCATGATGCCCATCTGTAGCATTGGCAAAGCCAGCAAAGGCCTCCTGTTTGCTTTTTTAACAAACAAGGAAAGGGGACGTTATATAAGAAATAGTTATCGTCCATGACCATTACTAGCACAGCACTCAGAAGGATTGGGGTTAAAGAGAAAACTGAAAGACAACCAGTGAAGATTGAAAGATGGAGAAAAGAACTGACCGTTTTGAAGTCTCTGAAAGGCACGAACTGCACAATGTCCCTCAGGACTGGTTCGCCCTTCGGTGAACGTAGGACTCCATCATCTCCATCCAAAATCTGCATGTCTGTGAAGTCTGCATTGCCCACACCAACAATGATTATGGAGAGAGGCTGGTAGGAGGCTCGCACAATGGCTTCACGCGTGTCTGCCATGTCTGTCACTACACCATCGGTGAGGATGAGCAGGATGTGGTATCGCTGGAAGAAGATAAGAGCTTTCAGTGTGAATTAATCCATGTTAACATTAACCCATTTGAACAGAAATGTGTGGTTGTAAACAAAGACACCTCTCAGTGTGTGTTGCAGTCTGAAGTAGTCCTTTCATGCTGTCTGGGATAATTTATGTGTGTTGCACAGAAAACAAATTGATCAAGAACAGATAAAAAAGGATCGTGCTAAAAACAAAAGACAGAACCATCTTATGTATGCGCATGTGTGCATATATGAAATGAATTTCATGTGTTCACCCAACAGTAGAGCAATACAACGATATTACACAGTATAATATACTGTAATCATTTTTGACTGGTCCCATGAGTAGTGGTTAGCTTGTTGGTACCCTGATTGTGTGAATGTCCTGTGTGTGTATATTTCTAATGTGTGCCCCACATGCCTAATTGTTTACTGCAGCTCACTTACTGATCACAGATGGACAGATATTGAGGAGTAAATAATGACATGAAGGTCAGAGTGTAATAGCTTAGAACACATTGTACGTGCAGCCAGTGGGTAATTTAAGATAGTAAAAAGATAAAACACTACTGTTTTTACCCCCAAAGGAATATTAATGATGGATAAGGAGCACAGTAACTTTATTAGCCACTTTTGTTAAATCACATTGTAACTGCAGTTCATAAGGTAATTTCCAACACACAAGGGTCAATGATAATGAAATATGTGAAAAAAATACACCACTAATATGGCACTGTATGACCTCAGGCTATCATTTAAAGAATACTAATTTGAAGCATAAAGTGGGTGCCGTCTTCTTTTGCACCGTAGGATATCATCACTATAAACAGTGAGATGAATCAAAGGCTTTTCCCTCTGGAAGCTCAGTGGGACACACAACAACAGAACCTGTATTACAGCCATATATTTTTTAATAGGGTATAAAGGGACACTCACAGAAGCATCTTTAATGTTGCCATCGCCTGCTGCCAGCTTGGCTATCCTGTTAATGATGGGAGAAACATTGGTGGGGCCATACAGTTGGATCTTAGGAAGGCAGTTCTGGTATGCCTCAACCACTCCTTGGATCTCTGATCAAAATCAAAATGACAAACATCAATTTATTACTTATTTCTATTTTTTAATCATCTTCTGCTTTAGATTTATTTTTATTTCATAATTACATGTAAAGGAGCAAACAGTCACATTTTCCACAGTAATTACACCCTGTATTAATATAAGTTGCAAATAAACCTACACCTTACCTAGTTTACTGGTCAGTAAATGAGCAACTATAAATTATACTGGTACAGTGGGATGAATCATTCACTGCAATCTGGCAAAGAATTATAAGTGACCTGAATGTGTTTTCTGCCTCACACAAGTTAAAGAAGTTAAATCTTCTGAATGAAGCTAAATTCTATCATGTGAATTTTTTCTGTAACTAATCAATTATGAAATGCAATTAAACATAAATCAAACTATGATTTATTCTTGAGTAAGTATAAAACCAGAGAAAGATGCACAGAGAAATTGTCACAGATATTGATACAGAGGATTTGGTTTTCTTCTTTACTATTATTTACTTTTTTGTTAATTTATTTACCTGATTTAGCTTTATTTACCATCGGTGATGGGGAGCCCACCAAGCATTAGTGATATCTCAGCAGTTACATATATTATATCATATATTTATTTTAGTATCATCTGCATAGAGATGCACTTGAACAAAGCCATTTCTTACCTTCACATTCATCATCTTCTGGGTTGAAATTAATGGCAAAGTCATGAGACACCTGTGGATGGATAAAAAGAAAAAAAACCCACATCATTCATCATTTGGTGACGGCTAAACTTTCATGACTACCACATTTGGAATCTTTCTAGAATCAGTAAAAATGAACTCTAAAACAGTGTACTGACCACATCAAATAATACAGGAAGTCAGCTTGCCACCAGGCAGATTAATCAGTAGGACAGTCACTTTTAATATTACAAAACATAATGAATAAATATCTCGAGAATTAACTTAATTTCTGCTTTGGGTGTCTTTACAGTAACCATAGCACACTTTAAAGTGAAACGGTTAAGTAAGATGGGATATATTTACATCAGTAGTAACTTTATGAATAATACATTGGCAATAAAAGTATTTGCTTAACACCAACTTTTTTTTTTGGAAGTGAGATTTTGAGTGTACTTTGAGTGTAGATTTATTTACAGTGGGACTTGAGTAATTTACTGGTTTGTGTAAACCACATTCTGAAGGGTCTGCTTGTATATTAATCCAGAATCATACAGTCATCATACTATCCAGTAATGAGCATATTGCATGCACTATAGCTTAATATCTGGTTTGTGAAAAGAGATCTGGTCTATTCTGGCGACATCAGATTGACTTTGTTTATCTCAAAGCTGTTCAATCTGCAAAAATGAAATCCTCTTCTTGATACCACCTCTCACAAGAACCCGTTTTTTTCCACAAGCACCAACTGTCAGCCAGATCAGTGACAACTGACTCCTCTCCAGCTGGCTTCTTTTTTTTAAAAGTCATTTTTGTTTTTAATGTGATTAACAGCCTCTATTCAGTCACTGTATAGATAGATATGAGGAGCCCTGGAGAAATTAATCTTACAGACCATTATTGCGTTTTTGCATTGGGCAAGAGGAGCAGTCTTGTTCTGTATCTCATTTAACATGCCTGCTTCACAGCAGACCTTTTGACATGGCATAGCAGGAAACGCACAGGTGTAACTAATAACATTAATAATGGCTGTCTTCTATTTAGGTGTTTTAGCTGGTTCACTGACATGGCTTACAGGGACACTTCAATGGAATGGAGCATCGTGAAGCATGAGTAATGTTATTAGTCACACCTGTACTTTTCCTGTTACTGTTTCACAGTCAGTTCGACGTTACAGTCTCATTGTTTTTAAGCTTTGCCTGTCTGTCCAAGTGAACATTTATTGGGAGCACCAAAAAACAAAACTCCTAAAATGTAATGTTTTAAAGACTATCAGCTTTTCTCTTACTATGAGGAAAGGGGTGAGGACAAGATTTTCAGTTTTGCTTATTTCAATTGAGAGATCTGTGTGCTTGCTACAGCACACTAATTGATTTAGCTGAATTTAAATCTAAATCTGATAACAGTTGTGGGGTTATCTTATGTTGACACAGTCGATTAAATATGATCAAATCACAGTCACACAGTCCTTACGTAGCAGGTTAATTGAGTTATTGAGTGTTAAAGTACTTAAACCTTGAAGTGTTTGTACCAGTAGTCAAGTTTATTTGGTCCAGACCAAGGGAAAATAACACATTGCTGCCTTTAAGGTCTTGTCTAATTTGTATTCAGAGTGGCTTTTTTTTTTTACAAACAAACCAAGAGGTGTAAATATTAAGTTGTACAGACTGACAACAAGACCCACTTGAGAGATTAAATTTAGTGACTGATAGCAGGTCATATTGTATTCACACTGTGTTTATTATGTTCTCTGATGGCAGGAAGAGTTCACAGAAATTGTTAATTACAATACTAGTACTTGCCTGTAAATTAACAATATGTTATGAATAATGACAAACTTTTAAATGGATTCAATGAACTGCCAATGTACACAGAGAAGGATACGAGCACAGCACAACACAGTTCTGATTAACTGTCTGATTGATCAGGGAAAAGCGCTGCACTCACATGCTGACATGCATATGTGTTACTATGGTTACCAAATGTATGCATTGCTCCCTGAACAGTTTGCAATCAGCAGATGGATTTAATAGTTCTTCATAATGCTAGAATTACATATCTACTGTCATAAAATCCTGTGGTTAGTACGATTGCTTTCAGACCAACACAAAAACATACCAAAATCTGCTAGAAAGCAAATAACCAGAGTGAGGCTGCCGGAAAAGGAGGATTTTGGTCTGCTCGTAAAGTTTGAGTCACAGCTATCATACCAGCAGCAAACAACCAAACCAAACAGGTGTGAAAACGCCTTTAAATTCTTAATAGAAACGAAGAAACCTAAGCTGTGACTATTCAGATTTTTTAATCTTAGGTATTCATGAAAAAGATTATAGAGAAACAGAAGGTTTGAAACAAAGTTTCAGAAGCATTAAGTTAACAAACCACATCTAGGCCATGTTCATTGCAATGAAATGTGAAGCTTCCCATGAATTTGCACAACTCATTATCTAATGAACGTCTCGGATATTTTTTTTTATTTGTTTTCTAATCACAGTATAGAGAACGCATAATTAAGGATACAAGAGTGCACAACAACACACACTGAGAAAGAGCCTCAAACCATCAAATGAGCGCACAGGTGAAGCCTATGAGTTCATAGATGCAGTTCATGATTAGTCTAATGACTTAATTAGCATTCTCCTGCGCCATCAACCACAGCGTGGCAACAGCATGCAGCAAAACAAATGTGGCTCCTGCAAGGCCGTCACTGTCATGGTAAACTCAGAAATTAATAGTTTGTATTTACTGAGCCGCAAATGTTTGAATGATTGAAATGATAATTATCAGTGTTTCACATCGGTCCATAGCTCAGTACAATCTTACATTATACATAGGTCGTTCTAGTTTGATAGATTATCAAACAGCATAGTGATTCAACTCTGCACGTGTGTGTCTCTCTCTTCACATGTCAGACGTCCTCCGAGGGCTCTATTGAGAATCACTGAAGGCTTTTGGTTCTTGAGGTCCAATTTGCTTAAACAAATGCTCTCAAACTCATGAATTCTTATGTAAATCAAGCATCAACACTACAGGGCTTTTATGTCATAGGAAGATGTTATTTTCTCAAGACAAGTTGATAATTTAAGGCAAGGGGCGTATGCATAAAAATAAACTCAGTAATTAGTTTTAAATGTGAAACCCTGACAGCATGACAAATTGTGTCATAAAGTAGGTAATGGAAATCAGCTTGCTTAACGTAGAGGGTCCCAAGGTGGTAGAAAACAACAACAGCACACGAATATACAGTATGCATAATATTGTTGTTCATATTGTTCATGCACAAAAATCAGGGAGAGTGGTGATATGAATTGTGATACTCACCTCATAATTTGGAGGGATTCTGGCACCAAACCCCAAAGCTGAAAATCTTTTGTCACTGAAACGATAAGCAAATGAATCAGTCATATATTTCAGTTACTGCAGTTTAATCTGGGATAGCATTTGACAGCGATCTGAGAGATATTCATGGCTTATCCATCTGTTCATGTTTCCAAGGGCAAACCCCCTGCTTGTTTGCATTTCATAAATGTTAAAAGCTTTGAATTTCAATTTGAAGTCTGGCCCACGGTCCCTGCAGCCAGCGTTTGCACCTGTTCAAAGAGCTTCTCGCAGTTTATCCTCTCCATTTTTCATCGGGCCACTTAGATGGGCAGATAATACTGTTTGAGGCTCTGCTCTGCCGGATTGTGTGCTTCTTGTCAAAGGCCAGGGGGCGCAGTTTTGTATAAATTACAAGACAAAAGCTGCATCTGAAACCACTCCCTATTTAACAGATGCAGCACTATATTTACCCTTCACTATTTTATTTGTGTGTCTGGTTTCTTTTGTGTAGAGATAGTGTTAAAGTAAACTACAACCTGACCCTGTTGCTCACACCTTCTCCAGCTGTCAACAACGACAAATGTTATTTTTAAGGTACAAAAAGGGAATACTGTACGTTTGGATTCAGCAAGGCTAGCTTTTACATACAGTAGCTGTATGGAGCATTACCCTCCAATATTCAGTGAATCCTATTCTACAATCTGATATTAAAATGCATCACAAATGGCGATTTCTGCTTTGAGCTCTTAATGGGAGTACTGCAATGCAATCAAACATTTTGGTATATTTTTACCTAACCCTTTTAGAATTTCTCTTGTACTTCAATTCTTTTTTCTTTTTTTTAAGACGATGTGGGGTTTTGCCAGGTAGGGAGGGTCTTAAAAAAAAAGAGTTGCATTTTGGGAAGTGTAGTGTACCATTTTAACCATTCTGTGTTTTTTAACCTGTCTCTTAACTTTACTTTAAGTGTCATAACAAATCCATAGAGAATCCCCTTAATCCCATAGTTTAGGGACATACTGTCGAACAGGATAAGCAGCAGAGTTGTCACAGCTTGTTTTCAGTTTGCCTTCAGACAGCTTTCTCCAATGGTTGCCTCCCTTATCAGAAGATTTACTCTACATGCCCTCATGACTAACAAAACAACCCCAAAGTCTCCAGCCCAGCACAATTGCAAATAACATCTCCAGCTCGACAGAATCTTAGTTTGGGGCGCAAACATTTATAATGATGTGTTCAATTAATTTACTCTAGACATGGTGTGGGTGCACAGCAAAGTTTGCAGTGTTAATAAGTGTTGATTTATTTGGTGGGTTGACAAGCGTTGATTGGGGAGTTGTTTGTCCACTCATAGAGCTAATATGGCTTTGAGGCAGCTTTTTCAGGGCTATCAGAAGTGTTTAACTCTGATGGGTGTGGACGCTGGCAGAGTGATGATTTGTAAATTCTTAGAGTGAGCAACAAATTCTTAACTGTGAAATCTTGACAGAATCAACTTCACTTTGGCTTCTTTTAGTTGTTGTAGGATAATAATGAATGGTATTGGCACATTCTGTGATTGTAGCTGCACTGGGGATATGCTAATAAAATAAATTACAGTGTTTTTATTGTTATTCCCCCGCTTCCTCAAAGAACTTGGAGGAAAAAAATGGATAATGTGTGTCTTTTCCCATAACTTTGCAGTATTATATTTACAGTGGCTCAAATTGGTAACAGCAGCAGCCTGAAGGCTTTGGAGAATTTGAGCACAGTGAGAAAGACATGACTGAATATGGCACATGGGCCATTTTGAGCACATATTTGGTTTGCATCATTATCCTCTGTTCCAAGAAAAAAAAAATGATGAACATGAGTCCAACGTTTATTCTCCGTAATGCATCCTCTCCACATGCCCTGGCTAATGTGCTGTACTGTGTCCAGACATAAACACACTCCAGTTACAATATTCCAAACAAGTGAATAGATTTTGTCCAGCTGGTGCTGCAACTGATACAACAGCATAAAAAGATGCTTTTGCTCTAAATTCACCTTCAGCATTTATATGTTTTCAACTCACTTTTTACAAATCACTTCTTGGCTATTTCCATCAAAATAACTCATCCACTGAATGCAGGCCTTACTCCCACTGTTGTGACCTTTCGAACACAATGAGCCATTTTGCAAGGATGCAAAATAATGGGAAAAAAAAACAAATTATGTTTTTGGTATTATATTGGTTTTACCAGCTTTACCAATGTAGAGAAAGATTTTTAATGAAAACATTCTAATGGGGATGGAGTTATTCATGCAGGGACAATTTTATTCACTGACGTATTGTATTCTTGTTATTGTTAACAAGGCAAACACACAGCACTCATTATCTCGACCTCTAGACTCTTTCCATACTGCCCTCAGTGAAATGATTTGTATGAGCAAACAAACTCCATAGGTGTGGAGATATGACGCAGCGCCTTCAGCCCAGACAAGAAGACGGAGAAGACTACTAACATGTCATCTTCATCATATGCTGTGAAGTGCACGGTGGTCCCTTTTTCCTCACTTTGTCTGCACATGTGAGAAGCCACGGGGAGATGTGCCCGGTATAACAGCCCTCTCAGCAAGGTAAACGAGCCTCTGCCCACACAGACCAAAGCTAGTCACTCCAGCTCCATAATGCACTCCTCTGCAAGGACTCTAAAATCCCACATCACCTATATTCACTAAAGGCTAAAAGGTTTACTTGCCCACGTTTTACACCTCAGTAACAATTCTAACTTAAGAGGGACGGGCTGCCTACACTTGCAGTCACCCGTATGCATGTTTCCATGTATGATGCTGTTGTATATCCATGTCAACATGAAAATGATCTACAACGCTGATGTGCTACTTTTCAATAAGGTTTTCAGTGTCTCCAGTGCTATCTCTCGGATGCTATAATTAGCCAGACAGTGCTCCCCTGATATTCAATAGGAGGATCTGCATAAATCAGGAGTCAGAGTGTTAATCCTCATCTGGCTTAGTTTTGACAGATGAGAGGGTCTTTCTCTGAAACACATCATATTATAAATCATTTCCCCTTAATTAGCAATTACCTGCAAGCCTGCCTACAATAACTAAGTTTTCTGCATATTTGTACATTGTTTGGTATTTGTTCTCAATTAGACATCAGTCATTGTAGACAAAAGACAAAAAAAATATGTCTGACCGAAGCCAGAACCTGACAACTTTATCAGCCATTCATGTTCACAATAAGAGGAATCCTCACAATAAAAAATATAACTTTACTGAAATAGCTTCAGCGTCTAGTGATTTCTCAAACTGGCTTCTTGTTGCACCTTGCCTTTCTTTACGTCTGATTCCACGCCATGTTGTTATTTCTCCAGCCACAATGCCACCCACTTCTTTTTGAAGTGCCTGTTATCCTGGTGTTAGCCCTTCTCTCTGCATGGGTTCGACTGTAGTTCAGGGTAATGAGCCTATGCAAGCTTAGAAGGGGGACCAATAGCTGCAACAGATGCTGAGAGGAAACTGTATCATTGAGTTATCCACAGGAGAAAGCACATGCAGCCACTGTGAGCGAAAAGACTGTGAAGTACATGGAAGTACAGCTAATGTTGTCCTTACAAACAGCATGTGTGTGTGTGTGAGTGTGTGTGCTTCATCACAGAACCATGACCTTCCTCCTCCTATCTTCAAATGTATTTTATATACATACATATGCATGTGTGTTTTACATACTTTGATCATTTGTGAAGTATGAGGTGTGAATGTATGGTTATGTAGTTATCAGCTTACTGCACCACCAAACTTTTCCATAATTAGACAGTGAGAGTACAGACCCAACAGAAAGCTGGGACGCAGCTACCATATGATATGCACCAGAATGTTCAGGCAAATTTTATGCCACAACAATGAGTTATATAGGCAACAATAAAGATATAACATTAAATCAGTCCTTTAAAAGTCCTTTAAAGGCGTCCTGTAAATGTAGTTGGTCTACACTCCTACCAGAAACAAGTTATCCTTGACTCATGGCCGAGATTCCAAAGTTTCCACGTAATTTCTCTGAAACCTCTTCACAAAATAAAGAATAACTGGACCAATTTCCAATTTGTGTCTGAATGAAACATGGGTGTATGTGGGGAAGGAGGGAAGTTATGCAGGTAAATCAAGCAAGATTAAAAAATGACATTACTTAGTGATGATGTGGCATGAAATTGAAGTTACATAAAGGATATTGATGATATTCCTCAGTTGTGTTATATAGAAAACATTAGGAAAAAGATGAAAGGACAGAGAAATATAGTAGAATTTCTAAACACTGATGACTGAACTCGTGATGAAAAGAAAGAAATGTCACTGCATTATATGTGTTATAGTTCTTATATACCGTATAATACAAAAGGCAGTATAATACAAAAATAAGGCAACCTCTTTTCACATTTATTTGTCATGTTATTTACAAAAATCAATATTAATGTGTGAGAAATGTGGTGTTGGTAGATTTTTTCCTCAACTGTTACGCTAGAACGGCTTAGAAATAAATTAACAAACTGCTTGCCAAAAACCTGTCTGTAATGGATTTGATGACTGCACAGGACTTAAATGTCTGTGGTTGATGTAAAGGTCAAAATGTCATCTTTCTGTCACACACTTAAAAGCAGTAAATTAATGGATACTTTGAAAAAGTGGCCAGTCAATAAGGAAGCATAGTGTGACCAGAATATTGTGTCAGTGTCCTTGACTGTCGCTACCAAGCACCATTTTCAGCCCCAAATTAGCCTCATGCATAAGTAATGCAAGCCGAGGCCAAATTTGTTTGCTCTAATTTTTGTTACAAACTGTTTCTCATGCATTACGTAGCTAGGGGTTTAACACAGATTAAAACTGACTCACCATGTGAACATGGTGTGGACAATAACCAAGATTGTATTTGTGCTGCAAGTAATCTGCCCCTTTTTTTGACAATGCGAGGCTTGTAACTATACAAGAGCACTCGAAATGCAAAACACATTGCAGCGAAGAAATGAATCGGAGATGGAAAGAGCCGGCGGTCAACAGTTCAGCCCCATCAGCTGTATAACAAACTGGTGAGCAGAAATGTAATAACCTGCAGGATTTTCTCTCTCTGCAATTCTGTCTCAGCGCTCCATAATTCCCATTACAATCCTTTTGCTGTGGTTCAGATGGAGTGGCTCGTTTCAGCGTGAGAGATCCCACAGAAATGGCATGCAAGGCGGAGTCTGCAGCTCTGTTTCACAACAGGAGACACTGACGAACCCTGTAGGCATTGAAGAGCCTGTGCTGAGAAACGAAAGATTGACAAACCTGTCGTAGTCTTGACAGATCTCCCCCACTGCTATCAGCGCCTTCAGGTACTCGTTGGGCTGGTAAGGGTTGATGTAGTGCAATGAACAGCTGTTCCTGGGGTCTCCATTGGAGGCTGTGAAGTCAATGGCAACCTGATAGAAAGAAGTACAAAGTGTGCAACACAAACAATATGATAGAAACAATTAAGTTTTTCTTTTGCTACTTTTGCAAAGACTGTTCATTTGGCTGCTCATTCTGTGAAAGCGAGCCTGCAATATGCCTAATGGCAGTATAAATGATCTGATCAGAGGTAGAAATTTGCACTTTTTACACCCACATAGATTGAGACAGCTACAGCTCCCATCCACTGTAGATGTGAGCAGCCAGCTATTTCAACAAGGAGGAACTGCATCTACCACCAGCAGTCCTCATGATTAATATTCATTGCTTCAGTAATCCAGCCAGAGAGTGAGAGGTAGAACTAAAGAGCGCAGACCAAAGGGCAAGAGTTGAACAAGATCTGAATTTATTCCATGAAGCTGCCCACAACAAGAAAACTAACCGCGCACACAGCCAGAAACACCATCAGGATGTTTCAAGATGACAAGATTGTTAAATACTGTGTAATGTTTCACAATTAGAAAA
This sequence comes from Scortum barcoo, assembly GCA_023238725.1. Lineage (NCBI taxonomy): Eukaryota > Metazoa > Chordata > Actinopteri > Centrarchiformes > Terapontidae > Scortum > Scortum barcoo. The sequence goes on from CM041531.1 coordinate 27,995,112, forward strand.
TGGAGCACTCGCTGCATGTGACACTTAATGGACCACCAAATAAAAATCACACAAACGTCTGTAAGTAATATGTAGAGAATTTGACAGTATTCTGTAATTCATACAACCAGAGCCAGTGCCATTTAAAGCTCAATGACAGCTGCTCCGTTTACCGTAAAGTGAATCTGGCATCCTCCCATGATGTAATCTAAGAAGGAGTACACTCTGTGGAGCTGCAAGAAGAAGGAAAAAAAAAATCTTTAAGGCAAAATCTCAGAAGGGATGTTTGGGTGGGAGAGTTTTTAGCACCTGGTAATTAAAACAGAATCAACCCAACAAATCTGTTGACTGCAAAGGGTAAAAAAAAATACTGTAATATATCCTATAAAAGCAGCGGGAAATAAAAATGCCCTTGATGTAAACAGTTGAGAAATTTCCTGATTTAGACATGCAGTGAGAGAAACCAAACAAGGCTCTGTGTAAAGTATGTGCATGCAAACAGGCGTTTATTGCTAAATTTAATTCATATTGAGGACCTGTTTCATACAACACACAGCTACTGGGTCCAATTTTATTGTTTAGTTGTTATATTCCCTCTTTCATGGTGTAAAATAAAAGAAGAACGCACTTATTGGTTCAACTTGGATATGATACATGATATATTTCGGCAGCAGATTCCTACCTTAAGGTCACTGAGGATGACAACTCCTGAATTTTTATAGTTTCTCTTCTTCTGTTTGTACTTGGGATTCACACAGTCCCACGTCACCTTAACAAAGAACAGGAGCAACGTTTTATGCCATTTTGAACACTGGCAATATGTGCACATATCTTGGCATTTGTTTAATCTGTTTTCTGGTTTTCACAGCAGAGGCAAATGAGAGGCACACTGGAAATGGATGAAACAGTTACACGGCTGTCTCTCCTCCGCTCCGCCTCTCTGTTCACTGACCTTATTTCCACTGGAAATCCTCTGCATTTCCCTGAAAGTGGCGTAGAACTCGCCGATGAAGTCGTGCTTCCCCCTGGAGTCATAATCCCACACTAGGCACTGTGGCACACGCAGACAACACTGTTTACTACATTTTCTCTGTTGGTTTGGTCAATATACAATATACACAATATATACAATATCAGTTCATTAAATTACCCTTCAAATATTCATCTTTTATTCTGTTCCCTTTGAATCCATACAAGCATCTAAGTGGTGTTTTTTTTTAACCGGTGTGGACTTACAGGTGCTAAAGGTCCCTTACCTTGAGCTTCCGGTCCTCATCACAGCTGCACAGGGATATGAGAGACACTTTGAAGGGCTCCCACACAGGGTTCAGGTTGTTTTTAATCACCTGTTAGAGTAGGCACACATTGCATATGAAGCAAAGCGGCAGAAGCAGCTGTTGAAACTGAAGAGGAAATATGCTGAATCTACCTCAGTCCTGTGCACAAGCTGTTCGGTTTCATCGTCATTGATTCGGTATATTTCCAGAAATGGGTCTGACTTGCTGAAGAGATCCTACCGACAAAACAGAATAATAAAATCACTGACTCTTAACATTGATACAGGACACTGTAACAATTGATCCACAGGAAAGATCACAAAGTGTAATTAAGTAAGTGTTTCTTCTGGTAACATTACGTCACATTTCCTCCTAAAATTGATGTGAATCAAATAAAGAAAAAGTAGTTTTCCTTTTTCGTTTCATTTATTCAGGAAGTCTCATGGAGAACAAGATCTAATAAACAAGAGACAAAATGAGAACAAATGACATACATACAACATCACATTTGACACTGTGGGTTTGTTTTAATTTCATTTACAGCATTATTCTTGAAGCTACTGAGTCAGATCGTGTTTTGCCAATATTTGCCATGAGGCTGTGATGAACATCACACGGGCAAAAATTCACCACTAAAGAAGTGTTTGCGTTTATTTCAGTATCTATCTATGGACGTTCGGATGGTGTCTGTGAAAGGTTATTGAAATTTACACAAATGGCTGTTGACACTGATTTATCATTGCTGATTACAGAGGCAGAGGTAATTGTCTCTGTGATTAAAGGTCATAGAGATGCAGGCGTCGCATTTACAGCACAGCGTGGTGGCTCTTTGGGAGGAGACGTCATACATGTGGTGAAGATTGAGAAAAAGATGGCCAGAGGAGAATTTAAGAACATTTACAGGCTTCCAACTCCTGCCACTTCCTGGTTATTTCAATTTTTGCGTTCAATCACTGACCTTTTTTCTTGCGCCAATGGCCTTATTAACCTGCTATTTCCTCTGATACAGCCTTCCTTGCAGTACTGAAATGTCTTTAATGGTTTCTTCAAGCAATATTTGAAGCTCACTAGCAGAGAATTTAAACTTTCTTTTGCGCTCTATTACTTCCCACATGCAAAACGCATCTAAAATAGCCCCGCACTGGGTTGTCGTTAATGTCATGCCTTCAAATTAACTCAGTGATGGCTGTGCCCATTTACATCATCAGCATTAGTAAATACTCTCCTAAACTGAAAACATGCCATAGATTGTGCATCCTTTATGGTTATTTGTGGTAGCCTTAAATCATCCCCTGAGCCTCGAGTACAGGCGTCTGAGAGCAGAGAAACACTGATTATTTAGGTCAATTGATTCTTCAGGGAGGAAAACCAATGATTACTGTGTGTGTGTGTGTGTCTGACTGGCTGTGGCGGTTTGAGAGGTGGAGGTGAGGGAGCGTTGTGTACACCAAATGAGACATTTAATTCTGCATTTCCCGCCACATTAGTCAGATACATCTCCTGAGGGACGGGAGAAAAAAGAGCTGTAGCATCCTGTCTTTATTGTCATGGCAACCGCTGGCCAGTGACATCAGCAGCCTGGACTAATGAGACACACACATCAAAATTCAATCCCAGGCTAACAATAACGGCAATGTTAATTATTAGCAATTAACACAATCTAGGATATCTCATCATTAATCAGCGTCTATACTGGGATCCTTCAGTGTTACAGCAGGTTGAGAGGTGATGCCGCTGACAAGCAGCTAATTAGAAATGGTGTGTTGCTTGAGTCATCATTTGTTAGATAAATTGCTCCACCCTTGTGTGCTGTTGTAGCTTGTTAGCATTGTTAAGAAAATGGATATGAGTTCTGAATACACCTGATTTCTGATAATGTTTCATTTTCATAGGAACTTTAAAATCATAATAATATTAAACAGGTATGTAGTGTGACAGTAAGCTCAAAAAGCACTTTGTCTGACCTGCTAATATTAGGATATTAAGCTTTAAATTGTGTTTTTGTATACATGAATTAATCAGTTAAAGCTGCACCATTTCAGATTTTTATCAACAACGGATCAATTAATCCAGAATGGATGTGTGTTTTGTTATCTGTTAGCTCGTGGCAAACAGACAAAGTAAGCGAGCATTTAGCTACTAAAAAAGCAAACGCTGCAGTTGGCCGAGACCAAAATTTAGCTAAAGCGAGAGTACTGGATTAATCAGGTGGTTGATTAACCACTGCAAATGAATCCTCTTCTGTATGTCTATGGGATGTGTAAATAGGCTACTGTTTGATAAATTGCTGATTACTCAATAGCAATTAGGAACATTACTCCTTACTTAACCTATGTTACTCAGTCCATCTCCTTTGGTTCCTTCAGAGCTTCCACATACATATTACATCTTGTATGTCCTGTAATTAGAGTACAAGCTTTTTTTTTCAGTTGAACATAGGTCAATGAAGTGCTCACAGCTACTTTTGTTGCCCTCAAGTGGCCAAACAAATCAATAATTGCATCTTCAACAGTCAATTTCAGCATTTATCCCATCCCATTCTGACAGTGCAGAGGCTTGCTTCTAGTACAAGAAATAAAAAAGCAAAAACTGCTCACAGCCATGTTTGCTGATAACCTCAAACAACAGATGCAAAAATAAGCCAGACTTCACCGACAATACCAGACTAGATATCTTGTAACTAGACCCGCTGCTTTCCTGGCCTATACTGACCAAGCTACGTTTGCAATCATTCACCTGAGGATGGGCTGTTTTTCTAACCACAATGAAACTGTCCATGCATGTAATCAAAGTCAAAGTAATCATTTTCTGCATCAGTGTTTTTACATATTTGGCAGCAAGAGCCAAATTGCAGGTTTTCATTCCAAGAAGACTGCACCAAATAAGTAGCTATAATGTTTGTTCAGAGTGAAAACATGAACACTTTTGTGTCTCAGCAGCATATGATTACACACCCCTGCTCCCACGGTGATGCGCCCACAGCTGTAAGATCCAAAATGTAACGGTGATTTATTTAAATGTGCAGAAATCTCAATGTCAATCACATCAGTTTAAACAAAGCAAGTAGGTGGATTTCAGCAGAAGCTCAATAGCACACTGGATATATGAAGCAAATATCACATGCAGGGAAAGGTGCACTTTAGAGCAAGGAGGGTTTTTTTTCATAATTTCCTTCATGTAAGAGTCAGGTTCAATTTCACTGTCAGAGTAGGTGTTGATTGCAAACTGCAATTTCAAAAGTAAATGTACACACTGTAGAAAATTTTAATTTTTCTCCCAACACCACTGAGAATCAGGGCCAGCCAGTGCATGTGGGCTCCTAAGGCTCACTCCTGAGAACATGGAGTAACTTCAGATCATCAGAGTTGTAATTGGATGTAAGCTCACGCTGTCTTTTTGATTGAAATATGCCCTTAGCAAAGTTTGACAGTGTGAGATGAGAGAGCAGGAGCAGCTGAGGTCAGTAATATCCAGCCTTAAAGTGAAACCACATGAATTCAACAAGTAATAACACCCGTTTCACATGTGATATTATGTACTGTCATTTAATTGACATGCAAAGCTAAAACATCCACAGCTGCTTATTATGCCTTGTGTGGTATATGTGATATAAAGTGTAATTATCACTTTTTTTCTCTTGCTGTAACATGAAGTCCAATATTGATTCATAATGAAATAGAAAAATAATCCCTTACAAGTGTATATCTTCAAGGCCACTAATGCACTGCTAGTACTTTCTGAGGTTGCACAACAGTATCATGATTATCATATTACTACAACTACTATCCCTGTCTAGTGCTGCTAAACCATATCTAATAAATCATGAACCGTGTTGGTACTTCCATCAGAACTGTGTGCTCCGCTCACCTTATCATCAAGCTTCTTGGCACAGAAGGAGAGCTCCACATACCCGTTGTTGCCAGAAATTTCCTCAGCATGCACCTGAAAGGAAATAAGATTTGTCAGTAATATTTTATACTTATGGGCTTCATTATTCATGGTAAGAAATACTAACCTTAAAGCTTATGAAAGCTATTGTTGTGTTGAAACTCCACACTTGAAATATGGAGTTTGTGACAAATTATATTTGGCTGCATATTAAGCCTCTAGAAAAAGGGGGATATTAACTGCCAGCATTTTTTTTAAAAATGCTTTACTTGTAGTATATTGGAACAAGTTACCTCTTTTTTCATTTCAAAGATGACCATGGGTAAGGCTCTAAAATAGCTCATACTCTGAAATATGAGCCCCCAGCTAAAAATAACTAGGAGGACTTTTCACATTAACATAACTGCAAGACCTACCCAAACATAAATATGTATTTTCCAATTCAAGATGGATATTTAAAACTGGCCTTTGCGTCCTGAAAATGACACACTCATTTAAATCTAAGTATTTATACACCATTTTTCCCTCCAAATGCAAAAAGTAACTTCTACTTTTGTAGCGGTCTTGCTGTAGTAAGCAGTTAACTGAGTGAAGTGCCTTTTACTTAACAACGGATTGCTGACCATTAAAACTAGAGAGTAGTGAGCCCCAATTAGCTGCAAACTAATGGGCCCCCGCTGTTACAGGTCATTCATCTCAACTCGAACATTTAACTTTTTATGGATGTAAAAGTTACCACACACTGTACAGTGCAACTGTGAAGTTTTGTAGCAGCTGGCTCTCTGCGCGGCTGCTTTTTTTTGCCTGTTAATGTTGTCTGTGTTACTTGAAAAGAAAAAGTTCAGGATTAAGAATCACAGAGCAGAGCACCCTCTGCTGCTCCCATTAGGCCCACTCGCAGAACACGGGCGTTTGCTCTCTCTCCGTTCCTCTGTTTGAAACTGACAGAAACTTTACATCAGACTGCCAGAGCTGTAGCTGTGGAGCGCACATGGACAGAGCTTGACAAGGCTTGACGGTGATGATTGGCAAAGTAGGAAACCTGTGCTTTTTATCAGACAGCTTGCCCTGACAGGTACCAAGTGCAGGGAAAAAATCTTTATAAAAGGAGTGGGCAGAAGGTGTGTGTGTGTGTGTGTGTGTGTGTGTGTGTGTGTGTGTTCCTCTCTCTGTGTGTCTGTGTGTGCTCTTGTATTTCTATCCTCACTGAGACCCATTTGAGGTCTTGAGAATAAAACATTTTTGGCTTATTCACACTTTTTGCGAAGGGGATTTTGTATGTGTACATTGTGTATCTACATGAATGTGCAGATTGCAGAAAGTAAACCCTACATAAAGCAAGTCCTGGATACTGAAATGTCTCAGAAAGCCGAACAATATAACAGATGCCACCATGTCCCTGGTAATGATTATGTTATATGCTAAAGGAAAAACTTTTGACAGTAAACTGTGTACTACTACTACTACTACTAATAAAAAAAAATAATAATAAAAATAATAATAATAATAATTTAATCATATAGCACTTAAATATACAATATACATGACTCCAGTGTCCTTAGAACTGCTTCTGGTTAATGTTATGGTAAGAGCTTAGGATATGCTTTATGCTAATAGTCCTCACAAGCATATGAGTACAAATAAATAGTGTGTGTGTGTGTGTGTGTGTGTGTGTGTGTGTGTGTGTGTGTGTTTCCTGACTTGGTATTCAGTCAAGTATGTCTCTATCACATATAACATATTCATAGATTCATATATTATGAATACATTAAAAATGTATACACACTTTCTATAAGGGTATAATAGCAAGCAAAGCAGAAGCAAATACTGCAATATTACAAATGGGGAAAAAAATGAACAAAGACATTTTAGTATCAGCATGTGTGGACAGCAAATACATGTTGGATAAGGGTTTAACATTATGGTGGTGAACTAAATTCTCCATATTTGCATAGCTACAGTGGTCAAAAAATCCCCCTGTGGGGATTCTTATCCTCAGTTATCCTGAGGACCTTAAAAAGGTCTTTGCTGTTGGCTCTGGTTTAGATAAAGCCCAACTCTGGCAAGGGATGAGATGACAAAGATTTAAAATGGATGAGTTTGTCTTTAACTTGTCCCACACAGCACAGGGATCCTGGGTTTAAATCTCAGGCCAAGTCCCTTTTGTATGCAGGCAGTGAATTGGTAGAATACATTATAGAAAAGCTTCCTGCTCATGTGAGAGATAGGGGACTGAGTTTAAATAGAAGTTTACTGACAACATATACATAAGGGATTTACACAAAAACTGGAACTTCTGCACAGTATAAGACACATATTTTGTGTATTGTTTTGCATGATAACATACAGGTTCTGTTATTATTCTCCATATTTACTGTTACACGAACAATAGCAAGCCTTACAGCCTCTAGTCTGCCTCTCTTGCGTATTCCCAAACAAGGTAAAGCCATTACTCTGCAGGCCAGGGTGGCACACTGCACACTCTGGCTCATCTAGGTTTTTATATGCTACCACCACTGGTTTGTTAACTGTAAGATGGAGGTTAATGAACCAACAGCTCCTCTCCTCCACATTTTGACACGTGTGATTTCTTATAAATGCATCGCCTCTCGAGGATTCGCTTGCTTCCCAGTGTGTATTGGTGCGCTTGGCGGGAATGGCACCCCATGCCATCAAAAATGAACACTGGCATGTAGAAAGTGAGAGAGGATGTATACTTTTAACAGCCATAACCACCACAACAACAACAAAACAGTGACATAAAGGCAGCAACATCAAGCCATTCTATGAGTGATCTGCTCAACTTCTTCTCAGAAAAGTATTTGAAAACAGTCAAAAAAACAAATTGGGCCAATGAAGAAAAACCAAGAAAATATCCAGGCAGTATAACTCAAACAGAATCCATCACCTGCGAGTGAAGAGGTGTGGGACTGGAGAGAAAAAGTCAAATAATAGAGAAATCTCCCTGCTACTACACATCAGTTTTCCATCCATTATTTCACTCAGCTCTCACTGGCCATTAGTTACTGTTTTCCTCTTTCTTCATGTTCGGTAGTACAGAGAGTTTCATTCACCAGAGAGGTGAGGTCATGAGCAAAATGTAAGAGACCTACCGTGATGGTGGATTTGCCGGCATATTTCCCATACTTCAGCAATAAAGGCTTCACCATCTTCTTTTGGGCCACAATCTGCAAAGAGCAGGATAAACACAATGTTGGCCTTCAGCCCTCAGTAATAAAGCACAGTGTACAGGGATCTGAGTCATCAACACCAGCGATAAATATCCAATGCTTACTCTGCCACTCTACGTAGCAAATATACAGCCTCTGGGTTATTTACCACCAACATCACAAGCAAGGGGAAATGCTTCTATATGTTTTGGGTCTTTCAGAGCAGATAAATCACAGTTTTTAGGGCACAAAACTAACAGGACTGTATACATAGGTTTTGTAAAACACAACTAATTGAAGTTAACAAAATGGGTCACTACTGTAAGACAGCATCTGCCTACCTGACCAAGGGTGCACTCCACCCCGCCCAGAAAGTCGTCATCGCGGGTACCGATGCTGTGAGTGCCATGGATGTCGTACACTTCAAATCGCAGCTTCTGAACCTCCTCGAAGTAATAGTCCAGTGAGAAAACCTTGGCAAAGACCGGGTGCAAGTTGCTCTTGATCACCTCTGTCCTGTCCAGCTGAGAGGGAACACACAGTATGAGATTTTGAACATTCACACACACTTCGAGGAGCACTGGCGTATATATATAGAAGGGCAAATGTTATTATGTTCTGTCGAGAGGACAATATAAGAAAATATTGGATGGCTCGGACATTTAATCTCAGTCCGTGCTTGTCTTTCAGTGCCTGACATGGAAAAAGCTGAGCTCTCTGAGGCCCCATCAGCTCATGATGTGGGATTTAGCTCTCACACAGCTCCATGAAAGTCAATATGCTGCCCAATTTGTCACAGGGAGAAATCACCATTCAGTATTATATTTGAATCTACAGAGGTTATTTGTTTAGTTGAAATAAAATAAAACTGAATAATTGCAATAGATTAATTTTCAGTGGTTATTTTTATGTTTGCTACATCTATGAAAATGATACAGAGCAGAGTAGACAAGTCAAAATATATAATCTGGAGTTGACTTACAGAAAATTACAAATTACAGACAGGCTTTAGCCTTAAAAAGGGTTTTACATGTGAAAAAGTCTTGTAGTGGTCAGCCTAACCGTACACTTGGATACTGTTTGGTCTGTGTCAGTGGAGCAGGTCCAGACTTTAGTTCATGCTGACTTCCAAAATTGGTGACATTGCTGTCTTGTCTGTTTCGCCTTGCTTTGGCAGTGGTAGTCTTTTTCAGAAAAGAAAAACAACCGGACAGTTTTAGGAACAACATAGCATGTCAAATAACACATGACTTTATTACTAATCTACAAAGGTGTGACAAACAGCATCTGAAACACTTCTTACTACCATCATTTGATAGCCACACTCACCTCACTCTGCGATTTGCCACCTGTGCACTGGTGAGATGGTAAGCTGGGTGATTGAACCCCCCCATATGGCAGTCTTTTTTGGTGCGTTCATTTTGAGCACACCAGAACAATACTGGTGGTTTCAATATTTCCTGGAATTGATTTGAAAAGTCTCTGAGCTACCAGATTTCTTCCTAAAGATATTCCCTCATTTTGATACTGGTGGTGAAGAGCACTGTCTGACACTAAGTCTAAAATCTCCCACAGGTGTTCAGCTGCGATGAGATCTGGGGTCTGTGAAGACTATAAAACATGATCTACATCATTTACATGCTCATAAAAGCGTTCGGTGACTCCTTGTTCCCTTTGGGCATTATCACCCTGACAGAGAGATCAGAACAGAGACGTT